>OW026451.1:47725064-48350064 GCA_932274525.1 Podabrus alpinus | reverse complement strand
ATTAAACATGAAAGAACGCTTTGAAAGAAAAAATATGAAAAATGTAATTTGTTCTATAGACGAACATGAAAACTATTTTATAGACTTATTATTAAATGTTAAATTATTTAAGTATTGTAAGTGGGCAATAAGCACAGCCAATAGTAAATCAAATTGCTCAAATAATCAAAAATAAAAAATTTTAAAAAATGTATAAATATCTTTCCTTCATTTTTTGTTTTTTCTTGGTTTTTAATAATGACCTTGTATAATAAACTTATAATGTACAATAAAATTTATTTTGATACAGATAAAATGTTAAAAAATTTATTTATTTTTGGAAACCTTAAATCTACAAATAAATGTTTAATAATTAATACCGTAATAACTGTACATGCAAAACTAACCCTTGACAGGTACAAGTATTAATCTTGATAAGTACCTTTTACCGTGCTTTTACCTGTCCTGTTACGACTGGGTTACCTTTTTTATTAAAAGATAACTAAAAATCCCTGCTGCATAGGCAACCTGCACAATTTGAGGAAATTGTATAGCGTGAGCTATCTGTAGTAAGTAATCTGTGCTTGTAGTGAGGCCGAAGACCGAACAACCACATCCGACACGGTCTAGATGGTTAAAGGCGGCCGGTAGGCCGACTGTGCCACCTAGTTATTTTAATAATACGCGAAAACTTAATTCGCGTTAAAGGGAATTTTGCTTCGCGTATAAAAAATTCAGGTATCAAAATCTAATTCGCGTTATTCTGAATTCGCGTACATCGAACTCGCGTACATGGAGGGTCTAGTGTACTTTTCAATTTACTTTTTACAATACTTTTTAATTTCATTTAAATAAGACGAATTATATCGAAAATTAAACTGTAGATCTCTCCTTTTTCCTTATGTTAGGTACTAACCTAATCCTTTTCTTTAAAATTTTTGTTTTTGAAAATGTTTATTTATTATTTCTTCTAAAGATCTCGCGGGCCGGATTAGAACTTTACGCGGACCGGAGGTTGCCCACCGTTGGTGTAATGGGAAAGGGGGGTTTACCTGAAGCTATTCTGACATTATGCGTCATAACTTCGAAACGAAATTAAATATGTAAAAATATTAAGAACCAAAAATTACCGCTATGAAATTTCCTACATTTTTTATCCTACAAGTTTTTCTCTAAAATATACAGGGCATTTCAAAAAAGTTCGCCAAATTTTTCTAACGTATTCTACTAATGAAAATAAGATGAAAAGTTTCTAATAACATGGGTCCAGAAATGCTTCGTTTATAGGCATTCAAAAGTTTTTTTCTTCAAATTTTGGCAAAATATAAATTTTTTCATCGATTTACTGTTGAAATTATGTAACCATTTTATTTAAAAAAATAATATAAAAATTGACGTCTGTTCGGAAAGTCATGCGATGGCCACATCAGATTTTTTATCATAATTTTCAATTCCACTATTATTAGCATTTGAAGAGGTATCAGCAATTTGCAGGAAAGCAAGGGTAACTACTTTGCTATTTTTCAGAATAGGCACAGAAGTTTCATATGCTTCAAAATGCCCATTATTCAGCGGGCCAAGGAATCAAAATCTTTATGGTATAAATATGGTGACCATATTATTTTTATGAAAAAAAAGTACATTTCGGCGAAACACGGTAAATACCTAAAAAAAGGGTCAACGGGGCGGCGCACAGTGTGGTGGAGGCGGACAAATGGTGATTTTTAAAGTACTAATTCATTTGGTCTGTTTAATAATAGTTTCTTGCTAGGAACATCCCAAGGATTCAGGAACACAAAAAAAATCATAAAAAATGCGATTGGAAAGTGTCGAAAAAATGGGGCAAAGTCAACCTTTTTTATACCGGGTGTTCATTTTAAAACTTCCAGCAATTAATAACTCAAAAACCAAAAGTCAGATGAAAAAATGTTTCGGACAAAAGTTGTATGATAGCGAGGGGGAAAGAATATGGCATCATTGTTTTTTTAATTTATTGACCTTTTCAAGGTCATTTGAAGGTCAACTTTGTTTTTTTAAATGGCACCTTATATTTTTTTTATCAGATTCATATTTTGCATGAATAAATAAACAACTTTTGTTGGAAAATTTTTTTTATCCGACATTAGGCTTTTCGAGTAAGATACGTTGAAACTAGGGACGCGCATGAATGGATTATCGAGATTCCTTAAAGGATATAATCAACATTGTTAATCAAAATTTAATATTTACAATTGGGGAACATTTTGAAAATTTGTTATGAAACCACTCGTTTACAAACATTTTTTCCACTGTTTAATACTAGTAAATAGCCTTCTAAAACTTGTAAATATTAAATTTTGATTAACAATGTTGATTATATTATTTTGTTTCAACGCATCTTACTCGAAAAGCCTAATGTCGGATAAAAAAAAATTTCCAACAAAAGTTGTTTATTTATTCATGAAAAATATGAATCTGCTAAAAAAAATATAAGGTGCCATTTAAAAAAACAAAGTTGACCTTCAAATGACCTTGAAAAGGTCAATAAATTAAAAAAACAATTATCCCATATTCTCTCCCCCTCGCTATCATACAACTTTTGTTCGAAACATTTTTTCATCTGACTTTTGGTTTTTGAGATATTAATTGCTGGAAGTTTTAAAATGAACACCCGGTATAGATATATGTACCGTATACATACATAGGTAGTTTAACTTTGCTTAAAAACGGAAATACATTGATTTTTTTCAGTTTTCAAGTTGAAATATTATTTCTGTTTCTCGTTACTAGCACACAAGTGCCAAAACAAAGAATTACATTTTTAACGGTTTGTAGGTATCTCATTGGTATCTCTAGTACCTACTTGCCCTCCAAATTTCAGCTGCAGATGCGAACACAAGAGCGTTTTTACTGAGACTTGTCCAATTTTTACCGAAGGTATTATTGGATTAACAAATCAATAAATTTTTCCCAAATGCCCATGTAAACAATACATAAGCAGAACGGACGATACAGAAAGATATTAAAAACAATTGAAAACTATTTTAAAATGACGAACTTTAGCATTTCGAATCGTGGCTTATGCAATATTCTGTGAGAAAACACAAAAATTATTGTTTTCTTCTATTCTATTAAGGACTAGCTGGCACAGTCGGCCTACCGGCCGCCTTTAGCCATCTAGACCGTGTCGGATGTGGTTGTTCGGCCTTCGGCCTCACTCCAAGGTACTAAAGTAGCCTATGTTTTTCGTAGCGTTGTAAATAACTTCTACACCAAGTTTGGTTAAGATTGGTCAAATAGAAACGTAAAGCACGTGCACGCGTATTTGCATTGTCGATCGGTTGACAGTTTGACAGCATTCATTATTGTTTTTAACGTCCATAGTACGCGCGTCCATAGGGACGCGCATGAATGGATTATCGAGATTCCTTAAAGGAAGGCAGGCTACTCAAAATCAACTTTCCTTTCCTTTGCGAATTTTTGCACTATTTCAATACAAAAACATGCGCAGGGACCTACATAATAACTGTGGCAAATTTGGTTCCGATCGGTCAAACGGTTTAGGAGTCTATAGGGAACATACATACATACATCCATTTTTATACAATTATATTAAGGATTAAGGATATAGTAAGACAACTTCCAGATTTTTTGCCCTAAAATTGAAGGCTCAGCAACCGTTTGTCCACAAAAACCCCATTTCACCACACTGTGCGGCGTACCTAAATATACGACGATTACGATTGATGACCTTTTTTTTTTCTGGGGTTGTACTGAAGGAAACAACCATGAGGTTTGGGGCAGCGTCGGGTGGCACCCTCCCGGCGGGTGTACAAAAAATAAGTACATTTGTAAGTACTACTTGGAGAAGTTTTTAAGTACATAGGACATCGTTCTAAAAAAGAGTACTGTCCCACTAAAATAATTACATATTGCGATGTTTTGAGCCACCTTAAGTTTACAATTAATTACATTGTCTTATGTATTTCGCATAATCACATGAAAGCTCCTTTGCGAAGTGAAAGATTCTTCGAGGTTAAAGAATCTTACAAAAAAATCAATAGATAAACAAAAGATCCAAGAGTATTTTTTTTTTTTTATTGACTCCAAGCATATTACAATCTATCCCGAGGGATAACAAGCAACAGATATGTAAAGTTATTAAAAAGGTCACAGCAGAGGCCAGCACATTTGCTGACCTCTCAATAAATTATTGTACCAATATTGTTGTTTTTTTTTTACTCGGGAAGTATGTCGTTCGTTATGTTCGTTGGGGAAGCTGTACCGGGTCGTACCTTTTCAGACGTCTCACAGGAGGGGCTACCAATAGGTCCGATGTTAAGATGTTGGGGTGATCGCTTATTCGTACCTGATACTTGGAGCTTATGGTTGAAATCTCTTCCTTGATCGTTTTTATTTGCAAGTCAGATTGAATTACTGCATTGGGAACGTACCAAGGGGAGCCGCAAATATCTCGTAGCACTTTGGATTGAAATCGCTGTAGTCTAGCTATGTTGGACTCACTGGCAGCACCCCATAGCTGGGCACCGTACGTCCATATAGGTTTTAGAATTGCTTTGTATAACAATCTTTTATTTTCCAACGATAGATGGGAGTTGCGACCCATAAGCCAATACATTTTCCGATAAACCAACCCTAGTTGTAGTCGCTTACTCCAGATGTGTTTGGCCCAGGTTAATCTTCTGTCTAGGTGGAGTCCTAGGTATTTGACTACCTCTTGTTGAGGGAGGATATTATTGTTCAATGTCACGTTGGGGCACGTGGCTCTTCTCAGTGTGAAGGTGACATGTACTGATTTGGTGCAGTTTACCTTTGTCCTCCATTTCTTCAGCCAGTCTTCTATTTTGTATAGATGATCTTGTAGCATTTTTGATGCACTTCTTGGGTCGTTATGGGACGCCATTATGGTTGTATCATCCGCGTAAGTAGCCAATGTTGTGTTGCTATCTTCAGGTAAATCGGATGTGTATATCAAATACAGAGTGGGTCCAAGAATGCTGCCCTGTGGGACTCCAGATCGTATCGGTATTAGGTCGGTATAGGCATCACCATACTTGACTAGACAGTATCTATTTGTTAGGTAAGACTCCAGTATGCGATAATATGGGTGAGGTACACTTGTCTTAATTTTGTACAGCAGTCCTTCGTGCCACACTTTATCAAACGCCTGCGAGACGTCGAGAAAGGCAGCCGAGCAATATCTCTTACACTCCAAGTCATTTCTAATATTCTTTGCGATGCGATGTACCTGTTCAACCGTTCCATGGCCTTGACGAAACCCAAATTGGTGGTCTGGAATCATTTTTTTGCTTTCAAGAATTGGCTTTAGCCTTTCCAGAAATAATTTTTCGAAAGTTTTGGAGAGGCCAGGGAGAAGGCTGATTGGTCTGTAGGACTGTGTCATGGTGGGATCCTTGCCTGGTTTTGGAATTAGGATCACCTGTGCAACCCTCCATTGAGGTGGAAAGTAGCCAATTCTAAGAACTGCATTAAAGATCATTGTGATGAATTTAAACCCTTCTTCTGGTAGTTCTTTCAGAGTCCTGCCCGTTATTAGGTCGTACCCTGGAGCTTTCTTTGGATTTGTTCCTTTAAGTATAATTGTTTTGATTGCACTGGTCTTGAAGTGTTTTATGGGTAAGTCCATTTGGTAAGGGGCCGCAAGCATTTTGTGAATAGGAAGTTCTTCTTCATCGGAGACCTCTTTTGGGAATGGAGAAAACACATTGGCAAGATGCTCAGCGAAGGCTTGGGCCTTCTCTTCATCATTCCTAGCCCAGCTTCCTGTGCTTGTTTTAATGGGGTGTTCTGTTTTGTGCTGTTTATTAATTTTTTTTGTTGCTTTCCACAACGAGTACTCTGTCGCTTCAGTGGCAGACAGGTTTTCCAGAAATATTTTTAAGTTATGATTTTTGTTTTCTTCTAGCATTTTTTTTAGCTCCTTTGTAGCTTTATTTAGGAGTGTTTTGTCACTTGGTGCGTGAGTAACTTGCCATCGCTTTCTGAGTCTCCTTTTTTCTGCAATCTTTTTTTTTATATGTTCCGGACATTCGCCTGGTTTGTCAGTCTGAGTCGTTGCCGGAGTTGCATCCCACGAAGCTTGTTGAATTACAGTAGTTAGATGTTCGACCGCCGCGTCTATATCATCTTCAGTTTTTAATGAAATATTAAAGTTTAGTTTTTTTGATAGGTTGTATCTAAAACTATTCCAGTCTGTTTTGTTGTTATATAGAGAGGGTGGTTTGTTTGTCCGCTGGACATAGGAGTTCAAGTAGACCAAGAGAGGAGTGTGGTCCGACGACAAGTCCAGACACGATTCAATTTTTAGATAATTGTGTGCAATACCTTTTGTGATGCAGAAGTCTAGCACGTCTGGAACCTTCTCTGGGTCTGTCGGCCAGTATGTTGGTTGACCAGCTGAGAGAGAGTGTAGGTTTGTACTTTGCATTGCTTTGTAGAGCTCCCTTCCTCTAGTTGTTGTTAGCCTGGAGCCCCAGTGAACGTGTTTAGAGTTGTAGTCACCCCCAGCAATAAAACGTTGTCCTAGGGAGTTAAAAAACGATTCAAATTGCTCTTTCTTTATAGATGCGTTAGGTGGGCAGTATACTGCTGAGAGTATGATTGGACCATTCCAGTCTTCTATTTTCACTGATGTGGCTTGTAAGTTATTTTCTCTTGTTTTGTGTATTTCGTGATGTTTTATTTTTTCCCTAATAATGACTGCAGTACCCCCTCGTGCTGTGCCACTAGGGTGTCGGGTGTGATAAATGTCAAAGTTGGGAACCTTTATAAAGCTCTTGTTTGTCATATGAGTTTCGGAAATAAGCATGATGTCTATGTTTTGATTTTTTATAAATGATTTGATTTCTAGTCCATGATTGACTAGACCGTTGGCGTTCCATATGGAGATTTTTAGTTGGTTGTTACTTGACATTACATTTTATTAATCATAGCTATTAGGAGATCGAGGATCTTGTCCATCTTCTCCATCATCTTTGTCATCATTTGTTCGAAGTTGCTTTGTGTATGTTGTTGCATAGTAGTTGGTGGTTGGTTTTGCTGGGATTGGTGTTGATTGTTTTCATGTGCAGTTTGCTGGGCATAGGAAAGTCCATGCTGAACTTGGTTTCTATTATTTGGAAGTGGTGGAAAGGAGTTTCCATTAAACTCTATATTATTAATATTACTGTTGCCGTGTATGGTTGTTGGGTCGCCGATTTGTCTGTTTCGGAGTGTTGGAAATCTTTTCTTTTGAATCTCCTTGTATATTGAGCAGCCTCTGTAGTTGGCTGGGTGGCTTTCGCCACAATTAGTACATTTCACTTCTCGGTCTCTCTCTTTTCGGGGGCAATCTTCAGTCGCGTGATCACCAGTGCACTTGACACATCGTGGTTTACGGTAGCAGTATGCTTTTGTGTGCCCAAAACTCTGACAGCGAGTGCACTGGGGAATTTCACGCTTTGGGTGGGGAGGCTCCACCTTAACTATTGTTTTCATCAGGTTCGTGATTTTATAGATTTCCTTGTTGTTATGTTTGGTTTTTAGCTCAACGTTGATTAGGGGAAGCAACTTTTTGGTTCCTCTTTGTCTAATAACAGAAATATGCATTACCTCATGTCCTTTAGCTTTTAATTCCTCCTTGATTTCCTCCGTGTCCGTAGTGGGATGAATGTTGCATATTACTACTCGGAAGGTACGATCCTGCTTTAGCTGATATGTATGGAATTGGGTGGATTTCTTGGTTAGTGCTTGTACTATTTCTGTGTACATTTTAGAGGTATTGGGTTGAATTTTTACTTTGTTGACGTATAGGTTTTTAATAGTATAACCATCTGGTGCGCAAACATTTAGCAAGTCAGTTAGGGGTTTTATGTATTTAACACCCTCTACAAATATTGGTGGTGGTTTCACCGTTTCAATGGTAGGACCTTGGTTTGATTCCTCTTCTCCATCTTTGTCTTTCCGCTCTCCTTCCAATTCCGCATCATCAACCCCTTCTGCTGTTTCCAGGCCTTGAAAAGAATTTGAAGTCGGTATGGGCTCAGAGGGCTTACTCAGCCAGTAATCATCTAAAAAAGTCTGCTTGTGCGATTCTATTTTGGGCTCTGGGCTTTCATTATAGCGTCTTTTTTTATTTCGTATTGTGTACCATTGGGTCACATCCCTGGGAATTCTTTGTACAGTATTAGCTGGAGGTTGTAGATGTTTGCCAGTCGCAGGTTCATACATCACCTGTTGCTGATGGGATAGGTATTGGCCGATGTAAGGATAATTATTGGGATTGTTTGTATTTTCTTGAGCGTTTGGGGCTACTAGGGGTACATATGTCCCTGGGGCAAGGTGTTGTAATACTGGTTCCCCAGAATATTGCGCCAGTTGTCGGTAATTTTGATTGTAGTAAATTTGTGGTGCCGCCTGCTGCAACTGGGGCAGATACGGTCCTGTTTCTCGATGATTCGAGTGCGCAGTTGGTATACGATAAGATGCATCGTTTATCGATATGGCTGCTACTGTCTGATTAGGCTTCACTACATCGCATTGCGAGTCCACCCTTCGGGGTGGGCTGTTTATTTTAGGCGGCGTTCGGAGCATACTTATGACTACATTCTAACCTCACTTTTCGGTACCGGTATAAGATTATAGAAATGTGCCTACTTACAATGTTTATTAATCACTGCAAACGCTGTCACTATATCACTCGATAAGAGATTGATTCAACGAATATTTAAAATTATTTAAACGAGACTGACCAATTAATTTATTAAATTCTAACACACAACAATCAGTGGCGTAACTAATTTTTCATTTTATCGAGATATTATCGATTATCGAGATTCCTTAAAGGAAGGCAGGCTACTCAAAATCAACTTTCCTTTCCTTTGCGAATTTTTGCACTATTTCAATACAAAAACATGCGCAGGGACCTACATAATAACTGTGGCAAATTTGGTTCCGATCGGTCAAACGGTTTAGGAGTCTATAGGGAACATACATACATACATCCATTTTTATACAATTATATTAAGGATTAAGGATATAGTAAGACAACTTCCAGATTTTTTGCCCTAAAATTGAAGGCTCAGCAACCGTTTGTCCACAAAAACCCCATTTCACCACACTGTGCGGCGTACCTAAATATACGACGATTACGATTGATGACCTTTTTTTTTTCTGGGGTTGTACTGAAGGAAACAACCATGAGGTTTGGGGCAGCGTCGGGTGGCACCCTCCCGGCGGGTGTACAAAAAATAAGTACATTTGTAAGTACTACTTGGAGAAGTTTTTAAGTACATAGGACATCGTTCTAAAAAAGAGTACTGTCCCACTAAAATAATTACATATTGCGATGTTTTGAGCCACCTTAAGTTTACAATTAATTACATTGTCTTATGTATTTCGCATAATCACATGAAAGCTCCTTTGCGAAGTGAAAGATTCTTCGAGGTTAAAGAATCTTACAAAAAAATCAATAGATAAACAAAAGATCCAAGAGTATAAAATAATAATAATTTAAAAATCATGTTCACAAATTGTTAAGATTTTAAGTTGTTAAGAAATGTTTCATGTTCACAAATTTATTTAAAAATGTTAGTAGTTAAGAAATGTTTCATGTTCACAAATTTATTTAAAAAAATGTTAGTTTAAGAAGTGCGAATAAGACGAACCAATGTGAAGGAATTGAAATAAAAACTCCACAAAAATCTAGTTGGGACAAAAAGGGAATTTTTCAGGAACCTTGGTACAGGGTTCCCACTTGTATGGAAAACCTGGAAAAGTCAGGGAATTTAGAACTTGTCAGGGAATTTTAAATTTTTACCGCCAATGTCAGGGAAAGCAAAAAATTTGTCAAAGAAATATTTTAATTTCTATTTTCAGATAAAATATTTTTAAATTTGAAATAATTTTTTTTTAATTTTCATATAGTACTAAAATGTCAGGGAAAATTAAAATTTTTGTCAGGGAAAACCTGGAAAAGTCAGGGAATTTGCTTTGAAAAATTTAGTGGGAACCCTGTGGTAACAAGAAAATAAAAGAGGCTGTCAAAAAATTAGTAAAAAACGGAGAGCACTTAAAAATTCGGACTCAAAAAAGGGTTTATCGATTAATTAAGTAATCGATACAAATATTGTAGAGAGCTGGAAATAAATATTATAAACCACGTATCGATGGTAAATTTGTGAAAAAATATAAAATTACGAGCATTTGACTCGAGAAAAGGTTGGAAAAACTGGTCTGGAAAAACAAATAACACAATCCGATCAAGGTAATCGGATCATTGATGAACAAAATTAAATCAATTAGTAAAGGATATGTTGGAACCATGAATACATACAAAAGAAACAGCTTGAATGTGAAGTTAACGTTGGAAGGCGTGAACGCCATCTCAGAGTAAGAAAACACTGTATATTTATTTGTATAAAGTGTCGCGGGTTCGCGAGATTAACAAAAAAGGGGAAAAAACGATTTGGGAATTAAAAACGATTTGGGATAGAAAAGGGTAATTGTAAGAGTTCGTAGGTTAAGTTTTGTTAACAATTAAAAATTGCGATAGAAAGTTTATAATAAATAAAATAAAAACGTTTATCATTCTGGGATATTTTTGTTTTATTCAGTAAAAAATATTTATTCACAATTTAAGAAAGCAGGCGTTAATCGAGGAATCGACTAACTGAGAAGGGAGACTTCATGTGAAAGGTAACGGTTAATAAAAAAAAGGCTAGCTGGAAAAAAAATTCAATAATTTCATAATTCAAAAATTAATTCAATAATTCAAAAAAGGTGAATTCCAGTTAATAATAAATAAAAGTGTATAGTCCCATACACCCCCGGACATAACAATATGGTCACCATAGGTATAAATGGTTCATATAAAAATTAAAGTTTGTCTGTGCGCAGGTACATTTCTCCGCCCCCCCTCCCATCGCGAAATTTTTAATGAAATTAGTGTCAAACGTTTGAGCTACAATGCGCTTCCATAAAAATCGATTGTACCACACGCACCGTGAAAACTTTTTATGAAATTGGTGTCCATTGATAGAGAATCGTTTGAGTTTCAATTTCCATCGTTTGTACCCCAGAGGGTGAAAAAATTAGAGCGTTTCAAGCATTGTGAAGTTGAGTGACATTTCACTGCCCCCCCATTGCTAATTTTTTAATGAAATTAGTGTCAAACGTTTGAGCTCCCATTAAAATCGTTTGAATCACACGCATCGCGAACCAAAACTTTTTTGTTTAAATTTGTGAAATGTTTCCCCAATTTCACAATCTTTCAAGCGCTCCAACTTTTTTACGTTTGAGGTACACACGATGGAAATTGAAGCTCATTGGAGCTCATACGATTCTCTAAAAAAATTCGCGATTTTCCCAATAGTTTTCGCGAATCACTTCTCGATGCCGGTTGTTGTGGGTTTTGCCACTTGATCTTATGTAGTTTGACGAGAGGAAGCGACTCGAGCAAGATTCATTGCTCTAACTGGCGTATTTATAGAGTTATAAGCGTTCAAAAGTCTTGATTGGTGGATTTCCAATCAGCAAAATGAAATCAATAGATGATGAAATTGATAATCGCTGGATCTTTTCTGCAATCCTTTACTTCTGAAGATGTTTAATGCTCACATCAACGTTGAGAGCTGCAACTCGGTAAAATGTGAAAATTATGGACAACTATGTCCACAATGAATCCCATCAAGGAGTTTCTGACACGTCATAATGGCAAAATCGATCAAAGCTCAGAGTGCCACGCAGGCCTGTATAGCTCCAGTAAGGTTTCACTGGTTCCAATACCAGGTTGCCTGGTATTGAGACTACTGGAAAACGACGAAAGTAGTGGGACGAAGACGAGACATTGAACGAAGCGACGGAATCGAATTCACTATGTGATTTTCTAAAATCACGTTAACCGTACTGTCTTCCTGTTATTTTGTAATCCGTTAATTATCTCATAATGAAGGCTTTATCATGATTAAAGATTAAGTTTTAGAGATGATTGAAAAGTCTGTCACAGATCGGCATGAAAAATCTTTCACGACAGAAAGCATTGCACATGAGTCGCAAAATGCTTCGAGAATTATTTTTAAATGACTTTGAAATACCGAGCAACAAGCAATTCATCCAGAAGTTTTACTACAGCATTACCTCAATGAAGGCGAAGTAATTTTTCCTCTCCAAGAGTGTTGATTGAAAAAAGTGAAGAACTAGCAGGTTCTACCAAACCGGAAGGACTTTCGTGATTCTCTAATTCGCATCAGAGGAGAAAAGAAGATTGCAGGTGCACATTCTGTTTGACTTGCAGACAAACAGCGTTTCAAAGCTCAAATCCAAATTGACGTAGTTTATAATGAAGCGCCCGTCTGTAACATCAAGCTAGGAAGTGCAAGACCAAAGTACTGCTGGAAGCTAAAGCGTTATTCTGGAATGAAATCTAGATGATGTATAGGCGCGATGATTGTTGAAATCAAAGTCTGACAGAAATCATTGCAGATTTTCAGAGACCTCACAACAATGAAGCTTAAGATCAACATGCGAGTTTAACAAGCTGACGGCTATGACTTCAAAATTTTCTCTGAGTATCCAACATTGGCAACGGTTAAAAAGCAAGCAATAAGTAAAACTGAAAAATCGAGCTCTCCAAAGAACAAGAAAATTTGTCCTATCCGGAAGGTCTAAGAAATATGAAATTCTGATACCACTAAACGTCTTAGTTGAGGAAATCAACAAATCCATTCAAGAAATGATTCGAGCATTTGCACGAACATTCTTCTCCAGTGATAAACGTATTAATGAAGATGAAGCGATATATATTCTGTAGAATTTTTGAATTATTCGAATCCAAACGAAATTTAACCACACAAGTTAGTGTTAAAAGTTGAATCTCCAACAACCATGCTGTTAAAAAATTTAATTTAAGAGTAAGACCGAATATTGGAGATGATTATTGCCGACCGTCCGTGCCAGCTTGTAATTATTTTTTTTAAATAATATTATTAGAAAAGGTTTGATCTGTGAGCTTATTATGAATGTAATATTTTGCATTTCTAATTCTTTGTATGGCGTTTCGTAAATGAGGGTAGCAAAATGAGCCTGATCAAGTTTTTCCGTTCCATTCGGAATATTGCTTCTCTGCAAAGTCTTCACGATCCATTTTTTAGGTGGACCAATCCTCTTTGTTTCTCTTTTACCTCCAACTTAATTTATCTACAGAGTGTTGATATTCACCGGAGGGCCGCGCTAAGAAATTCCGTGAAGTTATCGATTCGAACCCACAATTTCCACGCTGTAATGCAACCAGGGATCGCACCAAGCCACTGTTGTGGTTAGCAAAATGAGCCTATAAATATTTATTATTGAAATATGTGTGGTCTCGAGAAGATTATATAAATAAACATTCATGCCAAATTTGAGATTAATCAGACTATTAATTTTTAAGATATCATGTAAGAGAAATAATGACACTTGGCACACTTTTCTTAATCACGTATTGTTGAACCCAGAGAAGTCACTATACTATAAAATGAATAATAATGTATTAAAACTGATGCTTACTACAGTCTCAAATTCAAACTGAAATTATTTAATCACAATGAAAGGGGTAAAACCTCCCAATATCAATATCAGCAAGATCTCCGGATTTAAATCCGATCGAAAATGTGTGGGGAATACTCTCCCGCAAAGTTTATAGCAATTACAGGCAGTATTGAAACGTGGGAGAATTAAAACGCGCTATAAAAAAAGCATGGGATGAAATTCCATTATCCGTGCTACAAAAATTAATTTTAAGCATAAAAGACAGAATTTCTGAAGTCATCACAAATGAGGGTAGTTATGTACTCATTAAATTATAATAGTATTTTTTTTATAAATTTCTTTCTATTTATTACTCTTTTCGGGTAATTTGAAACGGTTTTCAAAATATGCAAGTGAACTTATGATAATTTCAGTCAGTTAGATATTCTAATTAATAACCGCATTTACTGAAATAGTTGCTCTCAGCTCAACTCGCATGTAGGCACCAAACCGTGCAAAAATCCACCAAAAATTCATTATCAAAAATCTAGAAAACTTATCAAATCCAAACCCTCAAGAGGTTGAGGAAATATACTTTAAATCTTTAAAGCAATTTTTCTTTTTTTATTGCTACCTTAAAATGTCTATAGCACGAAGCTATTAATTTTTTATGTTACACATTTACTACTTTTTTAAAGAGCGCAAAATTAATTTATTGTCTAGAATTAACGCTTTTCGAGTTATAAATTAAATTATGCAAACGAATGTTAAAAAATTCGAAATTTCATTTTAGTGTTTTTCTTGCAAATCCTGTATTGTTTAAATAAATCGTTTTATAAAATATTGACACCACGTTCCGGCGAGCACACAGTAAAAGCGTTTTGTTTAAATAAAAAAAAATTTTTGTTTGCATAACTTTGATCAAACGAAGCAAATTTTACATAAAGGAAATAAATGTTGTTTTCACAAAATTAAAATTATATCTGTCAACAAAAAATTAAATTTGTTATTTAAAAATAAAATTATTATATGTATTTAACAAGAATTTTATTTAGTAAAAAAAAAACTTTATAAAATATATACAGTATGAAGATATTTTTGTTGGAATAAAATAAATTTGTTTCAATCAAATAATCCTTTTTAAAACCGCTGCATCCAAGTTGCACTACTAAATTCCTATCCAAACTGCATCACCATTAAATTAATTCAGGTAAATGCCTGACCTTTAACAGTTTATCCGAATTGCAGGATTAGGTACTATTCGGCGCGACTTTTTCGGCGCGAGGGATTCGACGCAAGATTTTTCGGCGCGAGTCCGATTTGGCGCAAGTCCGATTCGGCGAATGACTATACGGCGCACGTCTTTTTCGGCGCCACACCACTTTCGGCGCAAGCCGTTCCGGCGCTAAGCCGTTTCGGCGCAAAGGCCCAAGTCATTTCGATGCAAATATTTTTGGCGAAAAGCTTATTTATCCATTCCATTCCGAATATTTTTACTTTGTTCCTCTGCGAAATCTTCACGTTCAAAAACTAACCTAACGGCAGATCCACCTCTTTGTGGAAGATTTAACTTTACCTGAAGATTAATTTGTTTTTAATTGGTTTTCTAAAGAAATATCAAAAACTAACACTAACCTAACGGCAGATCCACCTCTTCGCGGATGATCCACCTCTTTGCGGAAGATTTAACTTTACGTGAAGATTTTTTTGTTTTTAATTAGTTTTCTAAAGAAATATCAAAAACTAACACTAACCTAACGGCAGATCCACCTCTTCGTGGAAGATCCACCTATTTGCGGAAGATTTAACTTTACGTGAAGATTTATTTGTTTTTAATTAGTTTTCTAAAGAAATATCAAAAACTAACACTAACCTAACGGCAGATCCACCTCTTTGCGGAAGATTTAACTTTACGCGGAGATTTATTAATATCAATAACAGATCTAGCACCAAATCTGCTCTGAAGTAACCTCACACCGAATAAGCCTCACGCCGAATGAGCGTCGCACCGAATGGATGTCGCGCCGAATAAACCGGCGCCGAAACAGATGTCGCCGAAAGGGTTTCGCGCCGAAAGGGATTGCGCTGAACCAGGTTGGCGTCGAAACGGCTGCGCCGGAAAAGTCGCGCCGAAAATCCTATTCCCCGAATTGCACCACCTCCATTGTAATCTTTTAGGTAAGGTGATTTTATTTTTAAAGGTTCAAGCTCAATATGTTAGAGTTTAAGTAAATAATTCTTAATCAATGAGTTATATTGGTTAACAGTTACGCTAACTTTGTTCTTGGACTTGAAATTGAACGGGGTTGAACTTTTCACAATTAAAGAAGGATTTTTAATATCGACAATATTTCTCGCGGATCTTCAAGAGTTTATAGTTAAATTATAAAATTTCATTCACAATAGTGGTATAATATTTGTGTGGTATGTATTCTGCAAAATATTTAAATGTGACTACATATTCCAAATTAATCAAAGCACAAGGCATCAAGTTTTGTACACAAAATCGTCTGTAAAGCAAATTACCTCTGATACACCGTGGTGCAGTTCAGGTAGCATCTTTTTAACAGTGCAAGTTGAACGGGCTGCAATAGGATTTTATTTTAAAAATAAATCCATTGTGGTCTAGTATTTTATTAATTAATTGTTGCCTAAATTGTATTTAGAATTCATTTTTATTTTGTAACTGTTTTTAAATGGTTCGTCGCTTGTCTGAAAGGCAAAGAATTGAAATTCTGATGATTATCGGTTACGGAGGCAGAACTCGCACTCATCTTCTTTACATCATTTGTACAAAAACCTTAATAATTATTGTTTTCTTTAAATTTATCGAAGTTAAAAGTGATTAAAAGTTTTTTGTAACTTTGGAACTGATTACCTCGAAAACTTTTCTCTTCAAGGCCAGGTTTTTTTAAAAAATTTTATGCTCAGAAATTTGTGCTCTTTTGAAATTCATAAAGAAAAATAAGGGTTGCCATTTAAAAAAAATTACGATGACTTCACAGCTCAAAAACAAAACACGATAAAAATATCTCAATGGCAGAATTACTTTTTGTTCCAAACTTGACGAGCACACTGTATATTATGATATTATAAAATACTTGGAAATCTCATGTAGCATCAAATTTGTAGCAAAATTAAACGCAAATTTGAGAAAGCGAACTTCGGAGAAGAGGTATAAATAAAATATATTATAATAAAAATGATAAGATATGTACTTTTTCAGGAGTTTGTTTATTTAATTCTAATGTGACGCAAAATTTACTGATTTGTTCAAATATTGGTTTCCATTGAACAAATAATAAATATAATATTTAATAATTGAATTTTAATTTTTTTGCAGGTTGTTACAATAAGTTTTATGAGCCAGGTACTTACACTTGTGTTGTATGTGAGCAGCCTTTGTTTAATTCGGATACAAAATACGATAGTGGATGTGGATGGCCCGCGTTTAACGATGTGCTTGATCAAGGAAGAGTTAAACTAACACCCGACACTAGTGGAGGTATGAATAATTTTTATTCCACACTTATCAGTTTTATTGATAACATTTTTGAATTCCATCAACTACATAAAATATAATGTTAGATAACCGGGTCAAGTTTTGATAATCTTTAAGCTACTTCCCTTTAGTGTAGTTTATTACACCAAAATAAAAGCTATAACTTGTGCTGTATATTTATAGATTGATGGAATTGAAGAATTTTTATTAAAAGTAATTTTTACACTTTTAGTAAAAAAAAAATGTTAACATCCTGTTTAGTTTAAAATTCAGAAACTTGATTTCTAAGGAGGTTTTTGTTACATTTTCATATTACACGAATGTGTTAAGTGCGTACAATAAAAAAGTGTAAATTTTATGTTTTATCAATGAAACTAATCAAATTTCCATTATGCATCACTAAACAAAAATTGTGAGAATCATAAAATTCGTTTTTGATGCAAAATGTAAATAATTTTGTGAGTTTTTCCTTTGGCAATTCCTAACAATCCTAATTGTTAACTTAATAATCACTAATATTTTTAATCCTTAAGGTGTTTTAAGGTGAAGTAACAGTGCCCTCAATTAAACTAATGGAATTATAACTTTTCAATTTTACAGTCATAAAGAGTTTTAAATCTTTGCGGTGGTCGTTTTGACAAATTCAGGCAATTTTAAACAAAATTGTCAACTAACATTTTTATTTGTGGCAAAAGGATGTTAGGAATTTTTACTTTGTTGTTTCCATGCTAGAGCCTTATACATAATATACTACATCAGGATGCTTGGCGCTCATTTTAGGAAATTTAGATGAATCAGTTTTAAGCAAAATAGTTCATTATAAGCGTCAGTTCGAAATTGATCTTGGTCCACCTAATTTGTTGCATTTTCTTCGTTAAATGGACTGTAACTTTTACAAAAGTTAATCAACATTAATATTTCCCAGGTTTCCTTCATAAACTTTGTTCGAAGGTATGAATTTATAAGCTTATGCGCTAAAAATTACGCATCCAAAAAAGACGATCTTATAGAAAGCTAAAAAAAAAATTATAATTGATTCAAGTTTGTAGAAATTCTTAGTGCTTTATTGATTCAATAAGATACCGATTTCAAATACAAACGACGTCATTAATTTGTGGACCCATATTTTATTGCTTAAAATTTGGCCTAACAATACCACCCTACTCTAGATTCATATTAATACCCCAAATGAATTTCGTTTTTGCTTTAACTTTTCTTGTCTAAGTTTTTATTTAATCAAAAGTTAACAAATCTTGTAAATAACTTGTTCAAAACTCAGCATAAAAGTCATTATCAAGAAAGTTTTTTTCTTTAGAGAAGAGGATTTGTAATAACACCGCTTTTTATTACATCATGTGACACCAGCTGGACGTTCTTAACTCCAGTTGTTTTCCCAGCATTGAACACATTTTACATTTCTTCTACTATAAATAAAGCACGAAAAAGTCAACTAACAAAAGTTTTGTTTACCTACATCAAGTTTCATCTAAATAAATGATGTGTAGGTCGATGCCTTCTTTTATCTTCCACTTCATTTAACTACGGTTTTGTTATGGTGGTTTGAAAATTCTACATAGTAGATCATTCTTAAAATAACATTTTGCATGTCTATTTTAACATTTTTCATGGTTTGGCTTTTAATTAGTTAACTAATACGAAATATTTTAAATTTCTTGAATTGTAAAAATAATGAAAAACTAACAAGTTAATACAACATTAATTTTTACAATAATGTACGCGGTTGGTATTAATTAGTTAACTGTGTAGTTTGGCTTGTGGATTTCATCAGTATCGTGTTTGCTCGTACTTGGGACTCTAATGACTTGTTTTATTTTCTTATCCCTTCTCCTTGTCACTTCCTCTTATAATTTCTTTCTTGCTATTTTATTTTATTTTACTACTATCACCTTGGGTTAATAATACACACATTTTTACATCTGTTATAATTTTTCATTGTAAATTTCAAAAACTTGACCTACGTTCTTTCACTAACCTTACTAACACATTCCACAACATTCCATCCTTCTCCGTTTCCTGTTATGCCAATAGTTGGAGGTAACCTACTACTCCTAATCTCCCAACCAGGGCGAATTCGCACGGAAGTCACCTGCTCGAAGTGCAAAGCTCATCTAGGTCACGTATTTGATGATGGTCCACCACCAACCAGGAAGCGGTTTTGCATCAATTCGGCTTCCATGAACTTTATACCAAATGAAAAAGCTGCCGGTGATAGTTGAAAAATAGAGACACATACTACAAGATTATATTTTTACATGTAGATTGTAAAATTTCTTTATTGTATTTTTATATTTCTAAATTAATAATGCGGTTTCTGTTTGTAATGGCTTGAAAACTCGAAATAGCTTTATTGTCACAATTTAACTACCGTTTAGTCTTCACAAACAATTTATTAAAATTTATTAAAATTGTTTGAGAAAATAAATTTCTTACTAACTTTGTTTGTAAAAATTTTATTGGTGAATAAATTGTAAAACACTGACTTCGGTATTTTTATAATCAAGTACCTACTACCTAAGTGAGTTAGAAATTTTAGAATTCTAGTTCATTGCAACTGAGACTAAACAGATTATTGGATAGCCCCTGCAGCAATATGAAGATGATTCTGTAAGCAAATGGTAGAGTAGATGGAGTTGGTAGATTATTTCAGTTAAAAATAGATCGTATTTAATTGCCATAAACAAAATTCGCGTTTGTTGTATAAAAAATTAATAAATATCGTTGGATTCCATCTTGCGTGGGAATTTAAGGTAAAGAGAAGAGCCGGATGGTAAAAAAGAATAGTTAGTACCTAAGAAAAGGTAGAAATGGTCAACCTCTACTTTTCAATTGTAACTGTGATTAACAACTTCTACTTGTACTATGCTTATACATCAGTGATTTTAACCTGCGATTGTGATCACAGTTGTCAATATACAGGATGAGGCGGAAATTGGGGAGGGTGGATTACTCCCCAATGAATTTTAAAAAGTTAAAAAAGAACGGTTAAGTAGACTATTTTTTAATATAAAAATTAATTTTATTACAAAATTAAATATTCGATTTGAAATAACTATTTACAATCTCAATTCTTTGGCCGGGAGGAATAAGAACATAAGTCAAAAAAATGCGGTTTTGAGATTTTAACACCTATGTACAGTTATTGATATTCCGCATCTAATGGAAAAAGCACACAAGTCAAAAGTGATCACAATCGTTTGTTGTCTTTCAACATATTTGAGCATTCCCATAAGAGTAACAAAGTGCACAGTAACAAAAAATCTTCCCCTGAAAAACTATGTTTTTTGACTTATGTTCTTATTCCTCCCGTCCAAAGAATTATCATTTTAGTATTTTTCTCACTTTAAAATAGCAGTTGTGATTAAATCACTGCGAATGTAAATATTGCGCATCCCTATTCGCGATAAGATTACCGGCCATATCTCGATAATTTTTTCCAAAGGTCCTGAATCAACTCCATACGAAAGGTGGTTATTATCACGTGGTCCGTTTTCGCTATTTTAAGTGCTTTGTTAAGTTTTATGACCGATGACGCCCACACTTACGGCTGTATTAAAAGGGCAGATGAGGAGAAAATAAAATTAGCTCATAATCATGTGGTCCGTTTTCGCTATTTTAAGTGCTTTGTTAAGTTTTATGACCGATGACGCCCACACTTACGGCTATATTAAAAGGGCAGATCAGGAGAAAAGAAAATTAGCTCTTGATTCTTTGAATTTTAATTTACTTGCTGAATTATTTTATGAGCTTTTCTAGAAATTGTAACTAAGATACAAAATCGTATTAAGAAATTGGCAATTGCAGAAGAACCCAAAGCGTCCGATGTTAACAACACCACTGAGAACTACACCTTTTCCACCAGTAATTCAGAAATCGTCAACCGTTATTCAGATTTGTCAATTAATATTCAGAAATCGTCAAAGGTTATTCAGATTTGTCAATTGCAATTCACGATTTCTGAATATCAGTTGACAAATCTGAATTACAATTCACGATTTCTGAACAGCAGGTGAGGTTTTCTGAATTACTGCTGGAAAAGGTGTAGAATTTTTATTCTTAAATTTGGCTGATGATATTTTTTTAAATTTATGTTTAAGTACATTAATTAACGAAATAAATTTTTCTACATTAAAAACCTAAACAAAGAGCGACCAGGAATCGAACCTGTAACTAAAAGGTTTGTTAGTAGAATAACTTCATTGGTCTTGGCGAGTTTTTTCCAAGTTCCATGTTGGAATGTTGGGTTAATATATTTGTATATGTGCATTAGAAGGTCTTAGAATGGCCAATAGGGAAGATGCATATATTTTTTTTATAGCGTAGTTGGATCAAAAATAACTAAATATACTAATTAATGCTATTTAATTTATTTATTTTCGTTTTGATAATAATTTAAAAAATATAAAGAATTACTGAAATAGATATAAGAGGCAGCAGGAAGAGCCGAACAACGGGCCGCCGCTGCCGCTGCCCATACGGGGGAGGATACCGACACTGAAGATCAGTGATCCGAGGCCAAACACGGTCGGGTAGAAGAGTGGCATGCGAAAGAGCACACGTAACATCGAATTCCATCGCGCCCCCTACCCGACCGTCAAACCAGGAGGCCAACCAACGAGGAGAAAAACTGGGACAGGTAGAAGAGAGGCATGCGAAAGAGCACACGTTTCATCGAATTCCATCGCAATGCCCCCTACCTGACTGAGCAACCAGGAAGCCATACATGAGGAGAGGAACTTGGAGGCGCAAACGAAAAAGGCGGGTCTGCACACGATACTGCAGACCCAACGCATCTGCCCGAACATCCAGGGCGGGAGATGTCGAAGATCCCGACATCTCGGACCGAGCATCCCGGAAGAAATGCCTGACGGCGAAACCCGGGTGCTTGGTAGGGGGGAGTTTTAGTCAGTGAAGTCTGACACTATCCACTTCGATTAAGTGGGTGTCTCGCACGAGATTTCTCCTCCCTGCGTCGAGCTAAAAAAAAACAAACATGTATGTATATTCACACGCTCTTAAAAAAGCGTAACTCGTTCAAAACTATTTCGTATACTGATATTATTGCAATCGGGGAATAGGTATTCAAGCTAGGACAACAGATTTCAGGAGCTCTCTTTTGAAAAGTCTTCTTGGAAGCTGGTTAAAGCCCTGCGAAAGGTATAAGCAAGCGACCCCCCCTCGAACGGACTGCATGTGTGCCCACACCACAGTGCCTACTCTAAAACATAATGTTCGATGCCGGGGTCTCACCAACCCTCATACGTTTGATAACATATTTCCTAAATGACAGGAAATTCACCATCAAACTCAAAAACACTCAATCGAGCCAGGAGTCCTGCTCTGGTTCAGCCTATATAATTTATACGCACGGGATATACCTCTCCCTGGTCTCCTGGTAACCGAGCAAATGGGGACACTGGTGGGGTTCCCAAATAGGTAAACTAGAAAGCAAAGGTTGCAAAGCTGTTATAGGACCAAATATGACATACGCAGCGCCAGTCTGGGTATATGCGCCCAAGACGCACTTGGTAAAGATCCAGACGCCCCAAAATATGACGTTGAGATGAAGCAGAAGACCCTGTAGTTTGTAAACAACCAAAACATAAAGTCCACCGTAGTTCGCCCAAAAACTCTGAGGCCCTCTGCGTCCTCGGATAATCCACTCGTCCAACAGCTGGGTAATTACCAGCTCGAAGACTTTGTGAGGAGGTGGCCAAGGGTAATTTTAAATTGTATCCATGTAGATATTTTAATTTGAGATACTCCCGCTACCTTTTCTCTACTTAGGTCCATGACAAGAGATAGCGGAAATTGAGGATTAGGTACTATTCGGCGCGGAGCCGATTCGGCGCGAGTCCGATTCGGTGCATGACTATTCGGCGCACGTCTTTTTCGGCACCATACCACTTTCGCGCAAGCCGTTCCGGCGCTAAGCCGTTTCGGCGCAAAGGCCCAAGTCATTTCGATGCAAATATTTTTGGTCAAAAGCTTATTTATCCATTCCATTCCGAATATTTTTACTTTGTTCCTCTGCGAAATCTTCACGTTCAAAAACTAACACTAACCTAACGGCAGATCCACCACTTCGCGGAAGATCCACCTCTTTGCGGAAGATTTAACTTTACGTGAAGATTAAATTGTTTTTAATTGGTTTTCTAAAGAAATATCAAAAACTAACACTAACCTAACGGCAGATCCACCTCTTCGCGGAAGATCCACCTCTTTGCGGAAGATGTAACTTTACGTGAAGATTAAATTGTTTTTAATTGGTTTTCTAAAGAAATATCAAAAACTAACACTAACCTAACGGCAGATCCACCTCTTCGCGGAAGATTTAACTTTACGTGAAGATTTAACTTTACGTGAAGATTTATTTGTTTTTAATTAGTTTTCTAAAGAAATATCAAAAACTAACACTAACCTAACGGCAGATCCACCTCTTCGTGGAAGATCCACCTCTTTGCGGAAGATTTAACTTTACCTGAAGATTAATTTGTTTTTAATTGGTTTTCTAAAGAAATATCAAAAACTAACACTAACCTAACGGCAGATCCACCTCTTCGCGGAAGATCCACCACTTTGCGGAACATGGATAAATTTGAAGATATTCGAAACCTGAAAAATTAAATTAAGAATTATTATATGTTTGAAAAAACATAGTCCGGACGTTATGGAACACAACCTTGCACTTTGTGATAGAAGCATGAAATTTAGTACAAGTGTAGATGCAAACCTCCTTTACAAAACAAGATGTGACGCCACGCCGACCCCTTCAACCCCTAGACGCAAAAACACCCCCCCAAATTTTAGTTTATCCTATTTAATTCGTAAACCGTTCATCATACGATAAAAATACATCAGAGTAAATAAATTTCTAATTAAATTTTAAACAAAAAAGGTCCTTAGGATATTTTTGATACAACTTACGGTTTCCATATTTAAGTCAAATATGGCGGCGAGCACTGCAGAACTCGCGGATTTTCTCCAAATTCCGCATGTTGCGCCACTCGAACACAAAAATTACTGAAATAGAAAATTAAAATTAATTAAGTGTTAATTGCTTGTTCGTCAAAATGTATTTTTCAAAAGTTTTTAAGCACTATTGTATAAAAATAAGCCGGACCGTAAAGAACAAAATTACTAGAGAACCTTGAACTTTATAATAGAAGCATAAAATTTGGCACAATTGTGGATGCGAACCTCCTTTATATAACAAGATGTGACGCCACGCCGGTCGCCGCCCCCTTCAACCCCTAGACGTAAAAACACCCCCAAATTAGTTTATCCTGTTGATTTCTTAAACGGTTCATAATACGATAAAAATACATTAGAGCAAATAAATTCATAATTAAATTTTAAACAAAAAAGGTCCTTAGGATTTTTTCATACGAGTTACAGTTTTCATAGAATCATCATGTAAATGAAAGTCAAATATGGCGCGCACTGCAGAACTCGCCAATTTTTCCCAAATATGTCGTGTTTCGCCACTTTTAATATAAAGAATTACTGAAATAGAAATAAGAAAGGACAATTATCTATCTGTAATGTTAATTGCTTGTTCGTTAAAATGTATTTTTCATAAGTTTTTAAGCACTACTGTATAATAAGACACAACATTTGAATATATCGTTACCTAATTATCGTCAGTAAATTGTTAATATTATTGCCGATTATAAGTATTTAGTTAAAGTTATACTATGGGAGATGGTGTTTATATTTCATCTTATACTTAAAACACAAATTTTCCGACTTGCTCCGCTCAACATTTTTTAAATTTTTTCAGAGTTTCAGCTTCCCGGGCATTCTTTTTTACATATCTTTTAATTAAAGCGCAGTATCTCTCAATAGGACGGATATTTTTTGTGTTTTATAAGTTAATATTGTGTCTTTTTTAATATTTTGCACCGTACCAACATTAACTGCCACGTTTTTGATAATTTTTCGTACAGAGAAGAACTTTTTGGATTTCAAAACGATGTTCAAAACGGAACAGCTTCAAAACGTTTTCTTCAGCTACACCATTTATAGACCCTTGTCCATGATGAGATTTAGGAAAATCATCAAGTGTATTATACTCCTCAAGTTTTTCAATAATTTGGAAAACCGCCAACTTTAAGCATTTAACAATTTTCGCAAGTTTTCTTAGGGATAATTTTTCTGAACACAACTTTTGCAAGATAACTTTCCGGGTATCAATTTAAATGCGCTCCATGGCGTTATATATTTGACAAAACTAATTAAAAAAACATTTCTTTTATACAGAATGCCTATTAGATCAAATATCGGCTGATAATTGTATTTATTACAGGTAATTCAAGTTGTCCACTCAGTAAAATAAACACTCCTTATTCACTATAAGACCATCACCACTTAAAACATTATTTTACTCATCAGTTGGTTATGTTCAATATTAATTAATTTATAACATTCACTATAATTTACTATGTGTATGCAAAGGGCACAGATGACGAAATGAGTTACACATAATTGTCCTTTCTTATTTCAGTAATTCTTTATATTAAAAGTGGCAAAACACGACACATTTGGGAAAAATTGGCGAGTTCTGCAGTGCGCGCCATATTTGACTTTCATTTACATGATGATTCTATGAAAACTGTAACTCGTATGAAAAAATCCTAAGGACCTTTTTTGTTTAAAATTTAATTAGAAATTTATTTGCTCTGATGTATTTTTATCTTATGATGAACGGTTTACGAAATAAATAGGATAAACTAAAATTTGAAGGGGGCGGGGGTTGGCGTGGCGTCACATCTTGTTTTGTAAAGGTTTGCATCTACACTTGTACCAAATTTCATGCTTCTATCACAAAGTGCAAGGTTCTATAGTAAATTTGTTCCTTGCCGTCCGGACTAATAATTCTGGGTAAAAATTTAAGAAAGAACTTTAAATATAAAAGATTTATTAGATACCACACTTTGTACATTATTTAAAACCTAATTGGCAACAATGCACAAAGTACTATAACATTCTAGCGCAATCACTTTATTATGAAATATATTCATTCATAAATACTAGTGCAAAAATACTATGAACTAATTTTTTCATTCGTTCACACAAGCATACTCTATACATTTTTCTTCAACAAGTTGAACTGTATTTAGCATAATACTTCTTTTTACAATAATTATAACAACTTAAAAATGACGCAACATAAAAACCATTAATCAATTCAAGTAAAAATAGTTCTCAATAATTGGACAAAATTTTATAGTTAACTGGAAAATTAATCAATTAAAATACCACACACACATAAATAATTAAAAACACTAAAATAACAAAACGTATTTATAAAATCATTTTCAAGATTAGAACTTAATCTTTTGGCACCTTTTTTGTATCAAAAAATGAAAGTCACACTGGAGAGGTCAAATGAAGGAAGACCAGAGAATAAAAAATTATAGCTTAATTTTCCAGAAAACCTGTTAAAATTTTGTGGGACAATAATACATAGTATTTTAATCTATTACATAGAAGTATGATACATTGCTGCTTATTATTGTGAAGTTAGGCACACGTCATTCGTCACTAATGTAACACTATTAAATGCTTTATTTTTTACAACTAGTAATCCATATAACTAGAACCACACAGTAATGATAAGAAAAAATATTCTCGAGTTTAATATTGTAAAATAGTTGTAAGTGATTCTAATTACATAGGTTCATTATAGTCTCGTTAATTTAGCTCTTCCGGCTAGTGTAGCTACCGCTAGTGTCCTTTAGCAGCATCTTTTGCAGCAAGAATTAATGGCGTCAAGCTTGCTAATGGCCTCGCCGATTTTAAAAATTGATGCTAAAAAAATGAGCAATTACTATCGACAACCGAGAGAACAATTAAATTCACAAACCTTAAGTAAATCCCTTGCAGAAGATCGCTTTTCTACGTCAACAGCCAAACATTGGTCTAAAAAATCTTGAAAGGCAGGCGATAATTTCTCTTTATCTTTTATATCAGGTTTTCCATTTGTTGCAATCAGGTACAGCGCCCTCAATGGATTTTCGTTTAAATATGGCGGTTCTCCTTCTATCATTTCTATTGCCATTATTCCTAACGACCACACATCAACCTAAAAACATTTTAGTAAAAAAAATATATATTTTTTCCCTTAACGAAAAAGTCACCTTTGGACCGTATTGCTTCCTAGTAACTACTTCCGGTGCCATCCAGTAAGGTGTTCCTACCATCGTAGTCCTTTTCGATTGTTCAGGACTTATTTGAGCACAGAAACCGAAATCCGCTGTAAAATTTAAGTTCAATAATGTAAAATTATTCTAATTTCAACTTACTTAATTTTACAGATCCATCTAGGCCAAGTAATATATTATCAGACTTAATATCTCGATGAATAACTTGATTGCTATGAAGGAACTCCAGTGCTTGCAAAACTTCTCTGCATACAGCGGCAATTTGACCTTCATCCATACAAGTTTCAGTTACCACATCAGTTAAAGAACCGCCTGGTAAATATTCCATAACCACCCATAACTCCTTAAACAAGCATACACACCAATTACATTTTTTTCGATTTAGAGTTTATAGAACTTACCTCGGATACCAGATAACTATCTAAGTAGTTGACAACATTCATATGTTTATTTTCTCTCATGACTAGAATTTCATTAATAATTAATTCTTTTTTAGGTTGTTGAGATAAATTCATTTGTTTAATTGCAACCTCCATACCCGTTGAAGTTTCGATGGCGGTGTACACTGTACCAGAAGCTCTAAATTGGGAGGGGGCCGGTTAAAAATGAACAATTAGTTTCAAACAAAATCACACATACCCTTGTCCAATTTTCTCCATCTTTGTGTACTTTCTGTTAGGATCGCCAACAGAAACAATGCTCCTAAGTTTTTCTAATATTTCTTCATCAGTCATTTTTTTCTTTCTCTTCTCCGAAGCTGCCCTCGACATTTCGGACCCTGCTTGATTTTTATTTCTATCTAATACGGGTGCCCCGGGAGGTGTGTTTGCATTTGCAACATGAGTTGGAGTGGTATGGATTGGACTTAAACTTTGGGTTGGTGTAGGTATACTAGTATTGTTGGTGTTCTGGATTTCCTCAATTGGTTTAGTGTACTAGAGATATAATGGATAGTTAAGATATTTGTAGAATGTTGAATAAAAATACTCACAATACTCTTAGTTCTTTCGGGCCGACTTGCAATTGGAGGTGGCGGTGGCTCATCTTCTACTTCTGAATTGACAACATGTACAGGACTATGATACGATTGAGGAATACAATCAACTTCTGTAGGAGTTGTGCTACTGGGACTTGAACTAGAAACGCGACTTATTGAAGAACCTATAAGAAAAAATTTAAAAATTATGGAATCCACGATATAGAAGCAAATTTATGGTTACCAGAATGTGTTGTTGCGGTAGTTTTTGTCATGTACTTTGCATTGGGCGGTTCTTTCGAGCTATTATCATACCAATTTAGAACGTCTAACACAGCTTGAGGATTTTTCTTTTGTTCTTGTTTACTGATGTTCGAATTCATCAATAAACGAGACCATGCTTCTGGCATACCCTTAAAATAACACAAAATATAAACAAAACGTAAAACAAAGATTTGTATTTTGTGTTCATAAACAATCAAATGTGATTTTATAAAATGTAAAAAAATATTGTATATTTGATGGTGAGATTTTTTAATTACATCGTTGATGTAAAAAAAAACTATCTATTCAAAAAACACCTATTTCTATTTAGCAACTAAACAAAAACATGCATCACTACTTACTTTTAGTGGCAGCTTGTAAAAATAAAACGTTACAGTTAATAGAACTCAACAAGCAAAAACAAGCTCCTAAATTTCTCATTTTTTGAAAATTTGTCATGTTAATTTGTTTATTTTCACTTAGGTGTCCAGAATTATTAGACTTCATGTATATCTTCCTTTGGATGGATCAAAATTTGCACGCAAGTTATTAAAATTAATTAATATTCCAATCTTAATCGAATTGCTTATAAGTATGCAAAGTAAGTAACTCGACTCATTTGTTGATATTACATTTTATGAGAACACAATACATAGTCGATTTGCATATTTCAATCTTTAACAAATTTAAAAATTATAATCAATTTCGTTATTCAAAATTGAAGTTTCACAGAAAACAACATCCAATTTCTAATTCAAGAACTAATCTACAGTGGGTATATGCTGATTTGCGACTTAATAATATTTCCTGAATAATGACAACTTTTTAGACCGTCTTCATTTAAAACTTATGGAGCCTAAATATTTCCTGAACCAAAAGATAATAGTGTATTAATATGGCGCCACTTTTTCGGCGCAGCCGTTTCGACGTCAACCCTGTTCGGCGCAATCCCTTTCGGCGACATCAGCGCGAGGATTATTCGGCGTGAAGCTTATTCGGTGCGAGGTTTATTCAGAGCAGATTTGGTGCTAGATCTGTTATTGATATTAATAAATCTCCGCGTAAAGTTAAATCTGCCGCAAAGAGGTGGATCTGCCGCGAAGAGGTGGATCTGCCGTTAGGTTAGTGTTAGTTTTTGATATTTCTTTATAAAACTAATTAAAATTAATTAAATCTGCCGCAAAGAGGTGGATCTGCCGTTAGGTTAGTGTTAGTTTTTGAACGTGAAGATTTCGCAGATGAACAAAGTAACAATATTTAGAATGGAATGGATAATAGCTCGAATGAATGAATAAATAAGCTTTTCGCCAAAAATATTTGAATCGAAATGACTTGGGCCTTTGCGCCGAAACGGCTTGCGCCGAATCGCTCGCGCCGAAAAAGTCGCGTCACATCGGCTACGCCGAATAGTACCTAATCCTTAATATAATTATGTTGCCGAAACACAATGCGTTTATTTACGTTAAAATGTAGTTTGCGGCGAGTTTCAAACCACCTCTGGAAATTTACTTTTCACAAATTTCTAAGCTTCCGTCCCGATCAAGTGCTTTTAATAATATGTTTTAATGGGATTTTAGTTAATAATTGGTAAAATCTGTTTGAAATACTCTCAGCCTCGACTACTGTGTCGATTCCGGTCTTTTCCTTTAATGGCTTTAAATTTGAATAAACTATCCAACGAAAATCAAGACCTTTCAGAGATAAAGGAATGACCAGAATCGACGTATAAATCTCCTGTGGATACTACTGCTTTCATTTTATTTTATCAAAAATAACAGTTTTCACATGTAATACGCCTGGATTACAATTTATTTTGAGCAAGTTTTTTTTAGCACATTTTGTTAAATTGGTGACCCTGATTGTAGCAAGCACTTCTGTTTTCATTATCCAATTTTTGGAAAATATCAATCCTTATAAACAATAGCCACGATGGCTAGTACTCGTAACGGAGGTTGTTAGAGGGAGGGTAATGTAGCGGTCCTAAAGCTACATACGAAATATAGAAGTTCCGCGCAAATAAAACTAATCGCCTCGGAAGCGCAATTGTTTAGCGCGAGTATTCAGATCTAATATAACAGGATTCGAATCCGTATCGGGTAAGATTTTATCTGCACATAATCTTTCTAAAAATCTTGGCCAATACGCAAAAGTCTCTTGAACGTTTATGAACGCTGAAGATGTATTAAAATGTTGTCAAGTTGCCCTTGTATTTTTACAGTGCAGGTTCTGTAATGTATTTTTTCCACTACTAGTCATATAGGCTACCATTATAACTTATCTAAGTCACATGTGAAGTGACGCATTTTAGACTAGTGGCAATAATGTTTACACACTAAGATAAAAAATGAACCAATGAAATGATTTGACAGACGCGATTTAATACATTTTATTACAAAACTTAAATTTGTCAACAACTGTCAAATCAACAAAACAAAACTGTTATTTGAAATAAATATTTTAAATTTGAAAATTTTTTTATTAAAAAGAATTTAAAAAATGGTAATAAATCTATTAGTGGAAAAAATCGTATATAAACCACGGTTGTGAAGACCATTATTGCCCCCGTGCCTTATATTCCTCGGTGCTTTGCACCTCGGAATATAATCTTGGCGCTAGGACAATAATGACGGCCTTCACAACCTTGGCCTATAATATACTATTTTTATTTAAACAGGGGTTTTTTCGTTTTTATTTTTAATTTCTTATTTATCTCAATTTTCTTTAATTTTATTTTACCTTATCATTTCTTTCAATTTTATAATTTTGATATTAATATATCTTTTGGTTTAGAAAATAAATATACGATAGATAATTTTCAAATAAACACTTTATAACTATAAAAATACGCAGCATACAGGGTGCTATGTTTAATTGGCTTAATATGGGTACCGCGCTTATTATAAGAGGTGCAGATGCGATTAAATGGTATGAATTCCGTTATAAAATGAATTCAATAATTATAATTCCGTCTAAATCAAGAATAAATTAGCAAAACCCAGATATCAAAATCTTTTTTAGGTAACTTTATTTTGGATCTTTTGATGTAAATTAAAATTTTACTCGAAGTTTCGTAGTTTCTTTTTCTGTATTAAATTTTTATACATGCATAGGTATATTTTTTAAATTTGTCTCAATTGATTTAGGCATGATCAATATTACTTGTATTGCTATTGAAATCTAAAATTCGATTTTTCGCCTTCTACAATAAGCTCCCCAGTTTAAGAAAAGGGTGTATAAGCCCCTCTCTTTTTAAATTAATGTTATGTTTTCAAATTGCAAGCTATAAATACTATTAATAAAAATAAAATAATGAGAATACATACACTCTAATCTTAATCAAAAAATATAAAAATTCAATATCATCATTAAGTTGGTAAATTGCGATGCAAATCTATATATATAAAAATGAATTGCCAAATATGTATGCATCATCATCACGTGAGAACGGCTCGACGAATTTGGCTGATTTTTTGGTGAGTTGTTGCCTATATCTTCGACAAGGTTTGTGTGAAAAAAAATTTGAAAAGTTGCCCGGGAATTTGAAAAATTCGGGAAAAAACTGAAAGTGCGTTTAATGTCGTCAATAGGTGGCGCCGCCATATTAAAAATGAATTGCCAATCTATATATATAAAAATGAATTGCCAAATATGTATGCATCATCATCACGTGAGAACGGCTCGACGAATTTGGCTGATTTTTTGGTGAGTTGTTGCCTATATCTTCGACAAGGTTTGTGTGAAAAAAAAATTGGAAAAGTTGCCCGGGAAGTTGAAAAATTCGGGAAAAAACTGAAAGTGCGTTTAATGTCGTCAACAGGTGGCGCCGCCATATTAAAAATGAATTGCCATCTATATATATAAAAATGAATTGCCAAATATGTATGCATCATCATCACGTGAGAACGGCTCGACGAATTTGGCTGATTTTTTGGTGAGTTGTTGCCTATATCTTCGACAAGGTTTGTGTGAAAAAAAATTGGAAAAGTTGCCCGGGAAGTTGAAAAATTCGGGAAAAAACTGAAAGTGCGTTTAATGTCGTCAACAGGTGGCGCCGCCATATTAAAAATGAATTGCCATCTATATATATAAAAATGAATTGCCAAATATGTATGCATCATCATCACGTGAGAACGGCTCGACGAATTTGGCTGATTTTTTGGTGAGTTGTTGCCTATATCTTCGACAAGGTTTGTGTGAAAAAAAATTGGAAAAGTTGCCCGGGAAGTTGAAAAATTCGGGAAAAAACTGAAAGTGCGTTTAATGTCGTCAACAGGTGGCGCCGCCATATTAAAAATGAATTGCCAATCTATATATATAAAAATGAATTGCCAAATATGTATGCATCATCATCACGTGAGAACGGCTCGACGAATTTGGCTGATTTTTTGGTGAGTTGTTGCATATATCTTCGACAAGGTTTGTGTGAAAAAAAAATTGGAAAAGTTGCCCGGGAAGTTGAAAAATTCGGGAAAAAACTGAAAGTGCGTTTAATGTCGTCAACAGGTGGCGCCGCCATATTAAAAATGAATTGCCAATCTATATATATAAAAATGAATTGCCAAATATGTATGCATCATCATCACGTGAGAACGGCTCGACGAATTTGGCTGATTTTTTGGTGAGTTGTTGCCTATATCTTCGACAAGGTTTGTGTGAAAAAAAATTTGAAAAGTTGCCCGGGAATTTGAAAAATTCGGGAAAAAACTGAAAGTGCGTTTAATGTCGTCAATAGGTGGCGCCGCCATATTAAAAATGAATTGCCAAATATGTATGCATCATCATCACGTGAAAACGGCACGACGAATTTGGTTGATTTTTTGTTGAGTTGTTGCCGACAAAGTACCTGTACCCTCTATCTATATATATAAAAATGAATTGCCAAATATATACTATGCATCATCATTTTTGTATTTTGTGTCAACTCTGTATTAGGAAGATCATCTGTAAAGATAACGATATTGTTGCGATTGGTAATGCCGATGATCCTAAGTTTAGTATATAAGCGGAAGAGTATACGAAGAGTTGAAGAGAAGTAGTAAAAGTAGTAGTAGTAGTCAACAGGTGGCGCCGCCTTAACCTGTAATTAATTAAGTTTCCATCAGTAGAGTATATAGAAAACCCGATCCGGAAATATTGGCAATTTAAGGTTTATTTCTTTGGAAAAAATGCCAGCCCAAAAACCTAATTTTTGGGCCCATTTATGAATAGGAAATTTTTCAAAGCCGGGTGGGATCTGCCGTGCTATCCCCTTTATAATGCTTGCACACTCCGCATTCGCTAGATGGTGCTCTTAATGTATCATATAACCCTATATGAACTGAAATTTATTTTGGAGTTGACGTTGGTTGACATGAAATTCCGACTTAATTTTTTTCTAATTGTTTTTCAAACCATCGTTTGAATTAGATCCAGAGGTACCCTTGCAAGCAACTTCAGTAAATACATCCGAAACTGTCAGGATTCGATATTACTACTTTTAATGTAAATTTTTTGTTGTTTTCATAATTTGTTTAATAATTTCGAATAATTTATATTTGGATAAACAATTCTTTGAGTGGCATAAAAATTAATTTCGGGCAGGACAACGTCTGCCGGGTCAGCTAGTTGTTCTATATTTTATTAATTTGAATTGTGGTTTCATAAGAATCAATTATGGTTGTCAATAAAAATCTGTAATTTACGTATTATTATAATATTATGTAGGTTCATTGAATATCTTGTTTTATACAATTTGTTCATTAAATATTAACTTCAAATAAAAATAAATTATACATCACTGAAATCTGTAAATAAAACTGTACTTTGTAATATAAAAATGAAATTTTGTGTCTATAAGGAAATATAAATTCGAGTATTTTGCGAAAACAAAACGTAGGAAAAAAATTTAATTTGCACTAAAACATAGAAAGTAAACAATTACATAAAATCAACCTTGGCACAATTTTGAAATGTCACATTAGTCCAGTCTTCCTTTAGTTTTGCATCAGAAAAGACCTCCCAAGTTTTTGACATCACGCTCGGACGGGGACGTAGGCAAATTCGCAAGAAGAAGGTCTCAAAAGTCATCAAGTCATGCATTGGCCGTTTCCTATGCTTGCTATGTCCAACCAAAACAGGTTTTAGCAAAATTAAATTAAATAATATGGTCAAACTATCTCGTTTTTTTACATTTTTGTTTAAAATTACGTAGTTTTCAGATTTTAATGTAGGCTCTTTTATCAGTCCATCTGACACAAAAGTGGCCTAAAGATAAATGAAAGTAGATTATATTTTCTGCAAAACTCTGCGTAGAACAAATTTCTAACCCTTTAACATCCTTAGCTGTGAGTTTTCAAAGTTGATCACTTTTTACAGTATTTTAAGAATTTTTTTAAAGATATCAGTATTTCATCATTTATTTGCTTTTGGTGCATCCCAATACAAAAAAGAATAAGGGAAGATTTAAAGTAGCTAAAAATGTACGTGAAACTAAAAAAATATTATTCTAGTCTTATTAGTAGTTTTGCAGATGAACCTGGAGGAACAAACAAATTTTTTGGCGAAGTTAGTAATAGGTAACTTGTGAATTCCCGAGTTAGTAGCCGTTCGAGTAAAACGTGTTTTTGTGAGCTCCGCAAATTTTTTCAATTTTCATGCAATAATCAAAAAGAACAAACGCAATAAAGATATGGCTACACCCAGGTCTCCTTCCCATCACAGCCAAGCCATGCAAGCTGAAAAAGTCCTACCTATTGTATTAAGATTGAAAGAAAAATGGTCCACCATCAACAAATTGATTGTTGCAAATAGTATCCAGTTCACAAAAATCAAGACTTGCGCGAGGATGGAATAGCAATCCATCTAAAAACAGCAAAACACCATCGAAATTTAACGATTCTCTTTCAAAATAAAAAGATGCCGTCGCATACTTTTACTCCACTGAAAGAAACACCCGTGAAGGTGGTGATCAGATGGCTCTCCTCTGATCCAAATTATGCAAATTAATTAATCTAAATTTCGCCGGAAGAAATAATGTAAGACCTGGGTGAGTAACATATCCAAACAATTATCATCCATCAAATGCGATAAGGGCGTGAAAAATCCAAACAAACCAGGAAGATTCCTATCCAAACAGTGATGAATCAGAATCATGAATTAATTTACGGATTACCGGAAATCACATCCTCTTTTTAGGTCGTACGCCACAGCACCTGAGATTTAATTGCAGGTTTGGATTTTGAGGCCCGCCTCTGTAGAAAAGGCTGGCGGTAGCTAGGTTCGTTTTACCCCCCCTCCCTCCTTAGGCTAGTGACAGCCATGGCTTCGAATTTATTTTTAATTAGCTTATACGTAGTTACCATCCCGTAATGCTGGTTGTACAGTTTTAGCGTCACCTACCGGTTCCAAAACATAGTTGGGTCTTTGAAGTGATAATAATTGGGTGGAAGGGGAGTAAATTTCGTGCGTAAGTCGCAAAATCTAGGTCGAGCCGGCCGAATTTCCTTGTTGGAGGAGAGTCAATCGTTCCAAGACCCGGGAACCGTACCGAGCGCGTCTTCGACGTTGCGCAAGCCATCTTGCTCTCTGATGGGGGGGGATTGCCTCCCCCCTCTGGTGGATCCCGAGCCTACGTGCTCGAGTTTTCCGGAACACAGCCAGGGATAAAATATCTCCCTCCTCCCTGGCCACTTGCAACCAAACAAACTCCGCCCCCCCCTTTGCTAAGTACAGGGATTGGGGTGTTGCTAAAGATATAAAAATCTCTGTTCTAGTCTGGTATACCGCGCATTACAAACAATTTGAATTCTTAATGCTGGTAAGACAGACATCCTGAAAGGAAATACATTATGTAAACGTGACTTTTAAATCCGCGAGTGGCCGGTGATTGATAACTCTTGAAAATCATGAAACTTTGCATGACGGAGGGTTGATGTACTGAAATTCGGGATGTAACGGCGCTAAGATTGCCTTGGGTCTCTTATACCTTATATAATCGTCAAGTTGGTAGTTACCCAGCTCTCTGACTCTAAATAATCGTACAATTTACCCGTCAAGTACCGGATAAAGTCGTCAATCGATTCCACCCCGGTGTCTTCCCGAATTCTGGCGTTCGAGATGAATTTAGGGGCCTTCATGATTCGTCTCAGTGCGACGCTTTGGACTACGCGGAGTTTCTAGAGATGAGTCTCGGCCGCATATCCCCAAGCTTCTCACTGTATATTTATTAGATTTAACCAACAAAATTCAAAATATACCAAATTAGATCAGAAAAGTCAGCCGAAATCTGGGCATAGAACTCAAATTCTACAACGGAAGTTATAAATTTCGCACCCCCTCGCATACAAGCAGTAATTAACCGACAACAACCATCCAAAGGCATTCCAAAAGTTCCCCTTCACCAACACAAACAGGTGGACATCGTGAAATTGATTAAACAACTTCTCCGAGCAGAAACATCCAATAGCCTACAAATACAAAACTGTTTCATTCAGTAACTCGTGGTGAGAGAGAACGGATTTGCTTCACTGTCCTTTCTTTATTGACAGCTTTACTGTCAATTTGTCATAGCAGATAAGGGGTCATCCATTAATTACGTAAGGGTTTTTTGGGGGGGAGGGGGTATTGGATATCTTACGGACCCTTACGTAGGGGGGGGAGGGGTCCGACGTATTCCTTACGTAAGTTTCTTAAAATATTTTTTTAAATTAAATTTAAAAATCAAATATAATTTTTTCTTTTTATGTTGGTAATTATGTATATCCAGGTATAATGGAAATACCATATCGTTACCTGAAAGCTACAGTGAGATATAACGAAATAGTTAATTTGAGATAATTCATGTTAAAGATTTAAATTGCAATTAGAATTTGAAATGTGAATATTTCTTTTGCATTTTTTGTTGTTCTATACAAATAAAGGAATATTATATTGAAATATTTCAATGTGGCATTAAATAATTTGGGCGATAGCAATTTAATTCAATACCTAACTGAAAATTGTATTTTTGCAAGATATCTCACTGTAGCTTTCAGGTAGCGATATATTGAAATATAATATAGTACTTAAAAATCATTAAACATAGTGGCATAATAGTGTGAATTATAGAAAATGGCATCAAACTTTGGCGATCTTTACGAACGGTTTTTCATCTATGTAAATAAAAATTTAATTTAAATTTTTGTATTTATTATTATCTATCTATAAGTATATAAAAATGGATGTATGTACCTATGTTCCCTACAGACTCCTAAACCGTTTGACCGATCGGAACCAAATATGTCCCTGCGCATGTTTTTGTATTGAAATAGTGCAAAAATTCGCAAAGGAAAGGAAAGTTGATTTTGAGTAGCCTGCCTTCCTTTAAGGAATCTCGATAATCCATTCATGCGCGTCCCTATGGGACGCGCATGAATGGATTATCGAGATTCCTTAAAGGAAGGCAGGCTACTCAAAATCAACTTAAAAAACAATAATGAATGCTGTCAAACTGTCAACCGATCGACAATGCAAATACACGTGCACGTGCTTTACGTTTCTATTTGACCAATCTTAACCAAATTTGGTGTAGAAGTTATTTACAATGCTACGAAAAACATAGGCTACTTTAGTATCTTGGAGCGAGGCCGAAGGCCGAAAAACCACGGTCTACACGTATGCCTGTGATACCCTTGAGTGAGGCCGAAGGCCGAACAACCACATTCGACACGGTCTAGATGGCTAAAGGCTGCCGGTAGGCCGACTGTGCCAGCTAGTATAATATATTATTATTCATCTTTTATAAATATAAGGGGTGGAGAGGGGGGTCAAAATTAATTTTCTTTTAAATAATCCTTACGTAAGATGTGGGAGGGGGTTGCCACAATCTTACGTACCTTTACGTGGCGGGGGGGGGGGTCCAAAATTGCAAAAATCATCCTTACGTAATTAATGGACGGCCCCTAAATTATTTCACAGTTAACCATTCCTTATTTTACATTCAAGACCGCGTAATTTTTTAACAAAAATCAATAGGAAACAAGGCAATTTGCGAGGCTGAATCTCGAAAACTAGAAGAATTATTTGTTGTAGCTTTTGCTCACAAGTTTACTTATTAGTATAATTTTGATGATACCTATATATTTTGAACATTGGATGCATAGGAAAAGCCCAATTCGTGACTTTTTTGAGACCTTCTTGGGCAAATTTACCAGCCTGATGTCAAAAACTTAGGGCGGTCTTTTCCGATGCCAAACTAAAAGGTTAAAGCAAAAAATGGTTTTTTGGAGTTATTTCTGCACAATAGTACTACACCTTTGCCACCAGTAATTCAGAAATCGTCAACCGTTATTCAAATTTGTCAATTGATATTCAGAAATCGTCAACCGTTATTCATATTTGTCAATTGATATTCAGAAATCGTCAACGGTTATTCAGATTTGTCAATTGATATTCAGAAATCGTCAACCGTTATTCAGATTAGTCAATTGATATTCAGAAATCGTCAACGGTTATTCAGATTTGTCAATTGATATTCAGAAATCGTCAACCGTTATTCAGATTTGTCTATTATTATTACAATTCACAATTTCTGAATATCAGTTGACAAATCTGAATAACAATTCACGATTTCTGAATATCAGTTGACATTCTGAATTACAATTCACAATTTCTGAATATCAGTTGACAAATCTGAATTACAATTCACGATTTCTGAACAGCAGGTGAGGTTTTCTGAATTACTGCTGGAAAAGGTGTAGACTATTTTGATATTTTTGCTTTGTTTAATTTAGGGCCAGTTTTTCAGTCATGAGTTAACTTTTGGGTTAGGTAACTTGGTTTAAAAGTTAACCAATATCTTAAACTAGTTTAGGCCGATATGAGTTTTTCAGTGACTAGACTCCGCCTCCTAATATTCTAGTTTTAGCTAACCAAAATATTTGACCGGAACGCCGTGAAATTTCACAATTTGACAATCAACGTATTGAAATTGTGAGGTTATGTTGTGAATTGTAAATAATCAATTGTTACAAATTGACTCAAATTAATCAATTGAATCAAATTAACAAATTACACTTTATATTTGCACGTCAAAGATGGTCAAAGTAAACAGGTAAACTAAAATCACAGAATATATAGGTTAACTAAAATATTTTAGTTAAACCACCACTGGCGCTGGTTTAAGTAATTGGTTAGACAACACTTCTAACCCAAGAGTGAAAAACCCGTAACCATGAAATTTTGTAGTTAACTATTTTTATTTGGTTTAAACCACGACTGAAAAACTGGGCCTTAGTTCTTAAACCATATAGAATTTTTTTACTTCTATCTTGCAAAATGTTCATTTTGTTAAATATAACAGATTCTGCATCTTCTCTTATAATAAGCCAGATTCCTATGTCGAGCCATTTAAAACAAAGCACCCTGTATATTGTATATTAATGTCATTATCTGAACAACTTTCTTACTTCTTGTTTTGGTTAATATAGGCCGTATTCGGGCTGGCACTTTTTTTACTTTGAAGCTCTGTTGAACCCATTCTGATAGTTCGATTTGAAGCTGTTGCGTTCTTGCCAGGCCCGTAGCCAGGATTTCATTTGGGGGGGGGCACTTGTAAAGGGGGTACCCCTTTTTAATACAATTTTTTTAAAGTTTTATTTATTTATATATTAAACTACTTTATTACAAATATTTTAAAAGTAAAATTTTCGGGGGTTCCCCTTCCGGGAATTTTTATTACACACATATTTTATTGTTCTTAATTTATTTTTATTTAAAACAAACATTATAGTCCAGGCAATGATGGTTTTTAGTTTGCAAAAAATCCGGGCAAGCTGAATTTTGGCACAGATGTACATTGGAGTGTTCTAATGAATCCCCCCAAAAGTCTCATAAAATCCCACGCCGGCGTCCCCCACAATCGGGGGTTTTAGCTCCCCCAACGCGATTTTTTGCCGATAACTCGCTTATTTATGCTTGTATTAAAAATTATGATCAGACCATAATTGAAGAGCATAAAATTTTCTATCAAATACACTAGACCCTCCATGTACGCGCAGGTTCCGTTCGCCAAAAACCTCGCGTACATGGAATTCGCGTAAATGGAAACAAAGAAGCAATAGAGAAAAGGGGGTTAGGTGCCAAAATTTATTCAAGACTAAAAACAAAAGTTTAAAACTAAGGTTTATTTACGAAATAGGTAAAATATAATGCATACAAAAACTAAAATATACCTAATTGATAAAAAAATTAAATATAATGCATAAAAAAACTATAAATCGTTATATATATAAAAATGGATGTATGTGTGTATGTATGTATGTTCCCTATAGACTCCTAAACCGTTTGACCGATCGGAACCAAATTTGGCACAGTTATTAGGTAGGTTCCTGCGCATGTTTTTGTATTGAAATAGTGCAAAAATTCGCAAAGGAAAGGAAAATTGATTTTGAGTAGCCTGCCTTCCTTTAAGGAATCTCGATAACCCATTCATGCGCGTCCCATAGGGACGCGCATGAATGGATTATCGAGATTCCTTAAAGGAAGGCAGGCTACTCAAAATCAACTTATAAAAAACAATAATGAATGCTGTCAAGCTGTCAACCGATCGACAATGCAAATACGCGTGTACGTGCTTTACGTTTCTATTCGACCAATCTTAACCAAATTTGGTGTAGAAGTTATTTACAACGCTACGAAAAACATAGGCTACTTTAGAACCTTGGAGTGAGGCCGAAGGAATGAATTACGCCAAATAAATTTAGAAAAAAGCTTTTTCCAAAGTATACCTATTTTATTTTCGAAATTCAAATGTTTTACTTTCAAAATTTTTGATTCTTTTGATCATTTCGGGGGGGGGGGCACGTGCCCCCTCCTGGCTACGGGCCTGGTTCTTGCAAATGCCGTAATTCCGTCCATTTTGGAAGCTTAAAACACGCAATATTCTTAAATGAGTGCAGATAAAGCGTATAAAAACCTCCAAATCGAACTATCAGAATGCGTTTGATGGAGCTTCAAAGCGAAAAAGTGCCAGTCATAGAATGATGCATATTTAATTATCTGGATAATAATTTTTTTAAATCAGGAAAACAATGCAGAACACAAAACTGTAAAAGGAATTTGTGCAGATTTTAGTTCAAGTTAACAGTTAGGTACCTTCCAAGTAAGTTTTGATTAAAATTATGCATAAACTTTGAGACAAAAAAAATATGAATTTATAATATATGTTGCTTATAGAATACGTTTACCATATTAGTAAACACCGTATTTTATGATCAACTAATTGAAAAACTAATCAGCATGCAAATAGTTCATTAAATGCACTTTTTAATTATCTACATGCTGATCTACCTTTCAGCAAATTAACCAATTAGGTCTCTTGGAAGTAATTTCCCCTTTTTCATGACAAACTTTTCCAAAGTTAAAAGTTCGTTTTTTTTTCAAAATTTACAGGAAGACCTTGCATATTTACAAAATAACTTTTAAAACTTTTAGAAAATTATAAATAAATTTCCTTTCTTGCCAAATTAAAGACCTCCCATTTTTCTAATTTGCATAAAATTTTGATTGAAAAAAGGTAAGGTTCTCAGAATGCTGATGAGGCCAAGTCATAAGCAATAAAATGGTATTTTTAGCAGGCACTTCCTTTGCCACTTCTAAAAGGAATATTTAACTTTGTCACATTGTTCCATGAGAGGCAATTGCATCAAATTGTAGACAGGAAGTAACCAAGACTAATTAAACTCTCTTCTTATTGTGCACAACTTGACAATAAATTTATGAGCGAAAGAATCATAAATTTTCTCCAAAGTGAGATATTCCATTTAATCTAACTTTCTTCCTTTATTAAGAGTTATAAATAAAAATAAACTTACTGTAAACTCTCCAGAAATAGGATCGAATCCGACATGCACAGTATGTTCAAAATTAGTTGGATAAGAAATGTTGGGTTTATCGGACATGTGAAGAGTTGATTTGTTGCTTTTAATCTTTGACTTGAGGGTTTTCTTTTTTCGCTCCACATCGTCTGGCTCTTTAGGTAACGGTCGATCTACCGTCAAAGCACTATTGTTTAAATCGGCTCCCCTATTGGAAGTTAGTCGTACAGGAGGTGCAGGTGGTTTCTCTTCGTCAGAAGACATGTTGCTGAAGTAAATAACACAGTGTTAGATGTCAAAAAAATTGCAATTTTTGTATGGAGTGAATAATATGTTAGGTAAAGTGCACATTGAAGAGCATTTCCTTATCTTATTACAGGTGTACGAGTGGGTGCGCCGTATGCGTCAGCGGCCCTTTCTTTATAATACCTACACACTCATTACAATTTCAATGCTAACAATGTAATATGAAATATTTACCTTCACTTAACAGGCACCAGAAGAACTAAATACCTCAAAATATTACAAAATGAAACTTCAAACTACCGCTCTCGCAGAAATAAAGTCATTTGTTGAATATAACGAACTAAATCGGCATCTAAAATACCGATTACATATCTCATACAGACCCCATTACTAGTGCTAAATTTGCTAAAATGAATAAAATCTAATAATAATTATTTTCTCGCATGTTATTGTTTCTTATTTCGTCTAACTTTTATTGATCAAGTGAGACACACATACGCTGACACGTCAAATCTCGCACATTTTTTTAAAACGTTGGCCATCCTGACTATTTACTGGGGACTTTCGATTCGTCACCGTGGGTGTCATTTAAATGTCAAGAAAACAAATCGTACTTATCAAATTCTGAATATTGAAAATTTTCACAAAATGAAGAAGAAGGTAAGAATAGTAATTAAGTCGGCGTTATTTTACTAATAATTTTTTTTGTCAGGTGCTTTTAATGGGTAAAAGTGGATCTGGAAAGACCAGCATGAGATCCATAATCTTCGCCAACTACATAGCCCGAGACACTCGACGTTTGGGTGCAACAAGTAAGAATAAGGTGGATAAAGTAATATGATAATTTAAAAAAAATATATTTTAGTCGACGTCGAACATTCCCACGTACGCTTTTTGGGTAATCTGGTATTGAATCTTTGGGATTGCGGTGGACAGGAGGCGTTTATGGAAAATTACTTTGCTTCTCAGCGAGACAATATTTTTAGAAATGTTGAGGTATTGATTTATGTTTTTGATGTAGAAAGTCGAGAGTTGGAAAAGGATATGCATTATTACCAGTCATGTTTGGAAGCCATATTACAAAATTCTCCCGAAGCAAAAGTATTTTGTTTGATTCACAAAATGGATCTGGTGGCCGAAGATCAGAGGGACATCATTTTCCGCGAACGTGAAGCCGATTTGAAGCGATTATCGAAGCCTCTCGAATGTACATGTTTTAGGACTTCGATTTGGGACGAAACTCTATATCGTGCTTGGTCTAGTATAGTGTATATGTTAATTCCCAATGTCAAAGCTCTAGAAAATAGTTTACAACAATTTGCGAACATCGTGGATGCCGACGAGGTGCTCTTATTTGAACGTGCCACATTTTTAGTAATCTCTTATTGTCAACGAAAACAGCATCGCGATGGCCACAGATTCGAAAAGGTTTCCAATATAATAAAGCAATTTAAATTGTCTTGTTCCAAATTGGCTGCTCAATTTCAGAGCATGGAGGTTAGGAATTCAGCATTTGCAGCGTACATTGATATGTTTACAAGTAATACGTACGTCATGGTCTGCATGTCCGACCCCATGATTCCTTCAGAAGTTACATTAATTAATATTAGAAATGCTAGAAAACATTTTGAAAAACTGGAGAAGGTTTCGAGCTCCGCACCGCCGATAGCTCACAGATAATTTTTTAAACGTACTATTATTTGTAAACATAAAATAAATTTTATATCGTGCTAGTCCTCAGTTTCTTAGGGGTCTCATTTTTAATGAAAAACGTAATTCAATTTGTTTAAAATTTCTAGTTATTTCGATTATTATAAAATAGTTGCTAAGAAAACGTGTACCTTATGATGTACAGGAAAAATAATTATTTTGTTTTTAAGCGGGAATTTTTTTTAACGCCATTTTTAATTCGTTATGGAGATGTAATCGTTCTATTTTATATCGATTTGTAATATTCTATTATAAAACTTAACTAATAAGCTGAACAAAAATATATAAGTCTAATTTTATAAAAATATATACAATAATCTTGCAATTTTTGTTTAATTAAATCCATGTTCTTCCAATTTTAGACAGTTCAATAATACTTTTGTATAAATTTTTTAATAAGTATTGAAATATCATGTTTCTTCAATATAAATTATACAAATAGAAATGTAATTTCATTTATCTACATCAAATATTTATCATGTTGCAGGGTATAAAGAAAAGCAATCGCACAACATACAAAAACTAATTTATACATATCAAAGATATTAATTTCTTGAATATGGAAAATTTTTGTGTAGATAGTTTTTGTGTAAATAGATCCAAATCCATGCTTGGAAAAGAGAAAACAGTGTTTGAAATTTTTGTTTTGTGTTTTCATATCGATAACAAATTAATACGATTTTGACTTTGGCTCTTGTTAATGATAATAGCGAAAGCAACCATTAAGGAAAATTGCGTGCGTTGTAGTTTAAATGGGAAAACGTTTTCAGAAGAAGTTTGAAATTGATTGCCACTGATGGAAATTGTTTTATGATAATATAACATGCTTGCTTATTTTAAATTGAGAAAATTCAAACAATATAACTTACTAGAAGTTATCAAGTAAGATAACTCATTAGAAGTTATTTGTGATAATATTTTAGTCAATAAAACTGATATGGACTGTCTTTGTTCTGTTATCTTTTCAACTCCAAATTGGGATTAAGATATTTCAAATTAAAAGCACTGTTTAATTTAAAATTAAACAGGTTTTTTGTTGGTTGGTTGGTTTGTCGTTTCCAACCACCCTGTATATAAGTAAATTAAGCAAAAACGCATAATTGTAACAAACCTACTTAAAGAAGTGCCAATAAAGCAAAATACATACATCGCACTTTTAGTAGGTCAAATTAAAATACATGTAATTCATTTAAACTACAAATAAGCAAAATGCACTTCCGTACTGTAAGCATATCATAGTTAAAAACATTTACTCACGGGTCAATTAAATTTAATTAAGCATAAATGCATTTCAAATATTATAAGCAGGTAACAAAATCATTACTCATCAGGTCAATAACTTTTATTTAAAATATAGCATTAAAATGTGATAATTTAGCAATTAAGTTTTGTATAAATAGTGTACCTATTTAAAACTTAATAAAACAGTATCATTTAAACCTACAATTTGAGTGTTACTCACAATCAACGAATTAGTAAGATAGAGTGTTATGGACTTAAGTCTAATCCAGAAATCTTTGTGAGACTGCAAAGAATAACATCTCTTATCTTCTACTTTCGACATGGTCCTTCGAACCGGATTAGGAGGGGTACTTCGTGCCACCCTCTTCTAATTTCGACATGGTCCTTCGAACCTTAAGAAGATAAACCAGCAACAGTAACACAACAAATACAACGGTCCAAACAAGAGATCAAACAGCAACACAAACAAATACAACGGTCCAAACAAGAGATCAAACAGCAACAAAAGCAAATACAACAATCAAAATACAAGGGTCCACAGCGACGCCGCAGCAAATACAACAATCAACACAACAAGGGTCCACAGCGACGCCACAAGCAAATACAACAATCAACACAACAAGGGTCCACAGCGACGCCACAAGCAAATACAACAATCAACACAACAAGGGTCCACAGCGACACCACAAGCAAATACAACAATCAACACAACAAGGGGCCACAGCGACGACACAAGCAAATACAACAATCAAAATACAAGGGTCCACAGCGACGCCACAGCAAATACAACAATCAACACAACAAGGGTCCACAGCGACGCCACAAGTAAATACAAGCAACGAGCAGTCAAAAAAGGAAGAAGAGAACGAGATACAAAGATGGATGTCCAAGCGATTCGTTTAAGAAAACAACAAGTTAGATTGTTCTACCTGGGAACAGAAATGGATACCATAACAAATAAGTTATCACAAGATGATCAATACACGAAGGTCCGGTGCGAAATATTAAAAAGAGAAATAAAAGATCAATGGGAGAGCATAAAAGAGCTTCACGTAGAAATAATGACATACGAACAAGAAAATACAGATGACTACTTTATCAATAAACTATATGAAAAAATCAAACAAGAATACTTCATAACAATGATGAAATTGGAGATGAAAATCGAAGAGGAGATGGAAGAAGAGATGGACGAGGAGATGGAAGAAAAAGAAGTTGCAAGTTCGAAACAAATTCCAGATGAAAAAGATTGGGAAATCTACGACAAATTCGATGAAAAAACAAAAATATTGAGGGCAGCATTATCAAAAGCATGGGAAAAGCAACTAATAGCCGATCCAACAGCTAATACTCGTGGATCAATGGAGATGGAAGAAGAGATGAAAGAGGAGATGGAAGAAAAAGAAGTGGCAAGTTCGAAACAAATGCCAGATGAAAAAGATTTAACACCAATATCAATGGAGATGAAAATAGAAGAAGCTGCAATCCATAAACCAATGTCAAAAGAAAACAATAAATTCAACAAGACGAAAATTAATAAACGAAAATTTGGACATCGGGCACATGAAACTGGAACCTCAAAATGTCAAAGAAATTTATGACCCAAGCACAAAAAGAGACGAGGATGGTAGACCAGTGGAAATACAAATCAAAGAAATACCACCAAAAATAGGAGCATGGAAACAGAAATGGATCGCACATCAGTTAGAAAAAAGATTATACAAACCACTAACCAAGAAGATCAACATTCAAGGCAACGCAGTAATTAAAGAAATTTTTTACAGAAACAAAAAAATGTACATAGGCCCTCGTTTTCAACAGGACTTCAGAGAGATGGTACGACGATGGAGAAGAAGATGGGATAAGAGAAGATGGAAAAAGAGAAGAATAAAACGAGAAGACATCAATCAAACGTGCATATTTCAAATAGCCCAAAAACCACATAATCAACACCAAATGGAACGTCTTAACACCTCAAAGGATAATTGCAGTTCCAATAGTAGCATCATACACCAAATAAATCCGCAGGCCACACAACACATTCCAGATTCCATTCTTTTGGAGGCGGCAATATGTTTAATTTAAAATTAAACAGGTTTTTTGTTGGTTGGTTGGTTTGTCGTTTCCAACCACCCTGTATATAAGTAAATTAAGCTAAAACGCATAATTGTAACAAACCTACTTAAAGAAGTGCCAATAAAGCAAAATACATACATCGCACTTTTAGTAGGTCAAATTAAAATACATGTAATTCATTTAAACTACAAATAAGCAAAATGCACTTCCGTACTGTAAGCATATCATAGTTAAAAACATTTACTCACCGGGTCAATTAAATTTAATTAAGCATAAATGCATTTCAAATATTATAAGCAGGTAACAAAATCATTACTCATCAGGTCAATAACTTTAATTTAAAATATAGCATTAAAATGTGATAATTTAGCAATTAAGTTTTGTATAAATAGTGTACCTATTTAAAACTTAATAAAACAGTATCATTTAAACCTACAATTTGAGTGTTACTCAAACCACATAAGTTAGGAAGGGTACTTCTTTCCACCTTCTCCTAATTTATTCAAGCACTCTAAAATCATCATTTTGCAATTGTGGTTGTAATGTAATTCTAGAACTTTCTGCAATGTGTGGGCGGGTCAGACAGATTTGAGGGAGGTGGCTCATTTCGGCAGTCATATGGTCACATATTTAAAACTAATGTAAATTTTATTTAAACCTTAAGATGAGAATCGCTGCGATTTATCGCAACAGGTGGCGTTACGATAGATAAACAGCTAATTTTTGTGGATAAATCTTTGCACTGATGAGATATAGAATTCATATAAATCACAGAAATCATATAAAACCAACAAAATGACGGCGGTACGTGCCTATGCATCATGGAAATTTCATCACAGAATAATACTTTGGGCTTTGCACTTCCTTGCTCGACGTTGAAACCGACGCGGCGCTTCATTATAAACAAAATCAATTTCAATTTTGTAATATTGAACTTTTAAAATTTAGTTAAATTTAAATTTGCCGCGACTTTTGGTTTATTAGCGACACCTATATTCTAAAACAACGGTGGGCAACCTCCGGCCCGCGGGCCAACTCCGGTCCGTGTAAAGTTCTAATCCGGCCCGCGAGATCTTTAGAAGAAATAATAAATAAATATTTTCAAAAACAAAAATTTTAAAGAAAAGGATTAGGTCAGTACCTAACATATGGAAAAAGGAGAGACCTACAGTTTAATTTTCGATATAATTCGTCTTATTTAAATTAAATTAAAAAGTATTGTAAAAAGTAAATTGAAAAGTACACTAGACCCTCCATGTACGCGAGTTCGATGTACGCGAATTCAGAATAACGCGAATTAGATTTTGATACCTGAATTTTTTATACGCGAAGCAAAATTACCTTTAACGCGAATTAAGTTTTCGCGTATTATTAAAATAACTAGGTGGCACAGTCGGCCTACCGGCCGCCTTTAGCCATCTAGACCGTGTCGGATGTGGTTGTTCGGCCTTCGGCCTCACTACAAGGTTCTAAAGTAGCCTATGTTTTTCGTAGCGTTGTAAATATCGTAACTTCTACACCAAATTTGATTAAGATTGGTCAAATAGAAACGTAAAGCACGTGCACGCGTACTTGCATTGTCGATCGGTTGACAGCTTGACAGCATTCATTATTCCTTTCCTTTGCGAATTTTTGCACTATTTCAATACAAAAACATGCGCAGAGACCTACATAATAACTGTGCCAAATTTGGTTCCGATCGGTCAAACGGTTTAGGAGTCTATAGGGAACATATTTTCAGAAAAATATACAAGTAACAAAAATGTGTCCATTAACTATAGGTACTAAGGCCCGCGAACGAAACGTAAATATTATTCTGGCCCCTGTTATACAAAAGGTTGACCACCCCTGTTCTAAAAGATAGTTCGGTAAAAGTAGGCATAATAGTTGGAGGACACCGTGGATTGCCAGTGAAACAATATCTGTCCTCACTATCGCTAATGAGAAGGTAGCTCGGAACAGATAATGTCCACGCAGAAAATAAATTCTACTTTTATTTGCGTGGGGCCCTGATGGTAGGTATAAGCCAGCTCGTTATAGCGGCGGCAAGGCCTTGGATCGTGTCAAATGAACGCCCCGAAGAAAATCAAGGAAACAGCTTTGCTAACACAACAAAATAAAATCAGCAATAAGATGTTCAGTGCCGGAAGGCGATGACATAAGCGATGTCGGATGGAAAATTGCGTTAGCCGACCGAACTAGTACAGTGGCAACAACATTGCCACCAGGAACCACTCCCCCACAATTAATCAACGGAACGTTCGAGTGGTCATATAAAAAAATCCCATAAACGGTGGAACCACAATCGAACTTCCAACAACAAAATCAAGCGGAAGCGACCCCGATGAAATGCAACACCCTGTACGTTGGTCGCACATCGCTGCCTTCTAAAAAAAAACAAAAAACCAAAAATAAACACAAAAAAATGTTCAACATAGAATTTCAAATACAAGATTTGAACCTATATCGAACGCGTAGGAATTCCTATGCCAATGCATTTGACCAACGCTGTTCGTTGTTACCTAGAGAAAATAATGCACAGTTCAAACTTAATTAAATAAAACATAATAATACAATTAATAATTAATTAGTTTTCAAACATAAAACTCAAACATTACCATTATAATCCACGTCTGCGAATGTACGATTAGATATAACCTCTAATCACGTCAAACAGAAAACCAAAACCTGCGACTTAACGATAATTACCGCCAAAAACGTTCCAATCAAAACTGCAAGGCAAAAGAAAAACCTAAATAATAAAACATTAAAAAAAATACGAAAATCAGCCAAGGGTAAATCGAACAAAAACGAACTCCAGGTGGACGGAGCAAAACTTGTCCTAATCGATCAATGCATACCACTGTGGAACAATTAAGTAACAAAAAGGTTACTCACCAATCCGAACGGAAACCAAAACCTTCAAAGATAGCATGGGCAGTAGATCCGACCAAGAAGCGTCCGATATGGGGAAAATCCACCATTTTCCAACAACGACGATATTACTGTAACAACCCGCGTTAAGATTCTTAATTAATTATATACCGACTACGAAATTTTAACACATAAAGACGAATTTATCAATAAAAGTAAATGAATGTAAATGTTAAATCATGTTACGTATAAATTAAGTTATAACTATTAATCATTATAAGGATTAATTTGTCCATAATTATTGAAACATATTAGTTAATAATAAATTAAGCCAGTGTGCAAATTGGTTGAGAAACACTGGAATTCTCGAGTTAACGTGTAAACTTTACAACCCTGTTCTTAAAGAAATTATAACAATAAATTAATATTTTGTAACGAGAATTCCAGATATAATAACAAGCAATTACACTTGATGAGGATTTAAATTAATGTTAATTTAAATCACTCGTTAGAAATACTCTGATACGCCTATGGTAGAAATAATTCCCACGTCCTTTGGCAAAAGGTAGCACAATAATCTACATTCTAGGTGGTCCGAGTATTTTAACAAACTGTACAAAGAGACAATAGAATAAATGGATCTCGAACATTTCGTCTAGACAAAAGTAAAGAAAATGATGACTATCTTACCCTGAGAAACTATAAAAGTTTCACATAGGAACAGAAAATACAGAACTTTAAAATCAACTGTCCATTAGTGCAATAATAAAGCCCTTTGTTTAAAATAGAATTATCTTAGATATAAATATTGGGTGGTTCAAAAAGGACACTCCGCTCAAAAAATGCAATTAGCCCCTAACACCATTTCAAGGAGTAGGATTTAATATGTGTATCACATATTCAACCCCACTCAGAGTAGAAGTAATCAAGTCAATAAATAGGGATGATGAATAAAAATTCACCAGTCTTCTACAGAGAGCGAGCTCTGCCAGTCTTCTGGCAAAGAGCCGTTCGTTTTTCATTAATAAGACCGTGCGGAAGTCTTTAAGTTCGAGAAATTAAGTTTTAATTCAATCAAATCGGCTATTATTCTAGTGTTAAATCGAACAAACCATCAAATACAGCTCTTTTAGAAGTCTCACAAATTTTTCAATTTAATTTAACTTCATTAAATTAAATTTGTTTTAAATTATTTAAATAAGTATTCGCGAGTTTTGTGAATTATAAATAAAAATCAAGTCCAAGTATAATCAATCTTCGAATAAGCCACAACTCAAGGGACCAATAAATCTTTCATCTTTCAAGGAAGGGTCAAGAAACGTAACTAGCAGGTACATGTCATGAAATTTACCTAAACGGTAAACTTGTAAAAGATTAATTTTATTTTACTGTCTCTCGTCAAATTCAAGTCTCATTTACTTAATTAAATTAGTTCTATTTTAGTAACTTTATATATATTTGTAAAACCATTTTCTTTTATTGTTTTATATTACCTAATAAACCATTTATTTGTAAATCGAAATCTTTTCTTATAAACATTTTGTGTTTATACTGGAGTAAAAGTGTTGTTTGTCATACAATTTTCCTGCGTCTTTGAGGAACCATCCGTTTTTCCACGACTACCGAAAATCAGTTAGCCATTGAGTAAGTAAGTATTTTGGAGTTTTGGGTTTTCGACTCGCTTATTAATTTCATCTAATAAGAAAATAGGAAGCCCTGGTGGCAGCGACATAGAAAGGAAGGGGTTAATTTAATTTAACCATCGGCGACACTTGCACAATTGGTGGTTCAGCGGTGGAATAAATTATTAACCCATAGCTCGCAGTTGCACATTACAGATCTCCATCGAGTCTGACGCAAACAAAAATTGTCCCGGTAGAATATCTTCGTTCCATATCCGTCAATTACGTAACCCAAAAGCCCATGATTATTCCACAGTAGACATACACCGACATTGGTGTGTGAAAAATTCACACCCGCTTTCTTGCTTTAAAAACTGACACAAGAGCGTCTTGCTCGTTCAATGGTGGAGATCCGGCCGTTTTCACTTGTCGCGTGAGCCTCGAATACAACGGTGCGTTTAGTTTGAATTTAGATAAATTCAATTGTGTTAGTTTATTTTTGTTTTAACAGGTATGAAGTTATGAATTATTTAATTTGTTTATATACCTACTATTTTGGGCAATCTGGAAGTTGGGTTATTTTATCGTGGTTTTTACTTGATTTTATTGTTTTCAAATTATGGCAATATAACAATTTATTGAAAAGATAATTTAAAAGAGGAAGGGAATTATGTTCATTAAATCAATTAACTAGATACAGTTAACAATGGTTTATTAATTATTAAAGGTAGAAATTGTTTCATTAATAAAAATATATTTGTTGCAAAATTAAATAGTGTCAGGTGATGCTAAGGAGAAGTGGTAAGGGGGTGCTTGCTATGTCATGCGGCAGATGTGCGTTTGTTCAAGGTTACTGCAGTGGTAAAAGTAACAATTCTATGAAAAGGGCCTCAAGGCTAAAAGTTGATAATTGCAACATGTTGGGATTTCACAAGGGATATTATTACAATATACAGGATGTTTTTTTATTTCAAATGAACTGCAATTTATAAATAAAAGGTTTCATTAGTTAAAATAGGTAATCAGTTAGTAAAGTAAATAATTATAATATACAGGGTGTTTCTTCCAAGTTATTACTAATTGTTTGCAAGTATAAAGACTTGATTAGATGAATTTAATCAGTTGCTAAGTCTCCACAGGACAGAGTAATGATGTACGTACAATATGTTTACAAATCTTTATACCATGGTAGATAATTGACTTATTTAGTAATATAATGTTTTGGTTTCGTTTAATGTACAATTTAGTTTCCCCTCCGTGACAGGCTGTATGAATGAAAACCAAACCCGTGGCGGCATGGAAAATAAATTACTCATGACCGACAATGCCCAAGACGAGGCAAGTTTACATTGAACCGATCCCAAAGAGTTGTATTTAATTAAGTTGTGGTAACGTAGATTTGGGTTTTAATATTGGTAAATTAGGTAACTTAAATATTCAAATATAAATGAAAACCAAACCCGTGGCGGCATGGAAAATAAATTACTCATGACCGACAATGCCCAAGACGAGGCAAGTTTACATTGAACCGATCCCAAAGAGTTGTATTTAATTAAGTTGTGGTAACGTAGATTTGGGTTTTAATATTGGTAAATTAGGTAACTTAAATATTCAAATATAGGATGGTTGAACTTGTTTGAATTGGGTTGGGATTTTAATTTGTATTTGAACAGCTGTACCTCTCTCTGTTTCTAGAAGAACGTTGTCTAGCGAGGTATACAATACTTTAGCTACAAAACAACGATGCATTCCTTGACCTTCTCTGATTTGGTTTAAACCAGCAACCAAATATAAATTTTTGTTTCGACTGAGTTTAAATGAGTTACAATTTAAATAGGTATAATTTTATTTAAAGGGTGGTTATTTACAGGTAGATTAAATCAAAGCTAGGTTCTGCTAGGTTCCCTTACCCGCTAGTGTTTCAACAAAAACACAGCCTTAAACAATCTTAAATAAAGTACTAAGTACATGAATAAAATATTATTACAATCCCAAGGATTGAATAAATAAAGTAATTAAAAATTATCGAGGTAACATAAAGCCGATTTAAACAAATCAACATCCAGGGTAATTAATAAACAGATTAATTAGATCACGATTTAGGTAAATCATTGCTTCAGGTTAATTCCTCAAACAAGAATATTAAAGTAAATAAAAGAATTGACATTGCCCAAATTTGGTAGTTTTATTTGTGTTGGAAGTTAATGGTCGTCTCTCCTTGGAGCGATCATTTGTTTTGTTACAGTTGTTTTGACATTATGTTTTGTACACCGGAAGAAAGAATTTGGCTACTAGATAACGATCGTAGGTATTTCACAACGTGGTGGTCCAAGTTATTTTCCATGTCGTCGAAGAAGTGTGATTTTAGGTTTGGACCTTGTTAGTTCTCAATAGATGGCGGTTTTTCTGGAGGTGACGTTGGCGCGAAGTTCAAATTCAAAAGTTGCATCTTACAATTTGAAGCGTTGAACTGCTGTTCGTCCACCAGTCATTAACGATGCGACGACGTCAGAAGATGCATCTGCAAATGCAGTGGCGTAGCCAGGTGGGGGCGGACCCCATCTAGCTGAGCTTGAGGGGGTGGCATCCTACCTCAAATTATTTAAATTTCCTGAGTAAAATTGCCTCGTTTCTTGGTTTTTTAGGTTCCTAGGGGTGACACTTAAAAAAAAAGTCATCGGCCTAGGTGGGGGTGACACCCGACCCCAAATTATTTTAATTTCCTGTCTAAAGTTACCTCGTTTCTTGGTTTTTTGGGGTGACACATCGAATAAAAAAGATCATCGGCCTAGGTGGGGGTGACACCCATTAAATCCGCCCCGGGTGTCACCCATGCTAGATATGCCACTGGCAAATGCAATCTCCTTTTTTTCTCTGATACAAATAAGTAAGAAATTGATCGATAAAGTCTCTCCGGTTCTTCCAGAATCGTCAATAAAAATTAATCCACCATCATTGGTGTAATGTCGGCGTACAACCTCCGCATAAATTGTTTATTGCTGTGCATTTAACATTGGCTCGTTCCTACTCTTCACCACTTCTTCCTATCCTGTAATCATTGTCCTGCTTCTAACACCTAACTTCTGTAAGTCTTCTCTACAGCGTCCAGCCATTTCTTTCTTGGCCTTCCTCTTTTTCTGGGCTGTCCATACATTTCTATTAATTCCTCATTAGTTCTTTGTTCCCCACTGTTTCTCCTCCATATATTCTTTGCATTATCTTTCTTTCCCATCTTTCCAGACCTTCTTGTTCACTTTTATTTAATATTCAAGTTTACGACGAATATGTTACCGTTGGTCGTACTACCGATTGATAGATTCTTACTTTGGTTTTTAACGATACCTCTTTTTAGATTTAAACACTCTCATTATTCTGCCTGCGCCTTTGTTTCCTCTGTAACGGTCCTAGAATTAGTTCACGATAAATAGAAGTTCCGCGCTACTTAAACTAATCACCTCAGCGGCGCAGTTGGTTGAGCGCACGTATTCACAGCTAATACGTCTGGGTTCGAATTCAAGTTGTGGAACATATTTTTCAGCATACCATCCTGCCAAATTGGTGACCCCGATAGAACATTGAGCACTCCTGTTCTAAAAATCTAATTTCTAGGATATTCACGCTTAACTCCTTCCTTTCTCTCACACAACGGCTAACTAAGCCACGACAACAGCCACCGACGGCTACTGCTAACAACCGACAGGGTTGCAGTTATCAGCCACGGCTACTACTCACAACCGACATGGTTGCTAGGGGGAGGGTGATGTAGCGGTAGCGCCGTAGCAAGGGTGATGCGTTTGGCTCATTGCAATGGGGGCGCTAAACCTGAACAAAACCCAATAAATAATAGTTTAAAATTTTCAAAAAGATAAGAATCAAATTCGAAAGTTTAATCACGATTTTCTTTGCAACATCGCCTAAAATTCCCTATCGGTCTTTTCCCCAAGTGGGGAATTTAATCTTTTACAGTAGTTTTTCGCTTATAATTCGCTTATTTTCATTTTTAGTGATAAAAATTGAAGAATACAAAATTCTCTATAAAACAGATTAACAAAATTTGCTTACATCATACTAAGTATTTATGAAATAAAAAGAAAATCCAGAGAAAACAAGTGAAAAAGGTTTTGAATAATTCTTATTCTGAATGAAAATTTCGTACAAACAAAACAAACCTTGTTTTGTAGAGAATTTTCTCCTCTTCAATAATTTTGGTCCAACAGGGGAAAATAGGAAAGTTGATTCTAACCCCGCGTTTTTCTTCATTTCCCTTAACTGACTGGGTAACCGGTAAAAATACCACGTTATCATCGCGACAGTTATTCAAATATATTTAAATTGAAAAGAAAAATTCCTACCGACAAAAATAATCTCCATATTCGGGGCGAGGGGAGAGGGGAGGGAGGGTTTATTCCGTTACGTTACCATAGAAACGATGATTATGACATATTATGCGTATTTTATATAGGATCTTTAGAAGCTCCCAATGATAAAAATCGACATTACACGACCGGGGGTCTGGGGGGTATTCCATACCCACCCAGGTACACTTGCCATTATTCAGAACCATCAAAATTTATTATTTTTCGTTGAATCATTTGCAATTTTCGTTTTTAATCCGGGAAGGGGGGTCAGCAGATGATAGTTTTCATAACTATCCCAGTACCATTCTTCTTAATGCCGAGGGACCTAAAAGTGAAAGTTTTTCTTTCGCAATAAATTAAGTGTACCTGGCGGGTATTCCATACCCCCCAGACCCCCTGGTCTCGGCAGCCTAAATGAGTTCCTGATAAGCATCCATTTGTTTTCATTACTCATTGTAGCAAGGGGGGCGCTGAACCTTGACAAAACCCAATAAATAATAGTTTAAAATTTTCAAAATGATAAAAATTTTTTGGGAGAGGGGGCGCATATATTTAAATTTGCCTCAGGCGCCAGAAGAACTTGCTACGACGCTGTGTAGCGGTCCTAGAATTAGTTCACGATAAATAGAAGTTCCGCGCTACTTAAACTAATCGCCTCAGCGGCGCAGTTGGTTGAGCGCATGTATTCACAGCTAATACGTCTGGGTTCGAATTCAAGTTGAGGAACATATTTTTCAGCATACCATCTTGCCAAACCTCTAACAATTCTGGCTTTTAATTTCTTTTGTATTATTTCCGCTGTGTGTTATTTATGTTCCCAAGGTATTCTTTATTGTTCTATGTACATTTTAATTATCAACTGTTGTAGACTATCATCGTGTTCCGCTGTTGTAACCATTTCAATATATTTCTAGAGTGCCAAGGCTTAAGCGAATAAGTCACAAAAGTGAAAAATGGCATTTTGTGACTTAAGGATTAAGCGAATAAGTCACAAAATGCCATTTTTCACTTTTGTGACTTATTCGCTTAAGCCTTTTAGCACTCTAGATTTTTACTTTTGCTGTTTATAACTCATTTTTTTAGATTCTTGGAATAAGCTTCTTAATAACACTTTCTTCAGCTCTCTCCATGTTTTTGCTATTAATATTACTAAGTCATCTGCGTATGCTATGCATTGATGATTTCTATTGTACATAATATTTCCTTTTATGTCGATTTTAGCAAATCTTATTATTTTTCCAATGCTATGTTAATTAGTGTTGCTGAGAGTGGGTCATTCTGTCTCACTCCTTTTTCTCTTTTAATGGAATTGTAAGATTGTTTGAAGTCTATAAATATTGCAAAAAAATGCTATCTTACGTTCGTAGCAATTTCAAAACCGAATCCGAGGCTAATAAGACATAGCATTTTAAATGTGCGATCAGAATGAATATCATCAATAACAACTGTTGAAATAACAAGATATACCCTACAAAAATTGTTGGAAAATAGAAGATGTAAGATGAAATAATACAGTGAAAATGTTGGAAATACTATTAAACAAATTAATGGAATTTGGAGATTAAGTTTTTTCCTTGCCAATAATACAATGCTCTACGGGTATGTCAACCAATTTCCACAAAGCGTTTGACTCCATCGAATCGTTTGCTTTCCTAAGATCTATGGATCGAGCCAGAATAGACTCCACATACTTGCTACTCAAATTTATAATAAAACCATAGTACAGGGCGTTTTTTTTAGCTGCATGATATCTTTCAATAGGAATAAATTTTGAATGAAATTTGTCAAAGTGACAGTTCTTTGACATTTGTGACAAAAGTTTGCCATTTAATCATGAATAAATTAACACTTGAACAACGCTAACAAATTGTGGAAATTTATTTTCAAAGTCAGAGTTCCGTTCGCGAAAATTATAGAGCTCTTCGCCCATTTTATGATCGACATAATCGACCTTATGAGCAGGTTATTGGTTCGGTGATGGATAAATTTCGTACCTCTTCTTCATTGCATGATGTAAGACCACCAACAAGACAAAAAAATGTGCGTACCGAAGAAACTATCGCTTCTGTGAGTGAAAGTGTGCAAGAGAACCCAATCATTTCAATTCGCCATCTTGCTCAACAACTTGGGCTTTGTCCGTCCACTACATGGCAAATTTTACATCAAGATCTTGTACGCCTAGACTTGTATAAGTCTTTCCTTAAGTATGTCTGATGATATTTATTATAATACCGAAACATTACGTATTTTACTAATGTTTCCATTCAATTTTTACCTTTTTATCTCTTTTAAAAATAGGAGTTCCACAATGACTCGTGGTCCAGAAAACTGGACTCCCTGTCGTGCGAAGACAACTCCGTTTGGCACATGGTTAAAGTACTCCGAAGCGCCAACACCGCGACCCCCTTCATCCAAGCTGCCCATGTCCGGAAATCTAGGACAAGGAGAAAACTGAAGCGTTTGCGGTCAACTTCGGGAATCAGTGTAACCCGATATGTTAATGTCAATTCCAGATTCCAACCCGATCACACCAGCCATCTACGAGGAAGTCAACAGCGCCATGAAAAGGACCAAGAGACGAAAGGCATTTCTTCTGAAGATCGTTCGTCTTGTTCCTTGGTCCTCATGATGGTTGTTATGAAGGCTGTGATGGTTTTACAGCCGTCTTAACTTTCCAGCATCTTGAAGACCAGGTTGTCGGGGGTAAGAGGTTCCCTGAAGCGCAGCATCGTCGACACCCGCTCACGTTCCCATCTCAAGCAGCGGAAGATGTTGTGCTCCTCGGCGCAGTGGCAGCACGTAGGAGAATTCAGCTTCCAAAAGTGATGGAGCTATTCGTTGAAACACCCATGGCTTGTATGGGCCTGGGTTATATGGAAGGAGAGCTCTCCATGCTTCCTGGCGACCCATAGCTCAATGTTGGGGATGATCTGCGGTCTCCGATGCTGACCACCTTCGTTGCCACTTGTCAAGAGTATCCTACTTGCTGTTGTTGTCTGCTCCCGCTTGCGTCCTGGTCCTTCGCCGGACGCAGTCTTATACGCGCAAGTGACTCTCAAAGCCATCTTCTTCTGAACTGCCTGTACTCTTCGAGTTTTTCTCTTGACAATCGTCGTCTCGTGCAGTATCAAGGCAGGACTAAGGGCAGGCCCCGACTGGTGGCCCACGTGCTGATCGTTTTGATGGCCTGATTCGCCTTCCTCTGCACTGTCGTCGTATCTCTGTTCACGACGATGGAGTTATTTGCAGAAATGTGAAAAGTAGACAAATAAAAAAGTCATCATCATCATCAATTCCATCATGGATTAAGTCTTTGACCTGTTCCGGCCCATATCTTTCTCGGTTGTCCAACATCTCTGCATCTTCGAGGTTTGTATCAATATTCTATCGTCGAGTAAAAAAGTCTGTGGTTAATACAAGATTTTGAAAATTGTTTTTGCTCTCAATTTTGCTAATACCTATTTCGGACACGATGCACAGGAAACAGCCAATTCATATTTTATGACTTGATGATTTATGAGACCGAAACTCCAAATTTTTAAATTGAGAAAATTGTAAGTTATATTAGTTGGCTACACGCGCCCGATTTGTTATATTTTGTTTTCGAAAATACGTTGTCAAAATTAGTCGTGTTCTTTCTAATTTAGATGTTATTATTTATACTATGTGAAATATAATTCTAAATTATGGCCAAAGTTTGGGCTGTTGTTCTAGCATTTGCGTTGAACTGCAATGTCATATATATTTTTACAAAAGCCGAAGATTATGATTGCTTTCAGTACCCAACATATTATATAATGCTTTTAATTGGTGTTTCTGCTTTGCTGTGGGATGCTTGCATTTATCCCGAAAACTTTAGAAGACTGCATTCTTGTTGCGAATTTATTATTGAGGTAACAAAAAGTTATTAATAAATAATATTATATTAAGCGACATAAAAATAATTTTTATTTAAAGTTTGCACTTGTAACGTTCTTAATGGAATTCATTTTGATTGAGTTTCTTCTACCACTTGAAAAAGCCTTTGTCGAATCTATACCTAGTATTGGAGAAGGTATAGAATTTTTGATGTCTACAGCTGGTTTGGAGGTTGGATGTGTCAACGATTTTTGTGAGCTATTAAAAACGGACGACGCGAAAATGGTTGCCAGTTATGCTTTTGGTTCCTTTTTCCTGTTAGTTATGTCTCATGCCACCCGAGTGATAGACCTGAGGATTTTAATGTAAGAACTGCAATTATTAATATTCAAGTATTACCTAAGGCTTCCTACAGACTGATCAAGCAAAAACGTTGTGCGACAAAACGTTTTTTGTGATTGGTTTAAATCAAACAAAATCAAGTTCAAATCAAACAAAATCAAATTTGATTGGATTAAACTAAAACGTTTTGTCGCACAACGTTTTTGCTTGATCAGTCTGCAGGCAGCCTAATAGTGATTTTATAACATTTTAGGTGTGACGGTCCAGGAGCATTTATTTGCGACGCAAAATATCCAACTCAAAGATTTTATCAAGAACAGTATCAAGAACTATTTGGGTCGTCTTTTGGCAGAAAGAATAAATGTCGTCGTCAAAATTATTGTGCTACGGGTTATCAAGAACCTACACGGCCGTTTGATGACATGGTGGCATGAGACATAAATAACAGGAAAAAGAAACCAAAAGCATAACTGGCAACCATTTTCGCGTCGTCCGTTTTTAATAGCTCACAAAAATCGTTGACACATCCAACCTCCAAACCAGCTGTAGACATCAAAAATTCTATACCTTCTCCAATACTAGATATAGAATTGACAAAGGCTTTTTCAAGTGGTAGAAGAGACAAGGTATTTGGGTCGTCTTGTGACAGAAAGAATAAATGTCGTCGTCAAAATTATTGTGCTACGGGTTATCAAGAACCTACACGGCCGTTTGATGACGATGATAGTGACGATGATAATATAGCCGATCGTCGTTATAAAAATCATCAGAAATGTAGATAGTAAAGCAGAGTCCACATAATAACCAGGGCCGTGCCGTGCTATGATCCAAAGAGGCGGTCGCATCAGGCGGCATCGTGAAGGGGCGGAAAAAGCAGAGAAATCAAAATATGAGATTTTGAATCGTTCAGTAATTACGCAACGAAATATTGGTCTCTGTTTCCTTTGTTGATTTATACGATTTAGAATTTATCGCGCGCCTCTCTGAGTAAGCGCTTTCGATACACTTGATTTCGGTTTCAAGTTTCAATAAAGTTCGCTGAAATACTTTTGATATGACAGGCCAAAGCGAACAGGATCATGCTGACAAGTAAACAGTTGACAAAAAGAACAAAGATAAAGGTATACAAAACTTTGATAAGACCTGTGGTCACCTACGCGTCGGAGACAATGTGTATGTCGGTAAACGAGGAATCAAGACTCAGAGTTTTCGAACGACGGATTATGAGAATTATATTGGGACCAAAGAAGGGGGTCGACGGAGAACAAAGAGCCTTTATGAACCACGAAATTGCAAGATCGATCGATGGTGAAGACATAGTGAGATACAACATAAAGTCGCAACGCATGAGATGGTTGGGACACGTCGTGAGATCAGAGAACGCAACTGCGATAAAAGTGATAACACTTTGGAAACCTGGAGAGAGTAGACCTCGGGGAAGACCGAGGATTAGATGGTTAGACCAGGTGAGACATGACTTGAGAGAGATGGGGATCGACGCGACGGCTGGGCGGAGAGAGTCTATGATAGACGGGGTTGGAGGGATATCGTGGATAGGGCCGCAAGTCACCCGAGACTGTGAAAGTGTGTGGGAAGGAGCGAACTGGGGAAAGGCTGCGGAATAAGTGACAAAGAGGAAGAAACACAAAAATGTAACGAAACAACCTGTAATACGGGAATTAATCCACCCCTATAAAAAGGATTTGTAAATCTCGTAAAGAGATAGCGATATTCTTTTTAGAGTGTAATAGCTAAAATAAAAATATAGTTTCAAAATAAAGTCAGTATTCGTATGTTTTGTGCAGTTTTTATCACAATTGAAGGTTATCGCAATGAAAAAAACATTTATGGGGCGGCATTTCTAAGACTTGCATCATATTGAAAAAATCTACCGCACGGCCCTGATAATAACTAACATGGTATATAAATAATAACTTCCAATACCCAGTATTTATATACTATGTTATTAGTGTATTATATTCCATAAATATATAAATGTTTTGTGATTATAAAAATGTTTAAATTCTGGGGTATAACTACAGAATTAAAATTTGCAACAAATGACATCAGCCAATCGTTGAAAGTACTACAACTACAAATTTAGTTCAATGAATTTGTTGTAGGAGGTTTTGTACGAGTAAGTTTTGGTTTTCTTTCTCCAATTTAACAAGAACCATGATGTTGAGTGAGTCCGATTTAGGAAATTTCTATTTTGTACTGATACCTCATCCACATTTACTATTTGAATTTCTTATGGCAGCTTTTGTTAATTTCAAAACCTAAGCAGTATTTTTGAAGTCATTTGATCTTTTTTCATTGATAGATCAACTTGGTGATGAAGAAATCAGCTGATACGAAAAGATATCTTAACTTTTTCTTCCTATGACACCATCATGTCCCATGTTTATGTCTTATTGCTGCCAAAGGTTTTACGGTCGTTTTAAAATATTATTCTCGGTATAGGATGTTTTTTTAGCTGCATGAGATCTTTCAATAGGGATAACTTTTGAATGAAGTTTGTCAAAGTGACAGTTCTATGACATTTGTGTTCAGAAAGGTTTACCATTTAATCATGAATAAAGTAACACTTTAACAACGCTACCAAATTGTGGAAATTTATTTTCAAAGTCAGAGTTCCGTTCGCGAAACTTATAGAGCTCTTCGCCCATTTTATGGTCGACATAATCGACCTTTTGAGCAGGCTATTGGTGCGGTGATGGATAAATTGCGTACCACTTCTTCATTGCATGATGTAAAACCACCAACAAGACAAAGAAATGTGCGTACCGAAGAAACTATCGCTTCTGTGAGTGAAAGTGTGCAAGAGAACCCAATCATTTCAATTCGCCATCGTGCTCAACAACTTGGGCTTTGTCCGTCCACTACATGGCAAATTTTACATCAAGATCTTGGTTTACATCCTTACAAGATCCATTTGGTTCAAGAATTGAAGCCTAATGATCATCGATTGCGTCGTACGTTCGCAGATTGCGCTCACAACCAATTGGAAGTGGATCCATTTTTTTTACCGTCAAATTTTGTTCAGTGACAAGGCACATTTCTGGTTGAATGGGTATGTGAACAAGCAAAATTGCCGTATATGGACTGAGACCAATCCGGAACATTATCTTGAGACTCCATTGCATCCATTAAAATTGACTGTTTGGTGTGGAATACACACCAACGGCATCATCGGTCCATATTTCTTTCGAAATGAGGAAGGAGCTACCGTTACGGTGAATGGTGTGAAATATCGACACATGCTCAATATATTTTTGTTCCATCCAAGCGTTAAACATCAACAATTTATGGTTCCAACAGGATGGTGCTACGTGCCACACAGCCACCGAAACCATCGATTTATTGAAAGGACAATTTGGTGACAACATTATTTCAAGAAATGGTCCTATCAATTAGCCCCCAAGATCGTGTGGTTTGACGCCTCTAGATTATTTTTTTGGGGGTATGTTAAATCCATGGTTTATGCTAACAAACCAACAACTCTGGAAGCATCGGAGCATATTCAGCAAATAATTTATGAAATAAGGCCAGAAATATTGGAAAAGTGGTTAAAAATTGGACTGATCGGATGCGCTTCGTAACGATTAGTCGTGGTGTTCACATGCCGGAAATCATTTTCAAATCATAAATGGCATTAGATTTACTGTCATAAAAAAATATTTAAAAAGCAATCCATCAATTTTTTAATGTTTTATTTCAATTTGAAGTTCTCATGCAGCTAAAAAATACCCTATATAAGAAAATGTCATTCACTTTATGCAAATAGAATATTATAAATAGTAGATAAAATATTTTAGAAAAGGGGAGTCCGATAAGGAGGGTAATATCACCGAAATTGTTTACTTTGGCTTTGGAAGTTGTTTTTAAAAAGTGGCCATGGGAAAATAAAAAGCATAAAATGGAATAATGATTTTAAATTTATATATTATAATTTTATTTAGTTTTTAGCAGTATGTAGATTACTAAGAGAGCAGTCATAGCTTAGTGGTTAAGTGCGCCTACTGCTAATGCGAAATGCTCGGTTCAAATCCGGGCAGAATAAAACTTTATTCTGACCGTTTCTCCTCGGAAGGCAATGGCAAACCACCGAGGTAATTTGCCATGAGCGCCCATCTCGCAATGAAGTGTATTACACTTCCCGTGGTTCGGAGCCCACGTTAAACAAGTAGGTCCTCTATGTATGTGAAAATAAATCGAACGCACATCATATGCATAGAAAGAGATGGGTCACGACGCTTCTGTCAAGAAGCATCACGACTGTAGAAGAGATTACTAAAAGAACACTAACAGATTAGTTAAAGATCCTCTCCTTACTTAATTTAATTCATATCTTTATAAAATGGTCAATTAAGATCCGGTTATAAGGAAACCGCCATTGCTGAAAGCTGACAAACTTGCGAGAATCTTCTAAAATAAAGCCAGAATAAAGCTTTGGAAAGTAGGACCAAAAAAACAATTTTTGGTGTGTCAACATGATAAGCTTTTACTTATTATATTTATCACTGCAAAATTATCGTAATTCCACCTCCGCTAATTTACTAAAAATACTATGAGGAGTATTTCGTGATTGAAGAAAATAACGAACGGATTCAATATTTCGGACAGCATCTGAGAGAGTTGGAACTGCAAGTACTTCATCACTCTCCATTTCTTCATCTTCTTCTTCATAATTATCGTTGATAACTTCTCTACTTGTAGACGCTATAATTTCTTCATCGTTCAAAAATTCTGTACATAAAAGATTGTAATCAATATGGATATATTCAAGTAGATCAGCATGGAGATTTCTGCTCTGGATTATCTTTTTCTTGGATTTTTTGCATCCACTTTGTTAGTCGTAGATTGTCGTCAGAATCAAATTCGATTTCACACTTAACGAATCCGTCATGTCGAAAACAATTGGAAATGGTTGCTTTTGTCACATTCTTCCATGCCAAATGAACAAAATTTATTGCGTGCAAAAGGTTTATTTTATAGTTTTCATCTCCTTTATCAATAGAAGTTATCTATTATTTTTGATAGAAGAAGTCGTCGATAGTTACTTTTTATTCGCGAGTTAGCTATTGTACGCATTGGATGTGTTTTCAAGTTTCTAGTGATAGTGCGATAAAATCCCAAGCGTATGTAAATAATATACCAATTGTGTTTTGAAAAGTAATATTATTTAATTAAAATAAATTAATTTAAATAATTATTATCAGCTCTGTTAACCGCTCCTCGGGCGGTTAACTTAACCGTGCAATCTAATATGACAACCAACTTTGAGTAATCTAATCAATCAAAGGAAAATCCTACAATTGACATATCCAATATGGTGACAAATGAACCCAATAATCACCCTTGGCAGGATGTTGGAAGGAACAAAAGAAAACGAGTTCATTCTCCGGTAACGGAATCTCCGCCAGTACTGCAAACCAACAGATATCTACCCCTTGCAACTCTAATTAATAATGAACAAACCACCACTGAACAGAGTCAAAACACCAAAATTAATAGACCGCCTCCCATATTTATACATGATGTAGTAAATTACCAACAAATGATGAAAGCTTTAAATGATGTAGTTGAAAAAGAACAAATTATAACGAAAACTCTAGCAAATAGTGTAGTGAAGATAAATGCAATCAGTACAGATAGTTATCGTAAACTAATAAAACATATGCAGAAAGAAAATATTATCCATCACACACATATCAGCTAAAGGAAGATAAACCTTATCGAGTGGTAATAAGACATTTACACCAGACAACTTCCACAGAAGATATTAAAGAAGAACTTCAGAAAAAAGGTTTTCCAGTAAGAAACATAGTCAATATTAGACATCGCGTAACAAAAGAAGCACTACCATTATTTTTTGTTGACCTGGAACCTGCCGACAACAATAAATCGATATATGACTTGAGATACCTCCAAAACAGGAGCATTAAGGTCGAACCACCACTAAGAAATATAGTGCAATGCACAAGATGTCAAATGTACAATCACACCAAAGCCTACTGCAATCGCCCATTTGCGTGTGTAAAATGTGGAGGACAACATGATTCAAAATCTTGTCAAAAAACCAAAGATACACCTGCCAAATGTTACTTGTGCGATGGGCCTCATCCAGCTAATTACAAGGGTTGCGTAATTTACAGAGAACTACAAGACAAATATAGTAAAAACTCGCAACAACAAGATAATAAGCGTACTCAATCGTTTTACCATAACACCTCAACTCGCGTGCCAGGAACAAATCAAACCAATACAGCACACAGACACATATTACAACCAAAGCTACAAACCAACATACGCTGATGCACTAAACGTTAATTCAGGCGAAGGAAGTCACAAAGAAGATATATCTCTAACTAAATTTCTTAGCGAATTCAAAAATATGTTTAACCAACTCATGCAACAAAATTCAATGATGATTAATCTATTGAATACAGTCATCAGTAAAATAATACATTAATGGCAAACTTTTTAAGAATTGTCCTCTGGAACGCCAATGGCCTCCAACCAAAAATCAACGAAACTGAATTATTTATTAAAAATAACAATATAGACATTTTGCTTGTTTCAGAAACACATTTTACTTCCCGATCATTTATAAAAATTCCAAACTACAAAGTATATCACTCCAATCATCCCGATGGAAGAACCCACGGGGGAACGGCTATTATTATTAGAGGAGCAATAGTCCATCACGAGATTAATAATTATGAAACACATTTCCTTCAAGCCACTACAATCCAACTTAATTGAGTTCATAATCAGCTAAAAGTATCGGCAATTTACTGTCCACCTAGGCACAACATCAAAAAGGAACACCTGGAGCCATTTTTCCTCTCACTTGGACAGAAATTTATAGCAGGGGGCGACTTCAATGCTAAGCATACCAACTGGGGGTCCAGATTAATAACTGTAAAGGGAAGAGAATTTCTTAAACTAATAAATGAAAAACATTACAACTCCATCTCAACAGGTGAACCATCATATTGGCCTACTGATCCTAATAAGGTCCCTGATCTGTTGGATTTCTATATAACCAATGGAATTTCAAATAATTCTATGGAAATTCAATCAAGTTTGGACCTAACATCAGATCATACACCAGTCATACTCACAGTTAGTACAACTATGATTGTAAAACAACCAAAGGCATCCCTGTATAATAAAAGTACTAACTGGGTTCAATTTAAAGAGCATATAAACAAAGAACTAAATTTCTCATTAAGTATTAAGACACCAGATGAAGTAGAATATGCGACAAATCATTTCATAACAACTGTACAAAATGCTAGCTGGAATTCTACTCCTACAAACGTTAATAAAACATCAACATTTAACATTTCAATGGAGATAAGAGAACTTGTAAAAGAAAAAAGAAGAGCCAGAGCAAAATGGCAACGAAGTGCAAATCCCTTAGACAAAACTGATTACAACCGCTTAACAAATAAGTTAAAAAGAAAACTAAAGGAAACGAAAAATGAAACTTTTAGTTACTATTTAAAAAATCTCTCTAATAAAGACTACTCCATCTGGAGGGCTACAAAAGGTTTCAAAAGACCACAATCGACCATCCCTCCTCTACGTAATTCTAACAACTCATGGGCGAGGTCAAATACTGAAAAGGCTGAACTGTTTGCACAACACCTGGCAGAAGTTTTTAAACCTTATTCTGATGAGCCAAATGAAGAAGTTGAGCAATATCTGGAAGCTCCTCTACAGATGTCGCTACCGATAAGTAAAATCAGGAAAAACGAGCTTAAACAACAAATAAGTAGGTTAAAGAAGACCAAGGCTCCAGGATACGACCTAATAACGGGTAAAGTGCTATCGGAATTGCCTAATTTGGGAATTAAATTTTTGACAATATTATTTAATTCTATTCTAAGATTGTCATACTGGCCAATGCAACTAAAATTCGCTAGAATTATTCTGATCTTGAAACCAGGCAAACTCCCTACGGATACCTCTTCATACCGCCCAATAAGCTTGTTGCCAGTCATTTCCAAACTACTTGAAAAAGTTATTCTTCAACGTTTAAATGAAACCAACCTCTTGGAAGATTTAATACCAACGCATCAGTTCGGATTTCGGCAGCAGCATTCAACTATACAACAATGTCACCGAATAGTGGATATCATCTATAGAACTTTAGAAGGTAAACAATTCTGCTCAGCAGCCTTCTTGGATATAAAACAGGCTTTCGACAAAGTTTGGCACATGGGACTTTTATTCAAGATAAAAAAAACCTTGCCACAACATTACTATCTTGTCTTAAAGTCTTACTTGCAAAATCGTCATTTCCAAGTCCAGCAAGATGATGAAGTGTCTGATATCTATCCCATAGCATCAGGAGTACCACAAGGTAGTGTGCTTGGTCCAGTACTGTACCTGCTATTCATCTCCGACCTACCTGCCACTACAAACACAGAGATTGCCACATTTGCAGATGACACTGCTATTCTGACAAAACATTATAATGCTCAACAATCGTCTGAAGCGTTGCAAACACATCTGTCCCTCCATGAGATTTGGATGTCCAGGTGGAGAATAAGAATAATGAAGTAAAATCCACTCACGTAACATTTACCCTGAATCGTCTACAGTGTCCACCCATCTATATTAATGGCATACAAATACCGCAGAGAGGGGAAGTAAAATATCTCGGACTACACCTAGATAGAAGGTTAACGTGGAAGACGCACATTAAGAAAAAGAGGAAGCAAATGGATTTGAAAATTTAAAAAATGTATTGGCTACTTGGAAGAAAATCAATCCTTTCTATTGAAAACAAAGTACTCATTACAAGGCCATCATTAAGCCTATTTGTAAAAATAGGTTCGTTACATCGAAAAGTTCGCTACAACCGGGTTCGTTAAATACGAAAAAAAAGAGGAAGCTGTTATGGCTTTAATCGGTACTTTTCAGACAGGTTCGTTATAACCAAGAATTCGCTATAACCGGGTTCGTTTATTATTTGTGTCCACTTTTGATCAAAATCAATCCAAGTCCCACGAACCTACATAAATATAATAATTTTTTTATTATTTGTGACTTTGATTAGGTATTTAATTATTGTAATTTCGTAACAATTAAAAAATTACGAAATATCCCCAACCTTTCTTTGGCAGGAACGATACTGCTTTAAGTTTAGAAAAATGAGTTAATATTATAAACCCTCTATAAAATGGAAAAATATAAAAAAAAATGGAAAAATCTAAATTGTCTGTCAAATAACCTAATTTAAAATTTGACAAGTTACAGATAAGAAAAACCTTCTCGTTTTATTAATATTTTGTGATATTTGAACCTCGCCTCATGGTAGTGTCATCAATGAATCAACGATTGAGAAACTGTTTTAAAATTATAAATAGATAAGGTCGGATGTAATTAACGCGCTAGAAATTAAAATTAGTAATACTGCGCGTGCAAAAAATACAGTAAGAAAAAGATTAAGAATTCGATCCGTTTATTTAGATATTACTTACGTATTTTATGTTTAAATTACACAATCAAAAGCTAATAGTACACTTAATAAACGAATCAAATTCTTTAGTTTATTAATCTTGATGAGTACCATATTATTAGTGTTGCGAATGAGAAAATTTTATTAATTCAAAAATTATTGCGGCGGTAAAGTTGCTATCGTAGATAAACTTTCAACCTTGAAATGAACGAAATACAAAAATTATTACACATTTGTATTATAAACGACCTGTTGATTCTCATTTACGTTCTTATAAATGGATCGAATTTTAAAAGGAATTATGAGATATCGTCAATTGGATAGAAAAATTATGGTTCAACAATTTTTGCAAGTTCGAGACAATCCTACGGTAAGTTTTTTTATTTATTCGCGTTAATAGTTTACTGCATTTATGTTGACCTACTTTAACTTTGATGTCGCAATGTTTGCTTTATTATGTGATAAATAAAACATGCGAGTCGTCGAAAAACAAAATTATTTAACTTTTCTTTTAGCCTAAAGCAGTGTTTTTCACTTGTATCGACAGTAGAATGATTCCTACAAGATTTACGGAAATGTGTGTTGGAGACATGTTTGTCGGTGAGTTTAAAAAGTGGCGCAAAATTTAAATTTCAAACAAACTTTTAGTGCGAAATGCTGGAAACGTTATCCCACATTCGCAACATTTTTTAGATGAAATAACGGCAAACGAACCTGCTGCGTTAGAATTAGGATGTATTGTTAACGATATTAGGCACGTCGTCGTATGTGGACATAGTGATTGCAAAGCAATGAATCTACTATTTAAATTACAAGACACCGAATTATCATGTCAGGTTTGTTTGTAAATGCATTTTAATTAAATCTAATATAGTCCAGGCAACGAAGCCGAAAAATTGGCTCAAGCTTGCAAAAAATCCGGGCAAGCTGAATTTTGGCAGAGATGTATGTACATTGGAGTGTTCTAATGAACCCCCCAAAAGTACCATAAAATCCCACGCCAGCGTCCCCCACAATCGGGGGTTTTAGCTCCCCCAACGCGATTTTTTGCCGATAACTCGCTTATTTATGCTTGTATGAAAAATTATGATCAGACCATAATTGAAGAGCATAAAATTCTCTATAAAATAGTTATTTTTCATATTTTTCCATGGCACACTAATACTTAAATTATTGACCGAAAACACGACCCACCCTTAAAATGGCACAATATTGATTCGTTGCAGGGAGAGAAATGTTTTCGGCCACGGGAAATGCTTTTAATAATAAATTAATTGAAATTGTGGCCAAGGTTGGAAAATGAAGAGAAAAATTAATTTTTTCAAAGTTTTCCCAAGTTATAGTATCTTCCAAGTACCGAAGCCGAAATTTTGGTTTGAGCTTACAGAAGGTCCGGGCAAGCTGAAATTTGACAAAGATGTATATTGAATTGTTCTAATAAACCCCCAAAATGTCTCATAAAAATCCCAAGCCGGCGTTCCCTTAAATGAGGATTTTAGCCCCCTAAGTGCGGTGTTTCGCCTATAGCTCACGTATTTTTACTTTTAAGAAAAATTACCATTAACCAAAGTTGAAGAACATAAAATTTCTATAACTTATGGCGCTGCAGTAGGTAGTACTACAATACTCGTACATACTTTAATATGCAAATTAAACTTTGTTTAATGGTAATTTTTCGTAAAAGTAAAAATACGTGAGCTATAGGCGAAACACCACACTTAGGGGACTAAAACTATATTTATTTTTTACTAGCTGGCACAGTCGGCCTACCGGCCGCCTTTAGCCATCTAGACCGTGTCGGATGTGGTTGTTCGGCCTTCGGCCTCACTCAAGGGTATCTCAGGCATACGTGTAGACCGTGGTTGTTCGGCATTCGGTTTCACTCCAAGGTTCTAAAGTAGCCTATGTTTTTCGTAGCGTTGTAAATAACTTCTACACCAAATTTGGTTAAAATTGGTCAAATAGAAACGTAAAGCACGTGCACGCGTATTTGCATTGTCGATCGGTTAACAGATTGACAGCATTCATTATTGTTTTTAAGTTGATTTTGAGTAGCCTGCCTTCCTTTAAGGAATCTCGATAATCCATTCATGCGCGTCCCTCTGGGACGCGCATGAATGGATTATCGAGATTCCTTAAAGGAAGGCAGGCTACTCAAAATCAACTTTCCTTTCATTTGCGAATTTTTGCACTATTTCAATACAAAAGCATGCACAGGAACCTACATAATAACTGTGCCAAATTTGGTTCCGATCGGTCAAACGGTTTAGGAGTCTATATATTGTCATGTTCTGTTTATCATAGGGGGTGGTCTGTTGTAATTGGGTCAATTTCTGGTACAATGCTCATGACTAAATATTCAATTAATGGACCATTATAACAATTAGAGAATTACACCTGCATCTTCTTGATACTTCTGAATGAACTGCTTGCATCACCTAATCTGAAACATAACGAACGTAATTTTTTTTGTACATACAAATATTTCAAAAAATGTTATGAAAAGCAAAAGAGGGTGTAATTGTTTTAATTTATAAAAGCTTTGGGAAGAAATTAAATAAAATTTTGTTATTTGTAAAAGTGTAGGTATTTAAAAAGTTGTGTTTAAAAGAATTAGTGCGCGGACAGATAGACAATTTTGGTGGGATGAAAAAGGATAAGGAAGCGTGGAGGACTCTCGTTGCGTCCGTGGAGACGTCAAGACGGAATTTGGACTTACTGTACGTCCGTGGAGAGGAATAAACGTAATTTTAAAAAAGTTGAGTTTTAGAAATTGTTTTTGAATAATCGCTTATTAAGTTATAAAATAAATATTGATTGATGATTCAAGAAGTTAGAAGAAGAAGTATAAAAGTTTCGATTGATATTTTGAAGATATTTGGAAAATTTTGGAGACCGCTAATAAATTATTATGGTCACGTTTTTTGATGGTTATGTTACTGATTATTGGTAAATTATTGAAGATTATCATTTTATAGACCTACCTGAGCGTTTATCCTGAGAAACGAAGAAATTCAATTCATCATTAATTCTGTTTGGAATCTTCATGGTATGGAAATTGGATCCAATCGCAAAGTCATCTCCACTTCATTTGTTCCGCTACGTGTTCTACACATCGATGGTGCACGACGATATAAACTTCATTAAGCACAATTGTGTCGACAAATTTTTAATAACATTTAAAATAACCAAGTTCGCGCGTAAAAACTGTGGGGGATTTATAAACTTTTCTATAATTGTTTTTGTAAATTTAATTTATTCCTAATTAATAAAAATCAATCTTTTGTTTTTAAATGATTATATTTGTTAATAAATTACAATATTTGGTTTACAAGTAATTACGTTTGATTTCACTTAATTCTACAGCAGTGAAGAAAAGAATAATCAGGTGTAAGATACAATAGGTTTATTATTTTTCATTTCTTCGAGGTTATTAAATTAAGGTAACTTACATGAGCATTTAACTAATTGATGGACCCAATTTTCGACCCAAAAAATAAAAGAGTTTCATGCAGGCTAGTCGAGGCATAATTAAATTAAGTGCCATTGAGATTCTCCCGCTATATAAATCATATTTATAATCTGAACAGTAGCAATACATGGCAATATATATAGGAGTCTATAAATAAGCGAGTTATAGGCAAAAATCGCGTTGGGGGAGCTAAAACCCCCGATTGTGGGGGACGCCGGCGTGGGATTTTGGGGGGTTCATTAGAACACTCCAATGTACATCTCTGCCAAAATTCAGCTTGCCCGGATTTTTTGCAAACTAAAAACCTTCCTTGCCTGGACTAATAGCTTATTGTGTAAAATAAAATGTCGAGGTAGCTTGGGCTGGTTCAGAATCCACGTTATACAATAATTGTGGGTCTCTAAAATGAAATTAGCAAAATTCAAGTTAATTCAAGCTTTCGACAGTTATTTACTGCCTTCGTCAGTTAATTGTATGATTATTCTAACTTGAAAACTTATTTTACAGAAAAATCGTCGAATATCTCCCTTAAAAGCATGGTTGTGTACCCACGCTCTGTCGAGTTTAGAAAAATATGAACAATTAAAAATAACCGATTATAAAGCACCGATGTTATTTCAAGCCGAAACTCCGATGAGAACCTTTGTGGCGTACATTGATCCAGAAAATAAATTCAATCTGGAAGATAAACTATCTCAGATAAATACTTTACAACAACTTCAAAACATCGCCAGTTATGGCTTTCTCAAAAAACGGTTAGAGACGCACGAATTGCATATACATGCACTTTGGTTTGATATTTATACCGGTGACGTTTATTATTTCAGTAGACAAGCTAAGTGCTTTGTAACTATAGATGAATTTAATTTTGATAAACTTTTAAAAGAAATTACAACGTATTACATGTAAGGTGTTATGTAAATACATAGTCGAGTCATAATTCATTTAAAATTGTTGTTTTAAGTACGTTGTGAGCTCATTCCGTTTTGCTTCTCATCATATTCACAACTATTTAAAATAGTATTCAATTATTGTAATTTTACAAACATAATAGGCAACAAAAATTAATTTTATGCGCAAGAAACAAAAGATAATAATTAACTCACATCACAAATACTGTTCAACAGTCAAGTTGGAGGAAATTAAATCATTATTAAGTATAATATAGGTATTTACCTACCTAGAATAATAAATTTTATATATACTACATATAATATGATGTTATTTATATTTATTAAATTATTTTTATACAGTTTGTTGTTGCTTTTGTAAAAATAAATAATATTTGTAAGGAGCAGGTGGTTCATTATCACTTTATTAAAAATATTTAATTGTGTTAACAAGACGGAACGTTTTAAATTGTGAGAGACGGAGCTGACGTTAGAAATTACATAAATGAAATAACTATAAAAAGATGGAGAGCTCAATTTTTTCAGAATTCCTCATTGAGCCTTCCTCATTTCCAAAAGTCTGATTTATATTACATTAATTCATTAGAAATCACCAGGAATTCACAGACATCATGCATGTTTAGATCTTATTAGATCTTTCAATATATTTATTTTATAAGCACCTACCTGTACAACAATGGAAGCACTTTCAGTCTTTACCTTCTCGAAAGTCTTAAGTAGGTAGAAATGTTGAAGATGCTAAGTCTTTTTTGGGTTTTTTACATTCGGTATAAAGCCGAATTTTGGTGAATGCAACCAAAAATTGAACTTGATACTTCATCTGGAGATAAACTACCTACGCCAAAATCCGATATTGATTTCCAAACTTGTTTAAGGTTTTGAACACGTATTTAAATTTTGCCTTGTTCAATGTAAATTAATGATTATTACCTACTACAGCTGATTATTACATTGCTGATAATTGACTAGTACACTAAAAATACAAGTTAAATTTTTACTAGAATTTATACTTACCTTTTCCCAGCTTCTCATAACAAATATGTCGAAGCTCTTCGAGATGCAAAACGCGTGCATCATAAACAGAGGCCACATAGTATTTTTTTATTTACGAAATTATTCCAATTATTACCAATTTTTAAACAACGTTTTTTGTCAAAATAACATATCGAAAGAAAATTGGGCACATTTTGATCAAAAAATCCAAAATCAGTTTTCGGCGATTTTTCAACGGATTTCGTTAGGTAATTAATTGTTCGTACTTTAACATACTAAAAAACGTCCTCTCGGAACCCTGAGCTTCTTACCGAATTCTTCGTGTGAAATTGAAATTTTGTATGAAGAAGTTTTTCGGCAAAATATTTTTAAACAAATTTCTATTTCAGCTATATTGTTATCATATAACTCATTAATAAAATTAAAAACACTTAAAATATTTTAACATCCTCGAAATCATGAAAAGAAGAGTTTCCTAAAAATGGTCAGGGGGTTCTGATTTTTGGATATGCTTTAAGGTTTGGGGTCCTAATAAAAACTCTAAGTGGGCGACCTTGGCAACCGCCCGGAGGTGCCACCATTTAAAAAAAAATGGCGAAAACAAAATGTTTCTTCGCAATATTTCCTTACCAGTTGACTTTCGGACGAAAATGACTGCTATAAATCTTATGGAGAACAAACTTTACTACAACTTTTATCTACGGTATTTTTAAGTCTAATAGTTGCTGAGCGCCAGCACTGTTAAATAGAGCACATTTTAGAAAAATTCAAAAACGCTCGAATTTGCTCTGAATTTTTTAAATAATTTTTGGTTACTCTCTTTATATTCTTCTTCTTCGTGTGCCATATCCGGTCTCCCGGACGTTGGCGACCTCTCTCCTATGCATGTGTTATGCGTTTGAAGTATTAGCACACACATAGGGGACCTACTGCTTAGCGCGGGCTCCGAACCGCGGGAAGTGTATACACTTTATCTCCAGAGAGGCTGTACCAGGCACATTACACCTCGGTGGTTTGCCATTGCCTTCCGAGGGGAGACGGTCAGAATAAAGTTTTTACTGAGCCCGGAGTCGAACCAGGCATTCCGCATTAGCAGCAACGCACATAACCGCTTCAGCTAACGACCGTCTCTTTATATTAATAGACTTTATCATATAATAGTATGATAAATGATAATTTATCATACAAAATGAAAAAAAATGAAAGATACTCAAGGTAATCTAATAACAGAAAAAGGAAAACTAATAGAAACCATAAGATCATTTTATAAGGACTTGTATACATCGTCGATTCCCAAAGCGAGAAACCAAAACACGGTGATTATGAATGTAGGATCTGAAGACATCCCCGAAATAGATAGGACAGAGATAATGGCAGCATTAAACCAAATGAAAAATAGAAAAGCATGCGGGGAAGACCGAATCACCACCGAAATGTTAAAAGTTGGGGGTGAAGCAATAGTGCAGGCCATGGGGGTGTTGCTAAATAAATGTCTCGAAGAAGGAAAAATACCAACACTTTGGCAAAATTCGGAGGTCATTTTGCTGTTTAAAAAGGGCGACAAGACAAACATAGAAAACTATAGACCAATAAGCCTGCTATCACATCTATATAAATTATTAACAAAAATTATAACAAACCGTCTAACCAATAAATTTGATTTCTACCAACCTGTTGAGCAAGCTGGATTCCGCAAGGGATACAGCACAATGGATCATATCCAAACAATACGCACACTAATAGAAAAGTGCACTGAATATAACATCTCACTTTGTCTGGCATTTGTTGACTACCATAAGGCGTTCGATTCTATAGAAACCTGGGCTATATTAGAAGCATTAGATGGAGCAAGAATCGATTCAAGATACACGAACCTTATAGGCTATATATACCAGAATGCTACACTCCATGTAAAGATAAATGAAGATATGAATACAAACAAGATACCTGTAAAACGAGGAATTCGCCAGGGAGATACAATATCGCCAAAATTGTTCACTCTGGCAATGGAAAATATATTCAAAAAACTTTTATGGGAAAATAAGGGTATAAATATCGACGGTACCTATTTGAGTCATTTGCGCTTTGCAGATGATATAGTACTCGTGAGCACGGACGCAGAGGAAATAAGATCTATGCTAAAGGAGTTGAGCGAAGCATCTGAACTTGTGGGAATGAAAATAAACCCAAACAAGACCAAAATATTGAGCCCAAACGAAGTGAACATAGAGATAAATGGTCATAACATCGAAAATGTGCAGGAATATGTATACCTCGGACATATTATAAAACTGGGTAAAGAAAATCAATCTGCAGAAGTAGGCAGAAGAATTCGACAGAGTTGGGCCGCTTTTGGAAAGTTGGGATATATACTAAAGAGCGCAGATATCCCAATAAATTTAAAAAGAAAAGTATATGCCACATGCATACTGCCTGTCACCACATACGGCCTGGAAACCATGGCGATGACAGTAACAAACGCGAATCGATTAAGAGTCATGCAGCGATCGATGGGAAGAGCTATGCTTGGTATATCGCTAAGGGACCGGATAAGATTAGCTGAAATCCGAGAAAGAACAAAAGTCCCCGACGTAATAGACAGAATATCCCAATTGAAGTGGAATTGGGTGGGACACGTGGCAAGGCATGACTATGCAAGATGGACATATAAAACCATTCACTGGCGCCCAAGAACATCTAAGAGAAGCGTGGGAAGACCTCAAAAGAGATGGTTAGACGACGTGAAGCGAATAGCGGGACGGGACTGGTTTCAGAAGGCAGCGGATAGGAAGGCATGGAGAGGAATGAGAGAGGCCTACATTCAGAAGTGGATGAATACAGGCTAAGAAGAAGAAGAAGATCATATAATAGACTATATAATAGATATAATATAAGACTTTTAACTATTGATAATTATAATAATAATTATAAAATCCATAAAATAGGAACCCCACTCCGACCAATAGTGGCCAGTATAAAATCTCCAACTTATAATCTATCTAAATTTCTTTCACAGGTTATCTCCAATGTCATAGGAAAAAATGAATATTACACGAAAGATTCATGGACTTTCATAGAAGATGTTAAGAAGTTTGAAATCCCTAATGACTATATTCTTATATCTTTAGATGTCAAATCTCTATTTACCAATATTCCTATCGACTTGGCTATTGACGCGGTGAAAGAAAAATGGAATGACATAAAGAATTATACCAACGTACCTAAAACGAAATTCATAACTGCCCTTAAAATGTGTTTGGACACGACTTACTTCCAATACAATGATAAATTATACCAACAAATCTTTGGGACAGCAATGGGCAGCCCGATATCAGCCACTATTTCTAATTTAGTCATGGAAATTTTAGAACAAAACAGAATTGCTGCACTTCCGTTCCAACTTCCTTTCTATAAAAGATATGTGGATGATATTATAACCGCTATCCCTAAGAACAAAGAAGATATTATGATCGATCATTTCAACGGCTTCCATCCACGTCTTCAATTCACAATGGAAAAAGAAATCCGTAATCGTATTACCTTTTTAGATATCGAACTTATACATGATAATAATGGCTTAAAATATAAATGGACCCAAAAACCTACTTGGTCCGGAAGATACCTTAATTATCATTCCTACCACCATAAGAGCCAAATAATCAGCACAGCTATAGGACTAATCGATAGGGCTCTTAAACTTACACATGGCGATTTTAGAAAAGAAACACTTAATATCGCAAAACATACTTTATTAAAAAATGACTATCCCATAGCATTAATAAGGAAGATTATTAAAGATCGTGTTGATAGGCTATATAATGGCATCCTATATTAGATCTAATAACAAATTCACGGTTATGCCTTATGTTCAAGGACTTAGTGAAAAGATCAAAAAGACCTTAGTACCATATAATATCAATATGACTTTCAAATCTACTAACAACATTGGACAATTCTATAGTAAACTGAAAGATAATATACCACATAGAAAGAAGTCGGATCTTATATATAAAATCCAATGTAATAATTGTAATCTGGTATACATTGGACAGACCAACCAATATCTTCATAAGAGAATGAGTGGGCATATCTCATCTGTTAGATGCAATAAACCAGAAAGTACGGCCATTGCTAAACACATCCTTATCGATAACCATGATGCCGATTTTAAGAACCCAGAAGTTATCAAATCTGTTAAGAACTACAATGATCGCCTACTACATGAGATGATATGCATCAAGAGGGAGAAAAATGCTATGAACCGAAAAACTGATATCGATGGCCTTAGCACTATATATAGCCATCTACTTGTATAATCTTTTTCATTTTTCAACGTATTGGAGTTAAGTTTTTTCCTGAGTAGCCTCACATATCAGGTCGTTTCCTTAACTCACGGTCTATTGTAACCCCCATTCCTAATTGGATCGTTTTACCAATTAGGATGTTCATTTACACGTGGCTTTTACATTTTATTAATTACTAGCGCCTGCGGCGCTAGACATACGTATAGTAAACAGAACCAACACATTATGAACAATTTTTTTATTATTTCAACTTTAAAATGACTGTGGGCATGTAACCGACGTTGGAGAAAATGTTTGTTGCTCCGAATGAAGTCATTTGAATAAAGCATGAGTTGTACTTGCGAATGTTTAGCAGGAAGTGTTTTGAAATTGCAGTGGTGCCAGTAAGATAACTTAGAAGCGGCTCAGGTGGATCAATCAGCGGTGGCAAAACAACTTTGCCGTTCGAACATTCCTGGTGATTCCTTAGCGAACTTCGAAACACGACAATGCAAGCAAAGTTTGTTCATAACACCTATTGCTACATCCTCGTGATTCATGTAATCGTAGTTTTTGTCGTAATTAAATGTTTCCAATGTTAAATTCAATTTTTGTCTTGATGGAACTAATCCCAAAAACGGTTTGCCCGTCCATTTCTGGCGTAAATAAGAGCGCTACATACGTCCAAAGTTTTTACACAATTTTCACTTTTCTATTAATCTTCAGGTAAAGTTAAATCTTTCGCAAAGAGGTGGATCTTCCACGAAGAGGTGGGTCTGCGTCTTCTTGCACAATTCCGGCGAGTTTTTCTTTAGAAAACCAATTAAAAACAAATTAATCTTCAGGTAAAGTTAAATCTTCCGCAAAGAGGTGGATCTTCCACGAAGAGGTGGATTTGCGTCTTCTTGCACAATTCCGGCGAGTTCTGCGACCTATATAAAGTCTTCCTCACAGGGGGAAGACCATAATAGATCGGTGAAGGCCATAGTTGTTCGGCCTTCGGCCTCACAGGGTGAAACCATAATAGATCCGTGAAGGCCATAGTTGTTCGGCCTTCGGCCTCACAGACCGGACCATAATAGATCCGTGAAGGCCACAGTTGTTCGGCCTTCGGCCTCACAGACCGGACCATAATAGATCCGTGAAGGCCATAGTTGTTCGGCCTTCGGCCTCACAGACCGGACCATAATAGATCCGTGAAGGCCAAAGTTGTTCGGCCTTCATCTGTCATCCGTCATCTGTCATCCGTCATCTGTCAGCTGTCATCCGTCATCTGTCAGCTGTCATCTGTTATCCGTCATCTGTCATCTGTCATCCGTCATCCGTCATCCGTCATCTGTCATCTGTCATCCGTCATCTGTCATCCGTCATCTGTCATCCGTCATCTGTCATCCGTCATCTGTCATCCGTCATCTGTCATCTGTCATACATACATACATACATACACACATACATACATACACACATACATACATAATCTTCACGTAAAGTGAAGATCTTCACATAATCTGTATGTGCAAAATGATTTTTAGGTTATGTAGTTAATGCCGTCACTTTGACACTATCGGGGGGCCCATGGGGGCTATTCAACACTATCAGGGTCACTCTCTAGGTTATGAAAAGGGTCTTGCTCAAACGCGCACTATTTATGTTTTACCCTGTATATGCAAAATGATTTTTGATAATTTTAAAAATATTGTGCAACGCTACTGACTATAATATGTCAATGTCATTTTTAAGGTTAGTCAAAGTTGTGCCCCCTATTTTTCGAGCCGCTACTGACTATAATATGTCAAAGTCATTTAATTAATCTTTTAGCGTCAAAATCGCTTCGTAACTATGACAACTACTGTGACCTGAAGTGTTTCACTGCTGATGACCGTCTTATGGTGACGAATTACTAAATTCAAAGACGACGAAAAGTTTACTCTTGAATGTCGCCAGATCTCGTGAAAGTTTCAACGCCCACAGTTACGGGGTTTAGGCGTCTATGCGGAACATACACACATATATTATACCCACACACATACAAGCATTTTTATATATAAGATTTTTTTGGATCGTATCAGATGACAATACGTTGAAATCTTGTTATTGTTTCCATGTAAATGTTCATTATTTTCTGATGATGGTGTTAAACAACACCGAAAGCTTAAATAAACATTTTTTAAAAAGTTTAAATTAACTATTTCATTTTTAAAAGTTTTATATTATTATATAATAGATAAAGTACAAAGTGGTCCTACCTGTCTGCCTTTTTTAGGTTCTCTCAAGGTATGATGTCTGCTGGCGGTCTTTATTTACGACAGACGGCGGAATACCGCGCCTGTCCGTCTTTGTTTTTTCGGAAAATTTACAAAATTTGTTGCCCATTCTATTCCCTGCGGTTCTGCAATCCATGAAGAAGGAGGGATTCTTACAGTCCCTGGCAAGATGTCCTTCTGGCCAGCAGTTTCAGAATTTGCTGGTTCTGTTGCACCTGCCATCGACATGGTCCGAGAATCAGCACCTATAGAATCGATAGCATAAAATACCCGCACTCTACATCCGTTGGACAGCCCGATAGATAGCTTTGGGATGTTCATCAGGATTCTTGCTTTTTTTCGTTCATTTTAATAGTGGTCATTTTCATCACCAATCCTTATCTAAGAGACTCGATGGCTGTGTCCCCTTCTCTGCCCACCACTTGTTCGATCCCGTATGTGACGTCCTTCTTATCGGAGAAGTGATCGATATCTTTGATTTGAAGGTGGACAGCTTTGTTAGCATACTCATCTTGTTGGTTTCTATCTTGCGTGTCAGCTGCTTCTGGAGTTCCATGTCAGCTTTCTCTAACTCGACTAATAGTCTGCCTTGCTGCTTCTTCTGTGTTTTTAGCATCTTCGGGGATTCGTAAAAGGGAAGAGCCTCCGATATCTTAATCAGTATCGCCGGCGGTCTTCCCTCTTCGTTGGTGCTTTCCTCCTTATTTTCTTCTTCGCTCACCTGTTCGTTCCTCCTCTTTTTCATAGCGGCATATTTTACTCGTCTTTCCTTAGCCTTTGTGCCTTGTACTATCCATGGATTTTCCACCCCGTCTCTCCATATGATACGTAGCTGTTTGAAACATAACGGCCAGATCTTGATCGTTGACGTGGAGCGGTTGCTTGCTGACGATCGAGATGGGGTCCCTCCAAGGCTATCTTCTCTGACCGTTAATGAAATTTCGAAAATTGAGTTCCCGGTTGTTACAAGAAAACTTTTTTTTTCAAAATCACAAAACTACCCCTACCCACCCTCTGCACCATACGATTTTTGTACGACTCACAGATTTGTAATCCTTAACATGAGAAATCGCCTCAGCTAGTCATTACATTTTAAAATTAAAGTGCGAACAGAATGAACGATAGAAGTATCTGGGCACTCTGGGAATGTTATTGGCGAAAATATGAATTAGCTGGAATAGGTACAACCACAAAATATCTGTTAAAAGAAATTGCAAAAGTGGAGGTGTAGAAAATGCCGAATCTATCTAGTGATGAGTTTTTAAAAGATTTGCGCACATTGGGCAACAGCGAAGGAATATTGGAAGTGAAATTTTAAAATATTGGTGAACAAACTGGGAATCCATCAATTATTATGAGTAATCTTTAATAAATTTATAGTAATCAATTATTTATTGTTATTCCGTTTCTTGAATGATTGGAGGGGGGAATCTGTAGAAGACTTTTATGCATTTTAGAAAGAAAATATGTCCGAGATTGATTGCAATTTATTTTGTCGGTACCCCATTAGATTTAATCTTAAAACTTTTCGCAAACACCTTGTATTTGTTACAAAAATGTTGCATACATTCCACGTATCATTTGTTACAGTTTCTTGTGCCGCTAACTAGCGACGAACGCCAGATAACAAATGATACGTGGAATTTATGCAACTTTTTTGTAACAAATACAAGGTGTTTGCAAAACGTTTTAAGATTAAATCTAATGGGATACAGACAAAAAAATTGCAGTCTACTTCTGACATATTCTCTTTCGAAAACACATGAAAATCTTCAACGGCCCCCCCCCAACCCCATCACTCAGAAAACGGGATGACAATAATTGATGGATTCCAAGTTTGCTTACCATTTTAAAATTTCACTTCCAATATCCCTAAAAATCACCACCAGATAGATTCGGCATTTTGTAAACCTCCGCTTCTGGAATTTCTACTATCCTGAGATATTTTGAATATTATCAGTAATCATCATTTCTAACCCATAAACCATACTTTCTTTAAACAACTAAAAAAAGGACTCGAACTCACCCTACCTTCAAAGCTATTACGATATTAGAATATTGCTAAGATCTACAGTATCATAAAGCAGGTTAAATATATTGTCATACACTGTGCCCGACTCCCAAAACTGCATTAAAGAAGCTTTTTTTGGTAGCGCCATGTATTGATAAACTTTTATACTCCACCAGGTGTTTCCAAAACTCCCATAAGGTCAATAGCGGATCTGGTCAAAGTTTATGGAGGGGGTAAATACATGTTTTGTAATAAAATTTAGGGAAAATTAAGGTATATTTTTAAAATTTGTATTGCAATGAAGATTCATGGGGGGGTAGTTACCCCCCCCCCCCCGTAGATCCGCCCTTGCATAAGGTTTGTCTATCTCATACTCTAGGTATAATCAAAGCGTCAATGTAAGATGATTTTTTGAGGTTGTAAATATTTACATGTAGGCTTCGCGTCGTTATGAACGGGAAAGGAAGTTATTAAAATAAATAATCAGTCTTTAGCTTAAAACTTGATACCTTTACTTTATTATGCAAATATGAAAACATTTTGCATGAACCAATAGGAATATCATATAAATAAAAATTTGGCAAATATTCTATTTGGAGATTTCCCAAACCACAAACAATGTACAGTTTGTACATCTACAGAGTATACACTAATTATTTGAATCTTTATATCCGTTTGCTTTGCATCGCGAGCTTCTGCTTTTTTAGTTTGGTGCTGTTGGTATTTCTGCATTCTGCACATAGTTCGCACTGATCCTTTTAGGCTTCTATACAAAGTATAACAAGAAGCCTTATGATCTGGCTCCGTATCTGTCCGTCCGTCCGTCCGCATAATTCAAATCTAATCAGAACCCTCGAAATTGTGATTGTAAACACATCGTATGTATAATTAAACAATAATTTGTTTTAAATTTAAAATCGACTTTCTAGCCACGTTCTACAAACAGTTTTTTCTTTTTGTATTACTTTCTATGCCTAAAGACAAAGACATCCTTGTTGATCGTTCTCTATTGTTGACGTTTGTTCTATCACTTGTTTACACCAGAAAGGTAGCTGTATAAATAGAAGCATAGGATCTGCCGCAAAAAGCGAGATCCACCTTGTTTAGGAATATACAAACTCAGATTAAGTATCGCAAAATATGTTTCAAATGTAAAAATAGATAGTGGTTTTAGTTTCTTTTCTGAACACCATTCACTGACATAATTATCATACAATGTACGTTTGCTTTTCCAGATTGGTTCGAGATAAAGTTTTGAAGTTGAGGCTCGACAATAATGTGATTCTAATTTTGGCAATTCTTCGAAAAAAGCTTTTAAGTAATGTACCAAGATCTACTTGCAATGCTACTATTTGAGTCGAGTTCTCCAAGCTTGCAACTTTCTTTTTTCCATTGCAAGGCACTATATTCACCAATTTCATGGGTGTTCAGGAACATTGTCTTGCACACTCTTAATTTAGTCTCTTCTTTAGTCATGTAGTATTCTACAGAAAACCTTCTTCTCGATGCAGAATCATTTGTGCGGTTTCTTGCCCGGTTAGTTTCTTTCATTTCCAACTACAACTAATATAAATTTTTTTTTCTTTCCAATTCATTGCTTTCCAAAACTTTTTGAATATTGACATTCGGTCTTCTTCTGAAACTGCACATTTAATTTTTGAAATTTTGTTTACGGAAGTTTTACAATTACAATTATTTTTCATAGTTCTTTTTTCTCTTTGTATGTCGTAACGAATTTTTGCATCAACTTTCTTTCTTCCTTTGAACTTTGATCCATGTTCCCGCTTTCTTTTATTTATAACGTATGAGTATAAAGTAGCTGGACAAATTTCAATCGCATCAAATCATTAGTTATAATCTAGCAATCCTTTTGTTTTTTTACTGTACCTTCTTTCATTTGTTTAATGTCAATTGAAGTAGTTTAGTTTGAATTGTCAATATGAAAGTGTGCGAACAGAATTTTTTGCGTAAACGCGTTTTCAAAATGCTTGGCCAGTAAAATAAAAGTCATGTTTTACATCATTTTATAAATGAAGGCTTCAGTCGAAGTACCATTTATTCGATAATTTCGAGATGTAATAACAATATTGGTCCTGAAAATAAAAAAAAAACCAGAAGAAAATCAATTCTAAAAAAATCTCGGCTAAGTTCCTTGAAGAAAGCTGCTGAAAACAAAATTGGAGTGAGTACTCGCATACTATCCAGAAAATTTAAAGTTTCACAAACTACAATTTGCCGAAATTTGAAAAAATTAAATGTGAAAAGGTATACTGCCGTCCAACGCTAAAACGCAGTATCTCCAAAATCGTTGTTTCGAGAAAACGCTCATTTATGAATTTATGGTTGGGCCACCAAGAAATAATTTATTAATTTTGAAATTAGCTAGGCTAGCTAATTTCAAAATTAATAAATTATTTCTTGGTGGCCCAACCATAAATACGTAAATGAGCGTTTTCTCGAAAAAACGATTTTGGAGATACTGCGTTTTAGCGTTGGACGGCAGTATAAGAGAAACGTTAAACCAAAATATACCGATAAACAATTAGTGGAAATACCCGGAAAGTGCCGTCTTCTGAGACAACATTTTTTATCAGGCGATACAGTGATCATTATGGACGATGAAAAGTACTTCACGTTTGCGAACAGTTGTGATGTTGCAAATAAAGGATTTTATACCACCGATAAAAATACAGTTCCTGATAATGTAAAGTTCATAAGAAAATCAAAATTCGAACCAAAAGTGTTAGCGTGGTGTGCGATATCAGTTAAAGGCATATCAAATTTTTTTATTCAAACCCAAGTTGGTATTGCTGTTAACACAGACACTTATATAAAAAATTGTTTACCAAAAATGGTTAATTTTGTTAAAAGAAACCATAAAAATGATAAAATCATCTTTTGGCCAGATCTGGCATCTTGCCATTATGCAAAAAAAACCTTAAATTGGTTAGAAGGTCAAAATATACCGTTTGTGCCAAAATATGCGAATCCCCCAAATATCCCGGCAGCTCGTCCGATTGAAACTTTCTGGTCAATTTTATCGCAATTAGTTTATAAGAATGGTTGGGAAGCAACATCAGCCGAACAATTGAAAAAACGAATTATGTCCTGTGCCAAAAAAATTGATCTGAAAATGCTCCGGCATATGATGGAAGGTGTTAAAAGAAAAGTGCGAACAATTGAAGAAAATGGACCATTATGTTTTTAAAGTTTTTTTTTGTGTTCCCAATATATTGTGCTTTATTAATAATTAATTAATTATAAATTTTCTATAACCAACTTTTTTTTATTATCGTTTGAATTCTGTCCAGCTACTTTAGACTCACAGGTTATTATTAGTTTTCCATTTGTTTTTGTCAGTGTTCCATTTACCTGCTCTCTTTTTAATACTGTTTATAACTTCGCTCTTCTCTTCATATACAGTTTTTGTTTCGTTATGGCAAATTTCAGAATTTTTTTCTGATTTCATCATTTCTGTACCATCTACAGGTTCTAATAAATTAGGTAGCATAATGCCTCAATCATTATTTGCATTTATGAGGTTTTGTAGGTTGATAGAGCTCATTTTTTTAAATTTTTTAGCGCCAAAATGTAATTTTTGACATACAGTAGCGCTCATAAGTAAGGTGCCACTCAATTTTTTAGCAAAAATTAATAAAAGCAAAACTTACTTCGCGAATTGTTGTATCATTCCTAAAAGTAAGTGGGCTAATACAGATTTTGACGTTTAAAATTTAATATTGGTAATAACGCGAATTGGTATTATTTTATTCAGCGTCCAAAAGTTTAAGTTCTTTAAAACGTCAAAAACTGCAAATAAAATTAATTTTTTGCAAATAAACTTGTTAGAGTAGTTGCTTAAACAGTAAGAATCATGGTAAAGACGAAAGAATATTCCGAAAATCTGAAAAATGCGATTTTGAAATCATTGAAAAATGGACTCATTAAGGACAGCAGAACGCCGATTTGATGTACCACATCAAACTATAGGTCGTTGGATTCGTAAAATAAACCAACATGGATCAGTAGCCAATGAACCAAGAACAGGGCGACCACGAAAAACAACCAGACGGGAAGATAAAATGATCGGTCGTGATGTGGTAAAGAATCCTCGTTTAGCGGCTACCGAAATTGTTCGTGATTTTAACGAGATTTGCGAAGATAATATTAGTGTTTCGACAATGAAACGTCGACTGAAGTCAGCTGGACTATTTGGTAGGCGTCCTTCTAAGAAACCACTGATTTCAAAGAAGAATCGGATAGCCCGATTAAAATTTGCCAAAGATTACTTAAACTCGGGAGCTCAAGAACGGTCTGAAATTCTTTGGAGCGACGAGAGCAAATATAATTTGTTTTCCTCGGATGGTATTAAGTATATTCGACGTCCAAAAAATAAAAGACATGATATTAAGTATCAGGTTCCCACTGTAAAACACGGCGGTGGAAATGTCATGGTGTGGGGCTGCTTTTCCCGTGATGGTGTTGGACCTATACACTTAATCGATGGTATTATGGATCGGTTTATGTATGCTGACATATTAAAAGATCACATGCTACCACATGGGAAGAGAAAAATGCCACGCAACTGGATATTTCAGCAAGATAATGACCCGAAACATGCTTCAAAGCATGTGAAAGGTTACATGGCGAAGGCTAATATCCGCCTACTTGAGTGGCCTAATCAGTCTCCTGACTTAAATCCTATAGAGCATTTGTGGGAAGAGCTCGAGCGACAAATTAGAAGTAGGACATACCAAAATAGGAGTCAGTTATGGGAAGCTTTAAGGAGAGAATGGCAAAAGATACCGTTGAAGCGTTTAGTTAAGCTTGTTGACTCGATGCCTTCTCGATGCAAAGCAGTTATAGCCGCAAAAGGTTATGCAACGAAGTATTAATTGTTTTTAATCTTTATATTTTCAATAAAGTACTTTAGATTTTGTTTTAAGTGCTTTTAAATAATACTTCATTATAAGCAAATATTTCCAATTTTTTGATTTTTAAATTTTTACTTGTTTATAAAATTTTCCAAATAGTAATTTTAATTATGTGTTATAATTCCAAGGTATTTAAAGAATAAATTTTGAAAAATTAAACAAAAAATTTTGAAATTTAAAAAAGTTATCGCAAAAAAACTAAGTGGCACCTTACTTATGAGCGCTACTGTATTGTGGACTTACAAGGGTTTCTAACTAAGCCGACGATACATAACTTGGGAGTATTCTTCCAAATGAATTCTGAATTTAAATAATTCGAAATAAAAAGATTTTCATGCTTATTTTAAAAGTGGCCAAACAGATCAGTTTGAAATTTATAGAATACAGAATCACATCATCCTGTCTCTTTTTTGATTTTGTGTATTTCAGTCAACACTGATTAGTTGTAGATTCACATTATTTGATAATTCCTTCAAAATTGGCTGGGCAAGTTCAAGTTTTCGTGTATCAATTCTGACCTATAAAAATTTTCTCTAAAAAAAATTTGTAGACTGTCAATATGATTAATAAAAGTTTTACATTTAAACCTAATAATTTAATTTAAATGCACATTTGAACATATTTAAATTGCTTTACACAAATTTGCCGTCTTTAAAGCAAACAAACACTGGAAAGATTGGTTATTTTTAGTCGTTTACTATCCAATCCAATCTTTTCGGCAGATTTTCTTGTCCACTGACTGATTTCATTTCGCCCTACAGGCGAATCTTTAAACCAAGACGAATCTGGTCGGTTATTCCAATATGGATTAGGTGTAAGAAAAAATCGATCGGTTTTTATGTGATTACCCCGCCTTTCAAGCAATTTTTTATATACTCGGACTGGACATCTGTTAGGATTTTCTATATTACTTGTTAATAGTTTGCAACACTCACAATCTTCATTTTTACCCTGACATGTACTCGAAAATTCTGGATTGTATAATATTCTTCCGCATGGAGTTCCATTATCATAAAATTCTTCTTTAAAATAATGGGTACGACAATCAACACCTTCCAACGGTCGCCATGCCAGTTCGAACGACACTAGAAGAAAAAACTTCATTTGTAAACCTCCGGGACTATTTTCGTCACAACTATCGATCATTGAATTGTAATATTCAAATGTCAGCGATATAGCACTCTGCTTTCGTTTTTCAGGTTCACATTTAAGCTGCATCCGTTTTGCATTCTTAGCGTCCCTTGCATCTTTGAATTCAATGTCAAAAAAGGGACTAAAACTTCTTTTATGTTTATAATAATAATTTTCCTGTACAATTTTAGCGGTTATGTTCCATATGGTTTTTACAGTCGCTTCCTTATAATCTTGTCCGTTTGCTTTTCGCATATTCATTGCCCAATCTCGTAAAATTCTTGCAATTTCCTCTTTCGATGTTTCTTTTTCTAAAATATAGTTCCTTTTCACACAAAAACTATGAAATAACTTCCAAATACATTTTTTACTTCGTATCGTATTCGTAGGAACGAAATTTTTTAGAACACTTTTACCATTTTCGGCAATTTCATAGGTAGCAGTATTTTCACCAAGAGGATCGGTCATTTCACAAACGTTCATCGTAGTGCTTGACATTTCGCAATATCGAAATTACGTTGCCAAGGTATCGAACAGGACGTGCCGCATTTACCCACAGGAAGTGTGCACTTATCAACCAGGAAGTTAATAATTATCATTGAAAATGAAGACATGTTAAATTTTTTTGAGCCGCAGAATCACCACAAAAACAAATTTCAAGCATATTTTCTGTTTGTTTATTTAACAATAATTCAACCATAACCTTACAATTGTTAATATATACAGAGTTGTCAACAAAATTTAAAACAAACAGTGCGGTACTTACCTTCAAACATTTTTTTTTTTATTTATTTATTTATTTCTACATCAAACGACAAAAGAGTCAATTACATGATGTGTCGTTAAAAATACAAACATATTACTGCCAGCATGGGCGAGCTGAAAAAACTCTCTTCTATTTACATCGGAGAAAAAGCTTCGCCATACTAATAGTGCAAACAAAAACAATTACAAGCTTGAATTAAACTGACAACAAAACCTTTTAAACACGAATTAACGTAAAAAAACAGATGTTGGCATTCATTCGCATTGCGAGCCATTCTGCTGACCGCCGAGAACATTAAGTATAACCTTGAGAAAGGCTCTATATAAAAAGTGACTGAATTCCTCAGTGATCTTTGAGGAACATAAAAGTTAATTCTCGACAAAAGCTCCGGACTGTCCACAGAACCACTCACAAGGCCAACCATGAACCGAACATCAGTCGCCTTCCTTCTCTCCGCAAGCGTGGTAAGACTGAGTCTATGCAATAAGCTCTCATAGCCGACATCACGGTGCGAAATACACAGCTTAAAGGCAATGTATCTAAGAAATCTCTTCTGTACCCTCTCTAATCTATCGATATCAGATTGGTAGTAAGGAGACCAGACGCAAGAAGCGTAGTCCAGACGGGACCTAACAAGTGAAGTATACAAACATTTCAGTACAAAAAGGTCGTCAAAGTCGCTTGTATTTCTCTTTATAAAGCCCAGTACTTTCAATGCACCGTTGCAAACATTTGCTGTATGCTCAGTAAAGCACAATTTAGTGTCCATCGTGACACCCAAATCCCGGATACTGGGAACCGACTCCAACGAAATGCCACTTAACGAATAGATACTCGGGGCGCCGCAACGATGGCGGCGGAAACGAATGTGCTTGCATTTTGCAATATTTAAACTGAGTATATTTACCTTGCACCATACACTCAGCCTATCAAGATCCGACTGCATATTAAGAACAGAGATGTAGTCAGAAACTCTGATATAAATTTTCATATCATCTGCAAAAAGCAAGACGCGTGCATACCAGAAACAGTGAACTATGTCATTTATGAAGATCTTAAATAGCAAAGGGCCCAAATGAGAACCCTGAGGAACGCCAGACGTAGCAATGAAAGGTAGCGAAAAAAAGTTTTTAATTTTGACAATGGGGAACATGCATGAATAAAAAAATTTAGTTAAAACAGTATTTTCCGATTAATCCTATATATTAAATATCAAATATTTATTGTATTTTGTTATAAATAATCCATTTTAAAATTCAATGATAATCTCTTATTATAAAAGGCCAAGTCTTTCTTTCTTTCTGTCTGTCCCACGGAAATACCCGAAGCAAACCAAACCGAACCGAACGCACAACGTATCATCGGATCAACGTATCATCGGATCAACGTATCATCGTATCAACGTATCATCGTATCATCGGATCAACGTATCATTTTGTCTATATAGGACAGCTATTTCCAAAAAAGCATTATGTGAACTTTCATAATGGATAATGAAAATTTTGAAAATCCTGCTGCAAAGCGACGGCGATTGAATCGTGAGAGAAAAGCACGTACAAGAGCTAATAACACAGAAGAACAGCTTCGATCACAGCGACAAGCTGACGCTCGGTCTCATGCGATACGTCGACAACGTGAAACTTTGGAACAAACTCAAGCGCGGCAAGCTGCTGACGCTCGGTCCCATGCGATACGTCAACAACGTGAAACTTTAGAAGAAACTCAAGCGCGGCAAGCTGCTGACGCTCGGTCCCATGCGATACGTCAACAACGTGAAACTTTAGAAGAAACTCAAGCGCGGCAAGCTGCTGACGCTCGGTCCCATGCGATACGTCAACAACGTGAAACTTTAGAAGAAACTCAAGCGCGGCAAGCTGCTGACGCTCGGTCCCATGCGATACATCGACAGAAAGAAAATCGATACCAAAGTCAAGCAATTCAACTCCAAATAAGAGCATTGAGATTTGATGAATCTCACGTTACTCGAAACGATTGTGGAGAAATGAATTCCATCTGTCAGTTCTGCGGCTCCAAGAATTTCGCCAAGGAGCGTCCAGTTGATAAACAGTTTAACAACTGCTGTCATAAAGGAAAAGTGAAGATTCCGCAACCGCTCGATCAACATGGGAATCTATTGTTATATCCCGAATTTCTTCGCTCTATGCTTTCAAATTCAGAAAATCCTTACTACAAGAACTTTCGTCAGCACATCCGCTCTTACAATTCCTCGGTTTCTTTCGCTTCAATGGGAGCAGATATTGTTTCAATGCCGGGTAACGGACCATACGTTTTCAAAATTCATGGACAGACGTACCACAGAACCACAAACCTGTATCCACCTGAAGGACAAACAAGAAAGTTTGCACAACTGTATGTAATGGACACGACAGAAGCGGTCAATGAACGAGTAAATCTGCCTGAGAATAGAGGTTGTCTACCTGAAGTGATTGAGAAAATCGATCGTTTCTTCCGCGTCAACAATCGTATCGCAGCTTCATATTGCCTGATGAAAGAAATTGAGCAACAAGAGCGTGTACGAGCCGAAGAAGAAGGACAACCAGTTCCGGTCGTCAATATGGTGATGCGGCGCGATCGGCAGTCTGATCAAAGACGTTACAATGCTCCAACGTCCAATGAAATTGCAATGGTGTTCGTAAATGATGACGGCGAACCTCCATTTGAACGTGATATCCGTATCTATCCTCGAAATTCCGTCGACAATGCAAATACCCGAAGCAGACCGAACCGAACCGAACGCATAACGGATAATTTCATAACCAATCGGATGAACGTATCATCGTATCAACGTATCATCGGATCAACGTATCATCGGATCAACGTATCATCGGATCAACGTATCATCGGATCAGTTAATCCGATTATCCTACTCAAAATTACTATATAAGCAGAATTACATTATCTCTTATTATAAAAGGCCAAGTCTTTCTTTCTTTCTTTCTGTCTGTCCCACGGAAATACCCGAAGCAAACCGAACCGAACGCACAACGTATCATCGGATCAACGTATCATCGGATCAACGTATCATCGTATCAACGTATCATCGTATCAACGTATCATCGGATCAACGTATCATCGGATCAACGTATCAAGGGATCAACGTATTTAAATTTCCTATATAGGTGAAAAATTATGTAAATAAATTATAACTTATATTTGGTCTGCATTGAAAAAACAGATCAACGTATCAACGTATTTAAATTTCCTATATCGGTGAAAAATTATGACAGCTATTTCCAAAAAAGCATTATGTGAACTTCCATAATGGATAATGAAAATTTTGAAAATCCTGCTGCAAAGCGACGGCGATTGAATCGCGAGAGAAAAGCACGTACAAGAGCTAATAACACAGAAGAACAGCTTCGATCACAGCGACAAGCTGACGCTCGGTCTCATGCGATACGTCGAAAACGTGAAACTTTGGAACAAACTCAAGCGCGGCAAGCTGCTGACGCTCGGTCCCATGCGATACGTCAACAACGTGAAACTTTAGAAGAAACTCAAGCGCGGCAAGCTGCTGACGCTCGGTCCCATGCGATACGTAAACAACGTGAAACATTAGAAGAAACTCAAGCGCGGCAAGCTGCTAACGCTCTATCCCATGCGACACGTCAACAACGTGAAACATTAGAAGAAACTCAAGCGCGGCAAGCTGCTAACGCTCGATCCCATGCGATACATCGACAGAAAGAAAATCGATACCAAAGTCAAGCAATTCAACTCCAAATAAGAGCATTGAGATTTGATGAATCTCACGTTACTCGACACGATTGTGGAGAAATGAATTCCATCTGTCAGTTCTGCGGCTCCAAGAATTTCGCCAAGGAGCGTCCAGTTGATAAACAATTTAACAACTGCTGTCATAAAGGAAAAGTGAAGATTCCGAAACCGCTCGATCAACATGGGAATCTATTGTTATACTAGATGATACCCCGTCCGAGGACGGGCAGCTAGAAGGACGGGCAGGCAGCCAAGGTCATATGGCTTTTGGATTGCACTGAGAGCTTTCCTTAATCTTCATTCAACTTAAGTTACCTTGGGTAGCTGCCCGTCCTTCTAGCTGCCCGTCCTCGGACGGGGTATCATCTAGTTTAAAATAAATCATGTGACCTTAAACGCAACGAAGTCACCCCCCGAACCTCCTCAAGGCCCGGGAACTCAGAGAAACAGATTCTTCCCCTCAGGAAGAACCCACAAAGCAAAACCCACCTAGGGAAAATTTGGCAGATTCCAACCCCCCGAACCTCCCCAAGGTCCGGGAACTCAGAGAAACAGATTCTTCCCCTCAGGAAGAACCCACAAAGCAAAACCCACCTAGGGAAAATTTGGCAGATTCCAACGGACACGAATTCTTCCCCTAAGGAAGAATCCACGAAGCACAACCCACCCAGGAACTACCTGGCAGCAATGAAGAGGGCTGCCATCAGCAACCCCCGGAGCACACATAAGAAATATAAAGTAATTGTCTACCCTGGAGAGGGTAGCTCTTCCCAGTCAGCAGAAAACACAAAGACCGCCCTGACTAGCATCAGAGCGCAAGATCTTGGCATAAAAGCGGATAGGCTCTATCTGACTAAAAACAAAAGTGTTGTGGTGGAATCCTCCCACCCTTCGGTCAAGAAACTAGTAGGCAGCACTCTACTAGCGGAGAACCAATTGATGGCCCGGGAGCCTTCAGCTACTTGGCCATCAATTGCTATCCAAATGGTGGACAAATCCGTCTCTAAGGAACAAATTACAATGGAAATAGAAAGGAGCTTTCCCGAGGTGGTCAAAATGGCCGGGATTTCGTGGCTCCAAAGAGCCAATCCCGTACATACCAGAGGAAGAACTCACAACAAATGGATCCTGGAGGTTCACCCCCTGGTCCATGAAGCAACAATGAAGGAGGGTAAATTCAGAGTGGCTTGGAAAAGCTACCGGGTGCGGAATCACATCGGAATTGTCCGATGTTTTAAATGCCAACGTTTTGGCCACACAGCCAAATTCTGCAAAGGGAATGAAACATGCGCCTTTTGCACCTCAACAGAACACGCTTCACGTGACTGTGTAGTGCAAAAGGAACTTGCTAAGCATGTATGCGTCAACTGTGTCAGAGCAAAGCACAGTGACAACAAGCACTCCACAGGATCAATCTTGTGTAAAGTGTATAAGGCCCGTCTTGTGGCCCTTGCACAATCCATAGCAACCTCTATTGACAACGTAAGAAATAACCGTGAGAAAAAAAGTGACGAAGAACGGATGGTTTAAAAAACCGTGAAATATCAAAACTATGGGATAATCAAATAATCAAGCGTGGAAAAAATGGAAAACCATAAAGATAAGAAACCAAAACCGGGTCGGGTACAGTTCGGCGCAGCCGTTCCGGCGTAGCCGTTCCGGCGCAGCCGTTTCGCCGCAGGTACAGTTCGGCGCGAGTACGGTTCGGCGCAGACCCCATTCGGCGCGAGTACGGTTCGGCGCAGACCCCATTCGGCGCGAGTACAGTTCGGCGCAGACCCCATTCGGCGCGAGTACAGTTCGGCGCAGTCCCTATTCGGCGCAAACCCGTTTCGGCGCAAACCTGTTTCGGCGCGAGATTTCCAGATTTTATCAGGCTCAGAAAACCTGAATATTTTAATTTACCAACCAACCCGAATCATCGAGGTTTTATGGCCATTCCCAAAAAAAATAGATTCCGGTGGTTTACATCCCGGTGGTTAGATCAGCCGCGCCTCAATGATGTTTTTACCGAGTTGAACGCAAATTAGAGATTCCGGAAATATTCAAAACCAGGCATGCCGCATCAAACGGGACCTGATATTAATTTAATACCAATGTGGCCACCCACTTTTCATTTAAATTACTTAAATCCGTTGATCCGGATTATCGGATCATCCGGTAAAATACACTATATAAGTGTAACTTTTATGTCTAATAAAACAACAATTATGGCTGGCGAATTGTAAGTAAACGTGGTAAACAAAAATTTCATGAAAGTGGATATATTTATATATTTGATCGTTTAAGTAGAAATGAATTGACCAAATTTTACCGCTGCGAACTAAAAGACCGTTGCAAGGCACGCATTCACGTGCGCGATGGAGAAATCGTGAAGAGATTAAATGTTCATCTTCACGATCCTTCAGCATCGAAAATTCTTGTAAGTCAAGCGGTCACACAAATTAAAAACAGATCAGAAAATGGCATGGAAGGAACAGCACAAATAGTCAACGAGTGTATACACGGACTTCCAGCAGGTGCGCAGGGAATATTGCCAAGTTTTCAAGCGTTAAAGAAAGTTGTCCGAAGAACGCGCAACGCGAATAACATAGCCCCACCAAATCCCGAATCATTAACGGATTTAATAATACCACATGAATATCGTACATATACGCAAAATGGAATGGAAGAAAACTTTCTTTTGATGGATTCGGGAGAAAATTTTGAACGCATATTAATTTTTGGCAGGCAGCAAAGACTTAATATTTTACGAGAATCTAAGCATTGGTTTGTTGACGGAACATTTAAAATAGCTCCCTTGTTGTTTAATCAATTGTACATACATAGTTATGGCTGAGAGATACGAAGGAGTTCATCCGATCTTATACGCTTTGCTCCCAAACAAAACTAGAGCTACATATTGCTGTGATATTTTGTTCAGATTATGATTTTTGTGCTAATTGCTCGATAAGGGATGATTTTTGGGTCATTTGTTAAAGGTTGGAACACTCATAAAGTCCTTTTCATTTAATCAGACCATAATGGGTAGTTGATTAATTGTATCTGATTTCTCCTTGATCTGAAGAATTAACTAGCTGCTTTGACTCAGAAAGATGAAGGATGCATCCGCTATTAAAACTCTGAAAGATAAAAAGAATTAGCTTGTAAAAGATAAATATTGGTTATTGTAGTATTTAATTTTATAAAATGAAATAACAAATTAAATTAATTTATTTAGTTGTGAACATAGGATTTTTGAATTTTAAAATAAGTGGCGGTTCGCGGGAAAATGCATGCGCGAGTGAAAACGTTGGTGTGGGTAATTTTGGAAAGATTGATAACGGAGTGGAAAAGAAGGCTCGCTTCGTCCATGAAAGCGGGAAGACGTAAATTTTGAACTCTAGTTCCGTCCATGGGAACGGAAGGAGGTAATTGTGAAAACTTGGTAAACGTTCACGGTGACGTTGAGATAACTTGAATTTCGTCCATGAAATAGGGACGATGTAAATTGAAAATTTGGTTAACGTTCACGGTAATATTAAAACGTTCTGGAAGTTTTTCTTTGAAAGAGAAGATACTCTAATAATTAATTTAATCAATCCGACGGTATTTATAATTTATAAGTGAGAATTTAAAAGTTGGAAGAAATTTAATTTATGGAAAATTTTGGAAGCAATGGAATTTGGATGGTTATAATATTTTTTTTATGAAATTAAAGAAAATTATCATAGAAGAGATTAAGTTTACTTACCTATGATTAATCGTGGTCCAAAGAAGGAAGTTTATGGAATAGTTCTTCTTATTTGATGATGTGTCCAAGTTAAAATCAGGAGTGGCTTCCAATCACGGCGATAGCAATCTTTCACGTGCGACGATTTAAAGAAGGAGAGAGTGCGAGAGGACATAAATTCTCCGGTAAGAAACTTTGTTGTGCGTTGCATTTTTACTCGCGTATAGACGAATTTGTTTACATTTAAAATTTGGTTGCGCATAAACTTTGGGGTGGTATTAATATTTCTTGTACGATTTAATTTGTTGATTATGAGAAAAACCAATATTTGTTTTTGAGAATTTTATTGTGTTGAATAAATTCATTTGTTTTTCAATTGGTAGCGTATGAGTTTGATTTCAAATTTTTGCAGTTATAGATCAAGGAGAAAAGCAGATCCAAATTTGATATTTTCTTTCTATCAAATAATCTTTATGAGAAAGATTGTTAGTGAGTTAATTTATGAGAGTTCCAATAGATTACATGAACCTACCTTTTGACCCTGAGATTCTCATTGCTGATCAAGGAAATTTTAAATTAGAGAAAAAAGTGCTGTTATTCAACCCTCGCTATAATAAGATAAAAATTCAGTAATTAACACAGCAATATGTTCGGTTATTCCAACTAATATTAGAATTGGTACCTGAAGTTAATCCGGAAAGTGTTTCATGTGACTACGAATTAGCAGCGATTAGAGCTCTTCAAGAATGTTTTCCAGGAGTGAGAATACACGGATGTTTTTTCCATCTTTCCCAAAATATGCATAAACATTTAGCCAGTTTAGGTTAAGAACAACTTACTGTGATGATGATGAATTTGCATTGAAAGCACGAATGATAATCTCTATAGCATTCGTACCTTACCAGCATTTATATCGGGCCGTACAAAGGTTAGCAACAGAATTGCCGGCCTCTCTACAACCTATTCTGGAGTGGTTCGAAGTAAACTACGTGGGTGTACAAAATAGAAGAGACCCATTATTTTCGCATGATGTGTGGAATTTATATGAACGTACGCTAAATAATTTTAACCGAACTAATAACCATGCTGAAGCTGGAAATAGACGTATTCAGTGTGAATTAGGAATGACACATCCTAATATATGGCAGTTCATTAATGGGCTAAAAAAAATTCAAACACGTCAAGATGTTGCTTATGAGCGACTTGTTGCTGGAAATCCTCCACCCTTGAAATTGAAAAAATACAGAGACGCGGACAGAAGAATCGCAACACTGGTGGAAGATTTTGAGAATCGGGATATTATCGATTACTTACGCGGATTGGCGCATAATTTTGCTATGCGCGAATAATTTTGTTTTTATATATATTTTTTTTATTAAAATAATAATTTTTTTTTTAAATAATAATTATTTTTTTTAAATAAAAAGTAAGGGTGGCGTAGGGGGTAAAATGGAGAGTAAAATTTTAAGTCTACCAATAATAGATCTCAAAGCTGACTGATAATCGAGGTTTTTCTGTAGTAATAAATTTAAATATTCAGGTTTTCTGAACCTGAAAAAATCTGGGGAAAAAATCTTGCGCCGAACCGGCCTCGCGCCGAATCGGGACTGCGCCGAACTGTACTCGCGCCGAATCGGGACTGCGCCGAACTGTACTCGCGCCGAATCGGGTCTACGCCGAACCGTACTCGCGCCGAATCGGGTTTGCGCCGAACCGTACTCGCGCCGAATCGGGTCTGCGCCGAACCGGCCTCGCGCCGAATCGGCTGCGCCGAAAAGGCTACGCCGAAACGGCTGCGCCGAACTGGGCCATTCCCACCAAAACCTACCCGACCACAAAGAAGAAAAACCAAGGACTTATAAACGAAAAAGCGAAATAAAAACACCTAGGAAAGGTTAAAAGTGGACACAATCCCTGAAATACCTATGGTTTTAAATCCATATTAAAAAAAATTACCAAAAAAATAATATTGGCCACCCTGTATACAAGTCTAGAAATTGATAAAAATTGTTGAAAAAATGAACTCCCCGCCAATTTGCGGGGTCTATTTTTGATGAGGTTGGCAACAACCTCAAAATGTTTTTTATTTTTATAAATAAATTAACTTCAATTGTATATCTATACCTGTATATAAATCAAATACCAGAGGATAGGTTGTATTGAACAGCATCGAGAAACTCAAGAGGAGGTTTCCCTGCGATGTAAAGTTCTGTATGAGTAACAATACGACTGCCAATATCTTGGTACTTCTGCTTGGGTTTGTCAACTTTCTTCCCATTATCTAACAGCATTACATAATTTTTGAACCTAGTCTGCTCTTTTTGAATTCCTTTGACAAATTCGAAAAGAGTGGGGTGGGCTTTGCCTATTGATCTGTTGAGAGCAGAGTGCCATCCCTCCAAATCATTAGTGGTCCTGCGGCCGTAGTTTGCGAACTGATTCCAAAGTTCACGAGATAAACGATTGAGATCAGGTCTCCGTATGGATTCCTTGTCACCTCTCGTCAGGGCTGCCCACGGTTGAGGTCACCTAGACTTCCCAGACACCTGTCGCTATAGCATCTCCACGAAAACCAAACCAACAGAGTTATGGATCTGCCAAGGTTAGAACTCCCCCCCCCCCCCCCCCAACGACGCTTTAACCAAAAACTCACGATATTGCTTAATAAGAAAGATAAACGATTGAGGCCAGGTTTCCCGAAGGATTACTAGACACCTTACAGTTGTCATGGCTGTAAAATGAAACTATATGATGTGACAAATAGTCGAATTGGAAATCATTCTTGTAGTGAATGCTTCGGGTAGTATCGATAGTCGGTCCGTTAAAAGACGGTCCGTTAAAAGTCGGTTCGTTAAAAGTCGGTCCGTTAAAAGTCGGTCCGTTAAAAGTCGGTGCGGTAAAAGTCGGTCGGTTGAAAGTCGGTCCGTTGAAAGTCGGTCGAAAAAATAGTCGGTCCGTTAAAAGTCGGTCCGTTGAAAGTCGGTTGGTTCAAGCTGAGTGGGTCGGTTGAAAGTCGGTCCAGTGGACGGTCACGTTGTTAATAACCAACATCAGGTAAGAGAATCGATACATTTTTGAACTTTTGTACCATTTAATTATATTTCGTACCATATTTTATATTATTGTGTAAACTGCAACTCATTCTTTTGTTTTGTGTACTATTTCTTTTTATTATTGTTTCTTAATTACAAATAAACCCCCATGAAATCCGTTTGTGTTTAATTTGGCAATCGAGTTTATCCCCTACGTCGCCGATTTATCGATCCACGAATACTGATGAGTTTTGATTGTTTCTCACATTAAATAAAAATAATCTGGTGGACAATCTTTAAATTTCATGCTCTCCCATTGATTGTCGCTATTGCAATTAAACTTGTAAAAAGTTGGGGACCACTGAGACCGGAAAGTGTCAGAAAAATGGAAAAAGTTAACAATATTTTGCAGATTTCTCAAGTTCCAATGACCGGATTTCGGTGCACTTTTTTTCAACAATTTTTTCACCCTTACAAACGCACATGGTTCAAACGTGTGTGCTCGAGAAATTATTCCAACTTGAATGTCTTCGTGCTTTGTATTGGACCAAATAGCGTAGAATCAATCATCATTACTAACAATAAGATTATTTTAAATAATTTTGTATGAATTATTTTGTCATATTTTCTGGTTTTCGTCGCCCCTGCCGTTCGGACGCTGTGATTCAAAATGGAAAGTTAAACATCTCGTTAATCTATTTATACGCATCATAGTTTTTTCCTATGTATCTCGAAAAGGTAATATTTTCAAATTCGATATTTACGTAGTTTTACACATTACCGATTTATCGTTCAAACGGTCGATCACCTGGAAAACGATTATAAAATACATAAATTGAATTCTAAGTGGTTGCTTAGCAACCGAGTGTCGTTCCTGTAGTATATATAGTAGTAGTAGTTATGTTGGCTTTCAAGTAGGTAGTCACCTGTTTGGTTCCATTAATTTTTTATTAGGTATAATTTATTAAAATGTTCTCGCGACGTGATCACCTATTGGTTTTACCATGGGAACATAGGAAATATGAAAACCACATACGAAAAGTATTTATATTAGAGTATAATTTATATTCCTAGATTTAAAAAAAATACTATTATTGATTAGGTTCAGTCGGCATCACCAGCGATAGACAATCGGCCTCCTCTGAGCAGAAATCATGTAGCTTTAAAATCAAAGAAGAAACAAAAAGAAGAAGAAAGATGTACCCAAATTGAAAAAAATAATTTAATTTTGCTTCGAAAACTGAACACCATCATGCAATCAAATCGAGTGGACAATTATTGGGCGACTCCTCAACCTAAGTAATTGCACTCCATACCAACCAAGATAACAAAATTACATTGTTTTGTTTTCAGTTTTTTAAATCGGATTGGATTATATTACGACATGACCCCATATGAAAAAATCCAAAAGACTGATCAGAAACCACAAGACTTAACCAAACCGTCTAAAACTACTGTAAGGAAATCAAAATGTTTAGCTTGTACTCCTCAACCAATCGAAGAGGAAATGGTAAGTGTTAATGCATTTAAAAATATTATACTAAAAATAAATAGGATTATACTCATTGGTCTTTTAAGAGGATCGCATTTACAAAAAGTTGAGATAAACAAATCTTTTAATGTAAGGTTAATTAATGAAAAATCAGGCTTTAAGCAAAGTTGTCATCGAGATTCAGTCCCTAGGGGGTTCTATAAAAAAAATGGTATTAGTAATGCAATACAGTACTGATTCCGTTAATATGTTCTTCCTCAATCAAGTAAGATTTTTCATTTTGCAGATTCCTGAACCTAGAATACCTTGGGAACCAGAAAAACCACCAGTTAGAAAAATGAGAAGCAAGTCTGTTCCGCCCCAAAAAGTTATATCAACTATAAAACCTTCATCTGCTCCCACAGAAACACAAAATAAGATAAAAATTGAAAAACCGCTCAAAGAACGCAGTCGAAGTTGCAAGACAAACAAACGTAAAATTTTCAACTTGGAATCCCCACACAGTATTATTTTAACTCGAGGATCTTTAGTATTATCGCTTAATTTCCCATCCGATTCAAGTGTGAAATTCAAAAATGGAAAATCGGAAAAATTGATTACTCCCGATTTATGTCAATGCAAAAATGAAAATTCATATTCAAAAGTTCAAGTTTCAGAATCTTAATTAACATTACCACATGTAGCTTAGTCGCAAAAACAATTTTCTAAAAAATTAACAATTTTTATTAAATAATAAAAACTTACAAAAAAACTTAAAATAAATTTTCATTAATAATATTATAATTTTGATTTCCCTTTTGCAGTTGATTTGGAAGTAATTTTCCACCCCTTACTTGATGTATTAGTGGTAAAACTTCCTGCAATAGCGCCATACTCTTCAAGTAATCTTCGACTAACTTTTTGTATCGCTGTAAAGTTTCAATGATTTCCGAGTCCTTTGAAAGCAAGAAATTTTGATAATTTGCGTCAAGCAACAACGAACCCCACTCGATTAACTTTTTCTCACCGTTTGCTATATTGGTTAAAGGTAATGTGTGACCATCTTCGGACATTAAGTAGCAAATATATTGAAGTAAACGTAACGTGCAGGTTAGGTCCAATTCTTTTTTAACGTGAGGTAAAAGCAGAACATCGCTGAAAGGTAATATTAAAATCTTATCGACATATTTACATCGTTCCATAGGTTGTAAATCGGAAGGTAAAAATTCTGATGCAGTATTTTGTGATTTTTTGAACGCTGACGAGTCGACTGTTAAAAAAACTTTTAATAATCTTGCTATATAAAGTTCAGGTATATCACAAAAGCTGTTCAAACAATCTTCAATTGATTGGAAGTCGTTTCGCTCAATAAAATTGGGTAAAAGTTGTTCACAAATTAGCGCTTCGGGTAAACCTTGCTTTGCTAACTGCAGCACCTGATTTTTAACTCTGGGCGGTATCGATGTCAGTTTTAGTTCTTCCTCTTTATTTGTGTTCCAATTAACCACTTTTAAATCTTCCACTATCATTATATCTGGATCCAAATCGGCTAAATTTGTCCTATGACTTCCAACTAATGAAGCTAACTGTTCGGTGTCCAAATGGAACGGAATTACCGCTAAATGTTGTCCAACAGAAAGTAGAAGATTGTTTCCTATTTTCCATAGTTTGGCTCGTGGTGTATACAGCTTCAATTGTTGTTTGGATTGAGAAACTTTGAATTGTATGTTGTACAAGATTAAACTTGCACCTTCTTCTTTGAAATCTGCACCGTACATGGCAATGTAATTATCGTTCAGTGGGACCATCGTCACTAATTGTTTGCAGGATAAGGATTCTACAAGAGCAAACATTTCACCTGGAGGTTTTATTTCGTCTTCATCTTCGTTATAAACAGGACAAGAAAATAATTTTCCATCAGACCCTTAAAAAAAACATTCAAGTGTTAGAGTAGTTGTTACAAAGTCGCGCAAAGTGAGGGTGTAAGAATAGGAAAATCAATAACAGAAGATGCTGTATTCATTTTACGCCTACTTATAGAAAAACAAAAAGAATTTAATCAACCAACATTTGTAAAATTCGTGGATTTTGAAAAAACCTTCCATACAGATACGTTTCGTCCCTCCCTCCAACACGAATATTTTAATGAAATTAGTGTCAAACGTTTGAGCTTCCATAAAAAGCATTTGTAAGGTTTTTAATAAAAATTCAATTCTTTAGAACACTTTTGGGAAGAGTTGTAGAAATGTTTTTTTTAAGGATGTGATTTTTTTTAATAAAATAAATACCAATTGATCGAGAATCGTTTAAGCTCCAATTTACATCGTTTGTACCCCAAAGGTAAAAAAAGATAGACCGTTTCAAAGATTGTTAAATATCGCTCCGAGCAAGTAGCACATCGAGTTTTAGTGTTGCTGATAACAATTAAAATAGATTTTATTTTTTAACATTAAAAAAAATGAGCATCACAGTCGATAAAAAATAGTTTGCTAATCCATAGTACTGGCGTGAGTTACCGTCGCGAATTTTTTTTTGTCGCGAATAAATTTTAAAATTTTTCAATTAAATAAAATTGGTGTCAATAGATAGAAAATCGTTTGAGCTCCAATGAGCTTCTATTCTCGTCGTTTGAGCTTCAAAAGTTTTTAATAAAAACTCAATTCTGTAGAACAATTTTGGCACTTCATTTAGCACGCCATGGAACCCCAGTTTGTGGGTGTATACTTTTATTTCTTTTCCCATTAGAGAAATTTACTTCCCACAACAAAAGAAAGGGTCTAGGCAGAAGTTGCAACTGACCCTGCAAATAACACTCAAATTTTGAGCACTATTGCTTGGACCGATATTAGTAAAATTTACAATTTCACAATCTTTGAAACGCTGTAACTTATTTACAATTGGGGTTCAAGCGATGGGAATTGAAGCTCATTGGAGCTGAGATGGGGGGCTGCCTCCCTGTCCCAATATTTTTCGTGATGTGTGTGGTACAAACGATTTTTATGTAAGCTCATTAGAGATCAAATGTTTGATATTAATTTCATTAAAAAAATCGCAAGGGGGGGTGAAATGTCACTCAATTTCACACTCTTTCAAACACTAACTTTTTTACCCTTGGGGTTTAAATGATGGGAATTGAAGCTCATTGGAGCTGAGATGGGGGGCTGCCTCCCTGTCCCAATATTTTTCGTGATGTGTGTGGTACAAACGATTTTTATGTAAGCTCATTAGAGATCAAATGTTTGATATTAATTTCATTAAAAAAATCGCAAGGGGGGGGAGTGAAATGTCACTCAATTTCACTCTTTCAAACACTAACTTTTTTACCCTTGAGGTTCAAATGATGGGAATTGAAGTTCATTGGAACTCAAACGCGTGCCGTTTCTACAGCCCCCCCCCCCCAAAGGTTTACTTCACGATGCGTGTGGTAAAAACGATTTTTATGGAAGCTCAAACGTTTGACACTAATTTAATTAAAAAATTCGCGATGGGGGGAGACTGGCGAAATGTACCTCTTTGATAGACATAGCTAAATATGGTCCATAATGTAAAACACAGGATACTCGATGCACCTGATTGCAACTATAAAAAGCATACATCAGTATAATAACACCTCCATAACCTTATAATATAAATAGAAATAAATGGTAGAACTATCAACTGCATAATAACCAATAAAGGAGTGAAGTAAGGCTGCAGTTTATTCCCAACTTTATTATTATTTAATATTTACTTAGGCGATGCGATAAACAGATGAAAATTTATAATAACCGCCGGAGGGATATTACTTGACAGAACAACAAAATTAAACTCAATTCTGTACTTATGCAGATGACGACGCTCTCATTTTCGAATCAGAAAAAAAGAGGTGCAAAGAGGCAGCGCCGTAGCGAGCTCTTCTGGCGACAGAGGCAAATTTGGATATATGCGCCCCCCTCCCAAAAGATTCCCATCATTTTGAAAATTTTAAACTATTATTTATTGGGTTTTGTCTAGGTTTAGCGCCCCCATTGCGATGGCGCCTGAGGCAAAGTCTCGGTCGCCTCACCCTTGCTACGGCGCTCCCTTAGAGTAATGAAAACAAATGGATGCTTATTAGGAACTCATGTAGGCTGCCGGGACCGGGGGGTCTGGAATACCCCCCAGGTACACTTAATTTATTGCGAAAGAAAAACTTTCACTTTTACATCCCTCGGTATTAAGAAGAACGGTACTGAGATAGTTATGAAAAATATCACCTGATGCTTGCCCCCCCCCTATCCCGGATTACAAACGAAAATTGCAAAATATTCAACGAAATAGTATATTACACACCAAGTGGCTAAAGGAGGCCATTTAATCTCGCGTGCGAATTAGCTACCGCTATCCCCACTACCAAGGGATCCCAATTAGCACCAGAGATTTAATGGCGCTTTAGCCACGAGTTGTGTATACTATTTTATGCAATCCTAATAACTACCGACAAAAAAATAGCCGAAAAGAAAAATGAAAAGAAAGAGCGCATAATTATATAAAGCTTTAGCGGCATACAACGCCTATACGTCGAGAGAATATCTCATTGCAATGTGATAACGCATTCCTTTGAAGGAAGCGATAAATAATTCTAACGTAAGATAAAATATAGCATTAATAGGTCATACTATGATTCCTTGAGATCAAATGATCCCATGGGAGTCAATTTACTAATAAACAACACGTGGGACTGAAGAAGGTCATTACGAACTGCAAAAGTAGTAATCAATCCTTGATAAACACGCTAGGATTGCATAAAATAATAAATTTTGATGGTACTGAATATTGGCAAGTGTACCTGGAGGGTATGGAATACCCCCCAGACCCCCCGGTCGTATAATATCGATTTTGATCGTTGGGAACTTCTGAAGATCTTATATCAAAAAAAGCACAGTATGTCAGAATCACCGTTTCCATGGTAACGTAACGGAATCCCTCGTCGAATATGGAGATTATTTTTATCGGTAGGAATTTTTCTTGTCAATTTAAATATATAGTATTTGAATAACTGTCGCGATGAAAAAGAAGGGTTGGAATCAACTGTCCTAAAATCCCCTGTCTTATCATTGGAACAAATTTGAAGAGAAAATTCTCTACAAAACGAGACTTCAGACTTCAGATCTGAAGTAAATCCTGAAACCTTGTTTTGTTTTGTTCACCATCGATGGTCAAGTTTAAATGTACGAAATAATTATTCAGAATACGAATTATTCAAAACCTTTTTCAATTGTTTTCTCTGGATTTTATTTTTATTTCATAAATACTTAGTATGATGTAGGCAAATTTTGTTAATCCGTTTTATAGCGAATTTTGTACTCTTCAATTTGGATTTAATGATAATTTTCTCTAAAAATGAAAGTAAGCGAGTTATAGGCGAAAAATTACTGCAGAGGATTAAAATCCCCACTTGGGGAAACGGGGTTCCCACTAAAGTTTTCAAAGCAAATTCCCTGACTTTTCCAGGTTTTCCCTGACAAAAATTTTAATTTTCCCTGACATTTTAGTATATGAAAATTTAAAAAAAATTATTTCAAATTTAAAAATATTTTATCTGAAAATAGAAATTAAAATATTTCTTTGACAAATTTTTTGCTTTCCCTGACATTGGCGCTAAAAATTTAAAATTCCCTGATTTTCCATGACTTTCCCTGACAAGTTCTAAATTCCCTGACTTTTCCAGGTTTTCCATACAAGTGGGAACCCTGGGAAAAGGCCGGCAGGGAATTTTAGGCGATTCTACAAATTAAATCGCGGTAAAATTTTCGAATTCAGTCAAATTTGAATATATGCGCCCCCCCTCCCAGAAAGATTCCTATCTGTTTGAAAATTTTACACTATTTGTTATTGGGTTTTGTTAAGGTTTAGCGCCCCCATTGCGATGGTGCCTGAGGCAAATGCCTCAGTGGCCTCACCCTTGCTACGGCTCTGCAAAGAGGAAACCATTGCCTAAGTTACGTATGTGAAAACTACAACCTAAAAATATCAACAAAGAAAACTAAAACGATGGCATTCATAGGTAATGAAAAATTCATAGGCATAAAATTTTGTAACAGTTACTGTTGCATCTCAAAAGCAAGAAAGCTTTATTAAGTCACGGAGATGAGATTTTTGAGAACAGTAAAAGGTTACACAAAAAAAAAATAAAAACCGACTTCAAAAAAATGCACTAAAAAGTAAAAAATAATTAGAAGTTATTAGAAGAAGATTTAACTGAAATTAGAAGTATATTTTTACAGTGCTGAGCATAAAAATTAATGTATTACGTCAATAATATACAATTATTGTTATTTTTGGAGTCGGTGCCAGCCAAGGTTAACAAACGTGTATTAACGAAGTAGCGGAGTACCAATTTTTTAACAGCTTGGCTGGCACCGACTCCAAAAATAACAATAATTGTATATTATTGACGTAATACATTAATTTTTATGCTCAGCACTGTAAAAATATACTTCTAATTTCAGTTAAATCTTCTTCTAATAAATTCTAATTATTTTTTACTTTTTAGTGCATTTTTTTGAAGTCGGTTTTTATTTTTTTTTAAATTTTTTTTTATTTCTTGCTTTTTAGTGAATCTTGCGTTACTTAACTGATTTATCGAAAGCGAATATGGGTAGACCTACTAAACGCGCTGCCCATATGCGACAGCGCCGTTCAAATGAGACAAGCGAAGAAAGGGCGAAACCCTATCTCAAAGTAGAAAATGCGGGCTTACAATCAATAAAAACCAAAGTACTCAACCGATTTTGATGAAATTTATATGGGACCAATCTGAAACTATATCCTTTCGAATTGTGAAAAAATTTTGAAAATCGGTTAATAAATGACGGAGTTATGAGGTAAAACGCCTATCTCAAAGTAGAAAATGCGGGCTTACAATCAATAAAAACCAAAGTACTCAACCGATTTTGATGAAATTTATATGGGACCAATCTGAAACTATATCCTTTCGAATTGTGAAAAAATTTTGAAAATCGGTTAATAAATGACGGAGTTATGAGGTAAAACGCCTATCTCAAAGTAGAAAATGCGGGCTTACAATCAATAAAAACCAAAGTACTCAACCGATTTTGATGAAATTTATATGGGACCAATCTGAAACTATATCCTTTCGAATTGTGAAAAAATTTTGAAAATCGGTTAATAAATGACGGAGTTATGAGGTAAAACGCCTATCTCAAAGTAGAAAATGCGGGCTTACAATCAATAAAAACCAAAGTACTCAACCGATTTTGATGAAATTTATATGGGACCAATCTGAAACTATATCCTTTCGAATTGTGAAAAAATTTTGAAAATCGGTTAATAAATGACGGAGTTATGAGGTAACAAACATTAAAAAAAAAAAAAAATACAGCCAAATTGATAACCTCCTCCTTTTTTGAAGTCGGTTAAGAATTGATAACCTCCTCCTTTTTTGAAGTCGGTTAAAAATGGATCACATTGGTATCAGAAACGAACTAAATATCTATACATCTATAGCATAAACGAGAAATTAAAAGAAAATAAAACGTGATGGAAGGACCAGACAGAATGGGCGATGAAAGAATGCCTTTAAAAATTAAACGACACAAGCCACAAAGAAAGAGAAGCTTGGGTAGACCAAAAAAAAGATGGGAACCATAACAGGCAAAAGTGCCTAGTATGAAAAAGGAAGACGCAAAGAATTATATGAACAGCTAGAATGTCAACCAGGCCATTCTCCAGAGTGGGTTGATACTTGGTTGTCATAGTCCACTGAAGTATCCCCAAACTGAAATGACCATTGTCAATGATAAGCAGGCTCAGCTTACAGAAAATAGAAGAAGATAAGAATGCATTACAGCGGCATATCATAAAGGCTAAGAGTTAGAGCTTTGGTTAAAATTTGAACAATAAAACTTAAAATCCAATCAAATTCGAAAACAAATCTAGAACGTCAAGTTGGAATGGTTAATTAGAAGGCAAAATATACTTACATAATGACAAAAGATGAATACTTTCAGTATTTTCCAGTACTGTCAACATCAGCCCACTCAACTTCAGATGACTTTCTCTTTCCAAATCAAACTTAACGATTTCTTTTTTATCCTCACCGAGGATGTTGCATACAAACAAATTCTTGTCATTAGTTTTCGACAGTACACCTATATAAACTTCATCATTATTTAAACATGCAGTCACCACACTTAATTCGGAATCCGATTTAATAATATCATCGATTTCCAAATTTTTACGATTATCAATTGCATAATTTAACTCAACGACACTACCATTTTTAAATACGATATACGAATTGGAGTTGCAAGTAACCAAAGTGTAAATGGTCTTGTTGAACTGGAAGTAAAAATCAAACGGTAATATTAAATTTTATCAAATTCTACACCACAAATACCTTGTATTTTTTTAATTTATCCAAATATTCGATTTCGCCACTCCAGACGCGCATGTAGCTTTGATTAAAAACGGCAACATACTTTTGAGTTTGTTTATCGAAAATTACCGGGGAGCTAAATTTATCCCTAGTTCTCCAACTGTGTACCTGTTTTTGATCGGAAATCTAAATGAAGAGAAGGTATTACTAAAATCACAATTTTTGCAGTCTCTTCAAACTTACCTTGTATTTAATGGCTATATTTCTACCAAGTGTCACGATAACTCTTCCAGCATCAGAATCTTCACAAACACCTAACAAATTTTCTTGATCTATGAGGGGGCATAGCCCGTAATAAGTTCCTAATTTCGCCATATAAATATGATAATATTCACTACCGACGATTCAATAATAAATCTAACCTCAAATTATATTTTAAAATGTGTTAACATGAACATGCTGTCAAACATAGAATTGTCAAATTTTATTGCTCAGCTGTTTATGTATAGGGTCAGGTAAAAATTTACAGTTACAGTTTACAATAATGTTGCGATTGGTTAATTTATTATTATCAAGAATGGATCCAGCAAAATTTCATGAGGAAAAGCAAAATGAAAGTACTTGTAGCGGTCCTAGAATTATTCACGAGATGTTGCTAAATAAGTATCCTTTCGTTTTTAAAATTGAAGTGATTTAAAACTTCTGATAGGTACCACGAGATGGCGCAGTGCTAATTAAAGCATGTCTAATGTCACATCTCCATAATACTTCTTAACCCTATTTTTGGAACGTGTGCCTGACTTGGTCGTATAATGAGCCTAATTAATTAATTAATGAATTAGTGATTCGAAAATCGTTGAAGTTATATTACAATCAAAATGAGAGACTCAACTCAACAGGTGCATAAAGCTGGTGTATTAAAACAAACCAACAAAAAGCACAAAACTGGAGGTCACTCGTCCAAAAGTTCTATCAATAAAGCTTCTAAAGGTACTCAAACAATTTTTTATCACACTGTTTTATATTTAACATTATTCTCTGATAGGAAAAATTGAAAAAACGCGAACATCTCAAGCAAAAAAGAAGTTGTTAACTAAAGAAATGAGACGACACCAGGCAACTCAAATCCGTAACAACAAATGTCACAATGTTCAAGAATTGAAGAAGTCTTTGAACTCTTCTCCACAGTTAGGTAAATCTTACATTCGATCAATAATTAGAATCTTGATTTCAAAAGTTATTTTTAGTGTGCATTCTTCCGTTGAACAAATTCTTGGACCCCGCAAATGTATTAGCCTTTTTTACACAATGTGATGACGAAGCAAAAATTACCAAAAGTTCGACAGGTGTTACTCACGTCAGGTAAATATGATAATTAAATGGACCATTATTTTGAAAATTTCTACTTCTTTTATTTTAGTATACCACGATACAAGAGGAACTATGCGTTTGTTATTCCCAATTTGGACGATCACTTTAATGTTATGGATACTGTCAAAGTATGTGATACTATTTTATTTGCCGTTTCGGCTGTTGCAGGTGTAGATTTTGGAGATGACATTATTGACGACTGGGGGAACAATTTATTGTTATCTATTACTGGTCAGGTAAACAAATTTATTAATGTTGTTCGTGTTTGAAAATCAAGTTGGGATTTTTATAGGGTTTACCAACTTCAACTGTAGTGGTTACCGAATTAGAAGGTATTCCCCAAAAGAAGCGAGCGCAACAAAAAGAACACATTCAAAAGCTTATCACTAAATGCTTTCCTGATGAAAAGATTTTGTCTTTAGATAAATCTAGTGATGCTCTTGCCGTATTGCGTAAAATTGGCGAACAGAAACGTAAAGTTGTACTTTATCGTGACCGTAGACCATATTTATATGCTCAACATGTTGAATATGACGCCAACGCTGAAGGTACATTTTTGTAACAATGATTTATACGTTTGAAAATAGTTTTCAACTTTTTACAGATTCAATGGGAACGTTAAAAGTTACTGGATATTTGCAGGGTACTTGTTTATCTGTTAATGATTTAATTCATATACCAGGATTAGGCGATTTTCAAATGTGTCAAATTGTGGAACCTCATGACCCATTTGTTAAAAGGTAGGTTGGGTACTCTACCACTAACTCAGCCACTCGAAACTAAATTTCTTCTGCTACACACTAAAGAACAGGCTTATATCTGTCTATTAAAACAATAAAAAATGTGAATATGGTCAAAACTTTTTAAAAAATCGAATTTGAACTTGGCTAATTTTCATGAAATTCAGTGGTGGATTAACGAGATTTAGGGCGCGTCAGTCATTCTGTGCTCAGTCCGTGCGCTATGATATACTCTAATGGTCAATTTATGCACAAAATTTAACGTAACGGAACGGAATGTAGAAAAGATGGGCTTATGCACTTCCATAAAAGCGTTCATTCCGTTCCGTTACGTTATGTTACATTAAGCACAAACGCTTTTATGGAAGTGCATAAGCCCATCTTTTCTACATTCTGTTCCGTTACGTCAGGCATGTCAAACTCAAAGTCATAGGTGGGCCAAATGCATACAGGTCGAGGAATCAGTGGGCCGCAAAACCCAGTCATAAAGAAATAAACAAATTGCGATTGTAGTACGAAAAAGGTTTTTTAATGATAATCTTTAAAACAAGTTACAAGTTACAACTTCTTCCCATAAATTTGACATCTTTTTTGTTTAATTAAATTGTCTATTTGAGGAGTAATTTTATCAGCGGAAATCAATTTCAAAACTGAACCCAAGTGTGAATCGGTCAATCGTGATCTTGCGGGAGATTTGTTACCTTTCATGAGGGAAAATAATTGCTCACACTTGTAGGTGCTTCCAAACATTGATATAATTTTATAAGCAAATTTCCGTATTTCTTGGTACTGAACAGGTAAGAACTTGTAAAAATCGAGTGCACCAACACTTTCAAATTTTTGTTTCAAATGGGTCTGACATTGAATTTCAATGACTTCCATCTGCAAGTGAACGGGAACTTTATCGACATCTATAGTGAAAAGTCCTGTAAACAGCGAAAAATGGTCTTCTTGCAGTTTAAAATCTTGAAAGCGCCTTTCGAATTCCGCCTGAAGACTTTTGATTTTTTCAGTATATTTGTTATACAAAATAGGGTCACTTGTGCTTTCCTTAAAAGCCTTACAAGTCGGAAAATGCGACAAATTATCAACTTCCAACTGTTTTTCCCATAGCATCAACTTGCATTTGAAAGCTTTCACTTGATTATACATATCTGTTATAATTTGAAGTGGTCCTTGCAATTTAGTGTTTAATTCCGACAAGTGTTTTGTGATATCCACCATAAATGAGAGATCTTGTAGAAAAGATATATCGGATAGTAAGTTGACATCCTGTCCTTTCACTTCCATGAAAAGGCATATCTCCTCTTTAAGTTTCCAAAATCGATCGAGAACCGTAGAACACGACAGCCATCGGACCTCTGTATAATACGGTAAACCACTGTATTCACTTTCAATATCATGTAAAAGTGCAGCAAATTGTCGTTGATTTAAGCCACGCGACCGTATGAAGTTTATCATTTTCTTCACTGCTTTCAAAACGGACTCTAATTTAATCACTTTTGAACATAAAATTTCCTGGTGGATTATACAATGAACATGGTGAAGATCTGATACCATATCGTAAGTTTCCTTGATCTTTTTCTGTAACAATGTAATGAAGCCATTATTTACTCCTGTCATGGAAGGAGCTCCATCTGTTGCAACAGAAGACAGTTTTGTCATATTTAGATTATATTTTTGCAAAAGTTCATAAACAGCATTAAATATATCCTCACCAGTTGTGGTATCGTGCAAAGGTACTAATTCCAGTAACTCTTCATAAACGTTGATTTTTGTATCAACAGCACGTAAAAAAACAGCAAGTTGTGCCACACCACACACATCTGTACTTTCGTCACAGGCAATGGAAAATGCAGTGAAAGTATCTGATTTAGTTTTTATCTGATCTCCTATATTGCCAGCCAACTCAGTAACTCTTTCAGCGACAGTATTTCGAGACAAAGATATACTTTGAAAAGCTTTCACGCTTCCAGGACTAACGATTTCTGCGGCGCTTACGAGACACTGTTTTATAAATTCACCTTCAACAAAAGGTTTTGAGTGCTTTGCTATTAATTCCGACAGTACGAAGCTTGCTTGAACAGCACATTCATTTTCTTGCTTTGTACGCGTAAACATAAGTTGTTGATTCTTCAGTCGTGATTTTAACTCATTTAATTTTTCATCTCTAATTATTCCCGTGTACTGGTCATACTTAGCTTTATGCTGGTCGTAGTGACGTTTAATATTATATAACTTTGGGACACTGATGGTACTGTTACAAATCAAACAGATAATTTTGTCTTTTACTTCACAGCAAAAAAACTCCAACTCCCATTTTTCTTGAAACATACGATGCTCATCTGTGATTTTTCTCTTACTTCCGTTTGGTTTTGAAAGTGACATTTTATTCTGCTTATTCTTAAACCAATAGCAACACCTGTTGGAATCGCGACAACGGCAATCTTTTATTTCATACTAATTTGTACCCGCTAACTACCAACGAAAAAGAAGAAGTAAGAAACACACACAAACATCACATTTTATAGCAAGATTTCTTAAAATTTTACGGTTTAAAGTACATTAAAAACTCACCTGAAAACAATCTTTAATTCAACTGAATCTTATTTAATAAAATAGGCTTAAAATAGGTAAGTACACTATGCTCGAGCGCTCAGTTGATGGTCGGCTGACAAATGACTTCGCAGCACTTCGCGCGGCGCGCGGGCGGGGGTTTTGTTTGTTCCAAGCGCGCGCTTATTTAAATTGTACACACGATTGCGGGCCGCAACTAGAGGCTGTTGTTAAAATTGGATTGGGCCGCAGGCTAATACGTAGAGGGCCGCATGTTTGACATACCTGCGTTACGTTAAATTTTGTGCATAAATTGACCATAACACTTACAATATTTCGCAGCGGCAGATGCAGCTCGACCGTCGTACATGCAACATCGATTATTTTTTGTTTTTAGGCGATTTTTAGGGGGTGAAACGTAATAGTATACTGCCCCATACCGCAACTATACTTTTTAATGCTATTTCGAGGGTCTCTCACATCCCGGTTTCATTTATCCCGGTTTTCTTGATGCGTGGCGCTTCTCGTATGTTTAGCCTAGTAACCAGAGTCAAAACCGCCCTGGAGGGGTGCAACGCGATGGATTACCCTCCTTATCGAATGCACACCCCAAAATTCGAAGGAAAAAAAATTTTAATTTTTTCACTTTTTCGGCAATACACGGGTTATTTTCCATTTTTTTGATTATATTTATTACTAATATCCACTAATAACTCCCCCATCTATCCGAATTTCAAAGAAAAATTCAAATCGGAGCGAAAAAATTTTACTCATTTTCAACGGACCACGGGCGACTGATGTGCATCGACCGGGGTCTGCAGCCTACTCGATGCTACTTTTCCGTACTTTTCAAAAGTCGATATTGGGGTTGTTTTGACCAAGTTCACACTTTTTATTGTTTTAATACACAGATATAAGCATGATCTTCAGTGTGTAGCACTCGAAAAAAATTTTCAAGTGGCTGAGTTAGTGGTAGAGTCGCCGGTAGGTTAATAATAATTCGCAACAGAATTATCAAATTCTTTAATTCTTTTTAGGAAAAACAATATTGAAACAGGGTCAAAAAAAGTTTTGGAAGTTGAAGATCCAACAAAGCAGGAATCTTTAGAAATCGAAAATATTGGTGATTCAATCGAAGAGGACGACGACATGGACAAGGATCTTAACGAAGTTGTAGACACATCAAAGCAAAAAGTCCCGGCAGGATTTTCGGAATATCAATCTCTGTGGATAGCCGATGAAATTAATGAAGGTAATACAAAATCAAATGACATGGAAATCGATGCAGAAGATGAGTCCGGATCTGATTTAAGTGATATAGAAGAGGAGGAGGAAGATTATATGCAAGCAGCTTCTGATGATGAAGATGATGATAAATTATCGACCACGCATGTAGAATTTCCTGATACTGCTTCAGAGGCAGGAATTTCAGACACAAAGTATGATAAACATGTTGATTGGAATATCGAAGTAAAAGATTATGAAAATTTGAAAGCGGCTAAATCTGATTTGGAATTTCCCGATGAAGTTGACACACCTCAAGATGTACCTGCCAGAATACGTTTCAAAAAGTATCGGGCTTTTGAAAGTTTACGAAATTCAAAATGGAAACAATATGAGAATTTACCAAGCGAATATGGTCGAATTCTAAAATTTAAGGATTTCCGGATCGCCAAAAACTTGTTATTAAAAAAATTGAAGCATAAAGAAGGTGTCAAGGTGAGAAGGATATTTATATTTATTATATTGTGATCTATAATGTTTATTTATTAGGTCAACACTTTCATCACAATTTATGTTAAAAATGTTCCTCAACAATTGTGGTCAAACTTTAAAACTACCGGTTCGTCTGTAATATTATTTGGTATGTTGCCTTATGAACGTAAAATATCTTTGGTAAATGTGGCTTTAAAGAAGACACCAAATTATACGCTTCCAATCAAATCGAAGGAACGATTAATTTTTCAATGCGGTTATAAGCGATTTATTGTTAATCCAATATTTAGTGAACATACAGAGAGAAAAAATAATAAAGTAAGGTTGTATAAACTCTCATATTCAAATGTGTAACTTTTTTTCTTCAGTTTTTGAGATTTTATCAAGAAGAAGTTGCAGTTGCTACATTTTATGGACCCATTCAATTTCCTCCTGCACCTGTGCTATGTTACAAAGAAGTAAATCATAATTTAGTCCTTGTAGCACATGGCAATTTGCTATCGTGTGATGCTAATCGTATCATCTTAAAGAGAGCAGTTTTATCAGGTATGTGTTCTATTGTTTGGTATTAATTCTAGCTAGAAAATGGTTTTTCTTTGCAGGTCATCCATTCAAAATTCATAAATCATTATCTGTGGTTAGATTTATGTTTTTCAACCGTGACGATATTCTTTACTTCAAGAATATTTTGGAACATGGTTACAAAGAGGATGAACAAGATAAAGGGGATGATGAGAAGAAAAAACTGTATACACTACGTACAAAATTTGGCGAGGTAGGTTTCATTAAGGAACCATTAGGTTCTCACGGCCACATGAAGTGTATTTTCAAACACACTTTAAAATCGATGGATACGGTTTTAATGACTTTATACAAGAGGGTTTTTCCAAAATGGACATACGAAGAATGTATTGCTCACTGCAATACAGACTCGATGCAAATATAAAAATGAGTTGTTATTAAATATGTTTGATTTTATTATTGGTTTATTTAATTTTCATTAGTGTAAATAAGTTTTTATATCAATAAATTAATGATGAAATAACAATTTCAATCAGAAATTTTACTTACTGATAAAATGAAATTTTAAGGCAGAAATAAAAGAACTTGCTTTCAAGGGTGTGACTTGATACTTATTTTTATATTTAATTGTATCCAATTTTGCACAGAAATTGTACTATTCTTTTTTGTATAATAAATGGGTCTGCCACTTGTCTTAAAAATTCCTATTCGTGTCATTGTTTTTGAAAAAATAACTATAATCCTGTTTATCTTCACAAAATAGTAATTATTACATAAAAAAGCAATCGTAAAGAAAAGATGAAATATATTGTACAATTTGTATATTCCTCAAATTCTTTGATGAGGTAGGCTGATAGAAATGTCGGAGGAAATTAAAACTTGAATAACGAATTTAAATATTCATATTTTGCCTTTGATATAGACAATTGTATTTGGTATAAAGGAAGTTTCTCCAACAATGCAAACTTGTGTTTCTGTTTTCTTGTATTGCAGTTTTACAACGCCGTTTTGTGAAATTTAGCCAGTTTATTTTCTGCCAGATGACTGGTTTTCGTTCTTCATATGATCATGTGGCGTTCAAAATGAAATTTACAATCAAATAAATTCTCATGAGTTACCACATGACCATCATAAGGTTTGTTGGCCTTTTTTCTTACACTTCGTGCAATAATCTGCCAGTTGCCGGGCCAATTCACTTTTTCTGCTCTGTAGTGATGGCTGAATGCATTGAATCGTATTCCATTTCACTAAGCCTAATCACCATAAATTTTAAATCTATGGTTTCAAGGCTGGTCAATTCCTAAATACCAGCAACAAATTTGTTCAGGTTCTGTCCACCACATCGATCGCTGAAATATGATTAACTGATTCAAGAAGATATTTAAAATATTTGTACATGCAGCAAACTTTTTGTCTAATTCTTTTTTCAGCACAAGCTCTTTCTTTTAGGCTTCTATACAAAGTATAACAAGAAGCCTGATCTGGCTCCGTGTCTGTCCGTCCGTCTGTCTGTCCGCATAATTCAAAATCATACAGAGCATTTCAAATCGTGTTGGGAATACTCTGTGTGTATAGAGGTCTAAGAACTGGGTACCCAGTGCGCTACTTTTAGGCTTCTATACAAAGTATAGCAAGAAGAGCCTTATGATCTGGCTCCGTGTCTGTCCGCGTAATTCAAATCTAATCAGAACCGTCGAAATTGTGATTGTAAACACATCGTATGTATTGTCGTGGTGCAATTACTATAAGGGTAGGTCTAGCATAATTGGGTGTTTTTCTGTAGAATGCTCATATCGAGATAGTCACTTCAGAGACCATGATGAAAATAAGAACTTGCACCTACAATTTCTAAATACTCCATAGTAAACTGCTTGCTCCATTTAACCTGAAATAATAACAAATGTAATGATGTGTGCAAACAGGTTTGTAAAAAAATGTGTGAAAGGCAAAAGAGGATTCAGTTGTTTTGGTTTGACAAGTTTAGGATTAAATTAAAATTAAATTTTATTTGTAAAAGCGTAGGGAATTAATTTAAATAATTGTGATTTTGGAAACCAAGTGCGCGGTCAGATAGACAAATTTGGTGAGGCCAGGAAGAAGAATGCAGCGGAAGTCTCGTCCCGCTGGTGGAGACGTCAACACGTAATTTGTGTGGGGTTCCGTCCACGAAAGGGTAAGGACGTAATTTTGAAGTCCTGTTACGTCCATGTTGAAAATTGATTAAATTAAGAGTTGAATTTAATTTGTCTTGAAAATTTCTGAGTATTAGTTGAAGTTACATGAGTATGGTTCAATAAGTTATCAAATTGGGAATGAACAAGAAGATTTATTATTTTGAGAAATATTTGGTATGGTTTACAATATTTTATGGTTATGTTCTGAGTTATTGAAATTAAAGAAGATTATTAAAAATTCAACTTACCTGAACGCCTATCCTGTCAGTAGCCGATATTCGATTAATCATTAATCTACCCTGGGACTCTTCATGGTATGGAATTTGGATCAAACTACGAGTCATCTTTTCCTGGTTATCCGCTGTGAGTTCTTTGCATCGACTGTACACGAGTAAGACTCCGGTAAGCATTGTGTCGACACATTTTCGTAACATTCAGTTCGCGCGTGTTTTAAAATTTTGGGGGTTTTATGTAATTTTTATTGTTAATTGATATTTTTGTAAATCTGATTTAATCCTAGTAATTAAAAATTCATCTTTTGTTTTTGAATAATTCTGTTTATTAATAAATTTAGTTACATTTGGTTTGATTAATTAACAGCAGTGAGTAAAAGAAGAATAGGTGCAAGGTATAGCAAGTTGTTGTCCGGCATTTATTAAAAGTTATAGAGTTAAAACAATTTTAATTGAGCATTCAACAGATTCATGAACCCACTTTTGACCCTAAAATTTACAGAGTTCTCATGCATTGCTGATCAGTGCAGTATTAATTAAGTGCCACCTCATTCTCTCGCTATAGAAATTAAATTTTGAGTTAAACAGTAGCGATACATGGCAGTATAATAAAATAAAAATGTGTTTTAAATTTAAAATAGACTTTTAGGCTTCTATACAAAGTATAACAAGAAGCCTTATGATCTGGCTCCGTGTCTGTCCGTCGGCATAATTCAAATCTAATTTATATATTAAGATAGGTTACAAAAATATTCTGTGCTTTAAGATTGTAATTTTCAACCTATATAGTAGACTTAATCCGATGATCTGACCGATCAACGGATCAAAGTATCAACGGATTAAGTTATCAGATCACGGATCAACGGATTAAGTTATTAAATTAACGGGTGGCAGTCAACTAACGCCCGTCACTCCAAATGATTTGAAAATTTCCTATTGCAAAGAGGAAGGTTTATAATAGTATACTGTTAAAATTTTATGTGAGAATGTATTATCAAAATTTTGAAATAATCGAATTTGAACTTTGCAAATTTAGTGCCGATTCACAATGAACGTAAGACATAAGAAGTACGTAAAACGGACATAAGACATAAGGTTGAACCATAGCAAATCAATGTGACTGTTCACAATGCGCATAATAATTCTTATGTTTACGTATTTCTTATGTACGGTTATGAACAAACATAAGGATTCCGTAAAGTTGGATGAAACTATATCGCACTTTGCTGTATATCGAGCTTTGCTGGTGGCGAAGAAATTTCGTAAACCATAAAAAAATTTCAGATTTTTTTTTGTTTTCTAGAATCTACATAGTTACCATTTGGCGGTAAATAAAATTCAAGCTGTTTCGTTGAATACTTTAATAGTTATTTTTGTAACAAGTACCTAAAATCATGTTTTTTGTGACGAATCGTAGCTGTTTATGGACGAGGCGAAGCCGAGTCCATAATAGCCGATGAGTCTCAAAAAACTGACTTTAGGTACGTGTTACAAACAAAATTTTTCAGTTAAAGGTCCCTAAAACCACTCTAAAACATAATATTCAAAGTTTTTATCAGAGCAAATATTTTTCGAAAATAGTGAGCTTCGAATTTTAATTAAATACTATGCGACCATAGTAACCAGATATTGTTTAATGTAAACAAAAATATTTTGACGCGTTGTTTTGCACGGTACAAAATACAGAATCCACAAATTGTATCTGAAAAAGCGAAGAAAATTGTGTTAGATTTACTTCCAGTGAAATCGCGTCAAATTTATGAAAAGGAATATGAAGCATTGATTCGATGGAAAGAAATGAACAACATTGTAATTGTAGACGAAGATGCAATGTTGAACTATTTACATGAAAAGGTAAGTGCCGCTATTCCTTACATTCAATATAAATAACATATTATGTAAATTATTATTGTGATTATTTTCGTATTTCCCTATTATAGTCGCAAGAAGTAAAACCATCTACTCTCTGGTCAAAATATTCGATGATAAAAGCTGTTTTGTCTGTCAAAGAAAATATAGAAATAAACAAATTCGCCAGAGTCGTAGCTTTTTTGAAACGAAATTCAGTAGGGTACGAGCCCACAAAGTCAAAAGTTTTTACGTGTCAACAAATTAATACATTTTTGATAAATGCAGACGATAAGAAGTATTTATTAATCAAAGTAATGAGTTTAATCATACTTTAATGATATACTACATCAGATTCATATTTAATTTCGTAGGTTGCTCTTCTCATTGGCGTGTGTGGTGCATGCAGGCGCCAAGAGCTACATTCACTAAAAATACAAGATATTGTCCAAAAAGACACACGATGTCTTCTTATAACACTTCCCGATACGAAGACCAACATTAAGAGAGTGTTTCCCGTGGTATCTGAAGGTGAAGCTGATGTTAATCCCATGAAAGTGTACCAGAAATATGTTCGACTACGACCAGCGAATGTTAAACACGATTATTTTTTTATTTCCTATCGTAATGAAAAATGTCCGATACAACGTGTAGGAATCCATTCTTTTGGGAAAATGCCTTCTATCGTTGCTGAATTTCTTAAACTACCGAACCCGACAGAGTATACAGGGCATTGCTTCCGGCGAAGTTATGCATCTCTTGCGGCAGATGCTGACGTTGATTTAATTTCGTTGAAACGACTAGGAGGATGGAAGTAAGCTTATTTTATAATATTATTGTCTTTCTATTCTAAATAATAACTAATTTCAGGTCGTCTTCAGTAGCAGAATCGTATATAGAAGAATCAATTGATAAGAAAAAAAAGGTGTGCAGAATGTTAATGGGGGAGAAGAAAATCGAACCATCGAGTAACATAATATCGGTTACTACCGAAGCTACTACTACAACATCAACGCAAATTAAAACGATACCCTCGGGTTCAGGCATTTCGTTTGGGGGTCATAGTTTTGAAGGTGCTCAAAATTGTACATTTAATTTTCATTTTGGAGCATAATCATTTAATTTTTATTAATTTAACTTATAAACTTAATAATTAATTAAATTTGTTGTATTGAACCATTTTGCTTTATTTACCTAAATCAGCTAAATGATCCTCAAAAGTTAACATGGCAACTTTTTGGGATTGAATCCAAAAAAGAGTCATTTTACGGACTCATATGAGTCCGTAAAATAGCTATTTTAGGGACCAAATACTGAAAAATATATAGCGATATAGAAATCAGCGATACCCTAATACGGATACCCTTACTTTACCTGGCCGTCCTTGCTTACTCCGCTTTCGCCAGATGGTGCTCTTAGTCTATCACTAGATGGTGCTTTTTGCCGATTTTAAATAAACGCCGTTACCGTTAAGTACCCAAGCACCGTAAATACTGGCCGTGGTAGAGGCCAGCAATTCGAGTTGTGTTCATTATTAAGCAACAGAAGCAACAACGGCCGGCACTTCCAATGCGGAACGGCCGGTCTATAGTTATACTATAGTCTATGTTTTATTTATAATGCTTGCACACTCCGCATTAGTTAAAAACTTAATTATTATTTAGAACAATATTAGGGAGATATATTATGGTCCTCCCTGTGAGGTCGAAGGCCGAACAACTATGGCCTTCACGGATCTATTATGGTCCTCCCCTTGTGAGGTCGAACAACCACTGGCAATAACGGACTAGCAGTCAAGGCAGCCAAAGGCATATAAATTTAATATAATCTATTATGGTCCGCCCTGTGAGGCCGAACAACTATGGCCTTCACGGATCTATTATGGTCCTCCCCCTGTGAGGCCGAACGCTGAACAACCACTGGCAATCACGGACTAGCAGTCAAGGCAGCCGAAGGCATATAAATATAATCTACTAGCTGGCACGGGCGGCATTGGCCGCCCTTAGCCATCTAGCCCCAGAATAGATCCGAGAAGGCCATAGTTGTTCGGCCTCACAGGGGGAGGACCATAATAGATCCGCGAAGGCCATAGTTGTTCGGCTTCACAGGGGGAGGACCATAATAGATCCGCGAAGGCCATAGTTGTTCGGCCTTCGGCCTCACAGGGCGGACCATAATAGATCTATGAAGGCCATAGTTGTTCGGCCGTCGGCCTCACAGGGCGGACCATAATAGATCCGAGAAGGCCATAGTTGTTCGGCCTTCGGCCTCACAGGACGGACCATAATAGATCCGTGAAGGCCATAGTTGTTCGGCCTCACAGGGCGGACCATAATAGATCCGTGAAGGCCATAGTTGTTCGGCCTTCGGCCTCACAGGGCGGACCATAATAGATCCGTGAAGGCCATGGTTGTTCGGCCTTCGGCCTCACAGGGGGAGGACAATAGGAGATCCATGAAGGCCATAGTTGTTCGGCCTTCGACCTCACAGGGCGGACCATAATAGATCCGTGAAGGACATAGTTGTTCGGCCTTCGGCCTCACAGAGCGAACCATAATAGATCCGTGAAGGCCATAGTTGTTCGGCTTTCGGCCTCACAGGGCGGACCATAATAGATCCGTGAAGGCCATGGTTGTTCGGCCTTCGGCCTCACAGGGGGAGGACAATAATAGATCCGTGAAGGCCATAGCTGTTCGGCCTTCGGCCTCACAGGGCGGACCATAATAGATCCGTGAAGGCCATAGTTGTTCGGCCGTGGGCCTCACAGGGCGGACCATAATAGATCCATGAAGGCCATAGTTGTTCGGCCTTCGGCCTCACAGGGCGGACCATAATAGATCCGCGAAAGCCATAGTTGTTCGGCCTTCGGCCTCACAGGGCGGACCATAATAGATCCGTGAAGGCCATAGTTGTTCGGCCATCGGCCTCACAGGGCGGACCATAATAGATCCGTGAGGGCCATAGTTGTTCACTATTTTTTTCAAGTTTCGAAAGATTGCTGCAGATTTTCAAAAAAACGCAATTTTAAAATTCTTCGTTTTTGGGAAGTCGGACGAGATGGTTTTTGCTCTGTCTCCGTCGCCCCTGAATCCCCATCTCAAATATTTCGCCGTCAACGGATTTTGTAATTATTAGTATTATTTTGAGCGTTGAAATTACTAAATTCTAATATATTAATTTGTTAGTGGATTTCATTTTTGGAATTAAAGCCGCCATCTGTTGACAGTGTTTTGAATCACTGACAGTATGTCTGTTAACAGTGTTTTGAATCACTGACAGTATGTCAGAATATTTCGATTTGTGACGAATTAAATTTTTTGTTTGAAAGACTTGTGATTTGATTTATCGAGAAAAGCGAATAACACTTTTCCCCCCGCTCGAATTTTTTCTCCATTTATGCACGAATAGTTGCGCCTGGACCTACAGAATAACTGTTCAAAATTTGGTTGAGATCGGTCCAAGGGTGTAGGAACGTTCAGGCCAGCCCGGCCCTGTAAGTAAGTAAGGGTTTGTTAACTGGGTTAAGTAAGGTATACAGTGTATCAATAAAAAATCGAAAAACGCGAATAACTTTGCTCCCCGCGGGAATTTCTTCTCCATTTATGCACGAATAGTTGCGCCTGGACCTACAGAATAACTGTGCAAAATTTGGTTGAGATCGGTCAAAGGGTCAAATAGCGAACAAACACGCAAACAAACAGACAAGCTCTTTTATATATATATGCTAGCTGGCACGGGCGGCATTCGCCGCCCTTAGCCATCTAGACCCAGATTAGATCCGAGAAGGCCATAGTTGTTTGGCCTTCGGCCTCACAGGGCGGACCATAATAGATCCGTGAAGGCCATAGCTGTTCGGCCTTCGGCCTCACAGGGCGGACCATAATAGATCCGTGAAGGCCATAGTTGTTCGGCCTTCGGCCTCACAGGGCGAACAATAATAGATCCGTGAAGGCCATAGTTGTTCGGCCTTCGGCCTCACAGGGCGGACCATAATAGATCTGTGAAGGCCATAGTTGATCGGCCTTCGGCCTCACAGGGCGGACCATAATAGATTCGTGAAGGCCATAGTTGTTCGGCCTCACAGGGGGAGGACCATATTAGATCCGTGAAGGCCATAGTTGTTCGGCCTCACAGGGCGAACCATAATAGATCCGTGAAGGCCATAGTTGTTCGGCTTTCGGCCTCATAGGGCGGACCATAATAGATCCGTGAATGCCATAGTTGATCGGCCTTCGGCCTCACAGGGCGGACCATAATAGATTCGTGAAGGCCATAGTTGTTCGGCCTTCGGCCTCACAGGGGGAGGACCATATTAGATCCGTGAGGGCCATAGTTGTTCGGCCTTCGGCCTCAGAGGGTGGGATAACTGATCGCTTTTAAAAAATATATTTAAATTTTTGGTCACCAATCAGTACACTAATATGATAGATTAAGTGCACCATCTAGCGAAAGCGTAGTATAGGGTGATTCACCGTAGTATAGGATGAATCAATGAAAAATCGAAAAACGCGAATAACTTTTTTCCCCGCGCAAATTTTTTTCCCATTTATGCACGAATAGTTGCGCCTGGATCTACAGAAGAACTGTGCAAAATTTGGTTGAGATCGGTCCAAGGGTGTAGGAACGTTTAGGCCAGCCCGGCCCTGTAAGTAAGTAAGGGTTTGTTAACTGGGTTAAGTACCCAGGTAACTGGGTACTTAACCTAAGGGTAAAGTATACAGTGTATTAATAAAAAATCGAAAAACGCGAATAACTTTGCTCCCCGCGGGAATTTCTTCTCCATTTATGCACGAATAGTTGCGCCTGGATCTACAGAATAACTGTGCAAAATTTTGGTTGAAATCGGTCGAAGGGTCTAGGAACGTATAGCGAACAAACAAACACGCAGACAAGCTCTTTTATATATTTAGATAGATAGATTGTGGCCCGCTCTGTGAGGCCGAAGGCCGAACAACTATGGCCTTCACGAATCTATTATGGTCCTCCCCAACCACTGGCAATCACGGACTAGCAGTCAAGGCAGCTGATGGCATATAAATATAATCTATTATGGTCCGCTCTGTGAGGCCGAAGGCCGAACAACTATGACCTTCACAGCTCTATTATTGTCCTCCCCCTGTGAGCCCGAAGGCCTAACAACCATTGGCAATCACGGACTAGCAGTCAAGGCAGCCGAAGGCATATAAATATAATCTATTATGGCCCTCCCTGTGAGGCCGAAGGCCGAACAACCACTGGCAATCACGGACTAGCAGTCAAGGCAGCCGAAGGCATATAAATATAATCTATTATGGTCCGCCCTGTGAGGCCGAAGAACTATGACCTTCACGGATCTATTATGGTCCGCTCTGTGAGGCCGAACAACAATGGCTTTCACGGATCTATTATGGTTCTCCCCCTGAGGCCGAAGGCCGAACAACTATGGCTATCACGGATCTATTATGGTCCGCCCTGTGATTCCGAAGGCCGAACAACTATGGCCTTCACGGATCTATTATGGGTCTAGGTGGCTAAGGGCGGCCAAAGGCCGCCCGTGCCAGCTAGTCTATATAATATATAAAAGAGCTTGTCTGCGTGCTTGCGTGTTTGCTTGTTCGCTATACGTTCTTATACCCTTTGACCGTAGGTCCTGGCGCAACTATTCGTGCATAATCGGAAAAAAAATTCGCGCGGGGAACAAAGTTATATTCGCGTTTTCCGATTTTTTTACACACCCTATACGGATACCCTTACTTTACCTGGCAAACCCTTCGTTTGCCAGGTAAAAAACCCTTACTTTACCTGGCCATTCTTGCTCACACCGCTTTCGCTAGATGGTGCACTTAATCTATCATATAAGTGTACTGATTGGTGGCCAAAAATCTAAAAATATTTTTTAAAATCGATCAGTTATCCCACCCTGTAGTGTACGGAAAGTAGTTGTATTTTTTAAAAGCGATCAGTTATCCCACCCTGTATGTACGGAAAGTGGTTGGTTGGCATAACACCATAATAACCACTGGCAATCACGGACTAGCAGCCAAGGCAGCCGAAGGCATATAAATATAATCTATTATGGTCCGCCTTGTGAGGCCGAAGGCCGAACAACTATGGCCTTCACGTATCTATTATGCTCCGCCCTATGAGGCCGAAGAACTATGGCCTTCGCGGATCTATTATGGTCCGCCCTGTGAGGCCGAACAACTATGGCCTTCACGGATCTATTATGGTCCGCCCTGTGAGGCCGAACAATTATGGCCTTCACGGATCTATTATGGTCCTCCCCTGTGAGGCCGAAGGCCGAACAACAATGTCCTTCACGGATCTATTATGGGTCTAGATCTAGATGCTAGTATTCTTCTAATAGCGCTTATTTTGTTTTTGCAGTTTAACAATAATTTAAGAGCAAAATATCAAGTGTGGGGTATCATAAGATGCGGAAAAATAATCTCCTTCGATTGATATGATTTTTAATCTCATATGTTCCACCGGGAAGCGGCAATGCTCTTTAGCAATTTTCTTCATTCTTCTAAAAAATGGGTTAAAAATGGACGGTTTTCAACCAAAATCTAATCAGTGGTTTAGACAGGTGCTTCAAGCTAGTGTATAAAATTTCAACTCAATCGATGCACGCGTTTGTCTAAAAACGTTGACGATAGAATGACCAGATCACACACACATCCGGACATCATTCCAAAATTGGTCTTAAGCAAATCGTATGGGCTCATAGACCATGGGAAAAATTCTAACTCAAAAAATTTTTTTAACTCGATAACAATACTTTCCTTTACTACGTAAATGGGAAAGTAAAAGATGTTAACTCAAAAATAATTTTTACTCGTTAAAAAACACAAATTATTTTGAAATATTAGCTTTTTTTTACTTTTTGTGAAGGCCAGCCCTTTTGCATTTTTGTCGCCAGATGGCTTCATCTTTATTTTTATTATTTTCATCTTTATTATGTTTATTACATTGTCTTCATAAAATCCTAGACACCATTTGCTATAATGGCAGGTAGCCAAATCTGGCCAGAATAAAGGTGGGGTGTTATACGACCTCAGAAAGGGCAGTAACCGTTTCCTAAGGCATTCAGTTAAATAAATTTCTGTATTTACTGAACTTGTGTTATGAAAGGTTTCGATTTTAAACCACAAGTACAAATTGCTTCCCAAAACAAATATTTTTTAAGAAATTTGGACATTTCTCGAGTTTTACACCTTTAAAATGATGCATCACAACAAAACGATTAATAGTGGTGTGAAGAGTGAAAATAAAAAATCTCCCAAAACGCATCATTAAATTTATTATTTGAATAGTCCAAATATAGGTATGAAAGAAATATAATAATAATTATTATTACTAGTACTTGAAGTAACTTCAAATTTCTTTTTCTTTACCTGTCAAACAACAACAAAACTAAAAACACAAAACCTTAACAAATACTAAATTAAACATTAGAGCTGTTTTACATTACACTAAATTTTTCAGGACTGAAATTTTTAGTCCTAAAAATCCAATGCGCGCGCCGAATTAGGATGATAGAAAACTTGTTGTAATACTTTCCTGTTTGCAACTACAACCTGACAATTTTAACTTTTTCAGCGACTGAATATGCGCCGCGCGCATTAGGTAAATTGTCAAATGTCAATTGGTTGATTTAAAATAATTAAATAAAAATGTAAATTAGCAAAAGAAAAAAATTATGTGCTGCGGCTGTGATAATTATTACAATGTTACTTGTAAAAACAAAAAATCAAACAACTTTGAAAAAAAAAGCAATGATTTGTTTGCGTTCGTTATTTTTTTTGTAAAATTATAAGAAGCTTGTACTCTTATAAAATAAAGGAAGGCAGGCTACTCAAAATCAACTTTCCTCTCCTTTGCGAATTTTTGCACTATTTCAATACAAAAACATGAGCAGGGACCTACATAATAACTGTGCCAAATTTGGTTCCGATCGGTCAAACGGTTTAGGAGTCTATAGGGAACATACATACACACATACATCCATTTTTATATATTTAGATAGATAATAAATACAAAAATTTAAATTAAATTTTTATTTACATAGATGAAAAACCGTTCGTAAAGATCACCAAAGTTTGATGCCATTTTCTATAATTCACACTATTATGCCACTATGTTTAATGATTTTTAAGTACTATTATTTCAATATATGATATTTCCATTATACCTGGATATAATTACCAACATAAAAAGAAAAAATTATATTAGATTGTTAAATTTAATTTAAAAAAATATTTTAAGAAACTTACGTAAGGAATACGTCGGACCCCTCCCCCCCTACGTACCCCCCTCCCCCCCCAAAAAACCCTTACGTAATTAATGGATGACCCCTAAGTGAAAGAAAAGTACAAAGATAAAGTATTTTCTTACGCTATTATATTTGAACCAGGGTGGCCAAAGCTTTCGACGAAGGTGCGTAGTTCGTCATTAATAAGTCGAGCCAGTGAATCTTCTCTGTATACTAAGGCATCCATATTGGGTCGAAAAAGTCGTTACCAAATATGGCGCCAGTTGGGAACTCACTAAAATCAAATTATATTTTGGTATACACTTACTTAGTTTAGTAGTTAATAACTACAGGGACTTCCCCGGATAAAATAAATATTTCGTTTTAAATTATCACTTCCCATGCTTTCCGTAATGGAAAACAAAATTGAATATTTGATCAAATAACACTGCCCAACGGTAATCGGTAGAATAGTCTAAATCAAAATAGTCTACGGTAAATTGGTCCAGGTAAAAAGGTCTACGGAAAAAAAGTCTACGGGTAAAAAAGTCTAGGTAAAATGGTCTAGGTAAAAAAGTATAGGTAAAATGGTCTACGGCAAAATTCAAGGAAAGATTCCTTGGATAACTTTTTAATATAAAAAGTTGCGATTACACCGCTTACATAATATAATATACATCATACAGTCGACTCTCGATAAATTGAAACTTAAGGGACCAGAGAAAATTTTCTCTGAAAAAATTTCTAATTTCATTTAAAAATTCTAAAAAAATTTAATATTGATTTTATTCAATTTATCGAGTATTTTTCAAGGGACCGGGAAAAAATTCAAATTATCGAGAGATTCAAATTAACGAGTGTTCAAATTATCGAGAGTCGACTGTATAATGATGATTCAGTGATATCATCATTCTGACACGAAAATACAAGCGAGAATCCAGACCTTGATTCTGGAGAGTAATTGAGTTTTAGACTTGGAAATATTTCCAAGTCCAAATCTTTCTTTAGAAATCTTTAAATTTAAATTCATTAAATTATAAAGGAGTTTTTGCAATACATGGTAACAGGGCCGTCGAGAGAAAATCGGGGCCCGGGGGTAGATGCATGTTTGTTGTAACTTTTCCCAGATTTCAGGATTTCGATTGAAATCCCGGCGTTCTCAGAAACTCCTGGCCTCCTCAGAAACCCCGGGCCCGGTGGTAATCACTATCTACCCCCCCCCTCTTGTCGGGCCTGCATGGTACACATTAAATATTGTCAATATATATCGAAAATATGCATCATATCACTAGATTTTGGGTAAAATATGCAAATAACCGGCTAAATATTATTTTGCCCATTCTCACCGGAATCTTTCCTTGAATTTTGCCGTAGGCCATTTTTGCATAGACTTTTTTACCTAGACCATTTTACCTAGACCATTTTACTAAGGCCATTTTACCTAGACTTTTTTACCCGTAGACTTTTTTTCCATAGACTTTTTTACCTAGACCAATTTACCGTAGACTATTTTACCTACAATCCTGCCCAACAGCCATTTTGGTGACGGAGAAGTAAGAACTGAATTTAAATATGTTTGATGCCCTGATTTCAAAAATGTCTTTCTTTTTTTCGTAGCAGCTCTAGTTTTTTGGATACGCGGTAATCGATTGTATAGTTTTAATAAAAGGTAAAAATAATAAGAAAATATTTTTACAGGTCAAAACCAAAATATTTCAGGTAAAATTAAAATCAAATTACCTTGTTTTAGGTACTCGGAAATCTCCATGATCGTAAAAGGGTCATTCCCTCTCAAATCAACTGAAAAACAGGCAAAATTAACTCGACCCCCACCAAATTTGACTAAAATTGGTACACACCATCTTAGTAAGAAATAAAAAATACAAATTTAAGGATTTGTCTAAAAGGGCATTCGTTTCGTTGTTTTGGTCGTTCAAAATGTCAAAAAGTTGGTGTGTAGACTTGTAGGAAAACGGCTGTAACTTCGTCCACGGTGGTCTAAATTTAAAAATAAAAAATGTTCTATAAAGGTAAATGAACGTTCTATCCAAATATTCAATCACATTTTAATTTTTCAACCCCTAACTGGATTAATTTTATAATATTAACCCTATTTCAACCCCTATTTAAAAAACGATTCTTTTTTTTTTGTTTATTTTTACTTTCCGAACCCCTAGGTAAGGAAAGTATTGTTATCAGTCAAAATTTGACCCCCCAATTTTTTGACAGATGTTCACGTTTTGAGGTCCCCTGAATCCATTTTTATCATTTTTGGAAGGATGTCTGTATGTATGTGTGTATGTGTGTATGTATGTATGTGTGTGTGTATGTGTGTATGTACGTCTGTGAACACGATAGCGTCTAAACGAAGCAAGCAAATCATTCCAAATTTTGCATATAAGCTTTTTCCTGTCGTAGGACGAAGCCAGATGAAAATAATTTAAATCGTGTAACGGGAAAGGGGGGTTTACCTGGAGCTATTATGACATTATGCGTCATAACTTCGAAACGAAATTAAATATGTAAAAATATTAATAACAAAAAATTAGCGCTATGGAATTTCCTACATTTTTTGTCCTACAAGTTTTTCTCTAAAATATACAGGGCGTTTCAAAAATTTTTGTATTTGTAAAAATTTTTTGTATTTGTAAATAAAATAGTAAACCGCATTCTACTAACGAAAATAAGATGAAAAGTTTCTAATAACATGGGTCCAAAAATGCTTCGTTTGCAAGATATAGGCATTCAAAAGTTTTTTTCTTCCTATTTTGGCAAAATATGAAATTTTTCATCGATTTACTGTTGAAATTATGTAACCATTTTATTTAAAAATATAATGTAAAAATTTGCGTCTGTTCGGAAAGTTATGCGATGGCCACATCAGATTTTTTTACTGTTTGTTTGTGCAATTATGCTGAGTATGTGTGCCAAATTTTATCATGGGAACTGCATGGGTTCGGTTGCTAAAAATAAATTAAAAATATGGAATGCAAAATTGAATTTTACAAAATAATGTTTGGCAGTATAAAATCAAAATTAAAATATAGGCCAGAAGGAGTTGACTACTATTAAATTTTGGGGTACAAATATATCAGCAAATTTTGCCAATTTTGGGAGCTTTTTTGAATTTTTGAAGATCTTTTCAGCAATTAGCAATTTTAATGTGCACAACTTTACTATAAGTACCCAACTGCTCGTATTCGAGTATTAAAAATTAATGAATTTTGTCATATTTGCATTAATATTATAAATGTGATAAAACTCTTTTTCTGATTTATTAATGATATTATTGATTGCGCCGACTATATACAGGGTGTCCCCGTGACCAGGGGTGGGCTGCTAAATTTTGAACAACCGGCTCGCTATTATTTCGAAGCAAAAAAAAACGGTATATAGAAGAGTGTAATAAATTTATATTACGTAAATAACAAGGTGGCGTCATATTCCGGGGGAAGTACAGACTTAAAAATGTAAATCCCGTGTCACGGGTGACACCACCTTGTGGATCCAGGGTTAAAACGGCTTATTTTTGGTTTTAGGGGTAATTTAACAAACGGCTCGCCGAGCTTCAAAAATTTTAAGAACCGGCTCGCGCGAGCCGGCTCCAGCCCACCCCTGCCCGTGACCGTGGAGAACCTTTGAGGTGGTGATAAAGGACACTTTGCTACGACAAATTTTCAAATAAAATATTTGCCCAAGTCCAAACCCTTGGGGGGTACCTTCCTTTAAAGCAATTTTTTGAATTTCTGATTTCAAACGGCCATAGCTCCGATATTATTAATTTTTTAAGGTTAATGGATTAGAACTTTTTTAAAGATCATTCGCTTGTCTACAAATTAGGTTATAACCCCTTATCGTTTAGAATCAACGAATTTCGAGTTAGAAATTAAATTAAGGGAAAAAATGTTTAAAAAATTCAGGTTTTTTTAAAATTTACTTGCGAACCCCGTATCTCTTAAACGAAACGTCTAAGAGAAAAACTAACGGCCCAAACCGGATAGGGAATTTAACGGGCTACAACTTTCGTCAAATAAATTTTTTTGGGCAACCAACCGTTTTCACAGAAACTCTGAAAATAATGAACAAGGTGTAGATAAAAAAAATAAATTCACAAAATTAATTTAATAAATGCTCAAAATGGCCTCCCTCATTTTCAGCACACAGGCGTGCTCCTTTCAAAAGGTGTTGCACGGTATTATTTATAATGGCGCTTCTTTTGTTAAGTTCTGTCACACCTATCTGTATTCTTTCCATTAATTCCTCTCTGGTTTCGGGCTTTCTTCTATCGCTGTAAAATATAGCTTTAAGGGCTCCCCATAAAAAATAATCGAGTGGTGTTAAATCGGGTGATCGTGCCGGCCAATTGATAAATCCTCCTCTTCCTATCCATTTTTCTGGATACGCAGTATTTAATTTTTTTTTTTAAATAATTTAATTTAGTATTTAGATAAACTAATGCGCTTTTTAACAATGTCGCTCAAACGTCAAACGCTACAATACGTTTTAACAATGTTTTAATATTAAAACAAATGCTATAAATCAAATTGAGATTTTTAGTAATTATGTGAATTTATTTTTTTTACCTACGCCTTGTTCTTTATTTTCAGAGTTTCTGTGAAAACGGTTGGTTGCTCAAAAAAATTTATTTGACGCAAGTTGTAGCCCGTTAAATTCCCTATCCGGTTTGGGCCGTTAGTTTTTCTCTTAGACGTTTCCTTTAAGAGATACGGGGTTCGCAAGAAAATTAAAAAAACGAAAACCTGAATTTTTTAAACATTTTTTCCCTTAATTTAATTTATAACTCGAAATCCGTTGATTCTAGACGATAAGGGGTTATAACCTAATTTATAGACAAGCGAATGATCTTTAAAAAAGTTCTAATCTATTAACCTTAAAAAATCAATAATATCGGAGCTATGGCCGTTTGAAAGCAGAAATTCAAAAAATTGCTTTCAAGGGAGATACTCCCCAAGGGTTTGGACTTGGGCAAAAATTTTATTTGAAAATTTGTCTTAGAAAAGTGTCCTTTATCACCACCTCAAAGGTTCTCCACGGTCACGGGGACACCCTGTATGTAAGATACTCTGTCACTTTATTTACTAACTAGCTGGAAAGCCCGTCCACGGACGGGTAGCTAGACGGTGCTGGTGGGTCTCTATTTTAATGATCTAAATAAAAACAACATTGTTTCCTAATATTGTCAATTTTAATTGTTCATCCTCGCGTTGAAACGTTAATTTTAATTTTTTTAGTTTGTTAATTAAGAAACAATTATTGTAGCAAATAAAATCTTAAGCACTGCCTACTGCGTTAGTACTTCCTTGTACACAATATTTTTCGTGTACACTGCCTGTGAACCTTCAATCAATTTCCCTTGTTCTTTTCCATCAACTATTTTTATCTTCAGATCTCCGTACTCTTGACATTGCTACATAGAGATGACCGTGGCTAAACATCACGGTTGATCGTCATGGAAAAGGCAAGTTTAATTGGAAACTGTCGCCGTCTTAAAACAAATGGCAAGTCTGTACTTGTTGGGGCTAAATCTATGCGGGGAATAAGAACAGTTTCCTTTTTAGCAGTTCCTGTCAAGACTTCAGCGACGATTAGATTGGGCTTTAACGATTGAACAGTTAAGCGCGTCCCATTACAAAGACCACGTTTAGTATTCAAATTCCTGAGCAACATAATCACACTTCCAACCTTCAAGTGCATTCTGTGTACTGGCATCCCTGAGGGCGTTTGTTTATTCAAGAATTCCATCGGATAGTTTTCCCTATCGTTATCATCACTGTCGTCAATGGAATCACTACTTAGATAAGTTAAAATGCTGCCGTCTAAAAGGTCCAAAACTTGCTCGTTTATAGCGTCATCGTCAGTATTTTTTGGGCAAAGTATTGCCATTTTGGAATATTTTTTTACATCAGCAGCATTAAAGCTTTCTCCAAAAATTTCTTGGATAAGGGAAGTTTCGCATATACAATTATGCGGAATCTCAATATCTCTTCAGACAGACCTTTGTCATTTGTAAGCTCCCCGTTGCCCAACTTTATCAGCCAATCACTGAATGCGGAATCAACGGACCGGACATTTTGACTTAATTTCAATACTATAAATTTACTCCACATATCATTAAATTTAATGCTTGAATGAATAATTGCTGACCTCATTTCATGAGGTACGACAGGAAGAGTTTGTCTGAAATCACCACCAAGAATTAAAACTTTACCGCCAAAAGCTTTGGTGTTTTATATCAACGTATCAATGTATCAACGTATCAACGGATCAACGTATCATCGGATCAACGGATTAAATGTTTATATAGGTTGTCGTCGATAATACAAACGGTATATTAAATCTTCAAGCTTATCAACGGATCAACGTATCAACGGATCAACTTATCAAGTTGTTTTGATTTGAACGACAATGGATCAGTAAGTCCCTTTCGAGAAGAGGTTCGTCGTCGGCATTTTGAAAAATGACAGCTACTTCATTTCTTGTTGGAGCATTGTATCGTCTAATATCGGATTTACGGTCTTGGATAATTGCCATGGTAACTGTTGCTGGCTCAACGCCATGTAGAGCGGCGTCCTTGATGCTTTCTTGTTCCACTTCATAAAGCATTTTGCATGCGGCAGAAAAAGGATTATTCTGAGACATGAAAGTGCTTAACTCTCGCATCAGACTTGGATCGCACCGATCGTTTCCCTTAATTGTCATCCTTTGATCAGCAGCCTCATCCGAGTCCAATATATATAGTTGAGCAAACTTGCGTTGGTTTCCATCTGCCGGGTGCAAAGCTCCTGCTCGATGGTAAATTTGTCCGTTAATTCGGAAACAATAGGGTCCGTATCCAGGAGGCGGACGAATAATGTTAGCTCCCATTGACGCAAACGCTAAAGCATTATTTATCGATCTAATATTGTCTATGAAATTTTTCGAATATTGATGCAGTCCTTTCAATAACTGTTCAATAACAGGGGCTGATCTTATAGCTTCTAAGGTAACTTTGCCTTTCTGACTGCATGTCGTAAAAAGTTTGTCAGACGGCCGCTCTACTGAAAAATGCTTTGCACGGCAAAATTCGCAAATATTGTCCATAAAACCACAGTTATGAACGCCGACATTTGGTTCTACAACGTTACCTACTTCAAGAACAACTGCGTTTTTACTTCGTGGATTTTGTCGGCGAATTGCATGACTACGTGAACGATGTAATATTTGCGAAGGGGTCATGTTGGCAATTTGATTTCGTCCGCGATGTTGAGCAATTTGTTCTGACGTCATGTTGGCAATTTGATTTCTTTCGCGATGTTGAGTAATTTGTACTGACGTCATATTGGCAATTTGCTTACGTTTGCGATTTTGTTCAATTTGCCCAGGAGTCATATTTTCCACACGATTACGATTCCGACAACATTCTTTTTGGACATCACTCATATTTTTACGACGGGTTTTTTCTCGTTCCGCCTTCCGTCGTTTTACTGTTTCCTGCTTGGCGGCTACTTCCTCATCAGATTTTCTTTTAACACATTTTCGAGCAGCAGTAGGAACATGTGGGGAACAAAGAGTAACTACTTGAATATCCTCCATTTCGGACATTTTCGCTTTAGAAGTTTCTGAAGTTGTGAAGTTATTTTCAATGAAGGTAACTCTCACACCACGTACCTATATAGCGCACAGTGATACGTTGATCCGTTGATAAGTTGATCCGTTGATATGTTGATACGTTGATCCGTTGATAGGCTTGAAGATTTAATATACCATTTGTATTATCGACGACAACCTATATAAACATTTAATCCGTTGATACATTGATACGTTGATACATTGATAAGTTGATCCGAACCAAAAAAATGACACGCTGGAGCAGGGAGCTGGCATTTTATATATTAGGATTACCTACTAATTATCGTTTAAAGCCTCCATTTGTTATTATCAGGTAAGTTGAACTTTTTGTGTAATTTGATCAGATCTTCTATGATAGAGTTCTGGATGTTTTCATTGTTTTAAGAAATAATTAACGCACGTGAGGACACTTGAATAACAGGTTTTACTCATTTTGTTTTGTCAAAACCACGGTTTGAAAATTAAATGGTGGGTTGGTCTACAGTGGATCAGTGCTACATGGTTAACCAAAACATGGTCAAAGAACAGGATGTAAGATTCATATCCTTCCGAATCCAATAATTAGCGGTACCGCTAGGCGACGGTCTTATTATAAGTTCTCAGTTGATCTTTCTCTATTGAAAATGTGCTGATTTTTTTATTTTCCTATATTTTTATCTCGAATATTTTTTCTGTTTCTCTATAATATTTTTTTCGAAAATATATTGTTTTTCTATATTTTTAGTTTGAAAATCTGTTAGTTTTTCCATTTTAAAATATGTGCAATAATCGTGGTGGCTGATCCACTGTTAACCGTAGGCCGATCCAATGTGGACCACCCCTAGTCAACACTGAATCATTATGCACTTAAAATTAAATATTTTTTTCATAGTTTGCTTGTAATACCACTTAGTTTAAATTAGAATATTTCGATAAGATTATAGTCCATGTTACCCTACCCAAAATTTCAACAAACTTCATGTATTATTTTCCAAGATATATGGGTTTGAAAAATTGGTGATCCACTGTCGACCACCCTACCCTACATTATGGTCACCATATGTATATATACTGCTATTGTAAAACTGGGCCTTAAAGTACTCAGAGCCTGCCCGGGAACAGTCACCGAGAACATGGTCTAGACTTGATCCTTTCAGTTTTTGTTATGTATAATTAAAATTTTAAAATATTCCTTCATTAGATATTTTCGTAACAATTTTGTTTATTTTATTTTTAAATGTAAATGTAAAAAAAAGCAATACTATTGGCTGAAAAGGGGGCGCTAAACAAATTGTTAGCCTTGGGCGCCATTTGACGACGGTCCGGAACTAAAACTAGGTCAGATTGTTGATTTGATATAGCATGACCCCCCTGTCTTATTCGGCCCAATGAAGGTATCTCATTTACCCTATGACTTTACCTCGCATCAATATTGCAGCTGGAAAGTATTGATGTTTCTCCTTTCATAAACAAACTGCTGACATGGAAAACGGAAGTGAGTTAACATTTTCAAGGCCTTTGTGGATTGTGTAGGTAGAACTGGTACAAAAGTGAAATTAATATTATGTAGTGGTGATAACTTTTACAGTGAAATTTATTAGTTTAATAATTAGCCCTGTAAATTAATTACTTATGACCGTTTTACACATTAAAAATAATCGGCACAATCACGAAACGAAATTTAAAACTTTTTTAGTCGAAAAAACGTGCACTTGCATAACCTACCCGACGCGTACACCCCATTATGTTTATTTATTTTGAAATTTAATAAACAATCTCCTGTTTTGTTTTCAGTTGAAAAAAAAACGTTTGACAGTTGTGGTGCTTGGTCTCGAATTACGCGTTGTGCTAAATTTTGCGCTATTTAATTGGCAATACTTTTTCGTTTTCAAGTTGTTATTATTCGAACTATAAATAAATAGATCGAATTTTGAATAATTAAACTGTTTCGATTAATTAGCACTCATATTATGGTATCATAACCTCAATTATATCATAGTCACAGCGTATTGTTATCGTTTGTTGCAAATGGGTCGTAAGTGTGCAGTTCCGGGTTGTTTATCAGAAGAAGGCCGCGACGAAGATTTGGGAGTAACGTTTCATAAGATTCCTTTGCATTCAGACATTAGACCAAAGTGGATGTCATTGTGTCACATTCCTGAAGACAAACAATTCATAAAGGTGGTTCACGTTTGCTCCAGGCATTTTTTAAAGGCGGATTTTTGTCAGTTTAAAGGTAGAAAGTATATGTTGCGACAGGGCGTATTACCGACCGTCTTCCCGTGGTCTAAATTAAAGAAAGAGTTGAACGATGACGGTACATCTTCAAATACCAAAGTCGAAGAATCTCCCAAAGATGATAACGTAGAACAGGTTGTAAATAACGAACCGCCTGCAAAGATGGATGTTGAAATAAAAACTGAGAACAATGACGAACCCACGGATTTTGTCATGGAAGAAACCATCAATTTGAAAGAAGAAGGTGGTGCGATCAAAGAAGAAACGATAACTTTATCTAACCCTAGTGATGTGGATGCCGTTAAAAACAAAAAACCAGTGGAACGTTCGTCAACCATAATTGAACAAAAAGGCAAAGCTATTCAAACTGCTTCGGGTGTATTAAATTTTGTTATAAATGAACGTTTGGAAGCTTTGGATGTTAAACAAATGTGGTTTCCTGCACATATCATCGAAATTGACTACGAAGACAATGAGGTGTTGATTCACTTTGAAAAGTACTCCAGTAAGTTTGACGAATGGATCAGTATGGACAGTTGCCGTTTGCGACCCATACAACCACCTTCTAAGAAGCAAATGTTTAGTGGTGACATTTATTCTGTTGGTGAAAAATGTATGGCATCTTGGAGTGATGCTAGGAAATTTCCCGCCACCATTACAAAAGTTATTGATAAAGGTTTGTTTTGTTCAGCCTTCTGTACTTTTTTCATAAATTTTTTATCTACAGTTTTGTTTTATTCCAGACACTTATGAAGTTCTCTTTAACGATGGCGTTGTAAAAGTATTAAAATCTCACCGAATAGCAAAAGCTGATGCCAAAGTGATTGGTTCGGCCCCTTTATTTAAACCCGTCGAAGGTACTAAGCAGGATCGCCGTGATAAAAAGAGAAAACTAAATGTAGCCAAATTGTTTCACAAAAGAGTTCGTTACGATACAGACGAAGGTGTTTCGAATATTATGGCGGAAGAAGGCATGGCTAGTCCAATTGTTGAAGAAACGGAAGGAGTAGGAGTATATCCTAGGTAAATATTGCTACGAATAAAAAAGTATTGAGGCTCCTAGAGTTTTATTGTTTTCAGTCATTAATTTGCAGCCCTCATTGCTCCAATGTTAATGTTGGTGAATCTGTAGGGTGACTGCTTGAAATTTGGCAAATAATATTAAATAGTGTGATATACAGAAAAACTATAATTTTATTTAATTATTACCAATTACGTATTGGCTTTGAAATTTTCTATTTATTTATGTATAAACAAAAAGGTTAAGTTATATTGAAGGCGAAGATTTCTTTATTTTAATGATGGTTCTGGTGATGTTTAATGAAATTGAAATATCAACAAATGCACAATTTTATGTGTATTTTTATTACGTTTTATTACTGTATAATATTTTGAATTTTTTAAAATAAATTTTATAATTCGCTTATTTGTTTAATATGTTTCTGTATTAATTGCTAGTTTCCTATTCTGTGTGATATTTTGGTCAACTCTGTAATGCAATTTCAAGCTCTCGGTGTTGACTTTGCTAACATTGTAAGACTTTGATATTACAAGTCAGATTATAAAGTAACGACCAGGGCACCTATTGTACAATAAAATGAATTTTGTAAGTTACAAGTAGTAGATTATTATTATTATTATTATTGCTAATAATAATTCATAAAATTATAAATTTAATAAATACACAACAAGAAACTTTGCAGTGAGCCAATCTCACTAATTAATTTTAAACTGTTTCTAATTGCTTGTAACTTGTAATTTGCAAGTGCAACAGGTCCCTGGTGTTCGATACCTTACGACAAATAAATACTTGCAGTGCTGCTACTCCAACTCGTTGTCGTGTCTTAGCAACTGTGTACCTGCAAGAAATTTGTTGGTATGTCACATTATAGGTTACTGTCAAATGAGTAGTACAAGAAAGTTGTTGGTATTTTTTATGCCATTGTAAACTAAAAGTAAATATAAACTTGTAAATTTTAGATGGGAAAATGGTCGACCGGTTGGTACAGAATCTGCAATCGAAACTAATGATGGATTACGAAAGTCAATTGTTGTTGTGGATACTCGTTTGCCACCAAATTGGCTGAAACATCTAAGTCAGAGGACCCATGGCGTTTCTGCAGGAAAATGGGATACATTTATAATAAAGTAAGCTTCTTTTCTTTATATATTATGGCATTGAAATAATATTTCAGTTATCTAATCATAAGATAGTCACTTTTTTACTGATATTCCAAAGTAGTCCTTTTAAAACATAAGTTAAATTTGTGTGCTATGAATTTATTGTAAGTTCCTGATCTTTTAAATATTTAAAAATCTTAAAGTTGATTAGAAAATTATCTTATCTTCAGTAAATGTTTGTCAATTATGTCAGAATTGGTACTCAATTAAAAAAAAATATGAATCAATAATTATTATTTAGTTGGTTAAATATATTTTTTCAGATATTCATTTAAATAAATGAACTTTAGTAGATATTTATAGCTTCATATTTTTAGGTAAAAATATTTTTAATCGTTTTTACTTCCTTTGCTTACTATTTTTATTATGTAATACCGGTAATACTAATTTTTGCTAGGTATTTCCAGTGGTGACTCACATTTTTATTAATCTACCCACAGCTTTTTGTTATTCATTTAATAATAAATTCATCTTCTGTAAGAAAATATCCAATTCGGTTACTTTTTTTACGTTATTTACATATTTTCTTTTGTTGGATCAAATTATGAATTTCTAAGAACTCGGATATCTAAGCCACGAACTAATTATAATTTTGAAACTTGGCACATTTATTTGTGATTGTGGGAAAGTTGTGAAAACTCGGTGCTATAGGGTTACAGTGACTCTCACTCGTATTATGTTACAGCAGCGTTAATTTTAAATACATTTTAATAACGCAGAAGTTGAACTTTTTTTTATTTTTCATTACAAAATATTCGATTGTAATGCAGAAAGTAAACAATCTTACACAATTGATTAGTTATTAATATTTATTTATATACTTGTTATTATACCAGGTTGTGTTTTTTCTCAAATTTTATAAATAGACCCAAAAACAAAACTGAAATTCAATTAATTTACGTAAACTTACTATTTTGCATCACAAAGATGGAAAATCTTTAAAATAAATTGGTGAAATTGTTCAAAAAGTTATTCAAGTTCAGTATATTATAATAAAGAGATGATAAGAGTGGAAATTTTGCCGAGAAATAGCAACAGAATGCTCTTCATATCAAAATATTAAGAGAAGTGAAGAAAAATTGAACAATAATTATTAATCTTCCAAAACTAGTTACTAAAATTAAAACTGAATTAAATAAGGCTGTATGTACAGAAACTATTCAACACACAATACGTAAAGGTGGATTTAATAACCCGAAAAAACTTTTGTTAAAAGAAAGAAACCGAAAGAAACGAATTCGGTTTATTAAAACAAAACAAACATTTTGACCTTTGGAAAGGGCTATTATTTACTGACAAGAGTTTTATTGCGTTTTTGGTTTAGATGAGCAAAACATTATGTGGATAGTATAGAACAGAATAAAGCTTTCAGAAAAGAAAATTTACAGCCCACTGTTAAACATGAAGGAAGTTCTGTTTGTTGTAGGGCTGTTTTTCAGTGGCCTGGATTTAGAAATCTCGCATTTTTTAGTGAGACATTGGCCAAAATAAAACACATAATCATTTTAAATTGGAATGTTCATAAAAATTTATCTGTACCAAAATATATTCTCGTCTATTCTCTGAACATGCCCATATAGTCCGGACGTTATGGCACATTATGGCACTTTGTGATAGAAGCATGAAATTTGGCACATCAAGTGTAGATTCAAACCTCCTTTACAAGACAAGATGTGACGCCACGCCGACCCCCGCCCCCTTCAACCCCTAGACGCAAAAACACCCCCCAAATTTTAGTTTATCCTATTTATTTCGTAAACGGTTCATTATAATATGATAAAAATACATCAGAGCAAATAAATTTTAAATAAAAAAGGTTCTCGGGATGTTTTTGATACAACTTACGGTTTCCATAGAATCATCACGTAAATGTAGGTCAAATATGGCGCGTACCAGCGGCGGCTCGTGACTTTTGCATTTGAGGAGGCTAATTTTACAGCTTAACTACCTTATAAAATAAAACTTACAAAAAAATTTAATAAAATATTATTTAATCTGCGGTAGACACGTGTTTCGAGCCCGTCGGCTATCTTCAGTACGGTGTACAATGGAAAAAATTGTTCGATGAGTGCAGAGTGTTTTTTTAGGAAAAAATGCTGTACAATATAAAGATTAATATTATTTTAAGTCATTCGAAATTTATGAAGCTTTAAACGTAAGAGGTATACGGCGATTTTTAGTATTCGCGAAGTGATCGATGATATTCTCGTAGAATTCATTATTTCGAGACAATAAGGTAACGAATTCCTTTTCAATAGACATTACCGCGACGTTACTTAACCGATTTTGGTTCATCGTATTACGAGTGTAAGTTTTAATACGTTTTAGTGTGGAAAAACTTCTTTCAACCGAAGCCGATGTTACCGGTATGGTGACGACCACACATAAAAGTTTATAAAATTCAGGCATACAACTGTGTAAATCATTTTTGAAAGTAAAATCTAATATCTCTGATGGAGTCCTACATTGTCCAAACATTTCGGGGTCATTATATGCTACCGATAATTCATTTTTGAGTTGGATTTGATCAAAAAATGGATACTGCTCTAATAGACTATCTAATAAATTTTGAGGAAAGTTTTTCCTATAATCCGAAAATTTAGCAAATGTTAATAGATCAAAAAATTTTAATTTATGTAAGTCTGCAAATCTAACTTCAATTTGCACGATAACCGTATCCAAAATTTCCGCAAAAATTTGTTTATAACTTTGACGCATATCTGGTAAATCAAATGTCGTTTTTCGTTTTTTCTGAGCCGGCTCGCAATTTAATTCTAAACTGTTAAATATGTTGTCAAAATACAAATCATCACTACGGTATCTGTGCAGAGTTTCGATTAATTTTGTTAAACGACATTTGGCGAAATTAATATCGGTTAGTTTACTTTGTAAAATTGAAAATACTACGTCTGTCTGTTCAAAAATTAATTTAAAAGTTTCTAATAATAAGCAAAATTTTGATTCATTTAAATATTGTCTTAAACCTACCGCTTCTCTAATAGTTTGAGAGTCGTTTTTAAAATCATCGCTGTCGATTATAAAATTAAATACGTCAATTAATTGTTGTTTTCTTAATTGCACTGTAAATACTGCTCGCGAGGTAAAATTCCAACGTGTAGCAACGTTTGTCGGTAATTTACTGCCACAAATTTCATTTAAAACATTCGTCCGTTTGGTCGATTTTGAAAAAAATGTGGAAAATCCGTTCAAATTTGAAAAAAAAATTCGGGAATCTTTATTCGAATTACATGCCTTACTCAAAACTAAATTTAACGCGTGAGCATAGCAGTGCGTAAAAAGTGCTTGAGGTGCAATCGATTTAATTTTGCTTTGTAAACCGTTTAAATGACTTGCCATAACTGCTGCGCCATCATATGTTTGAGCTATTAATTTATTTTTAAAATCATATTTGTCGCAACGAGAGATTAAAAAATTAAACAAATCTTCCGCGGTCCGACCTGAAGAAACATCATAGAAACCTAAAAATCTTTCTACGACTTGACCGTTTGTAACGTACCGAGCTACAATTGAAAGTTGCGAAACGCAAGAAATGTCCGTCGTTTCATCTACTTGCCACGAGAAAAATTGAGAATTTTTTATTTCTGCATCTATGTGTTCATTTAAAATAAATGACACGCAATCTATCAAGTCATTTTGAATTGTTTTTGACGTCCCGGAAAAAATATTACCACTTACAAATTTATTAAAATTTTGATCATATTTACTAAATAGCGCAATTAATTCTTTATAATTTCCCCGATTAACCGATGTTGCTGTTTCATCATGACCACGGAAAGCCAAATCTTGGGATGCCAAAAATATTGTCAAGTCAATTAATCTTTTTAAATTATTTCGATTTTCCCTAACCTGATCATTATATAATGAAATCGAATTTAGACGTTCGCTGTTTAATGCAGTTGCTATATTTTCTTTTCCAAATAATTTAATTTTACACGACGAAGAAATATGTTCTTTTGATTTTGTATGACGTTCAATACAACGAGATAAATTTTTCATATCGGAAAACCCGATTTTTGACCAAACTGAATTATCCGCTGAAAAAAGTAAACACGGCCAACAATACAACTTTTCTTGTTTAACAGAACCTGTTAACCAAGCACATTTATTGTACCATTCAGTGTTAAAACCCCGATTTTGCCTTTTATCCGTGTATTTAAGTGTAATAGAATTTGGACGGGGTTTTATTACAATATTTGCAATATAAACTTTGTTATCATAGCTTAATGAACTAAAATTATTATGTACTAGCCAATGTACAATATCATCGCATTGTTTGATTTCGCATAATCTATCCATAATAATAACTAATTAAAAATAATAACCAATTTAAAAATAGTCTCAATAATAAAATTAAAAAAAACCTGTATTTTGGTCACAAACTTGAAAAATGTAGCACACTTTTAGAAGTTCACATACAAGTGATTTATATTTAGAACATATATGCATGATAATGATAATGCAAAGATTTGCAGGTGCATTTGATAATACACCCACGCATAATGAGGGCAGCCTCCAAAGCATGAAAAATAATTATATTCATGCATGTAGTAAAAATAACACATAATAGTATGCGCTTATGTTACAAGCTTATTACTTACAATTCATCTATTAGTCGCTCATTTTAATCATAGATCTTACTAAGCAGTAGCCTCTATGACGTAGGTATCTCGAACGTAAAAGATTTATAAGAAAGAGTAAAGATTTATACCGTATTCTGGGTTGCCTAACTCTGTGCTAATCAAGTAATAATATAAAGAAAGGCTAGCCTCTGGATATGTATTAGGTACTATTTCGAATTTATTTCAAGCGTAAGCCAAGTTCTTAAGCTAATTTCATTATTAAATTAAATAAGAAACCAAAATTCTCCTCCAAAGCAGTATAATGAAAAAAACAGGAATCTCGGGGATGTGGAAGCAATAAAACACAATAGAGTTGTCTAATCGACGTTTCGGAGGATATACTCACTCCATCTTCAGGACAGAACAACAAAAGGTGTAAAACATGTTTATGCTAAGCGGGAAACAAAATAAAGCACGGAAGCCATGACCACATTCAACTGTGTACAATGTAAAAAAATGTAAAAAACAAACAGCCCACATGTAACACATGGGGAGACGTCAAAATAATCTCAAAACAATTAAATATAACAGTAAATAACATTAAAATTTGTAAATAAACTAATAAAACCAAGAGGTTATAACGATAAAAATAATCAAACATAAGATTAACCCTTCCGTGCTTTATTTTGTTTCCCGCTTAGCATAAACATGTTTTACACCTTTTGTTGTTCTGTCCTGAAGATGGAGTGAGTATATCCTCCGAAACGTCGACTAGACAACTCTATTGTGTTTTATTGCTTCCACATCCCCGAGATTCCTGGTTTTTTCATTAAATTAAATTTTGTTTTAAACAAATTCAAAAAAAATTAAAAATTGGAAAAAATACTAATTTAAAACGAAATATAAATAGCAAGTCGGTCCAACAATTTGAGAGGAGGCTAAGCCTCCCTTGCCTCCATTGACAAACCGCCGCTGGCGCGTACTGCAGAACTCGCGGAATTTCTCCAAATTCCCCATGTTGCGCCACTCGTACACAAAAATTACTGAAATAGAAAATTAAGAACGGACAATATTATCTATCTGTAGTGTTAATTGATTCGTCAAAATGTATTTTTCATAAATTTTTAAGCACTATTGTATAATAAATAAGCCGGACCATAAAGAACAAATTTAGTATAGAACCTTGAACTTTGTAATAAAAGTATAAAATTTGGTACAAGTGTAGATGCGAACCTCCTTTACAAAACAAGACGTGACGCCACGCCGGTCGCCGCCCCCTTCAACCCCTAGACGCAAAAACACTCAAATTAGTTTATCCTGTTTATTTCTTAAACGGTTCATAATACGATAAAAATACATCAGAGCAAATAAATTCATAATTATATTTTAAACAAAAAAGGTTCTTAGGGCTTTTTTCATACGAGTTACAGTTTTCATAGAATCTTCATGTAAATGAAAGTCAAATATGGTGCGCACTGCAGAACTCGCCAATTTTTCCCAGATATGTCGTATTTCGCCTCTTTTAACATAAAAATTTACTGAAATAGAAATAAGAAAGGGCAATTATCTATCTGTAATGTTAATTGCTTGTTCGTAAAAATGTATTTAACATCCAAATTTAATTACTGCAATTTTGCCAATAAGTCGGAAATATAACATTCCTTATTTTATGCGACATAACAGCGGTTGTCTTACGATGCAGCCGGCTTCACATCGCGTCGAATTTTTCTTAATGTGTAACTCATTTTGTCATCTATGCCCTTTGCATACACATAGTAAATTATAGTGAATGTGATAAATTAATTAATATTGAAAATAAACAACTAACAATGAGTAAATAATGTTTTAAGCGGCGATGGTCTTATAGTGGGTAGTATATAAAAATTGTGATGTCTATGGTTAATTACAGGCTTTGGAGCTAGGTATATTAATATATTTGGTGAATTAGCCTAAATATTTGTGTTTTAAGTATAAGATGAAGGATAAAAACATCTCCCATAGTATAACCATTGTATAACTTTAACGAAATACTTATAATCGGCATTAATATTAACAATTTACTGACGAAAATTAGGTAACGATTTATTCAAATGTTGTGTCTTATCATACAATAGTGCTTTAAAACTTATGAAAAATACATGTTGCCGAACAAGCAATTTACATTACAGATAGATAATTGTCCTATCTTATTTCTTTTTCAGTAATTTTTTATGTCAAAAGTGGCGAAACACGACATATTTGGGAAAAATTGGCGAGTTCTGCAGTGCGCGCCATATTTGGCTTTGATTTACATGAAGATTCTATGAAAACTGTAACTCCTATGAAAAAAGTCCTAATAACCTTTTTTGTTTAAAATGTAATTATAAATTTATTTGCTCTGATCTATTTTTATCGTATTATGAACCGTTTAAAAAATAAACAGGATAAACTAATTTTGGGGTGTTTTTGCGTCCAGGGGTTGAAGGGGGCAGTGACCGGCGTGGCGTCACATCTTGTTTTGTAAAGGAGGTTCGCATCTACACTTGTGCCAAATTTTATGCTTCTATTATAAAGTTCAAGGTTCTATAGTAATTTTGTTCTTTTCAGTCCGGCTTATTCGTTCTTAATTTTCTATTTGAGTAATTTTTGTGTACGAGTGGCGCAACATGGGGAATTTGGAGAAATTCCGCGAGTTCTGCAGTACGCGCTATATATGACTTGCATTTACCTGATGATTCTATGGAAACCGTAAGTCGTATCAAAAACATCCTAAGAACCTTTTTTGTTTAAAATTTAATTATAAATTTATTTGCTCTGATGTATTTTTATCATAATATGATGAACCGTTTACGAAATAAATAGGATAAACTAAAATTGGGGGGTGTTTTTGCGTCTAGGGGCTGAAGGAGGTGGGGGTCGGCGTGGCGTCACATCTTGATTTGTAAAGGAGGTTTGTATCTACATTTGTGCCAAATTTCATGCTTCTATCACAAAGTGCAAGGTTCTATAGTAAATTTGTTCCTTACCGTCCGGACTCATACCATTAAAGTTATTTTTTTTCTATCGTTTATACCAATACAACAAAATTATTTATATATTTTATCAATATAATGATCCTAAGCATAAACTGAACAAACATGAACCTATAGCTGCTATAAGACTGCCCCAAAGTTATGAAAATACCTTATCGATCTCCAGACATTTCTAAAGGCAAGGAGCTGAAATTGAAGCTTGGGGAAGAGTTGTACCTGAGAAATCTGTGAAATAAATATCAAGTAGACTTTCTTCCAAACTAAATATTAAATTGTATATAACAATTATAAAATAAAGTAAATGTGTAATATTTTCTTTATAATAAGAAAATGTGTAATATTGTGTGTATTTTTAAAAGATTAAGAAAATATACTCCTGTACAAATAAGAGTGAGAATCGCTATATGATTTAGTTACTAAACACATTTTTCCGAACTCTCCCATAAATTTTAGTTACGCATAAGCAACAATCACTTAAAACTTGAGCTTTCTTGGTAGCTTGATTTGTGAGATATCGTGATAAATGATTGGATGGGAGTTACGGATCTAGACGTTTATAAGATAGCTTACAGATTTTTCACTGTTGTCTCATCGTACATTATTGGCCTGTTAATAGGTAATGACAACGTTGTTATTGGCAATAACAGTCCGTGAGAACAATATCTGTCGAAAGTTGGTTAGGGACCAATCAGAACGCTTGTATTTAAAAACAAATGTAGATGAGATTAAGAACGCCATCTGCCGAAAATTACTGGTTTGTAAATACAAGTAAAATAAACTTTATAAAATGAAATAGAAATTACAGTCTTGCGGGGACGGTAACAGCCTGAGGACTGTTATCTGTTATAAATGATAAGTATTCGGCGTGTTACCCTTTGTCTGTTTGGGAATTACAGTCCGGGGATTGTTGGTTAGGTCACCAGACTAAAACTGATGCTCAAAATAACTCGGCGGGGAATTATGCGAATATCATCACTTTACTAGGTCTGTTGTGCCGTATATGCTTACCTATTAGATATTGGCCGTGTTGAACTTGGGCGCTTTTAGTGCTGGCATGCAAATTGAGCCGTTCGATTTGGACAATGCGCACTGATGCTTACATTTTGAAGAGGTCCAAATCGGACGATCTGTTAGTGTAGAGAAGGAATACCCAACCTCAGATTATTATTATTACATACCATATTATATTTTAATAATAAAATAATATTTTATTGCAATAACACAAATAACTTTCTGTAAAAAATTTAATTAAGAAGTATTTCTATTTCTTCGGTGCAAGTTCCAAGTTTACATCACGTTTTGTTTCCGAGTTTACGATTTATATTATGCCCATGTTAATTTCCGTTTGTACTAAAATCAGTGGCGTAGCTAAGGGGGCGGACCGCCCCGGGTATCACTCGTCTGGGGGTGACACCGGACCCCAAATTATTTAAATTTCCTGACTAAATACCTCGTTTTTTGCTTTTTAAAAACAAAAACGAGTGACTCGTAGTTTTTTTCCTGGGTGGGGATGACACCTATTAAATCCGCCTCGGGTGTCACCCATGCTAGCTACGCCACTGACTAAAACGTGGTAAACAAAGTAAAAATTTCTAACTTTGACTTCGCGGTGATTATGATTACAATTTTTGCCACTACAGCGCCGCGCGTATGCTGCACTACCCAAATAAAAATAGCGTCGTGAGCGTGAAAAATGGCGACCACAGTGGCGCCACGGCTACGCTGTAAGCGTCAAAATTTCCTAAACGAACGTTGGCGCTGGTACCATAAAGCGCGTAAGCGCCCAAATCGAACACTGCCATTATACCTAAGTATATCAGTTACTATTGTAAGATTTTATTATAAGTTGCAGTTCAAGGATGTTGACGTATGCGGAGGCTAAATTGGCAACGAAGTTTATTCTGCGCATGCGTCTTAAAAACCGGTTTTGAACCTAGTATCAATATCTAGACGTAAAGTAATTTTGCTCCTGAAAACCAATTTGTTAGTTGATGGTTAGTTGGGACGTAATAGCCAAGTAAGGCAGTGTTATAAAAACACAGTATTTACTTATGGCAATTATTATCTACTATAGAGAAGAATGTCTAGTTGTCATTTATCTAATGTCTTGTGTTTACTTGTAGATAATACTGATCGCTTCCTCGATAATATTTTTGATATTTTAATTACAATTGGTCATCTATTTTTAAATTATTCGATAAGAATATAGTAATTTCACATATTTCTATACAATAAACTGCACACTATAGTACGGCCATTAGATAATAATATAATATGTTCTAAATGGGGGTTTAATGTAAAAAATATAACATTAAAGCAGTGTTACGCAAACTTTCTAACTCGCGGCACACAATAGAAATAAAAAAATGTCAAGGCACAAATAGAACGGAGGTGGTCTTTTTTGAAATATTGCCTAGAAAATCATCTATGAGTTCCGAGAATCCAAATTCGCACAGATATGAGGACCCAAACGGCTCCAAGAGGCACATTTAAAATTTTCATGCGACACATTAGTGCGCCACGGTACACAGTTTGCGTAACACTGCATTAAAATAACGTACTTTCTATTCAGTTATTTTTGTTTCTTCAACGATATTCTAATAGGATATGGCCGGTTTTGGAAATAATTAAGTAAACAGTGGGTCTCTAGCCGTGGTTGCAGCAGACGTTATATGAGTAAACTTGGAACTTGGATAATTTATGCCCGATTTCTTCATTAAACTTAATCTATAGTTATCTTGCGGACAACTTGATTCGATAGATATCTGTAAATTAAAACAAATTTTGGTTTTCTTCATGTCACGGATGCACTTAAAAGTTAGGTTATTGCATAAACTGAATGACATAAAATGCTGTGTTGCCAAGTCAACTTTAAGTTATCTATCCTTTACTTGACGCCTACTTTTATTAGAGTGAAGAAAATCTTTTTTTTTGTCCGTGAGATAAACTTAACTTATGGTTAGTTGTCAGGAACTTTGTCTAAACGTGAAGAAATCGGGCATTTTAGGTGTGGTTAAGTAGGAAACAATATTGAGCCAAGTTTCATAGTTCTATAGTTATATTCAGTAAGTTGTTGTATATTTTAGTTAGGCTTCACTCCTTTACAATTGAACGAATAAAAATGCTTTTATTTTCAGTATCAACAATTATCATACATACAAATGTTTTATTATTCAACTGTTAAAAGTTATAAAGGGTGTTAACATAAGATGGTACAAAATTTTGGTGCATAAAATACTGGTCAAAACAAACATCGAAAATCAATTTTTTCGGAATTATAGCACATTGTAATTATAATTAAAATAGTAATGAACAACGTAAGCGACTAAAATCAACAAGTTGCAGATTCGATAATTATTGAATATTAACAATAATACGAGATCAACTCAGAATATTTATTTCAATGTGGTTCCATCTTTTGTCAACAACCTGTTTATTGTATCACCCTAAATTCTTTCTATGATTTAACTTTCTGAAAAGGGCGAAATACATTTGTCCAATTCATTTCTTAGTTTAAAAGTGAAAGTTTGTGCCCTTTTTATTTAGAAAATTAAGTCATTACAAAATTTAATCTAAGTACATAGTAGGTAGTAATAATTAGTACCATGTTATTAATAATGCTTTTAAACTTTTATCTTTTAATTTTATTTAAAATGTCACTTCGGTATTTACATACAATTTTGTTGCAGTCCAGAAGGTCGCAAATTTCGGATTCGTTCAGAAGTTAAAACTTACATTGAAGAAAACCCTCACCTTAATTTGAACGAGGCCATGTTTGATTTTGCACTGCATAGAAAGCCGCGAGCCGCACCACGTCGTTCACTGCCACAAGTTGATGCAGTTCCCCCCGAACCTATGGTAGTGGACGAAGAAGTAGAAGCCCTTCCAAGTTTGAAGATTTCAATGGTTGGTAATGCTTATATTTGTCCAATAGAAGGTTGCGGAAAAAATTTTCGACGTGCAAATTTAGCTCAAATGCACGTCAAGCATTATCATCCCGAATACACAAAATTTCTCGATTCGACACCAAATGTTGCCGATTTAGCCTACGCTAGAACCGTGGGCGATTCTTTAGATAATTCACCAGAAAGAAATATAAAAAGCACCCCCGCCAGACAACCTCAAAAATGTGTTACACCAAAAGTTGTTGTACCTAAAACTGTCGTTTCATCGCCATCGTTAGAAATCAACATAACGACACCTCAACTGCAATCCATCGATTCGCAAGCTTCTCAATTTCATAAAACAAAAGACAGTGAAATTGTGAAACTGTTGAATAGCAAGCCTATCGTCGATACTAACACACTTATGTATCCTCCGGGTTTACCTTCTAACATGTACCCAGATATAAAACTAAAAGATTTATTAATTAAATCCGAAGGCATTCCGAAACGCGAAGATTTGAATCTCAAAAATTTGAGCACCACAAGGCCTACTGGAATTAAGACTTTACTACCAGTCGTCAGAACTACCGAACCAAAAAAGGATGGAGACGTTGAAAAACCTTCAAGCTCAGATAAAAAGAACTGCGGTAAACAAAAGCGACAATTGCTGGAAAACGTCGATTCCATCGTAAAACCGAAAGAAGTCGTTGAAAGTACCACAGTTGCGACCAATATACCAATTTTATCTGAAACTAACTCTAATTACATTGTAGAAGGTGGAGAAGTTATAAAAATTGTTCAAATGAAAAGCGAAGAAATTATTAACTGCACTTGCGGTATAACCGAAGAAGATGGGCTAATGATTCAATGCGAGGTATGTTTGTGTTGGCAGCACGCTTACTGTAATAATATTGAACGTGAAAATCAAGTGCCTGACAATTATATTTGTTACATTTGTCAAAATCCGGTAAGGCAACGTTCGTCGAAAAAATATTATCACGATCAAGATTGGTTAAAAAATGGTACTTTGCCGGTTGCCAGTTATCACTGTAAAGACGAAGAAGTCCATAAAAAAAGATTTGAAGATTTGAAACTTTCGCATGATTTATCGGGCAGATTGATCGAATTGAAAGATTTTATGCATTCGCTTAAAACCAAAATGAAAATTGCCGAGTAAGTAATTTTATATTATATGTATTTTTTTTTTAGCTTTTTGATTGGCTTTTATTTTCATCTATTTAGTTTGCCGTTTTGCTTGTGGTGTAGTACAGTTTTTTTAATTATTATTACCGATTTTCTTTCCTTGATCTGCGTTCCACCTTTTAGTTTTGATTTCTGATTTATTTAAATATTAAATTTCCTTATTTTTCGGTGGTTGTTTCGAATTTTTTTTATTGTATTTCCTTTACCACCTTGAGGTATTTTAAACGTTAAATCTATCGAGAGTCATGCTCCCGCTATGTTTATGTTTTTCCCAATATTTCTACTTCTTTAAATTTCTGTAGGCGCATGTATTTTTTGCCCTTATTTTCAAGTTGCAGAAATATGCGTAGATGAGATACATACACATGGAGCTTGACTGGAATTTTTTAAGAACGAAGTCATAGAAGTTCCTATTATTCCTTTAGGTGTGGAACTTGACTGGAATTATAAAATCGTCCCCAATGTTTCGTCTGGTGGTTACAAGTTTTTGTAGGAAAAAGTGATGAGTTTCAATTAAATTTTTCTTTTAAGAACGCTGTTCAGTGTTATATCGAGTAATAATTCGTGTTTTATGTCATTTATTTTCAAAATACTATAAAAATTAAATTAAGTAATTAACAGTTAATTTTTGTCAATCTTGAAGCCCTGTGGGTGCAAGTATTAATAAAAATTCTAATTTTTCCATAGGAATATTTCGTAAACTGAAAACTGGATTTGGGAATTCCCAAACAACTCTAATTTTCAATTTACGCCATATTCTAATAAGTAAATCAATTCTTTTTTTGTTGCTTGCATAAACAAATGTTTCGAGATTGGTGGAAACTACCGATCCGACAATTGTGTTAAACAATTAAAATCTGAAGCATTTCTTCATTAAATTCTTCGGTTTTTAATTTTTTAACAAAATTGTCAGATTTTGGCCCATTCGGGATCTATTGTGATGTTTTTATCAAAAATCGCATCTAAGCACTGGCTTGTCTGGAGGCAAATGACATAAAATGTGAGTACTCTGTATAGCACTGGATAACGTTCTGAAGGTCAAGGTAGAACATTTTTCTAAAGTATTATAAAATGGCCAATCAAATTAGGATTTTTAAATCCAATTAATTTCAGCTCAATCAAAACAACTATTTCATGGAAAATAAATAAATATTGAATTGACAATTTTGCAGCTTTTTGAGTCCAAGATGGCGACATATTTTTCTTGTTTTTCCAATTTCATGTAACTTATTTTAATTGAATATTAATCCAGGCAACGAAGCCGAAAAATTGGCTCAAGCTTGCCAAAAATCCGGGCAAGCTGAATTATGGCAGAGATGTACATTGGAGTGTTCTAATGAACCCCATAAAATCCCACGCCGGCGTCCCCCACAATCGGGGGTTTTAGCTCCCCCAACGCGATTTTTTGCCGATAACTCGCTTATTTATGCTTGTATGAAAAATTCTGATCAGACCCTAATTGAAGAGCATAAAATTCTCTATATAATAGTTTTTTTAAAATAGTTTTCCATGCCACACTAATACTTAAATTATTGGCCGAAAACACGACCCACCCTTAAAATGGAACAATATTAATTCGTTGCAGGGAGAGAAATGTATTCGGGCACGGGAAATGCTTTTAATAATAAATTAATTGAAATTGTGGCCAAGGTTGGAAAATGAAGAGAAAAATTAATTTTTTCAAAATTTGCCCAAGTTTAGTATCTTCCAAATAACGAAACCGAAATTTTGGTTTGAGCTTACAGAAGGTCCGGGCAAGCTGAAATTTGGCAAAGATGTATATTGAAGTATTCTAATAAACCCCCAAAATGTCTCATAAAAATCCCAAGCCGGCGTTCCCTCAAATGAGGATTTTAGCCCCCTAAGTGCGATGTTTCGCATATAGCTCACGTATTTTTTACTTTTACGAAAAATTACCATTAAGCAGAGTTGAAGAACATAAAATTCTTTATCACTTGTGGCGCTGCAGTAGGTGGTACTACAATACATACTGTAATAGGAAAATTAAACTTTGCTTAATGGTAATTTTTCGTAAAAGTAAAAATACGTGAGCTATAGGCGAAACACCGCACTTAGGGGGCTAAAATCCTCATTTGGGGGAACGCCGGCTGGGAATTTCTATGAGACATTTTGGGGGTTGATTAGAACACTTCAATATACATCTTTGCCAATTTTAAGCTTGCCCAAACCTTCTGTAAGCTCAAACCAAAATTTCGGTTTCGTTAGTTGGAAGAACTTGGACAAATTTTGAAACACTGCATTTCTCTCTTCATTTTCCAACCTTGGCCTCAATTTTAATTAATTTATTATTAAAAGCATTTCCCGTGCTCGAAAACATTTCTCTCCCTGCAATGAATCAAAATTGTGCCATTTTAAGGGTGGGTCGTGTTTTCGGTCAATAATATAATTTAAGTATTAGTGTGCCATGGAAAAATATGAAAAAAAAACTATTTTATAGAGAATTTTATGCTCTTCAATTATGGTCTGATCATAATTTTTCATACAAGCATTAATAAGCGAGTTATCGGCAAAAAATCGCGTTGGGGGAGCTAATACCCTCGATCGTGGGGGACGCCAGCGTGGGATTTTTGGGGGGTTCATTAGAACACTCTAATGTACATCTCTGCCAAAATTCAGCTTGCCCGGATTTTATGCAAACTAAAAACCTTCCTTACCTGGACTATAATTATTTTTTACTAGCTGGCACAGTCGGCCTACCGGCCGCCTTTAGCCATCTAGGCCGTGTCGGATGTGGTTGTTTGGCCTTCGGCCTCACTCAAGGGTATCGCAGGCATACGTGTAGACCGTGGTTGTTCGGCCTTCGGTTTCACTCCAAGGTTCTAAAGTAGCCTATGTTTTTCGTAGCGTTGTAAATAACTTCTACACCTTTGGTTAAGATTGATCAAATAGAAACGTAAAGCACGTGCACGCGTATTTGCATTGTCGATCGGTTGACAGATTGACAGCATTCATTATTGTTTTTAAGTTGATTTTGAGTAGCCTGCCTTCCTTTAAGGAATCTCGATAATCCATTCATGCGCGTCCCATAGGGACGCGCATGAATGGATTATCGAGATTCCTTAAAGGAAGGCAGGCTACTCAAAATCAACTTTCCTTTGCGAATTTTTGCACTATTTCAATACAAAAGCATGCACAGGAACCTACATAATAACTGTGTCAAACGGTTTAGGAGTCTATAGGGAACATACACACATACATCCATTTTTATATATATAGATGAAATGATCCAGATCTGAAATGAATTAGATTTTAAAGTGCAAAATTGATTGGCCTAAAATCCGTAATAACGATGAAATATTGTACCTAACCACAAGTTTTGACATTTTTTTGGCAATCTTAATCAGCATTACTAATTTATTAATTCAATTTTCAATTTGTTTTTAAAATTACAGTGTCAAGAACCATCCCAAATTATATCTCTGGTCAAAACCTTGGGAAAAACTGCCACTACCTGAAAAGCAAGATTTTAATGAAACGGAAGAAACAAAGCCAAAGTGTAGTTTAACAGAAAACGAATTCAATAAAAGTGATATCGATTTATTGAGTAACAAAACTGAAGTGCAAAATGACTCCATGCTAATGTCACTTTTGAAATCGACAAAAGATGAACAAAAATTGAAAGATGAGATGGATATCAACAATTTATTAGCTAATAATTTGGAGCAGTTACCTATTAGTGGACCAATGATACCACAACCCGAAGCAGCAATCGATTCAGGCGATTGTAAGATAAATCTTTTAGATCACATTGCTCACAGTCAGACTTTAGTCGAAGAGAGACTTAACAATCTCGAAGAACAAATCGATAAACTGGATTCAGATGACAACGATTCAGAACAAAACTATGCACGTACGTGTGTAACTATTCAAATGCTACTGAAAGATTTGAATACGTTGAAAGAATTAAGCCATAATAATAATTTATAAATCGTTTCACATCTCATTTGTTATGGTACTGTTTATTGCAATTTTTGTTCAATATTTAATAAATATAAAAAAGTTTAAATAGATTTCAATATTTATAAAAAAATAATAATTTAAGGAATAACATATTTGGTTTATAATTCTTTTAAAACTTTTTTGCTTCTACCCAACCGTCTTAGTTCGTTACTTGATGAATTTTCAGCAATTTCACAGATGTAACTGTATCTGCTAGAACAGTCGCTGCCACGATAAGAATAACTTCTTAATGTTGGATTATATGTTAAACGGAGACACCGCCCGTTTCCTACGATTTCATCATTTGGACTTGATTGACCCTGCTTATTTCCTGCCGTAGGTGCTTTTACTGGTCTCGCACTGTTACTCCAAATCCATAGTAAACCTGGATTTAAACCACCTGTCCAATATTCTCGTCCTAAAATTTAATTGTAAATTTTAATGTTACCGACACATTTTTTTGTAAATATGTAATTGTATGTTGAAAATTCAAACCAAATAAAATTGTTACATTGCACATATTTATTATGTTTAAAAGCACTGTAGAACTTGATGTATGTACGTAATATGTTGAAGTAAATTATGTAAAAGTAAATGCTTGCATTATTTTATTATTATGGAACGGTGAAATAAAAGTCTTTCGAAAATGAGACCATCGAATAGATTATGTATGTAAGTATTCTCTGCATATGCAAGAAGTGATAAATACCTACCTCGCAAGTGATCTAAACTAATCATATATCTAATAATGTCTTGATTTTCTTCAATTGTTTCCATTTCGGCTAATGAAGCTCCAAATTTTTTACATTGCTTAGTTGCTTGCTTCCAATCTAATTCACGTCCCGCTGTTCCAGCAAACAAATAACAATTTATTCCGGCTCTGCTGAAACCTTCTGGGCAGGGATCTTGAAATTCAAAAAAAATTATTTGTAAGACTTGATATTCGAAATATTTCTGGGTACGGTCCTGATAAATTCAATTAAAAAGTGATAGCTGATATAAATTAATTTAGATTGTACGCAATCGATTGATAATTTTATTTATTTTAATGAAATAAGGAAATGTTTATAATACTATGTACTATATTTAACGCGTGTTTAATTACAAATTCTATATGACGAGGTGGCCGAGTGGTTAAGGCGTTGGACTGCTAATCCAATGGGCTCTGCCCGCGTGGGTTCGAATCCCATCCTCGTCGGTTGTTTTTTTTTTAGTATCTTGTTTTAATTAAACATGTTTCAGACGCCAACAAATTTTAATTAAAGAAAGCGTTTTTAGTTAATTAGTGGTTGACTAATCGAGAAATAAACTATCAAAAACCGTAATCATATTTATATAATGCACGAAATGTGTATGCAATTTTTAAAAAACAAAATTTGTATTTTTAGAACTGCAGTCAGTTTGGATGCTCTCACACATAATAAAAATTATGTTATATACAGTCCCAGGACAATATCTATCATACTTTTTTTATAATAATAATTATTGTATATTATATTATTTTTGCGCGACTATGCTCTATTTGGTTGTTTACCGCGTCTGTTTCCACGATAGTAAGTTTTGTTTACTAGTTGCTAAGGATAAGGCGACGGTAAGTATTTTTAGCGTTCTAGAACGGTAAGTGAATTTATTCAACATTAATTGTTATAGCAACGTAATGCAAACTTTGACATTAAGGCAACTTGATATAAAGAGACTAACATATTTTTTATTTATTAAGTACACATTTAAATGATTTTTAATAAATTTAGTCGCGCAAAAAACGTCATAAGCATCTCGAACATTAAGGACTACCTATCTCAGACAATAATTGGAGTCGTCGCTTCGCTCCTCCAAACAATTGTCTTCGATCGGTAAAATGTCCTTACTGTTCTTGATACTTAATATACTATATCGAATATTGTGAAGTTTGAAACTTTCCTTACGTGCTTATTTTATAAAAATGTTATAAGTTTCCAACGCTTTTCATATACCGGGTGACCGGCCGAAAACTGAACATAGGGAAATAACGTGGGAAATTGATTTTTTCTAAATTCCTGCTTCCCATTATAACTGATATGAATAAAAAAAATTCCAAATTAAAGAGATTTTTTTTCCGCGCCTAAAGATACCAAACACTTAATATTTTGTTTTTTAATTATTGTTAAAAAGTCGATAGTAAAATTAAGAAATAGCGCTTCTTAAAAAAATATTAGCGGGCTGGGTCGTTGCATTACGTCTAATGTGCCGCATTGCTATTGTTTTTAAACTTTTTAAATTTGTTTTTATTTTAAAAATAATAAGAACGCAATTTGAATATTATTTTATTATAACAAGTTGACCAATATTAAAAGTTAAAAGTAGTTTTATTTAGTCAACAAAACCCAAGAATAAGAAAAATATCAATTGGATTATTAAATACTGAACGAAAGTAACCAAATAATAATAATAATATTATAACAAGTATTCGAATAACCCTCCATTCTGCACTAAACAGTAACCCAATCTATTATAAAATGATTCTCTTACATTTGCTAGCTGTCTAGCAGTAATTTGATTGCATTCTGCAAAGATCGCGTTCCTCAAAGAATCAATATTTGGGTGACGAGTTTTATAAATTTTGCTTTTAATATGACCCCACAAAAAGAAGTCACACGGTGCCAGATCAGGAGATCGGGCTGGCCAGTTTATAGCACCACCACGACCAATCCATCGATTTGGATATGCTTGGTTTAAATAATCTCTAACGTTTACCCCAAAATGTGCTGGACAACCGTCTTGCTGAAACCAGACCTCATGGTGTTCAGAAGCTATTTCGTCTAACGCAGGACCAATATTATTTATAATAAGATCTAAATACATATCTGAATTTAAATTTCCAAGTATTTCAAATGGACCAAGAACACGGTTATTATAAATGCCAGCCCAAATATTAATTTTTTGAGGATATTGTGAGCCGCGGTCATTAAATTTAGTCCCGGATTTTGTATAGCCCCAATAGCGATGGTTTTGTACATTTGGCTCATTGTTTAATGTAAATGTACATTCGTCTGTAAAACATATTTGTTTCAGAAAGTTTCGGTTTCTGTTAGCACGTTCTTGCATTTTCTCACAAAATACAAGCCTGGATTCTTCGTCAAACAAAAGTATTTCTTGATGACATTGATATTTAAAAGGATGGTACTTGTGCTTTTTTTAAATTGTTCGAACATTTTCTCTACCAACATTACACTCAGCTGCAATGGATCTAATGCTTGCATTTGGATTCGCAGAAATTAAGCCTAATATAGTTTCTTCCAATTCATGGTTGTTTCTCTGATATCCTATTTAAAAAATAATGATAAGAAACTTCAATTAATAATTTTGGTTAATACCTTTATTTAAATTTGTCGAAGTATTACCAGTGTCTTCAAATTTCTTAATTATATTCTGTATGGCCGATATTGATGGAATTTGGCTATTATTAAATTTAACAGAAAATAAGTCACGTATTTGGCGTAAACTATTACCGCTGTAATAATATTTTACCATGAAAACTTTTTCTTCAACAGACCACTTCATTGTTAACAAAATTAATTTTAATCTGTCAAAGTAACTTTTGTTTGTAATATTTGGCTTTCATACAATAGCAATGCGGCACATTAGACGTAATGCAAAGACCCAGCCTGCTAATATTTTTTTAAGAAGCGCTATTTCTTAATTTTACTATCGACTTTTTAACAATAATTAAAAAACAAAATATTAAGTGTTTGGTATCTTTAGGCGCGGAAAAAAAATCTCTTTAATTTGGTATTTTTTTTTATTCATATCAGTTATAATGGGAAGCAGGAATTTAGAAAAAATTAATTTCCCATGTTATTTCCCTATGTTCAGTTTTCGGCCGTTCACCCAGTATACATATATTATCGTGTTTTCCACAATTTTTGTAACATTTGACAGACATTTATATAATTATTATAAACTATGTTTATGCAATTCCGGGACTTAAAACTACTTTTAAGTCTCCCTTTTGTCAAAGATTAAAGTTTAATTTTAAATCTCAAGCGATTTAAAGTGAATTTAAATCGCAAGGGACTTAAGTAAAAATAAATGCATTGTTTTCATGACGACCGCATGCAATTTGATTGTTAAGAAACGTCAAACTGATATTTATTTTGAGAGGGTTATATTGAAATTAAAGCATTAAACAAATATTAATTGCAGTTTAAGTCCCGGAAATGCATAAAAATGTATATACCTCAAGACTTAAATGTTTTGTTAATCCCTCGTGTAAGTTTTAGCCCTCGACTTCGTCTCAGGCAAAACTTCACACTCAGGATTAATAATGCACTTAAGTCCCTTGGTATATATTATAATATACTATTATATCCTCAAATAAATATTTAAAGTTATCAGTTAGGTGCAACACGCTGGCTCCAAACGAAATTGGGGGGGATACATCTTTGTTCTATTTTCAGTTCATTTTGAATTCTTGTGTGATAGAACTTCGTTTCAATTTCAACGAGCTTTATTAACCCCAAAAAAGTCCAAATCCCGAAATTTTGTTTTGTTTTAATTCAAACAATGGACGATAACATGATAATTATAAGAGTACCAATAAAAAATAATATCTACAACACAAAAGATCAAGTTCCTTCCTTACACCTATAGCAAAGAATGTTATTGGAATGCAAGTAAGCATTATAAATATTTATAACTGAACCATACGAGTCGTTATGAAATAATTACATAAGTAATTGTATGTTATTGCTATTATTAAATTACTATTATAAAAAATATGTGTAAGTTTTATTGTTAACCTTCTGCGGGACTTGAACTATTTTACACTCACCGATTTTGCCGTTGATCAAATATAGTATAATTTATGAATAAGCATTAGGAGTATAATAAATTATTGTATAATAATAAACTCATACTACTTTCCAAAATATAAATAATATTGACAACATATCCATGTATGCAATGAAGAGTAGCGCAATTTGATTTTGGTAATTTTGAAAAAAACTTCTATTCCTTTTGAAGATTTTGAACTGTCAGCAAAAATCGGACATTTTATTTTTTGTATGTATTTCATTTTTTCTTTTAAATAGAATTTTGTCGGTGGGAAAATATTGTCATAAAAATGAATCAATTAGTGAATTTAATCCAAAAATCGAGTTAGTATTGTCATCTGAGCGTCTGCGGATTTGTAATGTAGTAATTTGCCCTACCCTCCCCATATAAAATTTTGTCACAAAATTTATAGACACTCAAATCAATCAAACCTATAATAACCAGTAATCACCAAAGTGTTACAAATCGAAAAAGCTTATTACCTTGATCAATTTTATTGCCAGCCATAGCAAAGTAGAGCATTTCTTCGACTCTTTTTAAGCGTTTCTCCATAAAATCCATTTTGAACACAAGTTTTTCTATTGCATTTAATAAATACATTTCTGTTTCGGTTATCTGCCTGGAAGGCTTTTTAATACCAATACTGTTATTAACAATTTTTAGTCCGGACGAAACTTTGCTTTCCCTTTCATCTGTTGTGTTACTCTCTTTCTTCGTCTCATTACTGTCCAACGTACTTCTTTCCAAAACACTTTGTATTGGAATTATTTGTGTCACTCTAGCTTCCCTACATAACATTTTATGGAATTAAAATAATATTTTAATTATAATAATATTAATAACAAACCTATGACTTCCAAGAACCCAATCTTCTAAAACTGGTCCCCAAATTTCACTTTCGGTCCAAACCGCTGGATTGGACTCAACATTTTTATTTGTCGAATTATTCGTTACATACATTTGCAACGAATTCTGACACGAATTTAAAATCAACAAAACCACAACACAGAAATGCATTTTCGTAGGTACTATGAAATGAAGAAGAACTTGAAGGTAATGCAGGCGCGACAACGATTAAAGTAAAACACGAACGAACTGCTTTAGTAGAACAACAACCTCAAATAATTTATGCCGAAACTCTCTCTTTTAATTTGAAATCAATAGTAAAATTAAATAATTTCTTCGTTGACTTTTTACTTCTTTCCGATACGACGATATTACTTTTCGTTTTATTAAACAAGATCTGACAAAGGTAAACACCAATTTTTGTTTACTTAAATATTACTTAAGTGGGATGATTCCGGACCCGGTAAACTGACACACTTTTACCTCCTACGCCACTGGAAAGTCCATAAATCGCATATAACATCATTTTCTAGAACTCGACCGAATAACAACTTTTCAAAATTATTTTAATTATAGCAGTAAAAGTGTTCAAAATTCATAAAATGGTATGCAGTCACACTGGGATTCGTTTAAGGGGGTCTAGAATATTGAAAAATTCGATTTATTTTCTTTTTCGATTTTCGATTTTTCAAAATTCAAATTATTTTTGGAAAAATAGCTATTAGAAAGAATATAATAGAAAAAATGTAAGTATAAAGTACCATTGTATGACTGACTGCGCGAATATTTAAACGCGATATTCTCGATATTAACCTTTTTCGAGACGGTCGACATGAAATCTCAAGTTCTACTGGACCGATTTACTTGAAATTTGGTGTGAACCTTCTCTATACATCCCTCTATGGTCCGAACTAGAATTATAACAAAATTTCAATTTGTACTATTTTAAAAAAATTTGGAAAAGTAAAAAAAAATGTCTTTTTATTACAAACAGCCGCCATTTTGCGAAAAAAGTTTTTTTTACTTCTCCATGGTTCGGACCATAGCGGCATTAGTTTTGATTAAGAATCTATTTTATTTTTTGATTTCGGATTACCTACTAGGAGGGTTGGAATCATGTCGACCAGGACGCGCCATCTTTTTGAGATCCCCCATTTTATCAGCCTGTAACTTTTTAAATTTAAAATATTTTCATTTAATTTTTTTTATGTATTCTTCAAACAACAGTAAAAATGTGGTAAAAAAATGGATAGTAAAAATATTGTTTGGTATTTCTTTATTGCACTTGAAAAAATACCTAAAATTCATGCCTGTAGACTATAGAATACCTCCTTAATATACGAATTATTGTGAATCGAACAATTGGAACAAACTCATTCATATTTTGCATATCCCATCTCTCATTACAAAAACGAACAATTTTTTTAGAGAATTTTTCCCACGGAATAATTGAGTATTTCCACTACATAAATACATGATGTAGATGTTTTGTCAATCTCATTAAAATTGGAAACTTTGATTATATCTATTTATCCATCACATTACATGTATAGATAATATGACCGACCGAAAATTTTAATTTATTCATGAAAGGTAAGTGTAAAAAGAGATCAAAATCTATGAAAGTCACAAACAATAATATTTTAGTTTGTTGTCCAGACATATTCAATTTTAATAAATAGTAATAAAGTAGGTAAATACATCACAAAAATTGAGTGACCATTAAAGTCATTGACTTCATATCGTGCCCAAAAGTTTTTTTTGATGGCTATATTTTTATTGCCCATGTCCATGATGGATAAGATGCAGGTAAATCTGTTTGTTGAGGAATTTGCACAATTTTTGTGAGACTAATAATTTATATACCAGCCCCAGCGCTGATAATCTTAAAGTTTGCCCAGCAAAAACCAGCATTTTGATTTTCAAACGAACATCCAATTTTTGTTTCTTCGAAAAACCTTGACAATGTATACCAGATTGGGACCTAAAACTATTTACAATGTGAGTTCCAGATTTTTCCAGATTCAAAAGATTTTAACTGCTCACCGCTGTATTAAGGTGGAAAATCTATGAATTATAACTTAAGTTAAAAGCGACAAGTTATATAATACAATAATAATTTATAATATTATACATACGTGTTCAACAATTTCTTTACATTTATATGTATATAATTATAAAACACTGGAGGAATTGACCTATGTATACCAGCAAATTTGCATTGAAATATGTATCTAATTACAGCATTTAACTTTTTTTTTGCACTTAATTTGAACAAAACACATATTTATATCCTATATCTAATCTCAACAAAAAGTAATTATAAATTTAATTATGGGTTAGGATATTATTGTAAGATATATAATTTACAAATATACTACATAGGATATACAGCGGCGAATTTATCTAGAAGCTGAAATCTTATGGGGATATTCCATTATTTTGCACATAATGTAGGCAATTTTTAGAATTTTTTTATAGAAAAAGGAAACAACAGAAAAAATTTTCTGTTATTGGGAATTTACATCACCGATGAGGGCGCTAACGTCGCGTCATAATGGCTGTTCTAATTAGTATAGCACGATATTGCACATAAGTTATTAATGCGTATTGTACTAATATAGCTAGTCGACTGCGTTGTAATAGTGGTAAAATTCAAATTCTAACACACAATTAATTAACAAATACACGTATAAAATTTTGGGTATACTAAACGGAGTAGTTAATATTATGGACACGTAGTGGCGCATGATTAATGTAAATTCCCAATGGTAGGATATTTATTACATATCATCCCCCTTATGCCAAAACCGCCAATGTGCAAAATTTGACATTTTGACCTAAGTGCACAGCGGTAGTTAGGAACGCATTATCTATTGCCATGTTTCGCTACTGTTCAGATTAAAATTTGATTTATATAGCGGGAGACTGTTGATGACACTTAATTTAATTATGCTCCGACCAGCTATGCATGACAGACTCGATAATTTGGGTCGAAACTTGGGTTCATCTAGATCAATCAAAAAACACTCTCATACTTCACCTTAATCAGTGATCTTTCTTATAAAGACGACTCAAATAATTGGAAAATTGTATCTGTTTACTCTTCAATTTACTACTGCTATTAAATGAAATTAAACGCAAACGCTATTAAAACGAAGAACAATGTAATTTATTCAACACAATAAAAATCAAGACAAAATATTAGTTCTCTTATAACTAAACAAATTAAATTTTTCAAAATGAAACATTCGTAATAATATCCCCCAAAAGTTTATGCGCGCCCGAATTTTAAAAACGATTTGTCTATATTATCAAATATTAATTGAGGAACGCCATGAAAGAGCTGAAGATACCGGACAAGATGATTAGACTAGTAGAGATGACACTAGAAAGGACAACAGCTGCAATAAAAACCACGGCAGGCGTAACAAAAGATTTTGTAGTGGACCGCGGCGTCAGACAGGGTGACGCGCTGTCGGCGACATTATTTAATATTGTACTTGAGAGAATAATTAGAAAAAGCGGATGCAGCGGCACGATAATAAATAGAGAGACCCAAGTGGTAGCGTATGCGGACGATATTGTGATCGTATCAAGAACGGAGAGAGGACTGAGAAACATATTCAAAGCAATAATAGAGCAGGCAGAGGTGGCGGGCCTATTAGTAAATGAAGGAAAAACGAAATACATGAGGTGCCAGAAACCAAACAACAAGAATACAAACAAGTTAGCAATAAATGACTGGAGTTTCGAACAAGTTACGAGTTTCAATTACCTCGGAGTGAATATTAATAACAATAATAACAGAACGATGGAAGTTAGAGCGAAGATACAGGCCGGAAACAGAGCATATTTCGTAAACAGACGGCTACTGAAAGATCGGCAAATATCAAGAAGAACGAAGATGCAAATATATAAGTCACTAATAAGACCGGTGGTGACATACGCGGCGGAGACAATGTGCCTAACACAAAGAGACGAAGAAGACCTAAAAGTATTCGAGAGAAAGATAATGAGAGTCATCTTGGGCCCGAAGTATGTTGACGGTGTATGCATAGCAAGGATGAACCACGAAATACAGAAGGAAATGAACGGTGAGAACGTGGTAAGATTTGTGAAAGCGCAGCGCGTGAAATGGTTGGGACACATCATGAGAAGTAACGATGAAGAGGTGACAAAAAGGATGTTGTTGTGGGAGCCGGATGGAGTGCGAGCCAGGGGTAGGCCGCGAATGCGATGGTGGGACAGCGTGATGGAGGACCTGAGGGCGATGGAGGTGAATAACTGGAGACAGGCCTATGGGGATCGAAGGATCTGGAAAGAAATAGTAAGAGAAATGAAAACACACCCCAGACTATGAAGAATACGTCATAAGAAAATAAAATAATAAGAAAATGAATTGTAATTAGATGAGGACTAATCCCCCTCTAAAAGGGATTTTGTAAGGCCCGAAAGGGCCAGCTCAATTCAGCACTTGAATGTAAAGCAGTTTAATAATTTAATAATAATAAGTGCGTCACTAAAAAACTCTTACCGAAGTGTACCGTTCTTCAGGAGTTCTCCGATGCGGCCGCTATCGTGTGTGGAGCGTCGAATCGTGAATATTATCGTTGACAAACAGCTTCTGATCTTGTACCAAACAAAAGCAGGTAGAAACGACCAATGAATAAGTATCCTCTTCCGAATCGTACAATCAATGACAGGTAAGTAATTCGAATGATATCCTCCAATAAATTCCATTCACATAACCATAAAATATAACCATCAAAATTATTTCCAAAAACTTATTTTCAAAAACTTATTTCCAATAATTTAAATCCAAAAAATTAATATCCAAAAATTTATTTTCAAAAACTTATTTTCAAAAATTAATACGATCAGCGCGTCTTAATACTTCGACCGCTGGCTTGGGAATCTCAATCCAAAAACTTATTTCCAAATACTAATGACCCGTCTTAACACTTCGACGGCCTGCTTCCGAGTCCTTTCGCTCCGTTATCATTTTTCAAACCCCACTAAATTCCTCACTCGCGCATTCGCAAATCTCACAAATTGTCACTTTATTTTATTTACAAAAATCCTACTTTAACAAATAACGCAAATTAATTTAATTTGTTTCCCTTATTCTCATTCAATCAAACAACCACCAATATTTTGTCTTTTACAATTTCTTCATATTTTTCAGATTTCCACAGCGTTTGCATCTTCCGGATGTGAGGCAGAGCAGTCAAACAATTTTTCAATCAAAGAAAATTCAGATACAACTTAATAATAACCTGTTATGGTCTTATTAAATTAATTGAAATTATGAGTGTTTTGATAATTTGACCCAATTACTTCATACCCCCTATCTTTTATAAGCGGAACACGACACTATGTTATACCAGAACCACAAATGCGTAGCTGTATCCGTATACGAAATATTTGAAGGTCTTTAATGACCAATGTGAAAATGTTACTTCTTCTGTTATGCCAAAATGATCAATGTGCATCAAAATGAAGAATGTCCCGGTATATATACCAGAGGGGTGGGCACAAATAATTCGTGGATCTAGAAGTCAGCCTCGTCCGTTTGTGGTCCGAACTATGCTCCATGATGATTTTATGGACTTTAAAGCTGACCACAAGATAGTGCCAAAAATTCCTATGCGAAATATATGTTGGTTGCATTATGAAAAGGAAAACCGCTATCATTATTTTACAAAACGAAATTCGACGAGCCTTTTACAGAAGTTGCTATAAAAAGGAAATCTGGGCGACCTTCTACCATATCTATTCCCAAGGCATACTTTGAAACTATACCAATCTCAGCACCAAAACTGAAGGATCTCTTAACAATGTGCGAAAAGTTAATTATACCAAGGGAACACCATGCTTATTACAAACTTTTAAAGAGCGATAAAAGTGTCCCGGACGCGTTACCAGAGCCCAATGAATCCGAGGAAGAACCGGAATAATTTTGGTTTTTGTTTGAATATACTGTTTAATATTATACATACTCTTAAAATAAAAAATATCAAAATTTAGCTTATTTTATTGCACCAAAAAATGCACATTGGCGGTTTTGACATAAGGGGGACGTTATGCCAGAACCACGAAAGTGCAGTAAGTCACAAACGAGAGAAAATTTTTTATTTTTAATTATCGTTACATTTCGGCTACGACATATTCGGATAAGAGTAAAAATTTTGTTCAAATTGATTAATTTGGTGAATTTTAAATTAACTTTAAACTTCAAATGCATTTTACTCAAAACTACTAAAATGCACATTGGCGGTTTTGGCATAAGGGGGACGATATTGAATACACAATTTTGAATTTTTCATATAAAAATAATAAAAATTTGTGCTGCTACAGCTTCCTGAACGTAAGTCGATTAAAAAGATACCCAGCGATGGTGGGCACAGCTCCACGTCTTTACGCCTTAAGTCAATATGCCTAATTCTTTACGCCTAAAGGATTTTATGCCTAATGGTTTTAATGCCTAAAACCGACTACGCCTAGAAATTGAACGCCTAACAAAATTACGCCAAATCTTTTACGCCTAATCGCTTAAAATTTTCTAAAAAACGTACCAATATAAAAAATTTGAAATTTAATTAAAAAAGAATATCTGTAAATGCAATAAAATTAGAATTTTGTAGAACTATGGTAGGGACCGTTCTTACCTAAACGGAAGTGATGTTTGGGTAATGAAAAAATACGATAAACGCTGATTTAGAGTGGTGTAAATGGACTACTACTTATGACGAAGTACCAGAGAAAGAAATGAGAGAATTAGAAACATAATGACACATAGAAATAAGAGGCCTTAAATGGTTTGGACATCTGCTACGCATGGAGGATAAAAGATCGCCGAAAAAGTATTCTTATGGAGACCATCAGGAAAGAATAAGAGAGGACATTTCCGAAAATCATGGAATGAAGACGACCAAAAGGCGGAACCGGATTTTTCAACGCGACCGTTTGGACGCAAGGCTGTTTGACCGCGGAGCCGTTTGTAAATTTTTGGGAAAATAAATTTCTTTATAATGGTCAGTGTAATAATTTTGGTGTGAGCCAAAAAGTGGTGGATTAGTTTAAACATTGCGATAATAATATATTGTAATGATATTTCCAACCTGGACAAAGGGGTAGAAATTTTTTTAAATTTTCATTGCACAGAAATTTTAAAATAAATTTAAATTCAAATTTTGATCTTCAATATTGTTCAATATCGGATGTGATCAAAATGCCTCACAAATAAAAACTGCACGAGAAGAGTGCAATATTATTAATTTCTTATTATTATTGTACTAATTATAATTCATAAATATTCGAATAATCACTTCCCGCCATTTTTCCACAACAGTTACCAAAGACGAGCGAAGAATTTTAGCTACAAAAAATGGCCGACCGTTCCTCAACATGTTGGGAGAATCGAGCAGGTAGCGGACGTGCCAGCAGAGAAATCCCCAACAGTTGCACAACTGTTAGACTGCGTACAAAAGCTCAAAAGTTATACAATGCGCGAAGGGCGAAATACATACATATAAATGTTACGTGAAAACATTAGCTTGGAGTGAAAATTTAAAAAATGTGAATAAAAAAAGATGTAATTACTCGTTCTTGAAAATTAATATGAAAAAAATATCACTAGGCATGTAATTTAATAAAAAAGTTATTGTTATTTATTTTATTTTGAAAGTAAACGAAAGTAAACATGCAACGAATGTTTTCTAGTTGGGCTTTTTAGTGTTTGAACGTGTTTTCGTTAATGCGCCGATGACAGTATAACTTTTGACTTTTCGCATCTACTCTACCTCTGCTGAATGCCACCATTAAGGTGGGGAATTGACAAACACCTGGTAAAATGGCCGCCAACGTCGCTACTGTCGCAATTATTATTAAATTTATGTCAGCTTCATACCTTTTGGAATAATTTTAAAAATCCATTTGTGATATTCATTTCAAACAGATGTCACACCAAAATGTACACTACTGTGCAAAAGTCTGCGGCCACTTAATTAATTTGCATAAATTTATTATAGAACATTTAATAAATGAAATCGAAAGTCAAATACGAATTAATTTTATTTCAGTATTTAAGTATTTCAGTAATAGATGTATAGTTAAAATATGTATGTAAATTCCGATCCGACCAGTTCGACTGAATACAGCGCCATCACTATGACCCACCGTGAATTATTTTTCGCAAAAACTGCCTAAAATGGTAATAATGATAAACGAAACTGTAGATTGATTATAACTGATATAAATAAACTTTTATCAATTTAATTTGATAATCTGTAAACTTCACAAGTATATTCGTGTTTCTAGAGAAAGACATTTTGGTTTGGAATTTGTTTTTTTAGGTTACAGTTTTTATTTTTATGACTATATTTTAGGCACAATTTTAATAATTCGTCTCTAGAAACACAGATCATGGTTTTTTCTACAGGATCCTGATTTTCTAAATGTCATATATGATATAGTTTTTCTTAGAATAGCGAAATTCGAAGGGTCTGTATAGCGTATATTTATACATTCATTCCCACCCTTAAGTATAATAGGTTTGTTCGTTTTAGCAACACTTTTTACACTCGAGTGTGGCCGAGTGTAATTTACACTCCCACTTTTTTCCGAAAGTGTGCGTTTAACACGAACGCAAAAGTGTAATCCCTCCTTGAGAAGCAAATCAAATTTGTGTTGGTACCTAACCTAACTTGTTGCCATCCACTTCACAACGAAACACATCATGTTCGAATGTGATTTCAGCGCTAACCAGTTGAAATAGCGATCCATCTATAATATAATAGTAAAATACTATAAAAAAAACGCCAACAAACTTACCATCACATATTATACAAGTCACAAAGCCGTCTGTGTTTGGAATGTCTCCGTTCGCATCTCGAATTAACCACGCTGTTTTAACATTAGTACCCATTTTATTGAATAAATAAATAAATTATTGAATAAATAAATAAAATATATAAAAGTTGAGCAAGTTGTAATAAATTAGAGACAAACTACTAGGTTTCATACAGTAGGTATGACATTTTTAACGGTTTACTTTTATTTTTTTTAGTTTGTAATTTGTATTTTAAATTTTAAATAAATTTTAAAAAATAACTAAATTTAAAATAAAATTTTAAATAACTTACCGCCAATAACAGCCAATCAAAATTAAGTGTTAACTTGCACACCTGCTCTGGAGCAGGTGTGGAAAGTGTCGAAAAGTACAACTAAGTGTAGCTACACTTTATAACACGAACAGAGCGCTCTGCTAGCACGAACAGAAAAGTGCACACTTTGTACAAAAGTGTAAAAAGTGTTGCTAAAACGAACAAACCTAATGTTGACATGCAATTTTAAAGATAACAAAATTTTGAGAAATCTCTATAAATTGATTTATTAATTGATTGAGAAATAGGATTAAATGCTCATTGCATCATATCAAATTAAAAAAAGAGAAACATCTGCAATTCTTTAAATAATAACCAGAAATGTAAATTTTAAATTGAGTGCGCGAATTAATAACAGAAGTTGGTATTACCAGAATAGCAGAATTTTTTTATTAATTATGGACAAATTCGCAAAAATTCGAATTTTTGGGGAGTCCACGATTGACCACTAAAGTGAGGGGACGGAATGTTGAATCGTCCAGCGAGAGTTGGATATAATTACCTAAAGGGTAATTTTTGTTGATTGAGTTGTGAAGTGAATTTGTTCGAACGGGTAGTTCGATTTGGAAAAATTGGTTGAATTAACAGGATCAGGATCCATGAAGATTGGGCTGGAAAAAGTTAGTTAATGAAAAATTTAGCAGTGATAAATTAATTTTCCCAACATTTTGGAAATTTGGACGAGTAAACATAGAATGTAGATGAAGGATACATTGCTGGATGAATTATCAAATTGGAAATCTAAAATTAGACATCAGGATTAAAGGGATTTTTGAGGAACTGGAAAAATTAAAAAATGGAAGCCAAATGGAATTTTGACGGTGATCAGCTTAAGCAGTTAAGTGCATTGCTGCTAATGCGGAATGCCCGGTTCGACTCCGGGCTCAGTAAAAACTTTATTCTGACCGTCTCCCCTCGGAAGGCAATGGCAAACCACCGAGGTGTAATATGCTTAGAACAGCCTCTCTGGAGATGAAGTGTATACACTTCCCGCGGTTCGGAGCCCGCGTTAAACAAGTAGGTCCCCTATGTGTGTGATAGTACTACAAATGCACAACACATACATAGGAGAGAGGTCGCCAACATCCGGTAACGGATAGGCACGCGAAGAAGAAGAAGAAGAAATGGAATTTAAAAAGGTAAAACAAGAATTTTTGTTATTTAATACCGGAATTATTCAGTTGTTGTTGAATTTGGAACTCTAAACTCACCGGAAATACAGTGAGCGAATTTTAATGAATTTTTATAAACATTTTCGAAGATAAATTTTGAATGCACTTTTGGGTATAATTGTAATATTATACAGGGCATATAAATTAATTTCTGATGAACATTTTTACCATATTAATTTGATTTGAACATAAATAAATGTGTTAATATTTTGGTTATGATACTCAAAAATTTGACTTTTATTAAATAAAGAATTAAGATCATTTTAAAATATAACGAGCAGAGGTGCATCAAATTTCTAAAAACATCAAAATTTAATTTTGAAAGACTTTGTTATAAAAAAAACACGACAGTTACTACTTGTCAAGAACGGCTGCCCTTAGTCATCTGGCAGGGATTGTCTTGTTTGTACGGCCTCCTAAGGATCGTATTTACGTAAAAAAACACTAGTACGAATTTTTTTGTCAGTACCCCATTCGATGGCATATTTGGGTTCCTCATAAACAAATACTTTAATAATATACAGATTATACATTTTTTCCTCTTTTTTTAGTATAGGGTGTCTATTTAGCAGCATGAGATCTTTCAATAAGGATAACTTTTGAATAAAGTTTGTCAAAGTGACAGTTCTTTGACATTTGTGTTCAGAAACGTTTTCCATTTAATCATGAATAACTTAACACTTGAACAATGCTACCAAATTATGGAAATTTATTTTTAAAGTCAGAGTTCCGTTCGCGAAACTTATAGAGCTCTTCTTCCATTTGATGGTCGACATAATCGACCTTCTGAGCAGGATATTGGAGCGGTGATGGATAAATTTCGTACCACTTCTTCATTGTATGATGTAAGACCACCAACAAGACAAGGAAATGTGCGTACCGAAGATACTATCGCTTCTGGGAGTGAAAGTGTGTAAGAGAACCCAAACATTTCAATTCGCCATCGTGCTAATGATCATCGATTGCGTCGTGCGTTCGCAGATTGGGCTCACAACCAATTGGAAGTGGATCCATTTTTTTACCGCCAAATTTTGTTCAGTGACGAAGCACATTTCTGGTTGAATGGGTATGTGAACAAGCAAAATTGCCGTATATGAACTCAGACCAATCCGGAACATTATCTTGACACTCCATTGCATCCATTAAAATTGACTGTTTGGTGTGGAATACACGCCAACGGCATCATGGGTCCATATTTCTTTCGAAATGAGGAAGGAGCTACCGTTACGGTGAATGGTGTGAGATATCGACACCTGCAAAATACATTTTGTTTCCAAAAATCCAAGAGTTAAACATCGACAACTTATGGTTCCAACAGGATGGTGCGTGCCACACAGCCACCGAAACCATCGATTTATTGAAAGAACAATTTGGCGACAACATTATTTTAAGAAATGGTACTATCAATTGGCCTCCAAGATCGTATGATTTGATTCCTCCAGATTATTTTCTTTGGGGGTATGTTAAATCCATGGTTTATGCTAACAAACCAACAACTCTGGAAGCATTGGAGGTCAATATTCAGCAAGTCATTTATGAAATAAGGCCAGAAATATTGGAAAAAGTGGTCAAAAATTGGACTGATCGGATGCTCTTCGTAACGATTAGTCGTGGTGGTCACATACCGGAATTTCAATTTGAAGTTCTCATGCAGCTAAAAAACACCCTATATATTATGTTCACAATTAAAAAAGGTATAGATAACAATCTTTTCTGATGTAACGAACTATCGATCTCCTAAGACTTATGATAAACGAGATTTTCATGTGAAATGTAGAATTTTAATTCTAATATTCAAATTTAACGCCATATTGCTTTAATAATTGGTCCCGAAACCAACAGTGCTCGTATAAATTTTTCTCGCAAATATTGTGCCAGTTTGGGGGTTTCCATATAAATAAACCTTCAGCTCACGGAACTGCAAAATGCCCTATTATATCAGCAGTAATAGAAATGGAACTAAATATTATAAATGGACAAATAAATTTTGGACACGGTATGAAGGCAGGTCCCAAAAATTGGAGTTCAAGGTTAATTTAGATTTTAATTGTTTTGAAACAGTGGTTTGGTATACAATCGTTGGTTGAGTTACAGAGCGGAAATTCCGGATTCGAAAGGACTTCATGGCATTTCTTAGCTCGGTCCTCGGTTTTGCTGGTTGATCGACCAAACAGCAATTTGAAATATTGGTACCTAGTAATCAATAAAAAAAAACTTTACCAAAAATCTGATAATTTACAGTTCTTATCTGTGATTATGTAATTATGTAATAATAATTTAGTAATAGTCGAATTAGATTTTCTTGACAAAATTTCCTTTATAAAAATGGAAAGCATTTAAGAATTTATTAATTACGCATGTAAACAATAAATTTGTTGTAAACTTTATTTATGTTTATAATAAAATAACAAATATACATGAGATAATATTTTATAATAACATATTATTACACAATATACTAAAGTAAAAAATATCGCAGGTAGGTTAACAAGTACAAAAAGGAAGGCGAGGTCGATTGCAGCTTTGCGTACATTTTCATAAATATTATCTTTTACAAATCAAATCAGTCTGTGACAATTCTTGGAGGAAATTAGAAATAAACAGTTAAATTGGTGTTGTCTGTTAATTTGTGAGGAACATCAATTACGTGTAAATTATTAGTTCCATCTGAATCGGTCTAAAAAACACATGTAATGTAAGTTAATTAATTTTATTTTTTACGTTTTTTTACCTTATCATCATCCCAACTAAGTTTTTTCACTCTATTTGATAACGTCGCGTGCGGCCAAACTGGTGGTTGAGGTGCTGGATGCACTTTTGTACTTGGCTTTGCTTTATTATTGGAAATTGTCGGTAAACCTCCCATTGCGGAAGCCGTAGGGGAACGTAATAAATCTCCATACATTGGATTACTCTTTTCTATTCCAGTCGATGTGGATGATCGGTCGGAATCTAACGTTGGAAGTTCTTCACGATTTTTAGACTTTCTTCTAAAAATGATAAATAAATAACTAAGGTACATTTGAAAATCAGAACACTTACGCTTTACAAATGTACACAACCAAAATTGCGATAATCATCGCTAACAATAAAAGAATGGTACCAAACGAAGCGAGCAATACGGGGCCGGTTGAATTTGTACGTCCTGCAGCTAAGCTCCCAGGCCCTGGACTTTTTAAGAAATGTACAATGACCGGAACACTCGCCCTTCGAGGTGGATTTCCATTATCGCTTGCAATCACCGCTAAATTTGCAACACCCCGATACTCTTGCAAGGTTTTAAGCCTCAGTTCTCCATTTGGAGTAATAAAGAACATCGAAGCATTGGTACCCGTTAAAGTTAAAGTAAGCCGATCGCTTACATCACCATCGCCTACCTCAATGCGACCTATTAAAACTTCCGGCGGACCAGATACAAAAAATTCGTAATGAGAATACCGAAAATGAGGTTCCCATTCGTTAACATCTTCAATAGTAACATTGACAACGCAGGAATCGTTCTAAAAATAGACATTGTTAAATGTATGCAAAATTGTTAGAGGAAGTGTGCTTACTGTAACTCCATCCGTTACAAAAACCCTGAAAACGTATTCTGAACGTGTTTCGTAATCTAATTGCTTTTTTAATGATAAATCACCTTTGGGGTTAATGGTGAATGTCTCGAGTATGTCTTTATCGGATACGAAATATTGTAAAGGTTCTCCCGATCTGCTGTTGGCTAGCATCGTTAAAGTTGATCCAACCGGTTGAGATTCGGGAGCTTTGATAGTGTAGACTGTTCTTAAAAACCGAATAGCGTTTCCTGGCATTATTCGGGACACCGTTAAGGTAGCTAACGCATAACGATCTGGATTATCTTGTTGAGTAGCTCTGAAATTTTGCAATATTGATTTATGTGCAAGCAGGATTATGAACAATAAAATCAAGGACAATGTCAACATTATAGTAAGTAGATATAAATAGATATTAAGTGACTTTGAATGGAGGAAGTCGTTTAAGTTGCAGCTGACATGAATCGAGATGCAAAGGAACTTTATTCAGGTTAAACTTACCTAATTACCAGAGTAGCTGGGTGTTGTAAATCGTTGGACGTTAAATCTTTGGATAACGTCACCGTTGCAGAATTTCGGTTGATTTTAAAAAATGAATAATCGCTTCCAATTCCATTAAAAGTGTAGTACACGGGAGAATTTATTCCTAAATCTTGATCGAACGCTTTAATATTTCGGGGTTTGATAATTAAAGAATTGGATTTGAAAGGTGGTTCTTGTAAGAGGGCGTTATATCTTTCATCTAAAAATTTGGGATTTTGATCATCCGCATCGATTATATTAACACTTAAGATTGTATCCGTAAATTTTGGAGGCTCTCCATGATCTTGAGCTCTGATGCCGACGTCAAAAGTTCTTAGACTTTCGTAATCTAAAGGTTTTCGAAGCACTAAGGTACCTTCTAGTTCGTTTTCAAATTCGAAGTAATCGGAATGAAGTCCTGGCAAGACCGAATAACGTACACTGGAGAAAGGTCCTTGTTGATCCGCATCGACAGCGTGGACTCCTTGTAAAACTCGCGTACCCACAACGGTCACTTCGGATATGTTTAAAATGTAGGGAGCGTTTATAAATTTTGGCGCGTTATCGTTAGCGTCTGTCACACGGATGCTTATAGGAATTACGAAACCTGGGTCTACGGTGTGAAGTCTTTCACAAATTAAATTTATAAACACCGAAGAAGGACCGTTTATGCCTTCTTTGTCTAAACGCCGACGAAGTGTTAAATTACGAGAACCCGGAGTTATTATCACTGGACTATCACTTTCCCGCAAATGCAATGCTATTGTTCCTCCAGGTCTGGGATCACCATGGATGCGTAATTGTCCAATTGTCGATCCAATTGGTAAGTCTTCGGAAACGAAGAAGCTTTCCGATGACGCCCCATTTTCTAGGTAGCATCGATTATCAGGTACATCTGAAAACAGTATCGGATTTAATTATACACTTAAACACGAAATGTAATTTGCAATTGAAATTTCATAAGTTTTTCACAGTTATGTATTACGTTTACCATAACTGTAGTATTACATAGTCTATATACGAAGAAATATTTTCACTTTTTCAAGCGTGGAGAATTTTTACTAAATAATTTTTACTTCTAAAAACTGTTTGTATTACGATTATATAAGATAATTTTATATTGAAAAGATAGTAGCAAAAAAATTTAGTTCGGGTTATGTGATTCCCCCGTTTTTCATAAATCGCTTCAGTTGTTTTACGAACTGCTTTCACTGTTTAAAGGTGTGCATTTGACAGACATAAATTTTAAATAAGTACATTAATGATTTCTATGTTGACTTGTGTTCATCAATCAGCTTGATTGCTTTTTAATTGAAACTTTTGACCAAACGTTGAAAAAAATCCAAACCCACTTCATCTTTTATCCTTTCACATTTCTCACGATCATCACATTTAGTTTCTTATGTGTTACATTATTATTTATTAAGTGATAGTTTAATCAAGCATTAAAATTAAATTTAATTACTTATAATGATACGTTTATAATGCTACTTGATATAATTATCGAACATTGGTTATAAATTGCAACAATTAAGTCCATAACTAGAATTACTGCATAAATTCAAATTAATGTTAAACTTACTCGTCGACTAGTCGTATATTTAATACGAACAAGTTTTTTAAAATTACTTTTTACATAAAACCACTCTTTAGGCGTAACTGTATGAGTATAATATTTTTCTGAAGGTGTACACTTAAAGTTAAATTTTAAATTCATTAAGATGCAGTTAGAGAACAAAACACGTCGTCTTTTGATAAATAATTAGATTTCCTTGTGATAATACACAGCAATTTTTTTTAAATTAATTTAACTTCTGGATGATGGTTATCCAAGAGGTATTTGGACGTGTTAAGTCGGAAATTACCAAAAACTATTTAAAAGTAAAAAATTTTAAAAAGCAGTTAATTGGAGTTAATAAAAAATTTCTTACAATAGTTAATGCAAAAGTAGTTTTGTTAGACCCTTAACGGAAGCATTAAAAGGAACCACGCTCTTGAACATAATCCGCTTGAGTTATTCACGAATATCTTAAATTTCCTTGAGTGATACAAGTACGCAATGAATTTAAAAAGAAAACGTTCTTCACTACTGATTTATTGTATTATTGTATCAGTTGCCTTTTTTAAATCTTCAAGTACGACATTGACGGATTGAACATTAATTATTTTCCAATTAATGTATCTTTCAATCTTAACGTTTCGTGCTAATTTTATTTCATTCTTAAAGGAATTAATTAAATAATTACGCTTTTGTACTTACTTTGTGCGTTCGTGAATAAGGATATTGGTAGAATAATCCAAACTAGAGTAAAAAGTTTATCATAGGCTGGAAGCCGCCAATCCATCATGATTGAAATTCATGGTCCATCTGAAAAATAAACGTTTGATTTTAATTCAAAATTAAATAAAGGAAATATTGCAAGACATTAATTCTATTATTACGATATCGTAAAACCTTGATCATGATATTCAAGTCGACCCATAGATAAATTGTTAAACACATCACCTCTAAGTATTTGTCTTGAATCAACCAACATAGCAATCGCAATTATTGTAATAGGCGAACATTCAATTTAATAAAGGGAGATTTTTTGGACTAAAAAGACAAATTAAATTAGATTAAAAATTTTTTGCTTATTTAATATCTTTATTTTACGCATATGACATAGCTCTATTGGCGGTATCAAAAGAGGAGTTGACACTGTCTTTTGGCCATATGGTCAGGGTATTTTAAACAGGATATCATATAAAGATAAATAAAAGAAAAACCAGAGTTATTGAATGCAGAAAGATCGAACGGAATATGGGCGAATAATCCAATTATTGGTATTGCTGTGGTTTTTTTTTTGCAAATTTTATAAAAATTTTGAACATTTTTAATAATTATGGTACGCCTATGTTTCGACGATTATTTGTGTAAAATTGGGGGTATTGTAATCAATTTGGCTCTGGAGATTTGACCAGGCAAGTGGTATATTTTTAAAATAAATTTAAAATAAAGGGTAAAATAAGCAAAATGGAGAGTTTAATAAAAAAAAGAAAATCAAAAAAGTTAAGTTGTAAATCTCTCTCTCCAGTCGCATCCTCATGACTGAGGAATCGTGATCCAAATGGCTCATTCGCAGCTGCCCACCATGCTTTTCCATTTTTGCCGGTCTTCTGCATCTCTTAGTGTTGCCTGTAAGGGTCGCTTGGTTATGCTTTTTATTTGATCAATCCATCTACTGGGTGATCTACCTCTAGGTCTTTTACCCTCTACCTTGCCCTGAACTACCAACTTTTCCAGGTTTGACCCGTCTCTACGCATCACGTGTCCAAAATATTGCAGGATGCGTCGTCGGCATATGGTTGACAATCTGTCCTTTATTTTCAGCTCCTGCAATATCGACACGTTTGTTCTTTTTGCTGTCCATGGGATTCTCAACATTCGCCTCCAGCACCACATCTCAAATGCGTCAATGCGACGACCGTCTGCCATTTTGATGGTCCATGACTCTACGCCGTACAAGAAAATTGAGAAGATTAGGGTTTTAACTAGATGAATCTTGGTATTCAAAGTAATTTGCCCGTCGATCCATACTTTCCTCAATTTTGTCATGGCTCCGCGTGCCATTGCCGTGCGTCTCCTTATTTCTCTTTCCGACCCCCCGTCACCGTCCAACAAAGAACCAAGATATAGGAACTCGTTCACCACTTCCACTTGCGGTAGTCGATTTCCCGTTGTTATAGTGCTACCTCTATCGATAATCATAAGTTTAGTTTTTTCTAAGTTCATCGTTAAGCCTAGGGCTTCACTCTCTTTAATAACCAATTGTAGCATCTCGGCGAGTTCGTCTTCATCGTTGGCCAGCAACGTGGTATCATCAGCGTATCTCAGATTTGTTATTCTTCTTCCACCGATCGACACGCCCCCCTGATATTCACCTAGAGCCCTTCTCATGATGTATTCACCATACGCGTTAAAAAGCCTAGGGGATAGAATGCAACCCTGTCGCACTCCCTTCTGTGCTTTAAAAGGTTTCGATTCCTTGTCATTTAGTTTTACAATTGCCTCATTGTTCTTATATAAACTCTGTATGATTATATATGGCTAAAAAACTTCCCTGATCGGAGTAGGCGGTGTAAAAATCGTCTATTCCCGTGGTTCGGAATCCACGTTAAGCTGTAGGTCCTCTGTGCTCGTCACACATTTTCAACACGCAACGAGCAGAGACAGGGAGGTATCGGGAAAATGTCGCAAGACGTTCAAAACCGAATATACATACATGATTGCTATCAGATGATCTGGAACACCCATCTCCTTTAGTACCCGCCATAGCTTGTCCCAACGTACACAATCGAAGGCTTTTTTATAGTCTATAAAACAGAGGAGCATGGGAATATTGAACTCACGAGATTTTTCTATCAGTTGTCGCATATTAAATATTTGATCTCTAGTTCCCCTCCCCTTTATGAAGCCTGCCTGTTCAGGTGGAATCTGGTAGTCCAGATATGTCTGCAGCCTTTGGTCTATTATACGCAGAAGTATTTTGCTTGCATGAGGCATCAGTGAGATTGTTCGGTAGTTTTGACACTTTCTTGTACAGCCCTTCTTGTGAAGTGGTATAAAAACTGAACTCCTCCAGTCACTAGGCCATTGTCCCGTTCTCCAAACTTTGTTGCAAATGTTTAAAAGTATCCGAACCCCATCATCTCCCACTGCCTTTAGCATCTCGGCGGATACCTCGTCATTCCCATAAGCCTTGTCGGTTTTCAGACGTCGTATGGCATACTCGATTTCATTTTTCATGATATCTGGCTCCTTCTCGTCTCGTTTAAAGCAAAACTTCATACTATGGTCATCTTTCCTGTCTTGATCGATATATAGGTCCTCACAGTATTGTCTCCGAGTTGTAAATAATTAATTAGTAATAAAATGAATAAAAAGTGGACTTTTTCTCCTAAATCCTTTTTAATATTAAATTTCGAATCGCTTTTTGAGAATTCGAGTTTCTAGAAATATTCTCATCATCGCATCGGTCGATAATAGAGGACAAACTTAAGAGTTTCCAATTGTCAAACATCAAATTAACAAAAGTTAATTGCTCAACATCAAATTAACAAGAGTTAATTTTTTGATGTTTGACAATTTGACAACTCTTACGATTGTCCTCTATTATTGACCGATGATAAGAATATTGTAAATACTCGAAACGCGTTTCGAAATTTAATTCAAAAGGACTTTGGAGAAAAAGGACAAATTTTTATTTATAATTTATTACATAACTCCAAAAATATTGAAAACATGATTTTTGATATAATTGGGAACTGAATTTATCGTTGGGGGCGCTACAAATATGGCGGTTTAAATCGGCTTACGTAAAGAAAATAAGTTCACAATAAGAACAAGTCGCTGTGAAAGAGTTCAAATAATGGTTATTCTATCACTAACTCAGCCACTCGAAACATAATTTCTTCTGCTACACACTAAAGAACACACTTATTTTAGCAAATTGTAATAATAAAAAATGTGAATAGGGTCCAAACTTTTGAAAAAATCGAATTTGAACTTAGCTAATTTTCATGTAATTCAGTGGTAAAATTAACGAGATTCCCGCGCGTCGCTCATTCTGTTGACAGTCCGTGCAATGTGAATGACCCTAACACTTAGAGTATTTCGCACCGGCAGATGCAGCTCGTCTCTCGTACATGTAACATCGATTATTTTTTGTTTTTACGTGATTTTTTGGGGGTGAAACGTAATAGTTTACTGCCCCATACCGCAATTATACTTTTTAATGCTATTTCGAGGTTCTCTCACATCCCGGTTTTCTTGATGGGTGGCGCTTCTCGTATGTTTAGCCTAGTAACCAGAGTGAAAACCGCCCTGGAGGGGTGCAGAGCGGATCGGAGCGCAACGGCGCCCCGAAAGGGTAGGTTTTGACGATGGATTACCCTCCTTATCGAATGCACACCCCAAAAATCGATGAAAAATGCGCTACATTTACGTACTTTCAAATTGATTTTTCTCGAAATTTTGATAATACTTTCGCAAGTGAAATTTTTACAGTATACTCTATAAACCTTCCTCTTTGCTATAGGAAATTTTCAATTTATTTGGAGTGGACACCCTTAGGCGTCCGTCCCCCAATAATGCATTAGTTTCTAACGTATTTTGTAGCCATAGTTTTTAAGAATAGTAGCTATATTATTTTCTCGTGTCGTTTAAAAATTTTATTTCTTGTTCAGTTCTTCCTTTACCTGCATATTTTAATAAGTGCATATTTTGCATTATTTTCATATTATTTCTGCATATTCTTGTATATTTTGGGTGCATATTGCATGCATATTTAACATGTTTTTTAATGCATATATTCCAGTCTCTAGTAATAAATCTAAAAATTTTAAAGAATCAGCTTAAATTAAAAAGATAAATAAGAATAATTTCAAGAAGATATCACAATAAATTGGCTGCCCCAACGTGGTGATACTTTTTGATAACCTCGATTATACAAAAAGATTAATTATTCGTATTGGCTTTACCAATACGCCAATTGGCGCTACAAAATTTTTGGACTTACTTTAACCCTGAAATTTGAGTTTTTGTTAGGATGGGTGATAGTCCAGCAAAGAGAACCACTAATCCTGAATTTAACTGGCAAGAAGTGATGAAATAGAGGAAAGCGCAAACAAAACAAAAGAACTTAGAAATAAAACATTTGATGAATTTAATCATAACATGGAAAAGATAATAGTAGAAGGAGGCGCAACCAAGACGATGAAATTAATAGACCAAAAAATACACGAAATAAAACAAAATGAAATCCATGACAAACAATTAGAAGAAGAAATTATAGAAGAGAAGAAAGGATAGTATAAAAAGAAAAATGATCATGAGAAGCTTTATATTAAAACTTGACCAAGATGTTTATTTGAACAAAATAGTTAAAGTTTATGGAGACGAAAAATCCAATTCCAAATTACGGTGTAAAATTTTTAACACCGTTTCTAAGGGAATTGTCGAATCGACTGGAATGAAGTTAAAATTTGAAAAATGGGAATTCTTCAAGAACAAAGTTAAATACCTGGGTTATCAAATAACTTTTAACGACGTCCAAATTGATTAGATAATATAAAAATTATCTCAGACCAAAAAATTTAAGAACATTAGTTGTTTTATTCCTGACTATTCAAATAAAATTTTACCATTGTTGGCGTTGTTGCGCAAACACGTAAAATGGAACCTTAAAGCAATACTTTTTACGAATATGTGTCTACTTCACCCTGATTTTACGAAGAACTTGTAGTGAATGGTAGTGAATAGTCAATGGAAAGTTTATTTTGTTCATGAAAGTTTTGATATGGAATTGATCATGATTTTGAAATTTTGAAATAATTTGAAATAGTTGGATACGGCTATGAGAGGGATGCTATAATAAAATATGATTAAATTAGCGATTTTCAAATAGTTTGAGACAGTTTGATTGAGAATGATTTATTTCTAATATAAATATGGAAGTAAAGAAATAAAAAAGTAAAAGTAAAGAAGTAAAAAAATAAAGAAAAAGTAAAGTAAAGAAATATGGAACTAAAGATGGAAGAAGCAGTTGAGAGCTACTATGACAAAAAGCAACTAATTACCGCTATCAGCATTCCGCTAGAAACAAAAAAGTGCTGTATTGTTGTGCAACGTGGATTATTGGAAAGGCGGAAAAGAGGAGATGTGGTGCTACAGAAAATAAGGATCGGCTGGGTGGAAATGACGACAAATGAGGAGGTTTTGAGACGAATGGGAGAGGAGCGAGAGATGTGGAAACAGATATTCAGTAGAAGAGATCAGGTGGTTTGGTCACATACTGAGAAGAGAGAGGCTACTGAAAACTATCGAGAAGGGTAAAATCGAAGGTAAGAATTCAAGAGTAACTCCCCTCTTAAGATACATAACTCAAATAATGATGGGCGCAGGAAGCGAGAGCTATAAGAAGATGGCGAGATTAGCTTTCGACCGAGAAAAATAAAAAGCTACGTCAAACCAGTCATCTAACTGAAGACATCGAAGGAATTGCATCTGTAAATGTATCCCATTATCTCTCTCTCTCATTCCCTCTCAGATCTCTAATCTTCAATCCGATATCAGAAGAATTTCGTCCTGCCAAACCCGTTCCTTCATTTTATAAAATATAAATAATAATTATAAAAAATATTTTGGGTATTTTAAATATATTTCCTTAATCTCTAATGATTAACTAAGCCTTCCTAAGCGCCAGAAAACTTTTTCCTAATAGGTATTTTCGACTTCCCATAAGTAATAGCCAATAAACAAAAAGTGGCACTTTCACCCCCTCATTTCGTCAGAGACATGAGACGCAATGAGGAAAGGAATCAAAATGAAATGAGTGAAAAAATTAGTAAAACTATTAGAAAACGAATAAGAGCAGATGCACGAAATTGTAACCTCGAGAACATTGCACAGGTATTGGAAGAGAGAAAGACCTAGAGAAATTTTATCACATCAACATCAGAAGGAAAGTTTAGCATTGTCAAACTCAATGACGAAGTAAATGAAATAATCACACGACAGGAACAAAATAATACAACTAACAGAAGATGTTTATCAATCCCTATATGAAACTAAAGTTCTATTGCCACAAAGAGGAAAAGATAACAATAGGCAAATAGTCATCAATTAGAATCAAAAATCTGATATGACAACACATTACTTCCCCATTCACTAAATTCCACTTCCTTTTATGTTCAATATTAATAAAAAAAATGTTAACTCAAAAATTTTTTGAACTTGACTGATGGACTAAACACTAAAATAATGATTAAGGGCAGACCCGCACACTCAAAAACGAAGTGTGGAACGCCCAAAAACCAGATGAACGGATTATATAAAGTGGCACGCTGGTTACAAAGGAATGAGAACATCAGAAGAGAGACAGAAGTGTCATGAAATAAGGCAGGCTTATATCCGATGATGGATGGCATAGCTCCTTGATTGATTGATCGACTTTCATGCCCAGCCTTTCTTCTTCTTCTTTCTTTTCTTTATCAGCCTTTACTAATCCAGTGTTGGACATAGGCCTCCCCTCTCCGTCTCCAGGCGTTGCGGTCCGCCGTCAGTCTCATCCAGGAAAACCCGGCAACCCTCTTCAAATCATCTGACCATCGCATCTGTGGGCGTCCTCTTCCCCTTTTGTCCGTCCATACCTCACTTTATTTATCAACAGTTAACCAGAAATCTTTTTTTTGCCCCAACAATATGAGTCCTCCCCAGTCTTGGTACTAATTCTTTGAAGTCATCGTTATCTCCAAATTGCTAACTCCTTATGAGTAATTAGATTACAATAGCAAAACACATTTAAAGTTCGCCAAAATGGTTTAACTACTTGTATAATAAGATTTCTGACGTCACGTGACACATCACTATTTAGAAAATGTTTAGAGAATCTGGGCCCATTAAGTAGGTATCTTAGCGCAAAGATTAGCTACCCACTCTGCCAAATAAGTACAAACGAGAACATCATTAATTTTTCTAGGCAAAAAGTAAAATTTTTATTCGTTTTTTAAATTACAACTCTTTTTTATTATATTTCGAAAATTACACTTTTGTCTAAATCGGCGTGTCTATTAAATTTCTTTTAAATTACCTCGTGGGAGTTTTGAATTGAATATTATATTTTGTTTAAATACTCTTTAGGAAGAACTGTCTGCTATGTACATTGACAAACATTAATATTTGTTGTTGTATAATCATATTTTTGCTTTCTTTACGTTATAGACTAAAAAATAACCTAATATTCCAGGAAAAGATTTAAATAGTTTGTAAATAGTGAATGGCAGTTTTGTTTAAAAATTAAGAAATGTAATTGGTTTCATTTAAGTATATGCTGGCCCCTGCCCCTATATACAATATTTCACTGTTCTCAAATTTAAATTTTTTTATCTATTACCTATATAAAGTTAAATTTTGTATGAGAACATTTTAGAAGGTTAAATTTAGACATTTTATTAGCTATGAAAATTCAAAAAGTATATTCGTTCCATAAATATGCGTAATGTAGTGTAATGTTTGGTTTTGACCAAGGGGTGGTCGGGGAATTTTTATTTTGGAATTATTACTTCCTAAATTTGAATTTGTGTTAGGAAATTTTGTTTTTATTGTAAGGTTAGCGTTTTAGTGCTCGAAGTTGAACACATTTTGTTTTATATTCATTCACTTTTATAAAACAAAAATTAAATTAAAAAGTTAAAACAAAAATTAGTAAAGTTTAAAGCGGAATTTTTTTATTGGGAGAAATAAGTTGGTATTGGATACTGGAATAAAATAATATGGAGATGAGTCATGGTACATTTGGAAATATATAATTGAGAACCGGAACGGAAGGAAAGTTAAAAGTTTATAATTATTGTTAATTAAAATGAGATCAAGACAAGGGCGAATCATTAAAACTACTATAAAAAGATTAGGAGAGGAAGATGAAAAAATTTTAAATTAAAAAAATGTATAAGAAATAAAAATTAGCAGGGCCAGAAAATGAAGGTGCATCTAAAAGCGATAAGCTAAAAATTTGAACATCGATTCCAGGAATAAAATTGTGCTTTGAAAATTTGCATAATATAATTTATTCCTTAGGGTACGTTTATGTTGGAGCTGCGATAAACGATAAGAGCGACGATACTAGCGAAGCTAAGAAAATAAATGTCATTATTTTATATGCAGTTGTTTATATTGTAGCGTTGCGTTGATATAAACACCTGCATATAAAATAATGACATTTATTTTCTTAGCTTCGCTAGTATCGTCGCTCTTATCGTTTATCGCAGCTCCAACATAAACGTACCCTTATCATATAAGCATATCCAGGGCCGTCTCTTCCAAGGGTGCAAAGTGTGCGTAGCACACGGGCGCAGAAACATTTGGGGCGCCGGCCAGATGTAGACGTTCATAAAAACCAACCTTAAGAGTTTTTTTATTCGTGCTTTATTTTTAAGGCATCAGCTATCTTTATTTTTCAAAAAAAACTAACAACAAAGCACGTTTGCTGACTAACACTTTGTGTTTATAATCGAACTTCTACAGGGCACAGGTTAATTTTTATGCTTCCTGCCGTAGTACATTTTTGTTGTGCAAGTAGTACATATAAATATCAGATTACTAGATTACTAACTAAGCCGACCGCCTAAGATCTGTGAAAAACACGATTCACAAGTCAAAGTAGCCGACTACAATATTGTTGTTATCGTTTTGCAGAATTTCTTGTAAGCATTTTTAATCAACAAAGTAGGTAAGTATGAAAATATCAGAATTATTTTTATTCATAATTCATTGTCATTCACCGCTTAGACATCGTTTACTTACTTCGTTAATTTCTCGTGACTGTGATGGTGTAATAAACTGAATACCAAAAAAGTTGCGAAAATTTCCTATTATTAAATTAATACTGCCGACAAGTTTGTTGCACTGTCTTTGATTGTTGCATTTAAACTTAAAAGGTAGGTAAGTTTTAATTTTTTTTAAACTCTTCTAAACGTCAATGACCTTGAAAATTTGAAATTACCGCCTGCGGCGCATGGGGGCGGCAAATATAGGTTTGCACACAGGCGCCAAATACTCTTGAGACGGCCCTGAGCATATCCAAAAACTGAAAACCTTGAATTATGTATCATCAATATTCCATACCATCGTATTTAATCAGTCAGACAATCAATTACCAGTCAGTAATTATTACTTATAGATCATAAAATGTACACAAAATATGACATACAGCATAACGTGGAATCCACTCCACGGTATACAATTAAATTTGCAAAATCGAGAATTAAACCCACGATTTGTGAACTAAAGTCTGACTTCCTGCACACTTGACGTCAAACAATCTATAAATTATTTATTACAACATAATAAGAATCGTTGAGAATGCGGCCATAATTATCTAAATTAGTTTTTGATTGTTGATACAATGAATATACTATAAATATACATAATAATGTAAAATTTTTCTAACGCATGCAATTTACCTAGAAAAATAAGCAGTTGGGACCATTTCTCAATAATATTTAAAAACATTTAATTTAAATGTGGTAAAGTATTTTTAAAACTTTTATTTTTTCAAGTCAATTAATTATTATGTGTAATAATTATGAAGTTGACTAATGAACCTAGCTGATGCCAAGATGACTAGTAGTTAATATTAAAGAAACATTAATTAACTAAATTAATAATAAATTGCTTATTTGTCTATTTACAAGTTTTTCAAATTAATTAGTTTTTTTATAACTAATAAAATTAAATAATTAATTAATAACCGACATAGATTGTCGATTTATGCTTTACGACCAGAGTAGGCCAAAATGTATTTCAAATACAAATTATAAAATACACTTTTTGTTTCGGGTATTTAAAATACCAAATACTACAAGATATTATTTTAAATATAAAAATATAATATTATTTTTGAATTAATACATACATAATATATTATTGATGTGAATTTCAAAGGGGTCGTAAATTTTGGAAAATTTCAAAAGTCAATCCACAATTCGTTAAAAAATATTTAAAACTATCCAGATTTATAAATAACTAGCTGGCACAGTCGGCCTACCGGCCGCCTTTAACCATCTAGACCGTGTCGGATGTAGTTGTTCGGCCTTCGGCCTCACTCCAAGGTTCTAAAGTAGCCTATGTTTTTCGTAGAGCGTTGTAAATAACTTCTACACCAAATTTGGTTAAAATTGGTCAAATAGAAATGTAAAGCACGTGCACGCGTATTTGCATTGTCGATCGGTTGACAGCTTGACAGCATTTATTATTGTTTTTAAGTTGATTTTGAGTAGCCTGCCTTCCTTTAAGGAATCTCGATAATCCATTCATGCGCGTCCCATAGGGACGCGCATGAATGGATTATAGAGATTCCTTAAAGGAAGGCAGGCTACTCAAAATCAATTTTCCTTTCCTTTGCGAATTTTTGCACTATTTCAATACAAAAACATGCGCAGGAACCTACATAATAACTGTGCCAAATTTGGTTCCGATCGGTCAAACAGTTTAGGAGTCTATAGGGAACATACATCCATTTTTATATATATAGATAACAAATGACTTTTAGCCAATAACACAAGGGTAGAAGTGTTCCCAGTATGGCGATAGATTATAATATTTTATTGATATTGTATTTTTCTTACACATAAAAAATTTTTAAGGTGAGTGAAAATTTTGAATATTGTGCGCGAAAGTTTAACGACGGAAATTGGTATTGCCGGTATAGAGAGAATTATTTTCGAATGGATTATGGAATTTTTGCGTCCAAGTAGACTCCGGAGCGATATGGCACGGGAATTCAGCGTCAGACCTCGAGAGTGAGCAGGTCGAGAGTAAAATTCATTCTAGGTAGTTTGGGGGATCGAAATTTGATTTATCGATAAGTGGTCGATGTGCTTTTTATAATAATTACCGAGCCAGGGTGATTTTGTTAATTGCAACAAGAGTGAAAGATTGGTCCACATAAAAACTTGGAAAAGAATGAAAATAAAACAAATTTCAAGGAAGGGATGCGATACAGTACTGAATATACAGATTGGAATTTGGAAACGACACAGAAATTGATGGATGATCGTCGAAAAGAAATAATTGGCGATTTTACTGAATGGACACCAGCAGAAATAATAATTGATGAAGATTTTATGAACTTTCAATGTTCGGGACGTACGTACAACGAATTTAATTCAGATGTGCGGGATTCCGAATTAATATTTAATTGACATTTGTTTGACAAGATGTACATAATTTGATAAGCTTTTTTGATTGAGGTGCTACTATTGTAAATTACCAAACAAAAATTATATTGTTATCAATTTCATAAATTTGGGTTTTACAATTGAAAGAGATTAAGAACAGTTTGAAAAATATTAACGAACATAAAAATTAAATTTGGGGTTATTACTTATATAAATTTTGGGAATGATTAGAGAAACAACACAAATTGGGAAAAATGTATAGTTGCCACATTTCATTCTTGTAAAACACGACAATATATTAGGGTGGTCGTAAATTTGGGGAGTTAACTTTTATCTTTTTATGAGAAAAGCAACGACATACAAAACAAACTAAATAGATTTAGAGCTATATGCGGCACAATCCATAAATACAGAAACGCCTAAAATTTCATAAAACTGCAGCAATACCGACATTGACCTATGGGTGTGAAGCATGGGTCATTGGAAAAAGAAACGAAAGCAGAATTCAAGCAGCAGAGATGCAATTCCTTAGAGCAATGAAAGGCTGCACCAGAACTGACAGAATAAGAAGTGAAGACATAAGACAAAAACTTATGATTGCGCCTTTGATGAAGTACATTAAGACATACCGACAGCGATGGTGTGAACATAAATGGATAGGATGGACAACCGTAGACCAGTAAAATGATAATGGGATACCATCCTAAAGGAAAAGAGAAGTTGGGCGACCGAGGAAACGATGGACGCCGGAACAGGATTTAGCCTAATCCAGGAAGTTTTATGATGATGATGAACTTTGGATCCTGTCCCTTCCCCAAAATAGGCTCCAAATAAGTAAAAATAAATTATTTTTAATTATTTCTGATTTTATTTTAATATTTATCTACGATGGATAAAATTTTCCATTTAAAATGCATGTGATTTTACTGCCTTTGATTTGAAATTTGAAATTTTCAGAAATTAGTTTACAAGTATTCTACAGGACAAAAAAAATGCCGGCCTTTACCTTTAAATATTAACAATTTACGGACAGTGTAGAAGTAGTAGTTATACAGTTTGTTATTTTATAGCCTTTAAAAGGCCCGAAATGGTAATAATTTGGTTACAGGACCACTCCCTTGAGCGGCCTCACTCTTAAAGAAAGTTTTACAACCACATACAAAATATAAAATTCGCAAAAATATATTTAAAATATTTTGACGTAGGTAAATAAAATATAACATTTCTCAACAGATATTTACAAAAGTGGGCATATTCTTTATTGTTTTTAAAGTGGGGTTTTTAATTTATATTTTTTATAAAGAAATAAATAAATTCCCCCAGTGCGGCATTTAGGCCGCACAATCTAGGCAATCACGTTTTAGTAATAATATTAATTCAAATCACCACAATTACATATATCTTGAAAAAAACATTTCAAAAGTAGACAAACTGATTTTATAAATATAAAATATAATTAAGTTACAGTTTTTTAACGTCGAAGCTATTGCTGCTACGCCCTTGGAATTCTTGGGCGTTTCAAAGTTTTTTTCTACGGACATTAACTTAAATTCTTTGAGTCTTTCCTGCGAAAGCTCAGAAATCTGAGAAAGCTTAGACCTTTTTTCTACCATCAGTAATGAAATAGCGGTTCTCTTAAACGATACGAATTTCGTTTTTTTATTCACACCAATAATCAAAAAAAATTACACATAATTTTTAATTTTAATTTAACATCTCAACAAGAATTATAATTTTGGTTATGGAGCAGTGCTTACTGCTGAAAGCTTATGTTAAAATAAAAAAATATTTGACTCATTTAGGGCCAGTTTACTAACCTCCAGTTAAATTTACCTGTCAGATAAATCTACCATGTGACTTCTTTTAGTTCAATAAGAAGAAACTAAACCTCATGTACCTATCTGATGCATAAGTCTAACTGGAACTTTAATTGGAAATTGATAAATTGACCCTTAATTAACGAATTAATTTTTAAAGTTTAATTTAATAGAAAAATTAGTTTTAAGTCTCCTCTTTAAATTGTTGGATTTTCGAAGTAGGTACATTTGGTTTAAAAATGTTTTTAAATGTTTCTCAAATTTTTTGATTACTTTGCATAGGAACTTAATTTTTGCTAAAGAGAATGGAACATGCGTGAAGCCGTAGTACGTAACCGTATATCTGATGCGGTGGGAGAGAAACTAAACTAACCCAACTTTTTTTTAAATTAGTCAATAATGGTACCAAACGACAATGGATTTGATACAATATATATCGTTCGATATCATTAACTCCTTTTTTCAATTTTAATTTATAAAATTCCGGCATCACTGATACGGTCATTCCTAGCTGATACGAAAACATACTCTGTGAACTGTTATAAAGATTTATACTCGAAGCAAACGTAAACAAAATGCGGGACAGCAAACTTTGGACAATTTTTTTAAGTTTGTTAAATTTTTATTATTTTTAAATTATAACTTAAGTTTTCTTATAAAATAAAGTAAAATAAAACATCAGTTCTATGTATCTATTTGTTCGTAACACAGCTCTGAAATAGTTATCGTGCGGCCTTCAGGCCGCACAATTATGGTAGCTATACGCTAGATGATCATATATTGAAAAATTCAAAATTGTTTTAAAGTGGGTTGTGACTGTATGATTATATTCCTCAAATAAGAAATCCACTAGCTTTCACTACACAGCATATTTATATCTGAACTAGCCGGCTTTGAATCTTAAAAAATTCAATACGCGGTGGCCCACCGGGCATTCGCCTGGTTGCCCGCAGGTTCAGTCCGGACCTGGCCTTCAAAAGTAATTTTGGCTGAAATAATTTGTTATAATTATGGTGACCATATGTACTTAACTTATTTTTTGTACACCCGCTGGGGGGCGTGGGGGGGGGGGGTGCCACCCGACGCTGCCCCAAACCTCATGGTTGTTTCCTTCAGTGCAACCCCAGAAAAAAAAGTCATCAATCGTAATCGTCGTATATTTAGGTACGGCGCACAGTGTGGTGAAATGGAGTTTTTGTGGACAAACGGTTGCTGAGCCTTCAATTTTAGGGCAAAAAATCTGGAAGTTGTCTTACTATATCCTTAATCGTTAATATATATAAAAATGGATGTATGTGTGTATGTATGTATGTTCCCTATAGACTCCTAAACCGTTTGACCGATCGGAACCAAATTTGGCACAGTTATTATGTAGGTCCCTGCGCATGTTTTTGTATTGAAATAGTGCAAAAATTCGCAAAGGAAAGGAAAGTTGATTTTGAGTAGCCTGCCTTCCTTTAAGGAATCTCGATAATCCATTCATGCGCGTCCCTATGGGACGCGCATGAATGGATTATCGAGATTCCTTAAAGGAAGGCAGGCTACTCAAAATCAACTTAAAAACAATAATGAATGCTGTCAAACGATCGACAATGCAAATACGCGTGCACGTGCTTTACGTTTCTATTTGACCAATCTTAACCAAATTTGGTGTAGAAGTTATTTACAACGCTACGAAAAACATAGGCTACTTTAGTACCTTGGAGTGAGGCCGAAGGCCGAACAACCACATCCGACACGATCTAGATGGCTAAAGGCGGCCGGTAGGCCGACTGTGCCACCTAGTCCTTAATAGAATAGAAGAAAACAATAATTTTTGTGTTTTCCCACAGAATATTGCATAAGCCACGATTCGAAATTAGGGGTGCGCATATAATCGATTAATCGATTACGTAATTCGAATAATCGATTATTTCATAATCGATTATGATATTTTATAATAATCGATTAATCGATTATTGAAATAATCGATTATTCATAATCGACTATGAGTTCATAATCGATTATGAACTCGTAATCGATTATGGGTTCATAATCGATTATGAGTCCATAATCGATTATGAATTCATAATCGATTATGGGTTCATAATCGATTATGAGTCCATAATCGATTATGAGTTCATAATCGATTACAAGTTCATAATCGATTACGAGTTCATAATCGATTATGAACTCATAGTCGATTATGAACTCATAGTCGATTATGAACTTATAACTATAATAGGTAGGGCTATTAAGGGTTACTAAATTACTATATAATTTATTATTTTGCTAATTGTGTTACGGTGGTGCTAATAAGAAGTGTTGTTAAGCACCAGTTGATATTTGGATTCAAAATATGGATTTTCCATTCAACTTTTATGTATTTTTGTTTATAAAATTGATAGTTTTTAAAAAATATTTTTTTGCTTTTCAATTAAAGATTGCAACCCTTTTTCATCAATATGGATTTAAATTATTTGTCCGATATTTTGAGTGAAAGTGTATACTTTTACAAAATGAATTTTAATTAGAAGCCTTTTAGATGGATTATTGTTAACAATAAATTAATTACATAATGCATAATACAATAGTAACATTCAGTTAAAATTTAAAAACAAAATATTTGGTACTTCAGATTTAATCAGCGTTTTTATGAAGGAGTCGTAAAGCAACATTATAAATATGCTTCCAGGTACTTGGTTGGAGGTTATGCGTTATGTGGTGCAATCCTGCAATCTGAATAATTTGAACCCACGGTAATACGAATCTCCAGAATTCAAACTCAATAAAATGATCTACAAAATTTTCGAAATTAAATTAATGTATGTAGATTAACTAATTAATGTAAGTTTATTTAAATATTTTCAATTCCAGATCAAAATAATTTTTAAATGTTTTTTAAATAAAAATTTAATTCCAATTCATAATTTGATCGAGTTCGTTAATTAGTGCATTAGTGGGTAGAATTACTATGGTTTTGCACTTTTGAGATTGCACGACATGTTTATCTTTGGTACTACATAAACATAATATTACAAAGTCATGTCTGGTTGTTAGGGTCCGTCTTTCTTCGTGACGTAGTAAATTCATTATTATTTACATTATAAAACTTATTACAGATTGATACCGGACCGTAATGTGTTATCAGCTGGTGCTTAACAACACTTCTTATTAGCACCACCGTAACACAATTAGCAAAATAATAAATTATATAGTAATTTACTAACCCTTAATAGCCCTACCTATTATAGTTATAAGTTCATAATCGACTATGAGTTCATAATCGACTATGAGTTCATAATCGACTATGAGTTCATAATCGATTATGAATTCATAATCGATTATGGGTTCATAATCGATTATGTGTCCATAATCGATTATGAATTCATAATCGATTATGGGTTCATAATCGATTATGAGTCCATAATCGATTATGAGTTCATAATCGATTACAAGTTCATAATCGATTACGAGTTCATAATCGATTATGAACTCATAGTCGATTATGAATAATCGATTATTTTTAATAATCGATTAATCGAAAAAAATCGATTATTTTTTATAATCGATAATCGATTATGAAATTCCATAATCGCGCACCCCTATTCGAAATGCTAAAGTTCGTAATTTTAAAATAGTTTTCAATTGTTTTTAATATCTTTCTGTATCGTCCGTTCTGCTTATGTATTGTTTACATGGGCATTTGGGAAAAATTTATTGATTTGTTAATCCAATAATCTCTATCTATATTCGGTTATGAACGTCTTGCGACATTTTCCCGATACCTCCCTGTCTCTGCTCGTTGCGTGTTGAAAATGTGTGACGAGCACAGAGGACCTACAGCTTAATGTGGATTCCGAACCACGGGAATAGACGATTTTTACACCGCCTACTCCATCAAGGAAGGTTTTTAGCCATAAATAATGTTATCTGGGGCCAGCAGATAGACATTTGGTGAGCGAAAATTTCTTCTATAGATAGCACCTCACAGGATTATTTGAACCCGTGAATATTGGCTTGAAAGCGAACACGCTAGCATTTCAGCCATTCGCTCACTTAATCCAATAATACCTTCGGTAAAAATTGGACAAGTCTCAGTAAAAACGCTCTTGTGTTCGCATCTGCAAGTATCTGCAGCTGAAATTTGGAGGGCAAGTACTAGAGATACCAATGATACCACAAAAACACAACTTTTCGGTGTGTCTCATGCGTTCTCACACAACTAAAAGTTTAAGAGAAGTTAACATTTAAAAACATCGAGTTTTTAGGTCGAAATTAGGTCTACAAACCGTTAAAAATGTAATTCTGTGTTTTGTTTTGGCACTTGTGTGATGCTAGTAACGTGAAACAGAAATAATATTTCAACTTGAAAACTGAAAAAAATCAATGTATTTCCGTTTTTAAGCAAAGTTAAAGTACCTATGTATACGGTACATAGTATATGTATATAAAAAAAGGTTGATTTTGCCCCATTTTTTCGACACTTTCCAAGCGAATTTTTAATTATTTTTTTTGTGTTCCTGAATCCCTGGAATGTTCCTAGCAAGAAACTATTATTAAACAGACCAAATGAATTACTTTAAAAATCACCATTTGTCCGCCTCCACCACACTGTGCGCCGTTGACCTTTTTTTAGGTATTTACCGTGTTTCGCCGAAATGTACTTTTTTTTCATAAAAATAATATGGTCACCATAGTTATAATATAGTTTTGAAGTCTTGTTCAAAATGAATATAAAAAAATGAATCAAATAATTATTTCTATTGATACTAATTCTATCTTCTTTAGTAAAATCCGGTATAACAGTTGGCGTAAATAATTTTTTAGATTAATAAAGCATCAGAAAGAAAACAACGATTTCCACTGAAATAGAGCAAAACTTGGATAATAATAATAATTGATGCGTTGATAAATTACGAAACTTTACATTATTGTACAGAATTGTAAATTGAGATTAATTAGCGGATTTAACGTTAATTGTTGTTTTGGAACTGTTAAAAATAAATAATAAAAGTATAATTAACACGTGGTGAAATAAATCTATATATGAAAATCAAATAACGGTTTATTAAAGCCAGTGGCGTACCTAGACCACTTGTGGCCCGGGGCGGATTTATTTTGTAGGCCCCCTCTCACCCTCAAAAAAAGGTCATTTATCACTTTTTAATGTGGCTAGCCTTTTTTTTGCCTTAATCTAACCGTCTTCCATAAGCTATTGCCCTGTGCAGAGAAATAATAGATAGAATATCATCAATTATCATTACTGTTAAAAATGTTAAACTGATAAAAAGTTTTATCGTAAGAGCCCGAATTCGAACAATTGAATCTACGACGTTCAGCACGACGCAACGCAGCTCCGAAACCGACGCTCTCTGAACGACTGAGCCACGAACGAGCTCGCTCACTTGAGAAACATGGAATTATTTATTTTTGGGTGGGGCCCCCTTAGTAAAGGGGCCCGGGGCGGACCGCCCCCTCCGCCCCCCCCTAGGTACGCCACTGATTAAAGCTTCTTTGTAAGATACAAATTTTCAGCCACCGATCAGGATTATAAAGATAATAAATAATAGAATATTTTCAAAAAAAGATTAATATTATACAATAATCACGAAAATTTTAATTAAATCCAGATAGAATGAAATATTAAGAAAATTTTAAAAGAAGGGAGGTGTAAAAATTCAATTGAAAAATAATAAAAAAAGATAGATATCTCGGAATTATTATTCCATCATCAGGCATGCTTAATCAACAAATAAATGATAATTGAAAATAAAATTAGAAAAACATGCAAAATCAAGAAAAAACTGAAAAGTGTTTTTATTTTGAATTCAAATTTTCGTTAAAGATAATATTTTAAAATTATATAGGTATATCAAATTTACATATAAGATAATAACATACTCGTACTATTGTTTTGTGAAACATCATGTACATGTATTTAATTATTGAAAAATAAACATAGAACTTTATAGGAAAAACGTGATAAACGACTGCTTTTACCACACTTTGCGAAATGTTTAGTTTTCACTTGCAATGTAGGTAGTACAGAAAAAAGTTCATACGATTAAATGTTTTTTTTTCTTTGTTGCAATAATCATTGGATAGTTGTAATTATCAGATTTTAGATAATAATCTTTTGCAGACTTAAAAAATTTATATGGTACTCCAAACAACTTTCTAATCATCAATATTATTTAATTACATTTGAACTAACACGACGCGACAGTTCAAATTTAATACTCAATTGTTATTTCTTGGCAATTATAAAAGAAAGCTGCATTAAAAAAAAAAAATTTTTATTCCCCAGAAAATTAAAGCGACAATAATTTTGTACTATATAATAAATCTTCCTTAGAAGTTGTTTTCAAGAACCCAATGAACAATAAATTATACAAAATTAAAATAAAAAAATTCAACAATTGAGATCAATAAAATTAATTAGCTACCTTTTGGTTTAAATAATTTTGTTTGTAAAAAATATTAAAACTTTAGCCTTCTCACGACCTGCTTCTTCACGATATATTTATTTTTAATTGTGAGATTAACCCAAAATTGTTATAATTCTTAGTTAATGATACAACAATTAATTAGCGAACAAAACCACAATTAGATATTAATTTAAAAATAAAAAAAAGTGACTTGTACTTTTAAAAATTCTGGGTCGAAACACGTTTAACCTTTGTTTTTTTTTAACAAACCACTCATCCGTTTGAAAATTTCTATCATTTCAAATAAATGAATAAGTAGATCAGAAAATAAATAAATGTGGATCCATTAAACTTAGATGATCACGCTTTGTTTACTTTCTCAAACTGTCTGTTATGGTATTTTCGAATTTTAAAATATAGAACGTACTGAAATGTTCATTGCTGTGGTCTCGATTCAAATGCTTCTCATTCAATTGTTGTATTAATGGAATTCCTGAATTACTGGAATTCCATAAATATAAAACGGAATATACAGAGAAAAACAAAATGCGTGTACCTTTATAAAGGTTACTTCCGGTTAGACAAAACTGGATTCAGGTTTTAACCACAACACTTCAGTGGTTTGCTGTTACCAATGGATGAGTATAGAGCGGGAACTTCTTCCGCAATTTTTTGGCTCAGCACTCCGGTGACTCCGGTGGTTAGGAACACATAAAAAAGAACTCATATGGATTACTAAAGTAAATTGTTTTTTCAATTTATATCTTTTTGTTTGACTTGAACCGAGGAGTTAAGGCATCGGAGGCCGTTAGAACCATTTTAGTGTAAGAAAATTGGGCGCATTTTGATCAAAAAAATCCAAAATCGGTTTTCTGCGATTTTTCGACGGATTTCGTTAGGTAATTGTTCGTAATACTTTAACATACTAAAAAACGTTCTCTCGGAACCCTGAGCTTCTTACCGAATTCTTCGTCTGAAGTTGACATTTTTTATGAAGGAGTGAAAATTATGTTTTTCGGCAAAATATTTTTAAACAAATTTCTATTTCAGCTATATTGTTACCATATAACTCATTAAAAAAATTAAAAAAACTTAAAATATTTTAACAACATCCTCGAAATCATGAAAAGAAGTGTTTCTTAAACAAGGTGGAACTCGCTTTAGCGGCAGTTCCTAGGCTTCTATACAGCTACCTTTCTGGTGTGAAAAGTTGTTGTTGCTAGTTATTTTTGGTCGACATATTTATATAATGTAACTTCAGATAATCCGATAATCTGCACCAATTAAATTTTTCGAGATAACTTCTTATTAGGGTATCAACGTCTTAAAGTATCAACATCTTAACGGATCAAAGGATCAACGAATAAAAGGATCAACGGATCAAAGGATCAACGGATCAACGTATCAACAGATCAACGTATCAACAGATCAACAGATCAACGTATTAACGGATCAACGTATCAACGTAACAACGTATTTAAATTTCCCATATAGGTGAAAAATTATGTAAATAAAATATAACTTATATTTGAAAAAAAAGTTGTTATTTTAGTCGCCATAATTTTATAATGTAATATCAGATAATCTGCACTAATTAAATTTTTGCGGTTGGTATTTATCATTCACTATAATATAACTAATAATAATGAAGCTTTTCCATTCTATACGGAACTTTACTTCTCTGTAATGTACGGTCCATTTTTTGAGGTGGATCAATCCTCTTCTTTCTCTTTTACTTACAAAGCAAGATAAAAAATACCTTGATCCGTTGATACCTTGATCGGTCAGATCATCGGATCAAGTCTATATAGTAGGTTGAAAATTACAATCTTAAAGCACAGAATATTTTTGTAACCTATCCTAATATATAAATTAGATTTGAATTATCCGGACGGACGGACGGACAGACACCGAGCCAGATCATAAGGCTTCTTGCTATACTTTGTACAGAAGCCTAAAAGTAGCGCACTGGGTACCCAGTTCTTAGACCTCTATACACACAGAGTATTTCCAATACGGTTTGAAACGCTCTGTATGATTTTGAATTATGCGGACGGACGGACGGACGGACAGACACGGAGCCAGATCATAAGGCTTCTTGTTATACTTTGTATAGAAGCCTAAAATGGTCAGGGGGTTCTGATTTTTGAATATGTTTTAAGGTTTGGGGTCCTAATAAAAACTCTGAGTTGGCGACCTCGGCGACCGCCCGGAAGTGTCGCCATTTGAAAAAAATTGCGTAAACAAAATGTTTCTTTGCAATATTTCCTTACCAGTTGACTTTAGGACGAAAATGACTTCTACAAATCTTATAGAAAATAAACTTTACTACAACTTCTATCTAAGGTATTTTTCTCTAAGTCGAATAGTTGCTGAACTGCTTCTTGTTCACCTCCAAACCACCGGATTCTTCAGGCGTAGAATCGAAAAACTGCCCGAACGTTGGGAGTCAATCATAAACAATGCAGGAGAATATGTTATGCATTAGTTTATGTATTTTTTATATTTAAAAACTTTAAAAGTTACGAAGTTATGCATCAACCTGATAATTAAAATCCAAACCTAGAAACCAAGTTATTGCAAAATAAAAGACGTTAAATGCGATGTTATCGGATCTTACACGCGTTGGTGCAGACAGTAGTAGTAATTCAATTGTTTTCTTCGAGCTTCATTGTCATTATGTAAATTTCTCAAAATGATCAATTTAAAAAAAATTATAACAATTAGTAAATTTATCATTTAAAAACTTCATTTGGTGCGAAATCGTTTAGAATATAATGGAAATAGTTTCTGGTTGAAAATAAAAGTAAATTAATAATTGAATAAATACAGTAGGTCACGAAAAAGCCACAAAGCGGAAGTAATATGTTTCATTTGTTTGAGTAAAAATTAGGATTTCAATGAAAGTATGGGATGGTTTTGGCGTTATCAGTTTATCCTACAACTTTTCCAAGTCGTGGTATTGTTTGTGATCAAAACGATATATTTTATGTGTTACTTGCTACACTTACTTATTATCAAGTTTTAACTAGAAAATTATACAAATGTAAACGTGAGATTTAATTAAGAATGTTAATACAATGGGTCCATCACCTTTGAACGCTCATCATGAAATTGCTACCGTGTTTTATACTATTTAAATTTAATAGGTACTGTCAGATATTTTCCTGGTTCTGAAAGTAATCTAGGAAGAAAAATAAGGATATTTTGTTTTCTGCAGGAGATGCTATTCGTTATCGGAATAAAATTGGATTAAATTTAGGGACCTCTTAGGATTTAGGTCTACCGATTTAATGTAATATTTTTGTTTGAAAAAATACTTTCAAAAGGCATTTCAAATATTTAATTATAAATAATTATTTATGTGCCAAAGATATTTATATCCTAATTCCAAAATATATAAATTCAAGATTTAATTTAAATAACCACCGTAGTTTATAAATTTTATAAGAATTTATTTTAAATCGGAAATTATATAATTTCAAAGATAATCAAAATATATATTTTTGTATGTAAATTATACAGAAAAAACGCGAATTGGAGATATAATTGAATCGTTTATTTCAGAAAGGTATAGTGTATTTCAAATTAATTGGAATTAAAAAAAGTCTAGCATCAAATTACGTTGTTATAAAAACATACAAACTTACTGTACACCTGGTACACGCGTCCACGTGGAGTCGCAAAGAGAATTTTCGTAATAGAAATATTATCCAATAATAAGTCCTTATTATAAATATTAACCAATTAGAACTACACTACTCCACGTGGAGTATGAAATGCGGGCTTTCGTTGGCGCGATAATCTTATCTCTTATATTATTTTTCCTTGCATAGTTTGTATGTTTTTATAACAACGTAATTTGATGCTAGACTTTTTTTAATTCCAATTAATTTGAAATACACTATACTAAGTAACATTTTTGGTCATTTTTAGATAGACATGGTTTATTGTATTATATGCAAAGACCTATCGTTTGGTGCAGAAATTGTTTAAATAGGATACATTGTAATGCTTGAAATTCATAGGCGTTTGTCGTCGTTTATTGCAGAAAGGTATTAACGTCAACAGTTGGTACCTTTCTGCACTAAACTACCATGTGATAGATAAGATAATCATAACTAGAGACTGGAATATATGCACTAAAAAACATGTTAAATATGCATACAAAATATACAAGAATATGCAGGAATAATATGAAAATAATGCAAAATATGCACTTATCATTATGCAGGTAACGGAAGAACTAAACTCGATTTCAAATCTTGGTGGCCAAAATACTACCAAAAAAAACGGTATTTCTCTTGAAACACAAAAACAAACAGTTCCAAGAGCGAACAGACTTTCTTTTTCTATTTCGAAGTTCCATTATTTTAAACATGATTCAACAAAATGTGGATACGTGATTGCTTCCGAGTTTATTGATGGTTTTTATAATCATACATTTGATCTTAATCCGCCAAGAAGTGTACTATACAAATGCCCAACATAAGGGCCATCTATATATATAAAAATGGATGTATGTGTGTGTGTGTATGTATGTATGTTCCCTATAGACTCCTAAACCGTTTGACCGATCGGAACCAAATTTGGCACAGTTATTATGTAGGTTCCTCCACATGTTTTTGTATTGAAATAGTGCAAAAATTCGCAAAGGAAAGGAAAATTGATTTTGAGTAGCCTGCCTTCCTTTAAGGAATCTCGATAATTCAAAATCAACTTAAAAAACAATAATGAATGCTGTCAAGCTGTCAACCGATCGACAATGCAAATACGCGTGCACGTGCTTTACGTTTCTATTTGACCAATCTTAACCAAATTTGGTGTAGAATAAGTTATTTACAACGCTACGAAAAACATAGGCTACTTTAGAACCTTGGAGTGAGGCCGAACAACCACACCCGACACGGTCTAGATGGCTAAAGGCGGTCGGTAGGCCGACTGTGCCAGCTAGTAATATGATAAAAATGTACCTATCTTAGTGACAAAAATTGAACATGTGAAAATAATTATGTCATATATTGAAGAATGTTATCTTGACTTTTATAATAAAATTCTTGAGTGGCCTGTGAAGTCAAAAAACATTCAATCTAAAACTAATACAGCTAATAATGTTACAGAGATTGAAGAACAAGAATAAAAATTAGTTTATAAGTTGAATTTGTAAGCATTTCTGGCCATAAAATTATATTTTCTTAAATCTTATTGCGCTGGCTTTATGTTTATTTGTGAAAGGGTCTAACTATAAGTTTTGTTTTTTGTAATATTTTTTCTATTAAAAGAGTTAGAAGTCCATATGTGTTTATTAAATGGTGTGGAAGCATGGGCGTAGCCAGGATTGTTGTCAGGGGGGGGGGCAAAAATCAAAAAACAAGATTAAGAGTAAAAAAATATTTATTTGAAAACATGTTCTTACTTAAGAATTAGCCTACGTGTGTTTTGACAAAATCTTGATAAAATTTCAATCTGAAATTTAGTTTTCGCTTCCAGAACCCTCTTTTTATGTATGCTCATCATAGAAAGCCCGATGAGCCGATTTTCAGTCATTGTTGACCGTAGCCATGTTTTTACCCTTCGCAAGGTACTGAAAGATCTTTCAATAGTGCACGTCGTGCTGGGTTGTGCAAGCGAGATAAGTAGCGCCTGTTTTACAGCTGGATAGAACAATTGCGATTCTTTGACTAGTGCAGCAAGTTCAATTTCCTTCAGGTCAGACTTTGGCACATTTTTCTCCTTCCATTGGTTGTACCATAGCTCAGCTTCAGTGGCGAAACCATTTAACTTGTAGTATTTACAAAAACTTCCAGTTTTTTTTATAAACTCATCATATGTCATCTCAAGCATAATGAAAGGATGCAACGTAAGCAATGAGTATGCGGGTAAGTTCTTCTCTGAAAAGCGGTGTTCCAGGGAGCTTAATAATGAATCTAAGTACGGAATGATTAATGATCTTTTCCAAAACTCACTTAAGGACTGTGCTGGAGGATTTGCACGATGTTTCTGCCGGTTTGTGATCCGCGGTATTGTGAAATTTGTTCCAAGATCCTCGGCAATTTTTTCAGCTTCTGCTACAACATTTTGGCTCTCAATGTCAGCATTTGCTCGGTGATTCCTGATGATATCTGAGATTCTTTTTATATGATTTGCACATTGTAGTAAGTCCATAGTTACTGATTGTAGAGCATTTACTACCGGTTGCAGAAAGACCGAATATTTTGCTATGAGACATACACTAACAATGAATTCAGAGTTTGTGGCAGCGCAATGCATTTGAAAAGCAGTTTTTCTCGTTACATTATTACCCTCATTTGATAGTTTTTCAAGTGCGATGACGATTTGCACATAATGTTCCTTGAATGTGGCAATAGCTTTATATTTTAGAGACCAACGGGTTTCGCAGAGCATCGGTATATTTGGTACGTATTTTCGACGAAGGGGCGATTCTCGAAAGAATTTTATTATTTCTTTAATTGTGGATACAGTATTTCGTATTACTGCTATTTCGTTTAAGTCGTTTACAACTAAGTTCAATTTGTGACTAGCACAATGAAAATATAGTGCTCTCCTATACCTTTCTTGAAGAATTTTCTGAACACCTCCATCCTTTCCTGCCATAGTGGAGCAGCTATCGTATCCTTGTCCGACGCACTTTTCTGGATCAAGGCCCAGGTTTTCCAGAAAGTTGTTAATTGCAGAGGCTATAGATTTTGCATCCATTGCAGTCAACTCTACGAAACCTAGAAATTCCTCACGAACCATCATCTTGCCTTGCCCCACCTGCCCCTCCCTGGCTACGCCCATGGTGGAAGTGACTTATGTAATACACTAGCTAGTGCAAAATATTAATTTGCTAATGAATTTAAAGAAATATAGTTATTTCCATTTATCTCAGAATCTCTTAAATGTTACTTAGTACCTTTCTGAAATAAACGATTCAATTAATACAGATTCTCGTATATTTAGAATACAACTTCTCGATGCCTCCCCCCCCCCCCCCCCCGTTCCTATTTTCGCCTTTAACCTAGGGGTTATCAATTAAAACTTTTTTTGGATGACAAAAATTATTATTGAAACAAAACTTCGATAAACGTATATTTTTTGCAATAGAATAAATAAATTTTTTCAATTTGTGACCATTTCAAAAATAAGATTAGTTCACAGCGGTGGCTAGAGTGCATACTGGTTGAATTCGGAGCGGTAATTTCGGGTTCGAATAACGGACCTCGCGGAATTGCTTACTCAGTTCCCCGGTAAGCATCATGCACACACTGTGGCTCAAAAACAAAGCCTACCAAAAGTAACCCTTACAAATAAACCCATACCAACAAAAAGCGTAATGACCTTGATGTTACAAACGCTATATGTACTTATATAAGAGAAAAAATAAAAAATAAGATTGTCGGAAAATTTTCTGAGAAATCCATTGCAAAATTTATATAATTAACATAAATTTATTGTTTATATAAATAATTATTAAAAACTTTTTAATTTGTTATTTATTTTTTTGCCGCTTTCTTCATTTATTTATTTAATTTAAAAATTTATTTATTAAGCTCCATTATTTTTTACTTCATAAACCATTTTCATATATGATTACTATTATTAACATTTCCGTTCATATACTTTAGCAGTTTCTGATTTTTAATTGTTATCAGATAAGATGTTCAGTTAATTAACTGTATTAAAAGCTGGGGTGTCAACTATAACGCAGATGTTTTTCTACGACCAAGGGAGGATCCAGCCTCAGTTCACGTAGAAAGTATTATTGCAAAAAGTGAAATATTTGAATTTTTAGTGCATTTAATCGTTTTTTCCGATACGTGAGAAATCGGTGGGGGGGGCTATTTATTCCCTTTTACCATCCCTTTATCCGCATTTGCCTACGTACATACAAACATACAAAATAGTGCGACATATAAAAAACACAATCCACCTTCTTATTTTCGATTGGAGATTTCGGGGCTTTAAAAATTTAATAATTTTTAAATTAAATTAAATCATACGGTTACGCATGTACATGTTCAAATCTTGTTTGATATGATTATGACTCAAAAAATTAATAGCAAAAATTTTAATACAAAACAACTAAATCTGTTTTGAGTTTCCCAAAATCTAAAATTTAGAATAGCAACTTTCTACATGAGTACTAGTCTTGATATCACAAAGGTTTAAAAATTTGAACTAAAATTATTTGTCCAAAATTAAAATCATTTTGCATTCAAATAAACTCCTAAAAATAATGCAAAATATATCCAAAGAATAGATTGACTTGATGTGATCTTGATTGAGTTAAGGAGCAAAATTCACGAAATTTCTTAGCTCGGCCTTCCGGTGCACATCGACACGCTGTGGATATAAGAATTGGTTATGTATTTACATAAGTCAGACCAATTGCCAAAACGTCAAGGTCAAAATGGAAAGAAAAATTATGGAATATTTCCTTTCAAAATAGCATACGTAATTAGAAAAGTCCTTTTGAAGGAATGAAACCGAAAACTAGGAAGGGTTAAACTTTGCACCACATTGAGCAATTTGTTTGTTAATATCTAAGACTCATATCATGTAATAGGATTCCAATTTAATTGGATTAATAATTAGATGTTAATTTAATGGGAGCATTGGAGATGTTGAACCAAGAAAATTATTTGGTTATTTTCACCGTAAATTTTTATATTAATTATTTATGAAATTAAACCACTTTGTTAACAATGAAAAATCTGTTGTGCTGTAAGATTTATTCACTTCTCATTTTGGTACTGCGGTAGAACAAGCAAACACAATAAAAAAAAGTTTAACGATTTCTATTTTATACGTTAATGTGTATCACGTTTGAATTAATTGCTTGTTGAATTATCACTTTTATTTAAAAAAATGTATTACTGGAGTGGAATATTATTAGAGAGTCAAGTGTAAACATTTTGCAATTTTGATGCATTGGATCAGAATTCGTTGGAAAAAAGATTTTGCCATAGTGCCGGTAATTTAATATTCTTATTTCTACAAAAAGCAGACCGATTTTCCAATTTCTTCTTCTTCTTTTTTTTTTCGTTGTTTTTTATATTTCCAAAAAAGTTTTAAAAATTCGACTTAAACAAAAGGAGAAACTTTTTATTTTTATTCGGTGATTTAAATTCACCAATATTTTATTTCCGTTTCTGTATATTTTGCAATAGGCGAAATTGCGGAAATTACTTACCATGCCGTTTTGCTTCGTCGTTTTTCTTCATAAGTGGAGCACATTATTGTTACTATAAGTACATCACTATATGTATCTACCGATACGGTTTATTGTTTTATTACAACACTTCTTAGAATATAATTATATTAACGATACCATCAAACAATCACCAATCAAAAAAAAAATCAAAATTTTCTTTTTTGAATTTTTCAACTTTTCGATTATAACGATATAATATCACATTTATGTACTTTAGAAAAATCACTTGTCATCCAATAAATACGATGTAATAAACGTATTACTCACGTGCGAGGCATGTTTATTGTGTAGAAGTTACCGACAGTTACCGTGGAAATGAAGAAGAGATTTGCGTTTGAATGAGTGCACCTGTTTCGTGTGCACTCACCGTGTACACAAGAAAACCTCTTTCTCTTTTATATTTCGTTACTATCTTGTTGTCTCTCTCCGTACTTCATTAAAATATAACTTTTGTAGCAAACATTTATTCCAAACCATTTTTTCTTCCCCTATATTACTTAATCACCTTTGCACCTTATGTATTGCTTTCCAACATTATTTTCGTATTCTTCAACTTCGTTGCAAATTTTTTTTATTTTGAACGACCCAAATGATGCATTTTAATTAACGTTCTGAATTAGTTTTTATACATAAATTCCACCCACAACAAAAGAATAAATAATTAAAGCGAACGCCAGTGTATTAAATTATCCTTATTTATTGCAGAAAAAAAAATTAAAAACTTTCATTTTAAATTTTAAAATTACTATTTGTTAATTATAATTTCTAAAAAGGGTTTTAAGTACTTAAGATCGCCAAATACTAAATTAACACCAAAGAGATTGACCTAAATACTTTAATTGCTTTAGTATATATAATTTAATTAATCGGTTTAATTAGATTTCATTAATTATTGCATTCATTAAAGAAAAATTATATGATTTGACGCCAACTTATTTTCTGCAGGCGGTTTTTTTTAATATAGGTACGAAGAGTAAAATTTCTATTAAACGATTCATATGGAGTCCGTTCGTTGTTTTATCTCATGGTGGATCTGTTGGATTCCGTAGTAGTCCATTTAAATTAAAACTCTTCAATTTTCTGTCTTGTTTATCGTTGTGGCTACCGATCTGTCCTTTCTTTACAAGGACTATAATCGCTTACCCCTAAAAATTCAGTAGGATCTACAGATAGCATTTTCATAAAATCAGTAATAATTTATGGAAAAACAAGGTGGAACTCGCTTTAGCGGCAGTTCCTAGGCTTCTATACAACTACTTTCCTGGTGTGAAAAGTTGTTGTTATTTTTGGTCGCCATAATTTTATAATGTAATATCAGATAATCTGCATTAATTAAATTTTTGCGGTTGGTATTTATCATTCACTATATCCTTAATATACATAAAAATGGATGTGTGTGTATGTACCTATGTATATATGATCCCTATAGACTCCTAAACCGTTTGACCGATCGGAACCAAATTTGGCACAGTTATTATGTAGGTCCCTGCGCATGTTTTTGTATTGAAATAGTGCAAAAATTCGCAAAGGAAAGGAAAGTTGATTTTGAGTAGCCTGCCTTCCTTTAAGGAATCTCGATAATCCATTCATGCGCGTCCCATAGGGACGCGCATGAATGGATTATCGAGATTCCTTAAAGGAAGGCAGGCTACTCAAAATCAACTTAAGAAACAATAATGAATGCTGTCAAACTGTCAACCGATCGACAATGCAAATACGCGTGCACGTGCTTTACGTTTCTATTTGACCAATCTTAACCAAATTTGGTGTGTAGAAGTTATTTACAACGCTACGAAAAACATAGACTACTTTAGTACCTTGGAGTGAGGCTAAAGGCCGAACAACCACGGTCTACACGTATGGCTGCGATACCCTTGAGTGAGGCCGAAGGCCGAACAACCACATCCGACACGGTCTAGATGGCTAAACGCGGCCGGTAGGCCGACTGTGCCAGTTAGTATCTAATAATAATGAAGCTTTTCCATTCCATTCGGAACTTTACTTCTCTGTAATGTACGATCCATTTTTTGAGGTGGATCACTCCTCTTCTTTCTCTTTTACTTACAACTTAACTTCACCAATTACATCAAGCCACTGCTGTGGTTAACAATAAATAAATTTAAAACAAATTATTGTTTTATTATACATAGATACGATGTGTTTACAATCACAATTTCGAGGGTTCTGATTAGATTTCAATTATGCGGACAGACAGACACGGAGCCAGATCGTAAGGCTTCTTGCTATACTTTGTATTGTTGTGTCCTGGTCCACCCTTTATAGCTCCAGGTGACGAGGAACAACAAACCTCACGCACTTACCTCTAGCGGCTCTTAATCTCAGGTTTTTATTCTGCTTATCGCCCACTGTACAACTTTTAACTAGCAACAGCTCAAAAGAAACACAATCGGTTCAGCTAACAGATTTATTTTCAACAAAGAACACAGAAATAGAAATAACAAAATCAAAACTCAAACACAAATTCAACAAACTTAAAATTATAACTAAATTTCTCCTAACCTTTGTTTTGTGGTGACTCGTGGCTTATCGCACAACACTATATTTTCACAGTCACTTTCTTCTCGTTTCGTATCACCTCGTCCAAATTGTCGCCTACAATGACTAGACCTGCACCAATCCCAGTCCAATTGCTGGTTCTGTACAATCTTCCCCTTAGGACAAACACGGAATACTCTCTGTTGGATCTTCAACTTAATCGTTGATCTGAAGATCTATAATTCTCGTTGCATTTGATGATGCAGCACATATGAATTCCATTTGATTAATTAATTGAATTAGTTGATTAATTCAACTCAAGAATCACTAACCGACTACACGTGCGTCCGGTACGCTTTCAGCTTCGTAACGCAATACGACCGTTCGGTTCGCTCTCGAATTCGTAACTCCACACGTCCTATCTGGACGCTCTCTAAATGGTAACTCGACACGTCCTATCTGGACGCTCTCTAAACGGTAACTAACTCGTTCCCTATTTGTTATCTTTGGATATGGGTCCTTGTTTTGTTTTTTCTTGGATTTTTTTCCGATATCCTTATTTTTCCCGTTGTTTTGTGCGCGTCTTCAAGTCTACGTATCTTTTAAAGTGTTTGGGTGTAACACCAACTTAAATTACATGCCTTAAAATTAACATTGAAAAATAAAATTGAACCATTAAAATAGACAAACAGTTAAATAACAATTAATGATTAACAAGACATCCCCGATTGTGCTTCCTTTAACAACGGGCTTTCTTCACTTTTCTGATGGCTTAAAGCGGGTTACTACTGTATATAGAAGCCTTTTTTTTTCAGAAAAATATAGTAGATAAAATATGACAATAAATTTTATCCGTTAATTTGATAACTTAATCCGTTGATACCTTGATCCGTTGATACCTTGATCGGTCAGATCATCGGATTAAGTCTACTAAATAGGTTGAAAATTACAATCTTAAAGCACAGAATATTTTTGTAACCTATCTTAATATATAAATTAGATTTGAATTATGCAGACGGACAGACACGGAGCCAGATCATAAGATTTCTTGCTATACTTTGTATATATTTTTTATTATACTTCATACGATGAGTTTACAATCACAATTTCGAGGGTTCTGATTAGATTTGAATTATGCGGACGGACAAACGGACGGACGGACAGACACGGATCCAGATCATAAGGCTTCTTGTTATACTTTGTATAGAAGCCTAAAACTAAATTCAGGGTTTCTTGAAACATATTTTTTTAAGAACCAAAATAATGAAAAGTACAAACTTGGTGAAGGTATTCCAGAAAATTAAAATTGAAATAATCCAGAAAAATATTCTAAGAGGAAATTTAAAAAGATGAAAAATTATGAAATAATAATGGTTTGGATGGGATTATGGCCCCTATGTCGTCCTTATTTTTTGATTTAAAAAATGAAAATTCGAGGTTAAAAAAGGTACTTTCCAATTGTTTTAATGGTATCCATCTGGAGCAGGTATAACAATTTTGTGCAAATTTTTTAAAAAATTGTAAATATTTTATAAACGGTTGAGATAAAAATTAAGAAAAATCAAATAAACTTCTTTCCGAAGATACAAAAACTCAGTTTAATCAAAAAATGCAAAGTAGAACTATTTGGCATGGTATGCCCTATAATTATATTTGTTTCTCTATTATTACATAATTTTTCTTCTTTTAATTATTTTGCAATTTGATAGTTTATAAATAATTATTGTTTCCCTCATTTAATTGTCAATAAATTAGTAATCTTCGGTGGGGATAATTTTAAATCTACACATCGATTTTTTAAATTATTAGGTGTCTTTTTAGTAGCGTAGATTTGAATTTCATCCCCCCCCCCCCGAGCCACAAATATTTTCTTGGGGTCCCACTGTATTTATTTGTTAATATTTACTCCGATATCCATACATAAATTATTTAACACCTCCCAACTAAATCAAAAAAATGTATATTTGTTTAAATTCCATGTAAGAATATGAATGTATGTAGGAAGTGTAATAATATACAGGGTGTGTTCTAGGTTAATTCATTAATTGTATCTACTTTTGCGCAGAACGCTGACCACACCGGGAAAACATTCTAAGTTCGTTACTATACAATTTAGTACGAAAATAAGTATCGTGTCATACGCTCCTAAATTTTTGTCTCTATTATAACCCTCTTTAAGGGGTGTAACTATCCTGACCGCTCGAAAAATACAATTATTCAAAAAATTTAGTAAACCCGGAAGTATCGAATGAATTTTTTGATTTTTGGACTGCATGGCAGCTTAAGTTTTGAAGAATATAAAAAACAAAACATTAATTATAAAAATGGCAGCGCTACATGTGATGCCATAAAGGTGATGCCCCCCACTGACATGCGTTGTAATGGCGGATGAAAATCTCGGAAATGGCGCAATCAAAAATTAAAAAAAAATAGTATCGGTTTTAATTGTTCGCAAAACTGTAAAATCTACAACAGTAAAACTAAAAAAATCGATGAAAAATTTCATATTTTACCAAAATAGGAAGAAAAAAACTTTTGAATGCCTATATCTTGCAAACGAAGCATTTTTGGACCCATGTTATTAGAAACTTTTTATCTTATTTTCGTTAGTAGAATGCGGTTTACTATTTTATTTACAAATACAAAAAATTTTTACAAATACAAAAATTTTTGAAACGCCCTGTATATTTTAGAGAAAAAGTTGTAGGACAAAAAATGTAGGAAATTCCATAGCGCTAATTTTTTGTTATTAATATTTTTACATATTTAATTTCGTTTCGAAGTTATGACGCATAATGTCATAATAGCTCCAGGTAAACCCCCCTTTCCCGTTACACGATTTAAATTATTTTCATCTGGCTTCGTCCTACGACAGGAAAAAGCTTATATGCAAAATTTGGAATGATTTGCTTGCTTCGTTTAGACGCTATCGTGTTCACAGACGTACATACACACACACACACACACATACACGTCTCATAATATTTGTGACATATCATGAATAACCCTCAATTGTGGCATTATCGTTAAAATTAGAACTGGGAATGCGCCATCTCTTAGTAAATGCATACATTCGGAAAATTTCAAGATACCTTCCATAGGAAGAAATCTGCAATATACTTTTAATGTGGCTACTCCGCCACACATATGTGGTTACATGATCTGTGTATTGAAGTAGCCACAAATATTTGTACACCAGAATCGTGTTAAACTGGGACGCCAGAAATATTACCATACATATTCGTGTATAACTGCTATGTTGCCACGTTTATTAAACTAAATTATTGAAATAATATAATCTGAAATATTAACTTGACTAATTTTTTAATTTATCTATCGAGTAATTTCTATTGATTATCTTTTTAAATAAATTCAATTTCGTAAATAATCGAAGATTTAATGTTAAGTAACTTAAGTTGCTATCGTCGCCGTCGGTCTAATACCTCAAAGCCCCAAAAACTATTTTTTTCAAGAAGAGGAAAAGACGTTTACCTACATATCATTATTATAAATATTTACTATTGATTTAAACCAATATTAGGGTCCCCCAAGACTTTACTCATTATTTTGTAGAATATAGTTTTTCTTTTTCTTATGAACTAAAATTCCTTTCCTCAAAAGTCTCAAATGTAGAAGACAGTTTATAGTATCAATCTATAATAATTTAAACTTTTAAATTATAATAATTTTTCTTGTGATACTTACTCGTAAGTATATGTTTTTTTACTAAGAATAAATTTTGTACATATTACATACATTATTTTTTTTAAATTCGCCATCCTTAGACAACCGACCCCCCCCCCCCCTCCCCCAATAATATGCTACATGGGGCCCCTGAAATGTAATTAGCATCAGACCTCAAAAAGTCACCATCCGCCACTAGAGTAAAATTCAAGTAAAGTTGGACCAGGAATTTTCGGTTTTCGCTGCATAGTTCTTTTTCTGTTCATCTGACGCGAAAATAGTCTATAGATAAGTGAAACTAGACTCAATTATCTGTAATTCTATTCATAAAACAACTTGGTAGCTATATTAGGGCCCCAGCTGTAAGCTTTCGAACTTAATTGACAGTTCCAATTTTACTTGAATTTTACTCTAGTACCAAGTTGTCGACTTTGTACGTGATTGGTATTCATCCTTCTTCTTCTTCTATGTGCCATGCTTCCATTCCTATGCTTGTGATGTGCGTTTTTAAAATTTATCACAAACATAGGGGACCTACTGCTTAACGTGGGCTTCGAACCACGGGAAGTGTAATACACTTCATTTCAAGAAGGCTTTTCTTGGCAGATACACCTCGGTGGTTTGCCATTGTCTTCCGAGGGGAGACGGTCAGACTAAAGTTTTTACTATGCCAGGATCGAACTGTGGCTTTCCGCTTAGCAGTCAAACGCACTACTGCTAGGCATACGACCGTCTCATTCATCCTATTGAACCTAAATCAATTCAGTTTCTAGCGAAATATAGTTATGGGCAGCACTCTAGAAAGAAAAATGCTGTCAATAGTTCTTTCATGTGTTTCTACGATTCATACAATGCAAGGTAGTACTGTCGATTATGCTGTTGTCTATTTGGGACCAAAATTATGTTAGTTTATTAACTCGGGATAATTATTAAATAATATTGTTTTAAAATATTTCGAGTTATAATTAATTCATTTTTTAATTATTTTCTGAAGAACGGAATATAGTTCGAAAGCTTAATAAAATATTAAAAAATGAATTAGGTAATTATAATTCAAAATTATTTAGGTACCCAAGGACAAGTGTATGTCGCACCAAGTCGAGTTCGATCATTAGATGGCATTCAAATTGAAGAACTCGATTGCACAAAATTAACAGGCAAAAACAACCATGCAATCAAGACTTTAAAAGAAATGAATCACTTAAAAAATTTGTTTTAAAGTTATGAATAGGTAGTCCAGTGAAACTTCCCCTAGCAGATACGACGGGGAATGATATTTTGTCCGTTAGAGAGAAGTGTCCACTAAAGGCAGAAAACAGATTTTTGAGGAAAAAAAGTACAACATTATAATTACAAAGTTTAATAATAAGTTTTTATAAGTTTAGTATAATTATTATTTATTACCTAATTAAAAAGTACAAAAAATCAAAAATCTTGAAAATTCAAATTGAAATTCTTGGAAAACAAGCGTAATAAAAAAGGAAGTAAAAAGTAAACATTTCAACATATTAAGTGCAAAAAGCCATTTATTTCTTAAGCGTTTTTTTAATTTTGTCAATTTGGTTTTTCACACAAAATTTAACATCAGTCCAACTTCTGTTATTCAGTAAAGAATATTTTTGTATGCAGTTAGTACAATCTGCCTTTCCTGGTACAATGCCTTTTGTAATTTTCCCTTTGAAAAATTTAAAAACGGCATCTTTTTCTTCACTTGACCATGGCCGTTTAACTCCTTTTTTTGATAATTTTTTTCCTGTAATAAATTTGATTATTTTTATATAATTCAAAAATACTATAAGTACCTATGATTTTATACTTACTTTTTGTCACAACTGCTGGCGATGTCAATACCCGATCTTCATCAGCATGTTTGTTATCGTCATGTGAATCTTCATTGTCATATGCATCTTCATCCTCCTCTTTATCATTTTCTACTTCATCCACATCTGGCATATCTGTAAATAACACAAGAAATAAGTATAAAAAAAGTAATATTGTTATATTAAATTACCGTTCAAATTTATTTCCTCGAGTTTCTTCCCAGCAAATTTGTTTGCCTGACCTTCGTCTACCACCATCAATAATCGACTTACTTTGGTCAATTCAACCGCACTTTCGTGGAGGCGATAGTAATCTCTATGCACTCTAATATCGTGCCCGAGATGTCGAGCAAGCCAATCATATTCGTTTTCCGACAAATTAAATATCTGACACACTGTAGCGATATATTTTCTGAGCTTTGTGCTCGTTATATTTTCTGGGTTCTCTAATTTGGCTTCCAAACAACACTTACGTAGACTATCGTGCCCTCTAATATTTCCAGTAGAATTACCAGTTCGTGCAAATACGTGGGGGTTTTCTTTTGATATATCGACAACATCCCTAATTTTTATAAGAACTTCCACAGAACGTTTGGTATCATCATTTAAAAGAATAGGTACGTGTCTACCACGCTTCCCAACAATTTGGACTACAATAAGTTGTTCTGATAATTTTTTTTCAAAATCGGTTAGGGAATCTTTCAATTCTTGAGTACACTGCTCATTCCAATTTGGCCTACAAACAAAGTCCTTAATCTTCATTCGAGACGCTTCACCAGATCTTCTCTTATTAAAAAGGATAATTTTACTTAAACAGAGAGTAGCTAGAAGACTCCATTTTGTAGTTGACGGACATTCTAACAAAGAATTTCGGGCAGTTACCATGTTATCATTAATATACTGACCGAGTTTCATTAAATCACTGGTTACGGGCAACAATTGCGTTGCATTCATTTTTCGATCTGAAAGAGTAGCCAACGCATTTGAAGAGATCCTGATGGACCATTCTAGTTCCATAAGGTTTAAAAAAGCCAAAAGCGTCTCATTTCCTTTCAAATTACCCCCTTTTAAGCAAATGCCACGTTTTATCGAAGCGCATTTTTTCAAGGCGTATCCAATTTTTAAGGCCAAAGAAGGTATCTCGAACTCAGGTCTTTTGGCTATATTTTTATGTGAAACACACAACAATTTTGTCGCTTGTACTATTATATCAAATTTTTCAGGCACCAGGAAATCTGATAAACATCTATTGCTTTTCTCAACATTTCGTAATTGAAGAGTAAATCGACCCAATTGCCGCATCGATTGTCGAATTAATTCGCACTGCGTTGTGCCGTACTTCTCGAACTGCATGGCCCCAAATTGCAGTATCAAATTATCATCCTTGCAATATTCACCAACAACATCATTCCGCAATTTTGATGAAATGTTGTGTACAAAATCAGATGAAAATTGTGTTCCAAATGTATTGTTTATTAAGGCGTTACTCTCTGCAATCACTAATTTATTATCAGGTTCAATGCTTTTCTTAATAGTACAGCTTATTTTAATGTGATGCCAAATATGCTTCTTCAACATAAACCCTAAACAATTAGGACAAGGGCCATAATCACTAAATTTGTTAAATTTTAATTCGTCTTCGGTAGGACGTCTAACAAGAATAAGTTCGCCCTGTTTGGTAGATAATACATTTACATTGTGGTAGAAATCTCCCGATCTTATGAGGGTTGCAAAGCCATTTCTTCTAGATTTAGATTTTTTTGGCATTGCCAACAATTTTGCAACGCTATTTTCTGATCCATGCATTACCTCCAAATGCCTTGCCGAATTTAAAATTATTTTTTGGCAAAAATAACATGAATGCCCCTTATTTCTAATACGCTTTCTATTTGCTTTTCTTGCTGCGGAAATGTTAACTTTATTAGGTTGCATAGAAGAAGTACACACTTGTTCATTTTGTATTACTTTACTTGCTTCGGAAATGTTAACTATATTAGGTTCCATGGAAGAAGTACCCACTTGTTCATTTTGTATTAATTTATTGTGGTTGGGGGCATATGACAGTTCATTGAGGTTTATATCTGCAGGTGGAGGGTTGGAGGTATGTTCATTAGAGAGTTTCAAACTTTCTTCAAATTTCAGCGACTTATGAGATTCTTCGTCACTTTCATTTTGATATATTATGCTGCAATCCGACGGAAGATACTCACTTCCACTACTTTTGTCTTCAGACCAATCATCTAAATCTAAAATTTAAGAGAATTCCGTGAGGTTTAAAGAATTGTTGTCATCATGCTTACACAGAGAAAATTTTTTGGTCTTTTGAAGTAATTTTTATTTCAAATTGAACCCCAAATCAATCTCACACCAATTTGAAGTAAAATTTATTTTAAATTTACTAAAAATTTTTTAAAATTATTTAATTAAAATTTATTTACTTCAAATTGGTGCGAGTAAAAATTTTTCTCAGCGTAGTTTTACCATTTGCTGAAGAATTTTCATAATGCGAAGTACTTGTTATTTCTTCCAACTGGCAGTTAGTATCCGATTTCGAAACATCCTCCAAGGAATATGGTTGGCTTTTTTTGATAATAACTTGCGAAAGAATCTTTATTTGATTAGGGGCATCTGAAATTCAACACATATTTAACATTAGTACTTCTGAAAGCTGTATTATTAGACGCTCACAATTTTTTTTTAATTTTAAAAATTTGGAACGCTGTGGATTGAAATAAAATCCAAGTATTTCTTCATGCTGCACAATCTTTAAATTTTGAAATTGCATTTAGCAACAAAGTAAATAATAGTTTGGTTTAAATATGTTAATTATTTTTGTCATAAATGTTATATTTATCTACATATTATTATTATTATTTAAATGAAATCAATTTATGACAAAAATAATTAATATTAAAGTTTAACAAAAATATGTATTAGTTTCCTGCATTACTAAACACAAAATTAAATTCCAAGATATCAGGATAGTTGCAAAAATACTTTTGTTTTATTTCAATCCATAAGGGTTGTGCAGTAGCATAACCAGAATGTCATTGGGTGGGCATAATTTTTACGATGAAAAAGAATGCCACAAGAGAATTTTTTTTAGAATTTAATATTTTCCTATATTATTTTTTGATATGCTTGGCCCTCATAGCCCTCTCTGATTATGCCACTGATGATGTTCACCTAATGTAAAAAAATGGTGTAAACAGTGATCTGAAATATCAATTTTCCCCCAATTTTAAAATATTTTTATAAAATATCCCCCCCCCAAATTCTGACAACCAGAACATTAATATACTGAAAAAACTTACTTTTAACGTTTCCTAGAGGCTGCCTGCTAGATCCTTCATTAATCCTTGCGGGCGCAGTTCCATTACTGGATAACATACGCATTATCTTTGAGGATCTGGTGTTCATGATGGATAAAACTGAAAATTTATAAATACTTTACTTTAACAGGAATCTATAGCAACACAATCTTATAAACCGAGATCCCAGCTTCCCATGACACAAGTAATTTAGGCAAAGCTGAAATATTGTGAATCAATAGTTTAATATGCAATTAAGAAGGTATGCGTATTTGCTAGTTTGAAACCGGCAGCCTATTATGGGTAGAAGGGACTAAAGGTACATAAAAACCTTACCCACTTAAGTTAAAGTAGAAAAGCTGGTTTTTACATATGTTTTACAGAATATTGTCAAAAACCTACATTCATTATTGCCAGACGCTTTCCGAGCGTCATAACTTCCGACACACGCTTTAAAGATCGTTCCGAAAAAAGTTCCGCTTTCACGCTCGCACTCACAGCGGAACTTTTTTCGGAACGATCTTTAAAGTGTCTGTCGGAAGTTAAGACGCTCGGAAAGCGTCTGGCAATAATGAATGTAGGTTTTTGACAATATTCTGTAAAACATACATATGTAAAAACCAGCTTTTCTACTTTAACTTAAGTGGGTAAGGTTTTTATGTACCTTTAGTCCCTGCTACCCATAATAGGACCTCCATCAAGTTAGCCCCCCTTTAATCGAATTTTTAACTTTTTCTTATGCCAAACGTTTGGCAATCGTTAGGTAAGATTTGGTAGTTCGATTAAAAGTTTTGGTAGTTCTTTGTTTTTTCGTAATTAACCAATCAAATTTTTTTGTCAAGTTAGCCCCCCTTCAATCGATTTTTTAACATTTTTTTAGCTCATTTGATCGATTATAATACGCAGAGGTTTGGTACCCCAATAAAAAGTTTTGGTAGTTTCTAATTTGGTGGTAAATAATTAATTAAGTTGGAAGTTTACTTATACGCACGCGCTAAACTTCACGTGTATACAACAATAATTGTTTATTGCCAATTTGGTCTAATTTAAACCTTTTTTTAATGCCAAGCGATAGTTCATCGTCATGGAAGGTTTATTACTTCGATTAAAAGTTTTGGTAGTTCTTTGTTTTTTCGTAATTAGTTAACTAATCAAATTTTTTTGTCAAGTTAGCCCCTTTCAATCGATTTTTCAACTTTGGTTTAGCTCGTTTGATAGATTATAATAATATGTAGAAGTATAGTAGCCCTATAAAAAGTTTTCGTAGTCACTAATTTGGTCAAATGATTAATTAATTTTTAAGATGAATCATTTATACAACAAACATGAAAAATGTAACTATGCATTATACAAAAAGTTTGCGCTGCATTCTAATAAGATGATTTAATAAGATTATAACGACACTTGATATGAATAACATTGTAACTTTATTTTGCTTATTTTACATGAGGGCATTTTAAAGATTTTTTGCTACATATAATTTGCAATAAGAATGATGTTATTTTGTTAAATTAACAGTATTTTTAATTGAGATAGGACGACGATTCATAAACCAAAATTATAGTTTGTTCTTTGGGGAAGCCGTTTACAGCATAGTTGGATAACATTGTAACTTGAGTTATGCTCAAGTTACTGAATTATTTAATCAATTAATTAATTATTTGACCAAATTAGTGACTACGAAAACTTTTTATAGGGCTACCATACTTCTTTCTACATATTATAATCTATCAAATGAGCTAAACAAAAGTTGAAAAATCGATTGAAGGGGGCTAACTTGACAAAAAAATTTGATAGTTAACTAATTACGAAAAAACTATGAACTACCAAAACTTTTAATCGAACTAATAAACCTTTCATGACGATGACCTATCGCTTGGCATTAAAAAAAAGTTAAAAAATGTTTTAAATTAGGCCAAATTGGCAATAAACAATTATTGTTGTATATACGTGAAGTTTAGCGCGTGCGTATAAGTAAACTTCCAACTTAATTAATTATTTACCACCAAATTAGAAACTATCAAAACTTTTTATTGGGGTACCAAACCTCTGCGTATTATAATCGATCAAATGAGCTAAAAAAAAGTTAAAAAATCGATTGAAGGGGGGCTAACTTGACAAAAAAAATTGATTGGTTTATTACGAAAAAACAAAGAACTACCAAAACTTTTAATCGAACTACCAAATCTTACCTAACGATTACCAAACGTTTGGCATAAGAAAAAGTTAAAAATTCGATTGAAGGGGGGCTAACTTGATGGAGGTCATAATAGGCTGCCGGTTTCAAACTAGCAAATACGCATACCTTCTTAATTGCATATTAAACTATTGATTCACAATATTTCAGCTTTGCCTAAATTACTTGTGTCATGGGAAGCTGGGATCTCGGTCTATTAGCACCAATTAAATTTTAAAATTCAAAAAATGAAGGCCAACTTCAAGGACGTCAGTCAAATAGCGGGAAAACATTTCAATTTTGTAACATCTAATATCAATGTTTTTAAGTAAATAATGTTTTAATTTACAGTAGAATTCGCTTATAATGACATTGAAGGGAGATTAAAATTGATGTCATAGTAAACGGACAAGCTATACAGCTCCACCAAGCTTATTTTTGAATGTACATTTTCATTTTTTGATAATCGTTAATCGTCGAATGACTAACGCCAAGTTCTTCTGCAAGAGACGAGTTTGATTCCATTTTCCAGTCTGCATAATATTGCACCTTTTTCTGCAATGGTAAATGCTTTACGACGTTATCACGCCGTCGAGGTATTTTTCGGGTCAAAACGCTAAACTATGTACTTCACAGAAAGAACCGACGCGACGGTTCTTTCCCGCCTAGATATTTCTTGGCATATGAAACAATCGCAATAGGTATTACGCAATCGTTATTATGACCGGATCAATTTTCATGAAAGCATGCAAAAATGGGCAAATTTAAGCGATATGTAAGTTCCTATATATGAATACCAAACTTTACTCCAGTTGCGACATACTACATAATAATAAACGGTAGGTTATTTTAAGCGGATTCTACTGTATATAAACGAAAACCTTCAACCAACACTATCTCCTAATATGAATTTACATAAAATAAAACTTAAAGAATTTTTATGATAACTTAAAAACTTAAAATTACACTTACCTTATACTTGTCTTATGAGAGCGATGTACAAAACTATATAAATTCACTAAAATGTAGCTTCAATTAACAACAAAACTACTGATGTCACTCGTTCACTAGTTAACAACGTATGAAGTTAGAAGTATCACCGTGTATCACGAAGAAAAAGTTGCTTTCTGTGCAAAATCACCCGATCCACGCCTACGCGACGGCGACGCCACGGCCGGTTCAAGACGGTGTGATATTTAATTTCAGATAAACTTGATTATACTATTAATATAATCGTATAATGCAAAGCTACGAAAAATAAATTATTATTTTACAAAAATTAATATTCTGCGCTAGAGAAAACCTCAAAAAATTGAACCAAAACGAAGCAATTATTTTTACGTCCGTTGGTAATTTTTATTCTTATTACGTAGCGTAAAAAACGTTGGTTGATGATTAACAGCTGATGTGATAACATATTATGCTATTTTTAGAACAATAACGAATATGCCTGTGTCTAGTCCTGACCGCTACATGCTCGGAGCTCATCTATTATTGCAATTCTTGGACACTACTTTCTATTTTGCAATTAGAATTCATTTTATACCTAATCAAAAATTCATCATCTATTTATGCTTAACTAATTTATTGTTCTATGTCAGGGATGGCGAACCAATGGCACGCGTGCCACAAGTGGCACGTTTGAAAATTTTGATGGCACACACAAAAACAAAATTTTTTTTTTTATAAGTTATCTTTTTTGATAGAAATGAATTAAAAATTATTAATCTACACTTAATTTATAATTTATGATATAAATTTGTAGTACTGAATACCTAGTATGTATCTTAGTATGTTAACTAGAACCGTGAATTAAATATAAAACTACAAGGTGTTAATAAAACAGTCATTATAATGTTTGACTTAATCAAAGCGTTCGAAGTCAAATTACAGATTTTTAATCGTGATATTCTTTCAAATTCATATAGTAAATATTTTAATATTCTGCGCTAGAGAAAACCTCAAAAAATTGAACCAAAACGAAGCAATTATTTTTACGTCCGTTATTACGCATTATATCAAGAGACGAAAGAGTTACAAAATGTGAGTAACCGGTGAGGTGAGAATTAGTAAAATCAGGGAGTCAAATGTGATGTCTGCATAAAATCTGATTTTCAAATAGCCATAAAAATTATAGGATAATGAACAATTTTCTGTATTTTTACAAAAGACATCAAGTTTGATTAAAGATATATGAAACAGGCGCGGATACAGGATTTCGTTAAGGGGGGGGGGGGATTCCGGATTTCGTAAATATTCCATAACGTCAGATCGGTACCAGCTAATTTTCAAGAAATGTTATTCTAATTTTTATTAACTACAAACCTAATGGCGAAATTACGTCAGACGACGGCGATTAGATTATTTATTGCCGTGTTTTAAACCTACAGCAATATTATTTTTAATAGTTTTCTCACGCCTTATTTTAATGCACAAGTAAAGTAAACTCAAAATTTAATCATAACACTTAAACGTGCTTAAACTTACCACTTACTTACCAGAAATACAAAATTAAAATTACTAGCAATAATTATTCTTTTTTTTTCGTAAAAATATGCAAGCATAACTTTATCGCGTTCGTTTACCACGTTACTCTGCTTATATTATACTTGTAAACATTTTCGTACTGATTTTGATTTTCTGCTACCATCGCAACTTGTTCCATAACTGCGAGGTTTTGTTATAAATTCTCCATTTTTGCCAAAATCGTTCACATGACTGCTATAAATGCAAAATGAACCGACTTGATCTGGCTTACAGCTTATACGCTTAGTAGAGCTCGTGTCAAGTAAAGTTGGATCAGGAATTTTCGGTTTTCGCTGCATAATTCTTTTTCTGCTCATCTGGCGCAAAAATAGTTTACCATATAGATAAGTGAAACTAGACTCAATTATCTGCAATTCTATGCATAAAACAATTTTGTAGCTATATTAGGGGCCAAGCTGTAAACTTTCCAACTTCATTGACGGTTCCAACTTTACTTCACACGAGCTCTATAGTACAGGTGCAAATTAGATATAAGATATAATATACCAATCTTCTCAACAGTCATTTACCAACTAAAAAGTACCACAAATTTTTTTTATAAAATTGAGTTACCCATATACAACCCAGCAAAATTCCCGAAAGCAAGTTGCTCGGAGCAGAATAAATTACAACAAACTGAAAATAATCCTTACGGAAACTAAAATCATTTGCAGTTTAATTATATCGGACAGTAATTAAATTACTTACGGTATATTAAGTTTTATTAAAAAGACCAACGAATTAAGAATGCTTTCACGGGACAAACACTTCTTTGTCCCCTTAAATAATTCTAAAAGCAAGGAGCTATGATTTTTTGAATAATTAATTATTAAATAATAAGAAGCAAATTAAACATTGCCATGTACTTAATAAAATTTCAATTCTCGGTAATGTAATATAATATATACTAGTACGCAACTAATATGGTAATTATGTAGCAACGTCGATTTTAGGATCATTAGTCATTACTCATTACATTTTCGTTTCCATTATGGTCAAACGGCCCTTATTTTTGGTTCTTTTCGATAATTCAATCCGGATCGGCTCTGATCGCAATTGATCCGGATTATCGACGTTCTACTGTAATAAAAGTTATTGCTGATCATTATAATCTTATTAGTTCAGTCAAATTAGATTAAAATATAGCGAATAGAAAAAATAACTGGTAAAAAGCTATAAATTGGTGGATGCCTTTACCTTGGCATACTATTGAACATACTAAAAGTCCTGATGTCTATATGCACGGCTCGATCCGCCATCTTGGAAAAAGGGTGCTCCAAGTCAGGTTATTTCTTATATCTCGGTAATCGTTGATCCTATCGCATTTAAGGTTATAATAAAAAATAAAGCTCATTAAATTCTCTATAAAAATAGTTCAAAACATTTTTTTCATATGTTTAATAGTTTCTTTGTAATACATCAGTGAATACGTAAATAATTTTTATGTCTGGGCTGTACTCTGAAATCTATGATTGTACACGTTAGAAATATCAATAAAAAATGTTAAAAGAATTTCTGGGCAACGCAAAAAATAAGACTCGACTGATATCAATGTTATCGAAAAAATTTGAGGCCAAAGGTTTTATCGTTAAACAGGCTAAAGACAATGCTGATACTCTTATCGTCACAACAGCGATAGAAGTATTTTCTTTCGAAAAGGCTGTGATTGTCGGTGAGGATATGGACCTTCTCGTTTTACTAACTGCTCTAGCTCCACAGAAACGGAATATTTATTTCCTAAAACCAGGAAGAGGAAAGTCCGAACGTAAAATATACTGTTCTCGTACTTTACAATCACATGGAGGACTTCGAGATAGAATACTATTTGCACACGCTTTTAGTGGTTGTGATACAACATCGTGTCTCTTCCAAAAGGGCAAACTAAAATGCTTTCAACTATTGAGGCAACGAGAAGATTTACGTGATATCATAACAACATTTAATGACAACAACGCTTCTCATGATGATATTACTCTAGCTGGAGAACGTTTTTTTATGGCTATATACGGTGCACCTGCAATTGAGACATCTTTAAATCGACATCGGTATAATGTTTTTACGAAATCAGCGTACAAGAGTAAACCGAATTTAGCTTCGTTGCCTCCTACAGCTGCAGCAGCTCAACAACACTCGTTTCGCGTGTATTACCAGGTAGAGTAGATGCGAAAGGTCAAAAGTTATACTGTCATCGCCGCATTAACGATAACACGTTCAAACACTAAAAATCCCAACTAGAAAACATTCGTTGCATGTTTACTTTCGTTTACTTTCAAAATAAAATAAATAACAATAACTTTTTTATTAAATTACACATGCCTACTGATATTTTTTTCATATTAATTTTCAAGAACGAGTAATTACGTCTTTTTTTATTCACATTTTTTAAATTTTCGCTCCAAGCTAATGTTTTCACGTAACATTTATATGTATGTATTTCGCCCTTCGCGCATTGTATAACTTTTGAGCTTTTGCACGCAGTCTACAAAAGTGGCGCGGTAATGAGAAATGCCCTGAGCTGTGGGGTTGGAAAAATATCAATTAGTGTCTAAAACCTGTACCGACACTCAAGGCACCAGCTCCGGATTCATTGCTTACATTGATCTCGTGCAATTGTAAAAAAGGCTGCACTTCTTCCTGTGGGTGTAGAAAAGCAGGACTGAACTGCGCGGCTATAATTATGTGGCTACTGTCATGGTACATCATGCCTAAATTCAAATTCTGCTCTTGACGAAGATAAGGAGAGTTCCATTGAGCGGGAGTTTGACGAAAATGATTCCGATGCTGAAGATCGAGATGATAGCCCTGTTAGGAAGAATTTTATAGATGACGCCACCCCCAGTACTAGTAGTGTATTACAACTTTAAACAGTAAGAGTTGCCAAATTTTCATAGGTATTATGTCTTTTTATATTTTTTTTGCAGATTTTACACTGGAAGTGATTTTTATATGTTCAACTGTGTATTACAGAGAAACTAATAAAGATATAAAAAAAATTTATTGAACCTTCTTTATAGACAATTTAATGAGCTTTATTTTTTATAATAACTTTAAATGCGATAGGACCCACTATTATCGAGATATGAAGAAAAAACCTGACTTGGAGCACTTCTTTCCAAGATGGCGGATCGAGCCCTGCATGTAGACGTCAGGACTTTCAGTATGTTCAATACTATGCCAAGGTGAAGGCCTCCACAAATTTATAGCTTTTTACCGATTATTTTTTCTATTTTTGCTAATTTGACTGAACTATATGCACTTTGTATAATTATTTACTTCAGTCTGCCACTCTATCCCAGGAATGAGTTGACGTACGTCATAATATAATTAACTGCACGCAGTTTGGCTTGTAGCGTATAATCCTATGGTAATTTTTATTCTTATTACGTAGCGTAAAAAACGTTGGTTGATGATTAACAGCTGATGTGATAACATATGCTATTTTTAGAACAATAACGAATATGCCTGTGTCTAGTCCTGACCGCTACATGCTCGGAGCTCATCTATTATTGCAATTCTTGGACACTACTTTCTATTTTGCAATTAGAATTCATTTTATACCTAATCAAAAATTCATCATCTATTTATGCTTAACTAATTTATTGTTCTATGATTCTATGTAAATTGTATAACGCATGTACATAATAAATTGATGTCACTTTCCGCCAAACTAGTGCAAATTTGAAGAAATATGTTCCCTGATAGTATTGTGTAAGCATAACGCTAATTATTTATTAAAATTTTTAATTTATTTTATTTAATTTAAAATTATTAATTTATTAAAATATAGTATTCAACGCTTATAGTAATCTTTAATTATAATCAATCACACAAATACTATTGGAAACATTCTTACGCCTCCGTTTCAATTTTATTTTTTTTTGACTACGTATGTACATATGTACATACATGCATAATAGATCTCTTTCTTATGATGAGACCGGAATAGCATTTATACATAATATTATTATGTATATTGTTGCTGATTATTTTGAACACAATACAAAACAAAACAAAAAACAAAATACTATGTTTAAAGCTTATAATCCGGTCTCGACTTAATATTTCAATATTTATTTGGTAATTTTTAGTATTACAAAACATGCACACGGAATTAAAAATTTTCAACCGAAAAGGCCAAATTACGTTAGTTAGCAAGTATTTCTAAGTAATTAAATTTATTATTTGAAATAATTTTTTTTTGTTCAAAAAAAAATTCAAAAACGATTTTAATTTGTATTTGAAATAATTAAAAAATTTATTTCAACGATTCAACAATAGCACATAATGCATAATTATTTACATCAATAGTTTTCCCGCGTTTTTTTATTATGATATTAATTTATGCGTAGGTGTGGAGGGTCTAAAAATAACTTATGAGTTGTTCCGTACTTTGCTCTAACGGCACTGCTTACCTTTCAAAGGGGGTTACCGTTCAAAACAGGTTTAGTCATAGTCCCCCTTTTACCAGCCCATAAAATTAAAATTTGGCGTTCCGTATTGTAGTGTAGATAGGGGCGGTTTTAGTTCGGTTGCGGAGGATGGGGATTGGTGTTGCTTCTTCGCTAAATAAAACGATTTACCAACTCAACTACTTCCAGGAGTTTATAGTATTATAAACAATGTACAAGATGAATGAATTAAAACAATAAATCATGGACAAGCCGTTCAATGTAGTACCTTAGTACATCATAAGAACATAAGATTTAAAATATGCAAACAGTAATTTTTGTAACATTTTACAGTCAAAAATTAAAATTGTTAATATAAAACTGCGCACAAGACTGCCGTCCTTAAATACTCGTAAGAACCAAAAATGAAAATTTTACTAAATCTTAAATTAAAATATCAAAATGTTTAACCGCCATGGTATGAGAACCGCAAACGTATAAAATGTTAAATATTTTGAAAATGCTTACGCCACGGATTCTTTCCTATTCAGAATACCTCAACCGACCGACCTCTGAAGCAGCTAATCTGTTGATAACAACGTAAATGATGACATGCTGCCACTGTTTTTTCTAAAATAAGCTCAATTGGTTGTTTTTCAAAATTTTTCTATAAGTAAATGAATGCTTTTTATTGTATTTAATAGTTATTATTATTATTAATTATATAAAGGGATTATAACAAGTTAATTCCCGAATGTAATTATTCAATGCTTTATCAACGACTATAGCCAAAACCGCAGGTGAAAAGTTCTGGTTTTGAGAAACGTCAGATTTAGACAAATTTATTTTGACCGCAAATATTTATTTTGAGCTAAAAACTAGAAAGTTTTTGAATCGTTTCTATGACATGCGTTCGTTTATTTGTAAACAAGAGTGAAAAAATTTGCAAAATAGAAAATGCTATTCTAATCCACTAGTGTATTAAAAAGCCGCCAATCCACGGAAAATATCAGACGTATTAAACCTTCCTAATAATATGGTAAGACACGATCGTAGATGGATTCGTGCTGGGTTCGAATCCCTGCCAAGTACACCGAAATTTTCCGATCGTGTCTTCTTCCCAACCCGCACTTGGTCAGCGTGGGAAGATTAAGATTATGGCTGCACCTTCAAGTTATGAACAAAAGTAACTTGAAGAGGCCTACGACGTTCAGGAGTGCACAGAATGGCTGAAGAAGAAGAAGAATAATATTATAGTGGTCATGGATAAATTAAATAATAATGCACTAATAACCTGGACTTTAACGGTTTTTCATGAAGTTTGAGCTTCGCCCGGATTTCATAATCAAAAAGGTGAATGGAAGAAATTCTATTATGACCAATTAAAAAAACTGCTGTGAGCGTTGTAATCGATATTTATGCTTAGAGCGCACATATAAGTTATCTGTTTTGAATGCTATCACCTTGAAATTGTTAAATGAGCTTAGCTCAAAAATTGAAAAATTTTTAATTTAAATTAGGTCTATTTTTATATTAAGCTTTTAATTTTGCTTAAATTTCTTATCAATATAGTTTTTTAGAAGAGCATTAATTTATAGATATTTTGTTGCTTTTGGTACGAGTCATTGGGTACGAGTCAGATTATATTTTTCCAAAGAAATTAAGCTAATTTTTTTTTATTTCTCAAATAAAGCACTTTATTTAAAAATGTGGTATGGAACCGCCGCGTGTTATGGTGTATTAAAATTTGGCGCGTGTTCTGAAAGGTTAAAAAAATAGGCGCCGATTTTATTAAAGCGCCTAAATTTAAACATTAAAATTAAAAAGATTAAATGAGGGCACCTAATTTTCATTTCCTTGTTGGCTAGACTATGATAAAATAACCTTTTTTTTGTTTATAATATTTTTGTGAAATTTGTACATCAGGCATTCAGTTGGTGTTCAGTGTCAGCCTTCATGAAATCGGTGCCGGTGTCGGAAATTAAATGTTTTTTAAGTAATTATTATTTGTTGTATATAGAATATAGGCAACCCATTTGATTTAGCAAAATTGTGATGAAATTAAATTTTTTTAAGTTAATACCTATTTGTTGTAGGTACATAGAATAGGCAACCCATTTGATTTAGAAAAACTGTGATGATACAGAGTGTTAAATATTAAAGTAGATTTGGCAACAGCGCAATACTTTGCAGAGGGCGCCACGCGAAAGGCAAACTTGAAGTTGTCATATATATCAAAAAGCATGTAGTTGCAATGTCCCATATTGTGGCACCTCCAACACAAAATAGAATATCTTTTTTAATTTTTCATCTACGTTAAAACAAATAAACCTATATAATACGTAAATAACAAACAGTATAGGTAGTCCCCAATTGTGGCGTCTTATATAAATTAATTACGAGATATTCTACTTTAAAATTGTGGCAACGCGTGTAAGTTGCCACAATTTTTGGATTTGCCACAGTTCAGGCGTATTCACACACAAGTTGCCATAAATATAGTGAAACCTACACACACATACACACACACATACATACAGACATCCTTCCAAAAATGATAAAAATGGATTCAGGGGACCTCAAAACGTGAACATCTGTCAAAAAATTGGGGGGTCAAATTTTGACTGATAACAATACTTTCCTTACCTAGGGGTTCGGAAAGTAAAAACACTTTTTGAAAATTTCCAGGGTGGTCAGATTTTTCCTTAATGTCTACCTTAAAATGATTTTGGTATTAATTATTCAGTTCTTTTTTAAAGAAGCTAAAATTGTCAACAGAATCTTAACCACAATAATAATTTACCACTTCAACAAAAGAGTCGACTAAATACGGATTTTGTCGGGTGAGAACTGTGAATCGTTGATAAATTGCAAATATATCTTTAAGCAATTTCAATTTCTCTACAAAATAAATTGGTTTTTATCAAAAAAAAATTATTGCTGTTGGAGTTTATTGATAAAATTAGGAAAACTATTTGCTGCTTAAAATGATTTTTTCCAAATGAATTTATTTAAAAATAATTAGTTTCCTATGCCATAGAAAAGAATTCTGTTGAATGAGGGGTATCAAAAATCTTACGAATCTTAACGTGGAAAGGAGAAGGTCCAAAGTGCTTCTTACGTAAGTTTTTTTATAATAATTTAGTTGAAACCAGTTTATATTTGGCTTTTTCATACTAAAACTTAATATTTAATATTAATTAAGAAAATTTCCAAAATAATCTTTACGTAAAGTGGGTGGACTCTCAATAATAAACCAAACTCTTCTGGTTATGGTGTGCCAATTGTTGTATTGTACATTGTTTACAATAATTTACCACCAGCTCAAAAAGATGTCATCAGAATTTAGTTTCTCTATTCCTACAACAGACGGATGACTACGTCCAGCGTGCTGCATTATAAATTTTAACTGCAAACATCATTGAGCGATAGTGGTCAATGGTGAGCAAATGGCTGAGAGGCTAGCGAATGAAATTTTTGCTTACCGAATGTCAGAATTAAATGACTAAAAAAATTCCTGATCAGAGTGACCAGTGTAAAATTACCTATTGTCGTGGTTCTAAATCCACGTTAAGCTATAGATCCTCTGTGTTTGTCATACATTTTCAACATTCAACGAACACAGACAGGAAATTGGACAATGTCGTAAGGTGATCGAAAACCGAATATATTGAGGTAGGTATATTTTTATAACAATAAAAATTGCAATCAATGTTGCCTCAACAATCCAAATATCTAGAAACAGCCCCACGTTGGACAGACAATTAAATATGTGGTGTTTTATTTTAGATAATTTAGTATTTTTATAAAACTTAAAGAAAATTGAAAATTAATGTTTTTAAAGCAAAGATCAATCTTTTCTTAAATTCAATTGTCACGGCTTTAGCTAAGTCTAATCGTAATTCCATCTAATGAAACATAATGCGTTCCACCTGCAGAATTTTAAAAATCGAATTTACTCTTGATAAATTTATTATGTTAAATCAATTTAACACCAACATCTGTGTTAAAATTTACAAAAAAGAAAGACATCCTAGTGAAATGCACAATACAGCATAAAAATCAACTTGAGCATCTTTAAAACCACCCGTTCAATTTTTATAAACCCCCAACAAATTTATTACAATTTTAAAAGTTTGTAACGGTAAAATTTTTTCACACGCGTTTTCGCTGTTTCGTCAGTTAAGTAAAATAAGTTCTTACCCATATTAGACTTCACAAACCTCCTCGCTATCACGTGAAACTTCGATCGAACTCCAGTAATATTCAGATATGACCATCACCATCCATAAACTATTATATCTCGAGGTTCCAATTATAATTTCTTGGAAATTTTAACAAACCAAAGCTTTTAAATTATTCCATTCCATGGCATTAACACAATTCAAAAATTATTTTATTTCCATCAAATGATTCTACGCACACACTATTGCATGCTGATGGACGCAACCAATTATTCCCAAATTTGGATCAAATTTTCCAAAATTTATCGTAACCTTACACTAAACTAAAATTATTCTCCCCCACTCCAATGATGTGTCTCTTTGTGCATCTCCCGTACGAGTACCATGTCGTTCTCCCTGCTTTCTAGTTCGCTCAATTGGACCTGGACCTATTCCGTTTTTTGATTCGATCAAAACATCGATCTTCCTTCTCAAGTAATATCTTGCACACAAAATTTTAAATTTCTTTTATCATAATTTTTTGAAAGGCTCAATTATTTTTTGTACTTGTAATACATAATATACCTACCAATTCATATAATCCACATTCGGGGAATAGTGGGGACAATTTAAACTCATCAATAGTAAATTCGTCCATTGAAAGAAGATGATCGATTTTATTTATAAATCGCACCGGTTGTTACGATTGAAACATCGACGATAAAAAGAAAAGAACGATCGATAGAAAAAGATGTAGTAGAATACGTGTGGCTGGAAATTCAAAAATAAGATGATCCTAGCTTTAATGCCAAATATGAAAATTTCTTAACAAGAAAAATAAGCATTCAATATTATAATAACATTATTGAAAAAGTGTGGGTGATATTGAGGATTTAATTTGGGTGTATGCACACGCCGTGCAATAACGTGATGCAACGCCAAGGTCCACCATGCTGATTGATTTAAAACGAAGTATACAAATAATATTTGAAGAATTATTAGTGGTGAATTTACACAGTATAAAACTATTCTTCTTTGTATCGCAGCAGGAAAGCGCGCTTATTTATATCTACTTCTTCTTCATCTTTGAGATATGTTGATCTGTTCTGTTTATCAATTTTCTCAAATTAGTTATGTGAGCATTATTAGTTTTTACATCTTAGGTAGCATGCGAAGCTGGCCGTCGATTGTTGTTATGAAGGCAAATCATTAACACAGGGGGACCGACAGGAAAGCTTTACGTGCCCTCCGAAGCACGGAGAGTGTTCTGAACTTTTACGCTCAAACCCGGAGTCGAATCGGGAAACCCTACCTTAGCAGTTGATTGTACTAACTATCAGGCCATGACTGCTGCCTTATTTATAGATAAGGTTTGAATCTAGATTGAGGAAGATATTTTCAGTACATCATATTATCACTATTCGATTCTGGTCCTAAGCAACATTTTATTATAAATGACCTGAATGCTTTCCTGACCCGCAACGAATGCTGTAAAAATCGTCTATTTCTGTAGTTCAGAATCCACGTTAGGCTGTAAATAAGAACATTTCCTTAAATATTTAAACAAAATAATATGTAAAATGTAAATATAAGAGATGAATTATGCTTACATATATTTATCTAAAGATGGGTAACACAACGTTGTGGTGTTGTAATAGAAGATTAGCGATTTGTCTCACTTCAAAACAAGGTCTGACCTATTCTGACAGTGAGGTAAATCCCCCCCCCCATCGCGATTTTTTTTAATAAAATTGGTGTCACTCGATCGAGAGTCGTCTGACCTCCAATGAGCTTCAATTCCTGTCGTTCGAGCTTCAAAGGTTTTTAATGAAAATTCAATTCTTTGAAACAATTTTGGGAGCGACGGTATAGAAATGTTTCTTTTAAAAAGTGCATTATTAAATAAAATTAATACCAATCGATCGAGAATCCTTTGAACTCCAATGAGCTTCAATTTCTATCGTTTGAACCCCAAATGTAAAAAAGTTAGACCGTCTTAAAACATACCTCCGAGCAAGTAGCGCACAGAATTTTAGTGTTGCTGATAACAATTAAAGTAGATTCTATTTTTTAATATTAAAAAAGAAAACGAGCATCATAGTCGATAAATATAATTTGCTAGTCCATTTATGAGCGAATTTTTTTGGTAGCGAGTACATTGTTTTAATTGAAAAAGGTTTTTGAGTAAGATTTGTGTCAATCGATCGAGAGTCGTTTGACCTTGAATGAGCTTCAATACCAATAGTTAGAACTTCAAAGCTTTTTAATAAAAATTCAATTCTTTAAAAAAAAATTGGGAAGGGCTGTAGAAATGTTCTTTTTAAGAAGTGATTTTTTTTAATAAAATTAATATCGATTGATCGAAAACCGTTTGAGCTCTCCAATAAGCTGCAATTTCCATCGTTTGAACACCAAAGATAGAAGAGTTATAGCGTTTAAAAGATTGTAAAATTATAAATTTTACTAACATCGCTCCGAGCAAGTAGCGCCCAAAATTCTATTATTGCTATCTTACGCAAGAAACAACTCATATATAATTATTATATTAAATGCTTTAGCCGATGAATTACTTTTGCTTGAAATTCGAAATTGCTGAAAGTAATACTTGAATACTGAAGTACCTAAATCCCTAAAAATACTTGAAACCGATGATTAACCCTCCACTCGGTTTAGGGAAAATATTCAAATTCAATTCATCTAACAAATTAAATCTGTTTAATATAACTTTAATGTAAACATATTCTGCATTAAACCCAGCGAATTGTTCAACAATTTTATCCCAATATTCCTTTGCTGATGGGGTTTTCAGTAATTATGAGTTTCTGGAAAAATGGCCCAACTGTAGCACTTGATATTCAGTTATTTGTATATGGCAAGAACGTTAAAATTTTAAGCGCTACTTGCTCGGAGCGACATTGAAAATGTTGTCGTGTACAACAAAATGCTATAACTTTTTTACCTTTGGAGTTCAAACGATCGGAATAGAACCTAATTGAAGCTCAAACAATTCTCGATCAATTGACACCAATTTTATAAAAACAATTGCGATGAGGGGTGGGGGCTGTCGTTTCTACAGTCTCCTCCCCCAAAAGTTTTCACGAATAACTTCACATTGCGTGTGTTCGAACGATTTGAATAGAAGGTCATTGGAGCGTTTGACACTAATTTCATTAAAAAATTAGCAATGTGATCGGAGGGGGGGGGGGCGAGAAAAATCCAAGTGAATACACAAATCGCACATCATCTAAGTTGTTTAATTGTAATTCTTACAAATACCTACATCAATGTTAACGAACGTTTTATTTAATTATAAGCATTACGAATCAAGTGTCAATTTCCTTCTATTTAAAAATTATGATCAAGTCATTATTAGACCATAGCTTGATTTCTTACATTAATTATAGCTTTCGATAACTTTCAACTGCAAGCTATTGCTTCGCATATTTTTATAAAAATTATTTTAAATTATTGTGTTTATCAGTTGCAACTTTATGGTAATTACTTCATTCAAATGCTTAATCAGCCATGTATTGTAAAAAAGTAAAATTTAAATCAAGTCAACTGTTGCGCAATATCGACAAATAGTTTATGCTTCTGTTTTGCAATATTGATTATAGCTACGCATACCTAATTTACTTTCTAAATTCGTGCGTTTTTGAGCCATTTGGTTGTAACTGAAAAATATGAGCATATAGTTTTTGATTTCAGTGTCCGTCTTTATGTCCATCCGTCTCCTAAAAGCGTAAAAACATCCATGTTATTTATTTAAGGCCGGGTTTTGTCACTTACAGTTCGAGTTCCACATAACTATCGGATAAATCGAACATGTGACGTCTTTTTATCCAATGAAAAGCCGTCAAATTTTTCAATCGGTCAGATAAGTTTAACTGGAGCTGAAAAGATCGGCCCTTAAACTATTATTTGGAAATGTGCCCCATACAGACCCGTAGCCAGTAGGGGGCACCTGGGGGCACGTGCCCCCCCCCCCCCGAAATGTTCAAAAGAATCAAAAATTTTGAAAGTAAAACATTTGAATTTCGAAAATAAAATAGGTATACTTTGGAAAAAGTTTTTTTCTAAATTTATTTGGCGTAATTCATTCCTTCGGCCTCACTCCAAGGTTCTAAAGTAGCCTATGTTTTTCGTAGCGTTGTAAATAACTTCTACACCAAATTTGGTTAAGATTGGTCAAATAGAAACGTAAAGCACGTGCACGCGTATTTGCATTGTCGATCGGTTGACAGCTTGACAGCATTCATTTATTGTTTTTTAAATTGATTTTGAGTAGCCTGCCTTCCTTTAAGGAATCTCGATAATCCATTCATGCGCGTCCCATAGGGACGCGCATGAATGGATTATCGAGATTCCTTAAAGGAAGGCAGGCTACTCAAAATCAATTTTCCTTTCCTTTGCGAATTTTTGCACTATTTCAATACAAAAACATGCGCAGGAACCTACATAATAACTGTGCCAAATTTGGTTCCGATCGGTCAAACGGTTTAGGAGTCTATAGGGAACATACTGCAGTGAACGGAATCAATTAAGAGTGCCACACGTTGGGCTGACAAAATATGTTCTGAACGGTCGTTGCTAATAGGGTTTCTCGTTATAATAAATTTTTGCAATGTTCGGGTGCACATAAAATGTACCCCGTCGATAGAAATATTAAACTTTTACACCAGAGACAAATAATGTAATAATAATGATAATACCTCGGCTTTAATGTCTCGGAGTGCATGGACTTACCTCTCTCAGTCTGGGTTCGTTCCGGGACCAATAACTGTAATACTATAATCAAAATTTGGACTCTCGGAACAGATCAAAAAAATATCTTCCGTTGCAAAGACAATTATATTTTTATTACATACAATAACGTAAATAAATGGTTTATTAAATCAAAAGTTCTTAATATTAATCCTATTAATAAAAATTCTTAACATTAACGAAGAAAAGCACGCGTTTATGTTGTCCGAAATTTTCACTTAATTTTATTACGAAAATAAAGTTTAATGGGGATTTACCTTTAAGAGCTCTAGGGTTTTTATTATGCAGAAGATGTTTGACCATGAGATTGTTAACCTTCGACACGCCGATGGTTATTTCTTATCTTGATATGGACGGATTACTTTTCTTGGTGCGTCGTACAAACCACGTGTAGTTGAAATTCGTTTTTTGTAGAAATATTCTGAATCTTTTATGATTTCGATTGGAAAACACTTTAATACAACGTAAGTACACTTTTTATATTAATATTCACTAATTTTCGTCGACTTTACTTAAATTTTCTGTACTTTTTTAATTATTTTTACTAGCGGCCATAAAACACAACGCCATTTATAATCAATCAAACGTAGAGCGATCCCAATTGTTTTTTCTTCTCATCGCCTCGAAATTCATAGCCTCTTGATTCTTTGTTATTGTTTATTATTGGTCGATGCAAAAATCAATACCATTTTGACCTTCTAAGATTACAGGTCTGTATTCAGCTCATCGTGACTTGTTACAATTTTAATAAAATAATTTTTTTATTATTGTTAGATTGGATTAATCTTCACCATTGCTTCGTGATTGGTTTCATGAAATTTATGGACATGCATTATCCGTTTTCGGTGCACTAAATCGAAACACTCCGAACGTTGCGTAATATTTTAACTACTTATTTAAATTTTAATGCTAACACAAATTTTATATTAATTAATCAATTAACAATTTTGACTTTGGAATTACCTTTCTTATGACTAAACAATTTTGATTTTGTATTATAAATAAACATTTTATATCAACGGAATTCATTATGCGTTACATTATAAATTATTTTTATTAACCTGTTTCAAGCCTCGCTTTTCAAATTAAATGATACTGAACTCAAATTCTTGGTGTCGGACGAAAGTTTATCTGTTTGTTCAGACAAGTCCATGCTTTTTGTTATTAACAAATTCTCTGAATCTTAAATAAACGTATTTCTATTGACATGGTTCCCCAACATTGCAATACATACATACACACATACATCCATTTTTATGTACATATATATATATATACAGTCGACTCTCGATAAATTGAAACTCAAGGGACCAGAGAAAATTTCAAATTACAATAAATAAAACTTTAAAAAAATTGTAATAAAAAGGGGAACCCCCTTTACAAGTGCCCCCCCCCACCCAATGAAATCCTTGCTACGGGCCTGGCCCCATATACAATTTTGTTGAAATAATCATAATCAAAATCAATACATCTAATTATAGGAACATTTTGGTGCTATAATTAATTTGTAATAAAGGCATTTGTAAATTTCCTGTTACTCACTTTTCCGTGATCTATTTATAATTAAAGCTTTCAGTTATACCCATTCAATCACGATTCACGAGTTTGTGTTAATTTTAAATATTGGCTTTTTCGAAGCTTATGTTTGCCTGCCTAAATTGGATAATTTATTCCACCTACAATAATAATTAATAAATCGATGAAAGTTGAAATCAGCAAAGTAATTTAATTTTTAAGAAAATTTTGACGAATTTATATAATAGGAGTCATGTTGCGAATATCGTGAATGTTAAATTTATTGTTACTAAACAATATAATTTTACATCGTGCGAGCACACTAGAAACAACGTGACTTAAAGTTCATGTTACAATTTCAACCAATCGAAGCTGCTAACGAAGTGGTCACGTTGAATTTGTCGTGGTGATTATTACGATTTTCTAGCAAATTGATATTTTCCACATCTAAACTTGCCATCTGAAGCACTGTGTAAACTATTCTTTTTTAACCGAATTTAAAATTGTGAAAGTGTATCTAAACAATTTATTTGGGAAATTAAGAAAAAATGTACTCTGGCCCATTTTCTGGTAAAGCTGTTTAAGTAAGTGAAAGTACCTTCTTCTCTCGAAGTAGAATAATTTTTCATTCCCACATTATTTTCCTGTAAATTTTTGATTATTAGTGCTTGTTCACAATGAACGTAAAACATAAGAAATACGTAAGATGAAAAATTTATATTAAGCCTAATTTTAAGACAAAAAGTTGAAACCATTTACGTACATATTTCTTATGTCTTACGTTCATTGTGAACAATCACTTAGAATAAATTAATATCGTGGATTTTTTAATTATTCCGCGAATTACGGAAAAAATCAATTTGTGTTATTTTTCATTCATATTTGTATGCCTTTTTTAAACTACTTTTGCTTAAAACTCCGTACTCTAGTCATGAACAAAATTTTAAAAATTAATAGTAGGGTATTTTTTAAGAAATTTTGAGTTCAGATTTTCAGAAGATTTAAACAAACAAATGAATTGAAAACCTTAACGTTCAAATATATTCCAAACTTTGCGCTCTACTTCGCTGATGCGCTTACGTCCTTTTAGTGCGATTTAATTTATGGGATCTTTTAAGAAATTATAAGAATAGGTAAACTGTGGAGTTCAAGGCAAGAGAAATTATATTATAATACTCGATTTTTCTTTCACTTAATGAATTTTGTCTCTCGTTTCTGCAAATCCCTTAATTGTTGTGCTCACTTCGTTCCACTCTTGTACATTTATAATTATTTAATTAATATAGGAGCCGACTTTTAATTATCAATTAATTAAAGAAGAAATTTAACTTGCTGTTAATTTTCATATTCTTGTAAATTTGCGCGGTCAAAAAAATAAAAATCTGATGTGGCCATCGCATAACTTTCCGAACAGACGCAAATTTTTATATTATATTTTTAAATAAAATGGTTACATAATTTCAACAGTAAATCGATGAAAAATTTCATATTTTGCCAAAATAGGAAGAAAAATACTTTTGAATGCCTATATCTTGCAAACGAAGCATTTTTGGACCCATGTTATTAGAAACTTTTCATCTTATTTTCGTTAGTAGAATGCGGTTTACTATTTTATTTACAAATACAAAAAATTTTTACAAATACAAAAATTTTTGAAACGCCCTGTATATTTTAGAGAAAAACTTGTAGGACAAAAAATGTAGGAAATTCCATAGCGCTAATTTTTTGTTAATAGTATTTTTACATATTTAATTTCGTTTCGAAGTTATGACGCATAATGTCATAATAGCTCCAGGTAAACCCCCCTTTCCCGTTACACGATTTAAATTATTTTCATCTGGCTTCGTCCTACGACAGGAAAAAGCTTATATGCAAAATTTGGAATGATTTGCTTGCTTCGTTTAGACGCTATCGTGTTCACAGACGTACATACACACACACACACACACATACATACACACCTACATACATACAGACATCCTTCCAAAAATGATAAAAATGGATTCAGGGGACCTCAAAACGTGAACATCTGTCAAAAAATTGGGGGGTCAAATTTTGACTGATAACAATACTTTCCTTACCTAGGGGTTCGGAAAGTAAAAATTATACTGTAATGGTACCTGGTTTGAAACGAAAGTTTTTTTAAGTTTACTAAAGTAAAGTTGTAGTCTGTTAAATTTTCTATCCTGAAAGGAACGGTCTATTCATGGTTTGCAAAAAAATACAAAAAAATAAACTTCGAATATTTTAACATTTCTTTACTTAATTTAATGTAAGGTATAACTCGAAAGCATCTTGTTGATTTTAAACAAAAAAGGTTATAATAATTCTAATTTGTAGATAATTTGACGTTCGTCTAAAAAGTACAAAACTATTAACATTAGAAAATCTAAAACCATTTGAAGATACAAATTAAAAAAATCCTGGTAAAAGGGCTTCCCCTCGAGAATTTAGATTTAGACAAGAAGTGTAGATAAAAAAATTTCTTATACGTTGTGTCTTCTATCACCCCCTAAGATCGTTGCATCGGTCGTGGGAATATCCTGTATCCGACGTTGTTAACGCCTACTTGGTTTGATGCAATAAGAAAATTATTTACAATTTACTATAACTTTCGAGATGAAAACTACGAACTTTTGATTTTATGGAAAAATGGTTTACGAGAGGGTTGCGCGGATAAATTATAAATTAAAAATCTTAAAAATGTTTGATTTAAGTAAATAACTTTAGCAAGATGGTATCCTGAAAAATATTTCTCAACTTGAATTCGAACCTAAGGAGTATCTATTAGCTATGAATACGCGCGCTTTAACAACTGCGCTGTCGAGGCGATTAGTTTTTGTAGCGCGGAACTTCTATATTTCGGGACTAATTCTAGGACCGCTACAGATTTAAACTGGAAACTTCTTTATTGCGAAAAAAAAACTTTCACTTTTACGTCCCTCGGTATTAAGAAGAACGATACTGGGATAGTTATGAAAATTATCACCTGCTGCCGCCCCCCCGGATTACAAACGAAAAGTGCAACATATTCAACGACAAATAATAAATTTTGATGGTTCTGAATAATGGAAAGTGTACCTGGGGGGTATTCCATACCCCCCAGACCCCCCGGTCGTGTAATATCATTTTTATCGTTGGAAACTTCTGAAGATCTTATATAAAATACGCATCGTATGTCAGAATCACCGTTTTCATGGTAACGTAACGGAATCCCCCTCCCCTCTCCCGAATATGGAGATTATTTTTATCTGTAGGAATTTTTCTTTTCAATTTAAATATATTTGAAGTAAAGTCAGTTAAAGGGAAATGAAGAAGAACGCGGGGTCGGAATCAATTTTTCTAAAATCCCCCATCTTTTCATTGGACCAAAATTGAAGAGGAGAAATTTCTCTACAAAACGAGGTTTAAGGATTTACTACAGATCCGAAGTAAATCCTGAAGGTTATGGTTTCAGGATTTACTACAGATCTGTAGTAAATCCTGAAACCCCGTTTTGTTTTGTTCACCATCGATGGTAAAGTTTAAATGTACGAAATATTTATTCAGAATAAGAATTATTCACAACCTTTTTCAATTGTTTTCTCTGGATTTTCTGTTTATTTCATAAATACTTAGTATGATGTAGGCAAAATTTGTTAATCTGTTTTAAAGAGAATTTTGTACTCTTCAATTTTGATTTGATAATAATTTTCTCTAAAACTGAAGGTAAGCGAGTTGTAGGCGAAAAACTACTGTAGAGGATTAAAATCCCCACTTGGGGAAAAGGCCAACAAGGATTTTAGGCGATTTTACAAATAAAATCGCGGTCAAATTTTCGAATTCAGTCAAATTTGAATATATGCCCCCATAAAAAAGATTCTTATCTTTTTGAAAATTTTAAACTATTTTTTATCAGGTTTTGTCGAGGTTTATCGCCCCCATTGCGATGGCGCCTGAGGCAAACGCTTCAGTTGCCTCACCCTTGCTACGGCGCTGATCCCAACTTTACAGTTTTAAATGCAACCTTAATATTTTTCGGCGTATTTTAGAAGTTTCAAGTTAAATTTTAAGATCATATTTGAACACTTAATTTGCTTTTAAATTAATGTTATAGGAATATTTTAATTCTTTTGCTGAATAATAATATTTAGGGGTGCGCGATTATGAAATTTCATAATCGATTATCGATTATAAGAAATAATCGATTTTTTTCGTTTAATCGATTATTGAAGATAATCGATTATTCATAATTGATTATGAGTTCATAATCGATTATGAACTCATAACTCGATTATGAGTAGGGGTGCGCATGCGCATATAATCGATTAATCGATCACCGTAATTCGAATAATCGATTATTTCGGTCGTTCTAAATTGCTGTTGGGGTTGGGATTACGTTTAAGTTAAAAAAGTTGTATTTATTAATACAAGATATTATGCTTAAGGTGAGTGAGGGTAATTACGCCACTGCAGCTAATTACGCCACCTTCAAATATCTCCGGTAATAAATGAAATTTTCGAAATATACCCCACGCTGTACCTTTAGGCACAACATTCTTAGTCAATAAAACAGAAATGATCCGATTTTGACGGCTAACTTGAGTTTGTCAACTGTTTTTGTTGTTAATGGCGGTGTACGATTTTGTTGATGTAAGTAAGACAAGCATTTACTTTTGTGTGCATGCATTATTTTTGACGTGGTAAAAATTTTGCATATACTTGTTTTGTTGTAAATTTAATGCTCTTCAAGAATATGTATCACTTTCTGGTGATAAATAATTTCAACGCACAGAAAAATTAGTTTATTCATGAAGTAGTACTGGCTGGCAATTACGCCATGCATTATTATTATTAAGTTCTTACGTATTTTGGGATTTATATTTGTGTTTACTAGGATTGACTATGTCTCCTCCACGCAATAAATGGGTTGAGGATGATTTTAAAAAAGCATTGGCCAATGTGAAATCAAATACCATGTCGGTGAAAAAAGCATCGGACTCTTATGGCATTTCAAGAAGGACTTTGCGTCAATACATTAAAAAAATCTGATGTGGCCATCGCATAACTTTCCGAACAAACGCAAATTTTTACATTATATTTTTAAATAAAATGGTTACATAATTTCAACAGTAAATCGATGAAAAATTTCATATTTTGCCAAATAGGAAGAAAAAAACTTTTGAATGCCTATATCTTGCAAACGAAGCATTTTTGGACCCATGTTATTAGAAACTTTTCATCTTATTTTCGTTAGTAGAATGCGGTTTACTATTTTATTTACAAATACAAAAAATTTTTACAAATACAAAATTTTTTGAAACGCCCTGTATATTTTAGAGAAAAACTTGTAGGACAAAAAATGTAGGAAATTCCATAGCGCTAATTTTTTGTTATTAATATTTTTACATATTTAATTTCGTTTCGAAGTTATGACGCATAATGTCATAATAGCTCCTGGTAAACCCCCCTTTCCCGTTACACGATTTAATTTATTTTCATCTGGCTTCGTCCTACGACAGGAAAAAGCTTATATGCAAAATTTGGAATGATTTGCTTGCTTCGTTTAGACGCTATCGTGTTCACAGACGTACATACACACACACACACACTAATACAAGCATTGCATTAACTAGGACGGGCGTACCTGTGCACGTAATTGTGGCGGATCGGTATTTTTACTGTCAAACAGTTGCTCATTGTATCCTCTAGATGGTAGAACCGATCGGTTTTTAAATACACTCCGTAATAACGTCAAAAAACTCATTTTAATAAAGCCGTCACAATTAATGCAAGACTTACCAAGTGTTAAAATACGTCACAGATATGTGGAATTACACGTGTGTTAAAAATACGTCACAGCTAATGTAGAATCTAACGTGTGTTAGATGTGTGTATGCATGCGTGTGTTAAAAATTCGTTACTTAATTCAGAATACGAAATGTGGTAGAAATTCTTTTGAGGACTGGAGATGTATGCAGAAAAACAGTTTTTGCAATGGTCATAGTAAGTGACCAACATGTACAAAATTTTTAAGGTGGCCAATTTACATGCTATTTGCAAACAACGCATGGATTTAATTAATGCATAATCTACAGCTACAAAAATTATACAGATTATTAGCCGAAGCTTATCATAGCATATTGAATAAAATATTGGACTTATAAAACTACTTGAAGTTCATAGCGCGTGATTACGTGAAAACTAATATGCCCATATGCCCTATGTTGCTGAAATTACTATATGTTATTATTTTAGAAGAGTGCATGTGCAAGGTCTGTAGTAACTATTCGAATATTTTGTGGAACCTCCTTCTGGCATACGCCATAAGGCTTATGTTTTGAAGTAGGCAACCAAACATGCACATGGTTTGCATGTCAAAAGTAGATTTAAACCAATGATTTCAACACGATCAACTCTTCATTAAACGTTTTTACAGTAAATAGAAGTACCCACATTTTTGTTGTTCATAAATTTGAAAACGTGGGTTACTGAACCGAAAAAACTTGACGTACAAACGTGAAGTCGACGTTGACGTAAGGTGGGCTATTGAAACTCTCTATTGACGTTTACGTGAAAATTAATATTCCTATGTTGCTGAAATTACAATATGTTAATAAGATAATATCACTTATATACCTTCTTAAATCAAACCTTTTAGTACACCCGGTGAGAGATCGAATAACCGAACCTCGAATTTGCAAATTTCCTATTGAGATTACTAAAGATGAAGGTTTATATAGTAGATTTATGCAAAATTTATGACGGCTCACAAGTTTAGAAATAAATCGATTTTGAAAATCGTAATTTACCCATAAGAAATACATGTGAGTGGAGTAGTTGGGTATTCAAAAATCATGCTCGATGGAGCAAATTTCATTCTGTTGACGGTACGTGCACTTTCATATAGTCTTAAACTTAGTAAATTTCACTACATCACTTGCAGGTGGTGTGTCGTAGGAGCAACATGTATGAAATATTTACAATTTTCACACCTTGAGCATTGCGAAGAACCTCCGAGGCGTAAAATTTAAACGCTAGATCCCGGTATTTCGAATCCCGGTGTGGTGTATGGATAATCCTCAAGGATGTAGTCCCTAAGCTTCCCAATGCACGAGCTTCCCTACCGAAACCAACATCTTTTGATAATAATTAAAATACTTTTGAATCCAAAATGCAGTTTAAAACATGAAAATACTCGAGTGGGCGTGGCCTAATTTTTTACTTTTTAAAACTTGATTTTTGGGCTTATTTATGAATGGTCCGCAAATTTTTTTGCTTTAATATACTACATAAACGTTCATCTTTAGTAATTTCAATAGGAAATTTGCAAATTCGAGGTTCGGGTATTCGATCTGTCACCGAGCTACTAATTCTGGGCCAGAAAATGGCAAGTGTCCTATCATCTGCCAAATGACAACTATTTCAAAAATTGTTAAAAATAAGCCGATTGGGTGCTTTGGGGGTCTTATGTTGTTAACATTTACGAAGTTAGCATATAGCGTAACTTGGGCCACCACACCAGCTACGTATAAAAACGTGTGGCTCACCAATAAAATAAATAGTAACTCCAGATAACGCTTTTATTATGGGAGCGGAGCTTCGGCTAGCTAGTGAAAGCTCAGGGTGAAAGTTGCTCAAAATTGAATAATAACAAAAGTTTATCCGGCGCCACACGATTTTTCCCGCTCCCAACTCTTGGTGTTATCTGAATCGTGAACGCTTATATTGAAACAAACAAAAGCATAAATGAAGTACTATACAGCTCCACCAACTTTAGAACCGACCTGAGGGGCGCGTCAGGCGCTGCTAAAATTAAAAATGTACACTCAGATGAAGAAGTTTCTCGGCGCGAATATTTAAAATCCATAAATTATTTTGTCAAATTGCAATCACGATATACGTAAAAAATGTTACCGCAAATATTAAATAAAGCACTTTTGGAATAAATTTAGTAAATATGTAATTTAGTAAATATAGACAAATGTATACACACGCAATGATTTGTAACTTTTACAACAGAATGCACTTGAGATATAACTCTACGTTCATTGGTTTATTCAAATTTTTATCAAATTAGTTGGCATATTTGCCGCATTCTTTCTAAGCTTGGTGGAGCTGTAATTAATTATTATTAATCAAATTAAAAATAATCTAAAAAATACAGTTTTAGGAATGACCTCGCGGCCACGACAAAAACTTTTATTTGTTTATTATACGATTTTACCACGGACATCTTATAACATAATACATAATATTATGATGCGCTGCTCCAGTCAAAAAGCGATTGTGACCGATGGATTTTTCAATATAATTTTTGAAAAAGGTCTGAAGAGATGTAAATTAATTATTCCGTGCTGCATTAATGCTATTTACTAATAAACACAGTACATTTTACGCAAGCACGTCTGAAAAACTATCGCGGTTGTATTCCAAGTTACGCTCCGAGCAAGTTTCGTGGAGGAAAATGGCATAATAATACAATATTAAATGTTTTTAAGATTGCAGTGTATTTGAAATTAATTATAAATGGGCTATTTTATTATAGTATTACTAATTTTTATTAAATAGCGTATTTCTAATTTAAAATTTGATGCGTTTTTATGTGAATTTGAAAAAAAGATGATTTCTACGTATAATAATTCAACAATTCTCTATTTGGATTTCCATATCCATTTTAAAGAAGCCCCATGATACATTGTTGAATTATTTAAATAATATTTTATAAATGATCTAGGCGTTTTTGAACGTTTTCTCATATTTTATGTTCTATTTCACTTCTAGTCCAAGCAAACTGCAGTTTGACCTTACAAAAAATCGGGACAGGATGAAATTTGGTAAACATATATATTTGAGTATCTAAATACATGGTAAATCCATATTAGTACATAATATTATATGCACAACTCAAAAACCCCCTAAAATCTTATGTTGGTTTCTTCCGCAATTGGAGATTTACGCCCGTATTCATAGACAAAAGTGTTACTTATACTCACAACTTTACTTGAAAATTTAACCCCTTTCTAACTGAGTAACTGATTTTTATCAATGCATTTCATCTTAATTTCTTTACGAAGTTTCTGAATTTCCAAGTGTTTTTGCCCGAAAATGCGTGTATGCAATATAAATTTGACCCTTAAGTAAGTACTTATACTTATTTGAGCGTTAGTCACTCCTACGTGTTTTTTTAGTTTTTTAGTAGCAAAATTTTTTATTCGTAATACGAATTTATTATTCAAAAAATTGGTTGTAATTTCAATTATTTTATGTAATTTATGCTTTCGACTTTTTGTTAATGATTTTTATTTTGCGATTAGTTTGACGTAATATAAGAATGTAATAACAAAATATACGATAATTTTAAAGAAAATATTTTTAACTTGAAGCGAACATTTAATAATTTATAATTATGAAAGACTATGCAAAATTTGCGAGCATTGCATAGCGTGAGAACGCCTACCTGCTTTTCAAATATTAGAGCTGTAGCGAACCGTATGTATTCGTTACTGAGTAACGGGTGCGCCATCTAGTACCGAGTAACGAAACGTTACACTCGAATTTATTTCGTTACTCGCATTTTTCGCATACGCGCGCTTATTCGGTGAATTTAAAAACGTACGTTACAAAGAAGGATGTTTGTTTATTAAGTATAATTTGGAAATTCGTCGTCCAAGTTTTTTACTGTTTATTAAGGGAGTGAAAACGCAACTATGAACCAATACGAAAAACTACACCTTCAATTTTCTCGCTTTTCTATCAAAATAACGATCGGATGAACAAAAATAAAAATGTATCCTAAAGTGCCTGTTAGCTGTAGTAAATTATAATCTTATAAACTACATGTAAAATTTTAATGATTAAATTAAAAAGGCCATAAAATATACAACATTTTGAAAATTCAAGAAAGTTTTGTACGCCTTCAAATTGATGTCAAACGATAGACAATTACAAGAGAAATTCCTTTATTATTTTAACTCTGTACAGAAACAAAATTAATAATTAAATTAATTTTTTTTAATAATTACGAAAGTTGTAAATAAACTCAAAAAACCCGGGACAAGAAGCAATATGTACATATTAATATTGCAAATCGCCAGTCGGTACTTTTTGAAAAGCGATATATCACATTCCTGGTATCTTATTAGATAAAGATAAACCGAGTGTTTTATAATAAAGTCGATTCTATTTATTATAATTTTACTTTCGTTGTTTTATTTAAATGTAAATTTAAATGTACATTTAAATGTACGTTGGCTCCCGAAAATAAAAACTTTTTGTGTTAAAAACGCCGAAAACGGTTTTTGAAAAATGTCGTATTAATAGGCTTGTTTCATCGACGAGTTCTCGTTAGTTCTAGAATTATGCGCATGCTCTTTAACTAAAATCTGTCAAGATTTTAGTTAAAGAGCATGCGCATAGCTCTAGAACCAACTAGAACTAACGAGAACTAGTCGATGAAACAAACCTATTATTATATCCGTTTCTAATATAAACAAATTCGGTCAGATTTATATAAAAATGATTTATTTAAAAATTTAATTTTTTCATTTATTTAAATTAATAGATAATTAAAAATCCAGCGAGATATTATAAAATGCATAATCACTCGTAATATGATAAAGAGTCTATTAAACACAAGTCTGGTTCAAAATACGGAAAAGTGAGAAAATGCACCTTACGCAGCTTTGTATGTAATGTATAAGTATGTTTCTACAAATTACGAAAGTAACGAGTAACGTAACGATATGATAGTAACGGGTACTAATTGTTATAGTAACGAATACATACGGGTATGCTTTTTTTCGTTACTTTTACACCTCTATCAAATATGCACTACGCTGATAGCATAAAGCCGGGTCCAGACTATGTAACAAAACATGTTAAATAACAAGTAATACAACAAATCTGTTGTACAACATTGTTTTATAACTTGTTGTAAAATAGCAGAGACATCCAGACTATGTAACAAAATTTAGTATCTGGCAATACTAAATTCAAACGCATCTGCGCTGTTGCTGCAGAAAATGTTTAATAACACAAGTGTGGACAAGTCGCGGCGTGTTATAAAACAAAGTTTTATAACTTCCTTTGATCTTTACCGACACCTAATGGATAACATAAAATATGCTATACAACAAGAAAATTGTTGTATAACATTGTGTTTTATAACTTTTTTACTAGAATTTCTCTAACAAGTTATAAAACTTTGTGATTTAACATGTTTTGTTACATAGTCTAGACCCGGCTTTAGATTATGTACTTACAAAAATAGGAAATTATGCAAGCATTTTTTAATTACAATTTGAAATTTTCACATTTACAAAATGTTTATAATAAGTCATCAACGCCTACAAGAAATCTGTAGGCAAGTTAAATTTTAACTTACAAAAAACTCCCGAAATTGTGGCAATAAAATCATTTACCAATGTTTTATAAATAAATTACATATAATAAAGTACCAATATTAATTATGATGATTTTTAGTACATAGCGCGTAGGTATTTATTGAAATAATTTTTATTACTTTAGCCACGTTTAGCATTCGTACAATATGCTTGGTTGCAAAATTAGCGATATAATTTCTATACAACGCCCACGTTTATATAAAACATTTTTTTGCAACAAACTAGTTTATAATCAAGCTATGTATATGTTTAATTTGCATTTATGCAAGAATAGTGAATTTTACAATAATAAACTAAAAAATTTACGTTTATGACAAAACAACCGCATTTATTAACCCTTTCAGGCTAAGTGGTTTCAATTTTGTACCACACCTTTAACATTTTTTGTAATTATTGCAGTGGTGTCGAGAGAAAAAACCATCGCAACAGATGATTTTTTAAATTTTCCAAATTTAATTAATGTGTGCCTCAAAGGGTTTTAAATAAGAGTGAACAGGAAAAACATAATACTTGTAGTAAAAACTAGGAATAGTTTTCTTTCAAATTGTCCTGTATATTTAATAGTTTAGTATCAAGTACACAGTACATAAAATATTAAACAAATAATGTAAATAAAAATAATCGACCACATTATGTAGTACTTATATGTATATTAGTTATGTATGTACATAATATTGATGTAGATTATAAAAAATATTAGGTATAATAACAACATTACACAGGTTTCCCACAGCGTATGTTACTCGGAGCTTAGCCTATTTCTTATAAAGAAAACCAAATTGTTTATTTAGTGGTATAATTAATTAGGAAACATAAATTTTAAATTATTGGTAATTATTGATGTTACAGTTTTTATTTATTTTATATTGATAAATATGATAATTAAGCTTCTTTTAAATGCTGCGGGTAATTAAATAAACAAGTTTCTTGAGAATAAATTACAAGATTCAAGCACTTTTTTAAGGGGAATTGGTCACGCAATTTTAAGCAATTTTTATAACCCCCCCCCCCCGCGTTGATTCCATAATATTCTATAAGTTAAATAAAATTAACAAAATAATAGATTTCTAAAAATGAAGTTATATCATCCCTGCCTTACCACTCGCCGTCTAAAATTCGACGTGACAAAATTTATGAACGGCTCCTAATCTGTGATTACCTAACCACAAAGAAGAACTTTTCAGCGATTTAAATCAGATTAATAGCAGAAAGCAGCAGAATAGTCTAATGCCCTTTGCGTTATCTGTCGCATTACAAATAATCCACAAACTCCTTTTAAGATAATTTGAATTTCAACGTATGTTACTCGGAGCTTCATTTGCTTCAGGAATAAGAATTAGTAAGGAAAAATATCGGATTAAAATTCTTTATATCATTAACAGCATTCGCCAGCATTTTACGAATACCCTTAAATCATATAAAGCAAAACTGAAATTTCGAAAACATTAATTTGAATAATAGTCCAGGCAAGAAAGGTTTTTAGCTTTCAAAAATCCGGGCAAGCTGAATTTTGGTAGAGATGTACATTGGAGTGTTCTAATGAACCTCCTAAAAGTCCCATAAAATCCCACGTCGGCGTCCCCTGCAATCGGTGGTTTTAGCAATTTTTATAACCCCCCCCCCCCCGCGTTGATTCCATAATATTCTATAAGTTTAATAAAATTATCAAAATAATAGATTTCTAAAAATGAAGTTATATCATCCCTGCCTTACCACTCGACGTCTAAAATTCGACGTGACAAAATTTATGAACGGCTCCTAATCTGTGATTACCTAACCACAAAGAAGAACTTTTCAGCGATTTAAATCAGATTAATAGCAGAAAGCAGCAGAATACAAATAATCCACAAACTCCTTTTAAGATAATTTGAATTTCAACGTATGTTACTCGGAGCTTCATTTGCTTCAGGAATAAGAATTAGTAAGGAAAAATGTCGGATTAAACTTCTTTATATCATTAACAGCATTCGTCAGCATTTTACGAATACCCTTAAATCATATAAAGCAAAACTTAAATTTCGAAAACATTAATTTGAATAATAGTCCAGGCAAGAACGGTTTAGTACTAGTATTACAAGACAAAAAATTAGTAAAATGGCCCCTCATCACGAAAAGGTTATAGGAACCACTGGTCCAAATGGAGCGATATCACTCCATGTCCATCTTTAGATTAAACTTGCAGCGATCGCGATGTCAATGCCATGCATCATCCTTGACCACCATCACCGGTGGCTGCATTACAATTTAATAATAAATTGCAAACTAGCGTTATTTTTAATATAAATTGAATTTCAAGTTCAAGTGTTGAATTCAAAATTACAATTTATTAAAGTCACAATTTCAATTCAAAACCGCTTCGACCTTAAAATTAAACAATTTTGAAAATAATTGTAAATCCGTGTTATTCAAATTGCACGGTTTATTATTACCGTTATGATTTTTTTGATTTTTTAAATTTGTTTTTATTTGAAAATTTAAATTTTTTGATTATTCAGTTTTACACCTCGTGCTCTATGTTAAATTAGAGTGCAATACATTAATAGTAATTACGAGTAGGGGTGCGCATATAATCGATTAATCGATCACCGTAATTCGAATAATCGATTATGATAATTTATAATAATCGATTAATCGATTATAGAAATAATCGATTGTGGCAATAATCGATTATGAAAATAATCGATTGTGAAAATAAATAATGAAAATTCTCAAATTAGGAATTGGAGAACATTTCCGGCACTGGCAGCTATGGCAAGAAAATATTTATGTATTCAAGGAACAAGTGTTGCTTCAGAACGAGTTTTTAGCCGTGGAGGCCAAATGTTACCGATTTAAGAAATTCACTGACATCTGAACATTCGGAACAATTGATTTTATTGTCAATTAATTTCAATTATGTTCCAAAACGTTCCTAGTTGTAATTAATTTTTGTTATGTTTTTGTATAATAAATTAGATAGTAACTTAGTAACCCTTATTATGAGTTCATAATCGACTATGAATTCATAATCGAGTTATGAGTTCATAATCGATTATGAACTCGATACGATTATGATCGATTAATCGAAAACAATCGATTATTTTTTATAATCGATTATGAAATTTCATAATCGCGCACCCCTAGTTATAACGGCCGAGTGGCTAGAAAAAATCCGTTTATTAGTGAAGTCAATAGGCTAAAACGTATTCATTACACCAAAGAGCCAAAAACTTCCAAAACAAAGACGTGTATCATGGTGGAACAATGTCAGATTAATTTTCAGACGTTTTACCGTTTGCATGTTGCTCGGAATTTTCGAACATTTCCAACATCTGTGAATTCATTTTTATCGAGTTTCAAATGAAATTAGAAAATTATAAATTTTATTATTTTTAAATGTGTAATAAAAATTATGTTGATTTTGGTATACGATATTAACGTAGGTACAGTACCTGATGAATCATGTCATAAAGATTTTATTATGCCCGCCACTTTGTTTCAAAAGTGCAACTATTGCTAATTATTTATCTGCTATTATATTATGCTAGTTATTATCACGATACACATATTATAACGGTATGCCGAATTTGAAACCAAAACTCGTTTCGTTTGGGCATGACGTAATTGGGAGGAAGATTTTAAATTCGCGTATAGCATTGTATTAATTTGGTGGGTATTTGTAATTTAAATCTGTTATTTTTATTAAATTAGAAAATATTGTATTTTTTGTATTATAGAACAAATAAATGAAATCGAAATTCAAATACGAATACGAATTAATTTTATTTCAGTATTATAAAAACTGTTTAAAAAGTTGTTTAAAAACTGTCTTTTAAAAAAATTTTGAATAATTTAAAATTTAAGTAAAACGCACAAACTAAATACGCACAGAAGGCAAAATAACGTTTTCATGACGAAGAATTAAATCAAACTGAAAGAATATTTAACAAATGTTTAGGAAATATAAAATTCACACCAAAATATAAACCGAATTGTGGTTTTACAAACCATCTGTTTCATTTATTACTAGGGGTGCGCACATAATCGATCACCGTAATTCGAATAATCGATTATTTCACAATCGATTATGATAATTTATAATAATCGATTGTGAAAATAATCGATTGTGGAAATAATCGATTATTTCAATAATCGATTAATCGAAAAAAATCGATTATTTTTTATAATCGATAACGATTATGAAATTTCATAATCGCGCACCCCTATTAAGCTACAATTTTGCAATTTTAATTTTTGTTTTAGCTTACTTCACTTCTTACGTCAGTCAGATTTTATGGTTAAACTTCATAATATGTCAAAGACAGTTTCATTTTCTGTTTGCGAACCCCTATTCGCGAGCCGCCACTGATCAATAAGTCAGTTTTGTTTTTAAAATTTTTAAAAAAATTTTTCGTACTATTCATTTAGATGATTAGGGGGAATCAGATATACAGGGTGTCCCCGTGACCGTGGAGAACCTTTGAGGTGGTGATAAAGGACACTTTTCTAAGACAAATTTTCAAATAAAATTTTTGCCCAAGTCCAAACCCTTGGGGGGTACCTCCATTTAAAGCAATTTTTTGAATTTATGATTTCAAACGGCCATAGCTCCGATATTATTGATTTTTTAAGGTTAATGGATTAGAACTTTTTTAAAGATCATTCGTTTTCAATTTAAAATTTAAAAATCAAATTTGTTTTCAATTTAAAATGGACTCTCTATTTACTTTAATGTGAAAAAATCATTTTTTATTTATTTTAACCAACCATAGCAGTGGCTTGATGTGGTTAGTGAAGTTAAGTTGTAACAGTTGGACATTACAGAGAATTAAAGTTTCGAATGCAATGGAAAAGTTTGACCGTTATTACTTGGTGTAGATTTTCTGATTTCTTTGTTATATAATGTTTTTTAATACCTTAATACGATGGATGATCCGGGGGTTTAAGTCGCTTCGCGATGGCCCCGAATTTTGATTTGCATTTCCGCAAAAGAATACCTAGGTCGTATTAGATCGTATCCGGCCGGTATTTGGCCTTATTAGGCTTGATTAAAAATTATGTTATTACTTATATAGTAATTTGTGAATAATCTAATCGGATAATCCGTAGACTTCGGATTATCCGTGTAGACTTAACGGATTAATTTAATATTTGGGTGGCTACAGTTGTGTTACCAACATAAAACATAAATATTATCTAAAGGTAAGTGGTAATGATATCATGGCAAAAACAGTTTGTTTGAATATAATAAACAATTTTATTTGAATGTAACAAATTTCGTTTTGATTTAAATAAAATTATTTCCGTCAACAAAACTAAATTTGATATTTCAAATAAAATTTATTTGTAAAAATTTGCTATGCAGTGCAGATTATCTGATGATCTGATACGAGGGTTGCTGTTTAACTTTCTGGCCTAATAATGAAAATGCGAATATTTATCATCAAAAATGATTTTATTGTTTTTCAAAGTATTCTCCAGCAAGATTTATACACTTTTGCATGCGCTCAAAACAATTGTCGAAGCTCTTTTTCCACTCCGATTGAGACACCTCCAAAACATGGTTTTTGAACGCTTCAACAGCATCTTCTGGCGACGAAAATCGTTGACCACGCATTTTTCTCTTGATGTTCGGGAATAAAAAGAAGTCATTGGGTGCCAAGTCAGGGCTGTACGGCGGATGACCCATCAATTCGACGTTTTGGGCGGTCAAAAAGGCGCTGGTTTGAGCTGATGTGTGAGAGCTCGCATTGTCATGGTGCACAATGATCCGTCTTCTCTTGTTCGTTGTTCGAATTTCTCCGAAGACTTCAGGCAAACAAATTGTGGTGTACCACTCAGAATTGACCGTCCTACGTTGCTCAAGCGGAACAGTCGCCACATGACCAGTTTTACCAAAGAAACAGGCTACCATTTGCTTCGAAGTGTTTCTTGCACGAACAACTTTCGTTGGATTTGGCTCGTCTTCGAAGACCCACACGGTCGATTGCTGTTTTGTTTCGGGCTCATAAGCATAGATCCATGATTCGTCACCTGTGACGATCTTATAAACGTCTTTTGAAACACCGCGATTGTATTTTTTTAAATTTTCTTTGCACCAATCCACACGACACTTTTTTTGAGCCATTGTCAAATTATGCGGGATCCAACGAGAACAAACCTTTTTTACGGCCAGGTGCCCATGCAATATCGAATGTATGCTGGTGGAAGAAATGCCCAAGGATGCCTCTATCTCACGGTATGTCACATGACGATCTTGCTTTATCAGTTCACGGACGGCATCAATGTTCTCTGGCACAACGACTGTTTTTGGACGACCTTCACGATCTTCATCTTCGAGCGAGCGTCGGCCACGATTGAATTCATTAAACCAGTTTTTCACAGTGCTATAGGATGGTGCTTCATCGCCATACAAAGATTTAAGTTCATCGATGCACTCTTGTCGTGATAATCCACGTCGAAAGTTGTGAAAAATGATTGCACGAAAATGTTCACGAGTTAATTCCATTTTTTTTCCAAATTGATTTTTTCAAGTCACTATAAACAACAGAAATGATGGCCGTACGTCAAAACGTTCTGAGTACGTTTATGCTACAACATGTCAAACTTTACAATGCAAATGTCAAATTGCACCTAGCAACGCTTAGTGTTCCCTAGGCCAGAAAGTTAAACAGCAACCCTCGTATATATTATATGGCGACCAAAAATAACTAGCTAATAAAAACTTTTCAAACCAGAAAGGTAGCTGTATAGAAACCTAGGAACTGCCGCTAAAGCGAGTTCCACCTTGTTTATATATAAGATTTGTAAGTTATGTATCCGTTATCAAAAACTTTTCAAGCCGTAGACTATAGAAAAATATGTGTACTAAGTGATTACACCTTGGTTTATTTCTATATTTATCTTAATTACATATTAATTATATCATTATTAAACGTTTAAAAACCATGTGCATGTTTGGTTGCCTACTTCAAAACATTTAAAATAAGCCTTATGGCGTATGCCTCCACAAAATATTCGAATAGTTACTACAGACTTTGCACATGCACTCTTAAGTTAGTTATAAGTAAAAAACTGAAAAATGGTACCTTTGGGGGTGGTTTTAAATCAATCACCCCTCACAGAGGGCGGTGGGATTTCACCAGTTATTACTTGTTACTAATACTAAAAAGATGACATTTTGAAAGTTTCATCTATATACTATGCAGTTATTTCCGAGTCGAACAGTATTTTATTGACTGTACTATTTAGTGCATCGAGGGACCCAAAAATGATCGCATGTTACATACAAGCAAATATACGTTTTATGTTTATTATACAAGTATCACTAGGAATTTTTTTAATGTTAGTATTACACCAAAAATTTTACTATTGTTTTGGAAAATAATATAAAATTGATGAAAAAGTTCACGAACTGATGTAATCCACCGGGTGGAAATGATAAGAAATTGTTGAACACTACATGATGCTACTGTTATTTTATGGGTAAGCCTGTTATCTGTAGGAAATACCATAACATGCAGATTTTATTAATTTTAAGAAAATTGTCACAGTTAATGTAACATCGCAAATCGTCACAGTTATGTAATCAAGCAAATTGTCACAGTTAATGTAATAGCGCAAGTCGTCACAGTTAATGAAACACCGACGACAATAACACTCCGCTAGGGGGCGCAAAAATCAGTAAATTTTACATCAGTTACAGTTAATGCAAAATGAGTAACACTAACACAGTTCACATTTCACGGAATTGTAACGGATTTTCTCTTTTTAGCGTAATAGTGATAAACAATACGTTAGAAGTTGGTATATGAAGAGAAAAAATTGTGACGGATCGGAAAATCCGTCACAATTTTCGGAATCCGTCAGAGTTTAGTGATATGCACACACAAATCGTCACAGTTAATGTAACACCAACACACACTCACACACACATACATACAGACATCCTTCCAAAAATGATCAAAATGGATTCAGGGGACCTCAAAACGTGAACATCTGTCAAAAAATTGGGGGGTCAAATTTTGACTGATAACAATACTTTCCTTACCTAGGGGTTCGGAAAGTAAAAATAAAGGTTTTTTTTTATAAATAAGCCTATATATTACAAAAAAACTCGTAACATATTTTATTTAAGCATTTATTATAGTAAACTTGCTGTAAAATTAATTTATTTAAATAATTTATTTGGGTGGCGTAATTGCCTACATAGGTTGGTAAATACGCCAGTTCCCCAACTTTTCGAAAAACGCATCTTTTGGAATTGAAGACAGCTAAAGCTCTCAAATATTTTTTTTCTTGTACCCAAGAAGTTCCTCTTGGTGGTACCTATTTTTATTTCTTCTCTCTATCCTCAGGAAAATTTTTAAAAATTGACAAACCTTAAGGTGGCGTAATTACCTTCACTGACCTTATATAGAATAAACCTGTGACCAATAAAAAATAAAGTATTCTATAATCGATTATTTTCCACAATCGATTATTTTCAAAATCGATTATTTTAATAATCGATTATTTCCACAATCGATTATTTTCACAATCGATTATTTCTATAATCGATTATTATAAATTATCATAATCGATTATGAAATAATCTATTATTAATAATATTATTAATAGTTCAGACAAGGAACACGTTTAGCTTGCAAAACATTCGGGCAACCTGGAATTTGGCCGACATGTGTGTTTTATTGTCCGAATGACCCCCCCCCCCCAAATTTCCTGTTGGCTTCTCCCTCAAATAGTTATTTTATTTCCTTCAACTTAGTCATGCGTCTATAAATCGTTTAATTTAATTTTTTAGGGAAAAAAATGATCGTCAGGTCAAAATCAAAGAGCCCATTATTTTACAAAATAAATATTTCATAATTAACTTCAGATAACGAAAAGAACATTTTATTCGAAATAAAATTCAATTTTTATAAAATAAAACACATTTTTCAGCTTTGTGGAATTGATTTTTATTACAGAAATGGTAAGACATAGAAAAATTATCCGACCAAAGAACTCTGTTTATAGCGAATTTTGTACGTTTCAACTTTTATGTCTTATAATAATTTTCCCTAAAATTGAAATTAAGCGAGTTATCGACGAAAAATCACGATGAATGAACTAAAATTTCTAATCGGGGGAGAAGCTGCCAATTTTTAATTTATCATACCAAGTACGGATAAGTATTGTAATCGTATAGAAAAAAAATGAGATTTTGATGAATTTACACTTTTTGAGATCACAGAAGTCACAAATTACCATTTCCAAAAAATGTCTAGGTGTGTGTATGGCTGTGGTCAAATTTGTGTGCGTTCAAACTCAAAAATCAATAGGTCGTATTTCAAAACCAAATTTGATTAGAAAGACTAAGAACTGATTAGATTTTGGTTGAAATCGGTTTGTAATAAATTGTAACTTTTACTTATGGAACAAGAAGTTCAAATATCTTAGATAAAGTCTGTAATAATTGATCTTTAAATAAATATGGTTACAATCATATAATGCATTGTATTAATTTTTGTAAAAGATTATCAGAAACAAAAGAAGATTTGAATATGAATGAAGGTAGATGAAGTTACTATTTTTTTTACGGATAATACTAATACTTGAGACTTTAAAATAAATTTTTTGGCTGCGAATCTTTGCGAGGTTCTTTTTAATTCGCGTTTTACTTGGAGAACTCAAAAATTTCTAAGTCACCCTGTATATAGTTTTTATCAAATTATTTATCAATTTTACATGGTTGGATTCGTTTTTTTGAATGTTTACTCCAGAAATAGTTAAATTTGCGTTGCTGCCTATAGGTCAGTTAAGCGAAGAAGCACATGAAGCTTGCAATAAGGATTTCAAGAGATATCGTGAACATAACTCGAGAAAATGTAGCCGCGAAAGTTCAAACAGAGACGTTCTAAACAGATTTCTTTTAACCTCTGACCCTGTTATAACAAACAAAAGAGAATTACCCAAAAAAAACCTTCGATACTTATCTCAGCAGATATTACATTTATTAAAAGCCCCTACTGACCAAGTCATTGATGATCAAACAGATTTCCGAGAGTGACGATGACGATACGATGCGATCGATGGATGATGACGAAGAAGATGACCAAGACATTATTTAAAATGTTTGCTTTATTTTTACTTTTAACGCTATTACTTGAAAAATAAATATAAAAATTATTAACTACTTCTCTTCTGAATTTTTTAATTCGTATCCATTAAATATTTGTTGTATTGTGATATCACAACCTGTTATATCGGATAAGTGTATATTTACATGATATTTACACATATCTTCCAAAAACTATTTCTGTGTTTTTTGCTGATGATGTTAATTTTTCAAAGTTTTTCAAATAAATTCATTTTCTTAATAAATAAATGCACCAGAATTATGTAAAGTATTTTTTAGATACTACTAAGAGCCCTGAAAATAAATATCCTACTTAGAAATCCGTTGGAATAGTATTTGATTTAATGCCACCTTTTGAGGCCAAATACCCCACTGTGCGCCGCTAAAACCATAACCATTTTAATAATTTAATTTTTTTTTCTATTTATAATTTAATTTTCTATTAAAAAGTCCCTAACAGCATATTTTTATCGTAAAAAACTTGGGCGCTAGGGCAAAAAAAAGTTGCAGATTTTGACTGGTTTTCTGCGACTGTGAATGTCTTCAACTTCTAAATTACATATCAAAGATAAAAATATTCTGCCAGGGACTTTCTTGTAGGAAATCAAATTCTCTACAAAATTCGATATAAATATATCATTTTTTCGTATCTGGTATGGTTTTAGCAGTGTTTTCAATGAAAGCCCACGGAAATTTATAACTCACTTGATAAATGTTTGATTTTATTATATAATTACATAGAAATGGGTTGCGAAAAAAAACTAAACATGTCACATAGCAAAGGACATCATAAGGATCGAATTTTCGAAGAAAAAAGTACATACGTTTTTTTCTGTCGGTACCCTATTTTAATTTATTCTTTCTTAATTTTTTTTTCGTTTTTCATTTAAATCATTTTTTAAATTTATTTTTATGTATAATTTTTTCATAATTTTATTATTTTAAGTTTATGTTTTATTTAAATCATTTTTAAAAGAGTCAAAAATATGATAAAGTCGTGTGGATAGTTAACTTCTATTTGGTAACACTTAATTTTTTAAAAAAACACTCACAAATTTTATTTATTTATTTTATTCAAATATTTAATTTCCACAATATAACTTAAAACTAGCAGAGTTTCTGCCTAACTACAATAATGACTTAAAAAATACTAACTAACATAATAACGGCTTAAAGAATACTGACTAATACTGACTGTTACATTGATTTTTATGTGTTCAACAATTTTGTTGGTTTAGCGAATCTCACGCTTCCAGGATGTTCTAGAACATTCGATTTGCTCAACCAGCAATGTAATTTAATAATTATGATGTTTGCATTTCCCTATATTTTATATTACATAACATTATGGAAAATCACCCGGTTACATAATTCTTATGGGAATATAACTTGGATAACCAAAATCACATTTTTTATTTTAGGGTATTTTAGGGAACTTATGCGGGATTCATTCGGACCCTCGAATACACATTCTAGCAAATTTTAGTTTACTCGGAATTTTTACAAGCTCGAAAATTTTTCGGTTTCATTGCCTGGACTGCAAATAATTTATTTAAAAAAACAACTGATTTTTTAAATTACAGACTATATTCCAGTCTTAGGAGGGGGGGGGGGTTGTTATTCAACATTTTAAAAAAATAAATAAAAGTGTATTTTCTTTTCCCTAAACAAATATTAATGCATTAGGTATATAAAAAGGTACTAATTAATAATTACAATAAATCTTAATTTTCAACATTTCAAAAACCAACATGAGCAAATTTCCTTTATAAACTTATAGCAGTTTTCCCAATTTTTGCACTAAAATATCTCCGTATATTATTTAAGGCAATTAATAATATAGCAGTACATAGTCGGTACTCTACCTACTAACCTAATTTTATTTTCCCTAAAAAACTATTTCTTCCCTTAAATTATTAGAAAAAAAATTAATTCCATATTTCCATATTGAAACGTAATTTGAATTGTTTTGCAATTTTAACGAAAGCGTGCTTATCGAACATCATTAATTTAAATTTATTCTAATAAGTAACAGTTAAAATTATAAAAGCTATTACAATTCCGTTGCTATTTTTTCAGGTAGAAACAAACTAATTTTAAATATGAATTCTAACTGCAAACGATACAAATGAGTGCAGGTGCTGAGGAAATCAGCCAAGCGTTCAAGAGGTCCGAAAAACATATCGTGCATTGGTTTAGAAAAGGACTTCGATTTCACGATAATCCCGCTTTAAAAGAAGGCCTTAAAGATGCTAAAACATTTCGCTGTATTTTTATTTTGGACCCTTGGTTCGCTGGCTCATCAAACGTCGGTATAAATAAATGGAGGTAATAATTTATTGTTATTAATTTTAAATCAAACTTTTTGATGTTACATATTTATTTTTTTTTTTTAGATTTTTACTACAATGCTTAGAAGACCTAGATCAAAGTTTACGCAAAATGAACTCGCGTTTATTTGTCATTCGCGGTCAACCAATAGATGCCCTACCAAAATTATTCAAAGATTGGAAAACTACTTTTTTGACATTCGAAGAAGATCCGGAGCCATTTGGTCGTGTAAGGGATTACAACGTGACCAAAATTTGCAAAGAGTTAAATATAACCGTAATACAAAGAAGTTCTCATACCTTATATTATTTACAAGATATAATAGATCGCAATGGAGGTAAAGCTCCACTTACTTATCATCAATTTCAAGCGATCATTGCAGCTATGGATCCACCACCTCTTGCAGAATCGATCATAACTTTTGAATCTTTAAACGATACTATCACTCCTATAAGCAACGATCACGACGATAAATATGGAGTTCCAACATTAGAAGAGCTCGGGTTTGATACGGAAGGAATATTACCACCAGTTTGGAAAGGGGGTGAAAGCGAAGCGCTAGCAAGATTAGAAAGACACTTGGAACGAAAAGCTTGGGTGGCTTCGTTTGGAAGGCCAAAAATGACACCTCAGTCTCTTTTACCTTCCCAAACAGGATTATCACCTTACTTACGATTTGGATGTTTGTCGACACGCTTATTTTACTATCAATTAACCGATTTGTATAAGAAAATTAAGAAAACTTTTCCTCCATTATCGCTACACGGTCAATTATTATGGAGAGAATTCTTTTATTGCGCTGCAACAAGAAATTCTAATTTTGATAAAATGTCAGGTAATCCAATTTGTGTACAAATTCCGTGGGATCGAAATGCCGAAGCTTTGGCCAAATGGGCAAACGTATGTAGTTTATGATAGAAAAAAAATTGTCATATTTTATTATGTTTTTTTTTAGGGTCAAACAGGTTTTCCGTGGATTGATGCTATAATGACTCAATTGCGTGAGGAAGGATGGATTCATCACATAGCTCGACATGCTGTTGTATGTTTTCTTACCCGTGGTGATTTGTGGCTATCTTGGGAAGAAGGAATGAAGGTGACGAATAACTTGAAAATAATTTATGTTCACTAAATTTAAGTAATCTTAGGTATTTGAAGAACTGCTTTTAGATGCAGATTGGTCTATTAACGCAGGAATGTGGATGTGGTTATCATGTTCCAGCTTTTTTCAGCAATTTTTCCATTGCTATTGTCCAGTTAAATTTGGACGTAAATCTGATCCTAATGGAGACTACATTAGGTGCGTATTTATTTGTTCTATCTGAAATAAAAACAACCAGATTTAATGTTTGGTGTTACTGTTTCATATTTGTATTAAACAAATGAGACATCGCCACCTTGCTTTTTTCCAACCGTTATTTTTTCACTGCTGGATGTAAGTCTCTCCCCATCAAGGGGGATGATATGGGCATATCCTACCACGCTGGCCAAGTGCGGGCTGGTAGGGGTGCAGTGACCAGCGACGTTATTTTTAAATTGGTCACCACGCGGTCACCCATCCAATTGGATACCGCTAGCAACCTCGCTTGACGTTCCGTAATCTAACGACCACAGACGAAGAGGTTAAGGGCCCTGCCGATCGACTGGGTCTGTGGTTTGACAATAATAGACTATATTTTAATAGTCCAAAGACTTTAGATTTGATGATAAATTGGATGATCTTAAATGATTTGAAAATGGTTGAAAAAAAGTTCAATGTTAAATTTCTGAGATTGAGTATTGATAGTGTACTAAACTGCACATCGTATTTATTTTATTACGCGGATTAACTCATTGTGTTGCCAAACATGTAGCTTAAGGAGTATTATTGATATCAACGTTCTATTGCAGTTCTATCAGCAATTCTGTTGTTTTTCGAGAATATCATCAAGTGCTTGTTTTTGGGGTTGCTCTATGGTGGATAAACATGTCTTCATAATACAGAAGATGACTGTTAAATGCAGTATGAAGTGACCGCTGTAATTTTGCAACCAAGTATTTGAATTTCCCACTACCATCTCCCTAAGCGCAAACCGAACTTCACGCCTAAGCGAGCGCACCTAACCTCAAACGCGACCGCCGGGTCCCCCATCCGTAAGCTCGTGATCTAGCTAAGACACCCTACGTTGTGTAATTAACCTAAAACCCACTTGATTACAAAAATTACCCCAAGTTCGTTGGAAATTCCTTCATGTAGGTAAACGAACACAAAGACAGACGATCCACAAGTCAAAGAAAAGAAAGAAAGTAAAATCCTTTACACAAAATAATACACAGTCTGTTGTTAATTTGTTTTTAATTCAATGTCTCAATTATTTTTGTCTTGTCATTTATAAATGGTACATATAATTTTACCCCTTGGGCAATTTTTATACAATGTAAATTTCATATTAATTATAAATTATAGTCATAGCGGGGTAAGTTTTGTAACTTTGTTACTTAAAATTCATAAACATTTTGTTTTACATAATAATTATTATTATTCATATAAGCTTGATTGTCTCGCTGTTATCAGCTAAGATGCAATCGCCATGTTATTCAAAGAATTTCATACAAAGCAAATATTTCCTTTGTTGACCGTTACTATATACCTGACTCGGGTTATACAAAAGTGAAAATCGGTAATTCAACCCTTCCAACCATAAGCGTTACCAGCACTTATTTTATAAAACGGAACACCAAATTTAATCAGATTCCAATCACTAAGGGGGTGCACGTATCAAGCTTGTGTCATCAAACCCGACGCTATACGCAACGAGATTAATTTAAATTAATGGCATCACATTAAATACTGTTGTGTCCACTACAAGCTCCCTCATAAATGTGTACGGGATACACAATCAAAATAAGAGGGAGGATATGTCCATTTTATTTATAATATTTTGTTCAGTATGAATGTGAATAAAAATAAAAATGTTGCTAGATTTAAGTTTGGTTTGTAATGATAATAAAAAATAAAACATAAGCAAGGAGATGCGAGTGGTAACCAGGCCAATATAATAAAGAGCGGTAGAACAGTTACAAAAAAGAGGACCTGCAGACCAGTTGTGTTTAGTGGAGTTAAAAAAAAGATGACCTGCAGACCAGTTGTGTTTAGTGGAGTTGCAAAATAGAAGTCCCGCAGTCCGGTCGTGTTTAAGAGTTCCTGATTAGTGGACATGCAGACCAGTTGTGTTCGAAAGCAGTCGATAAATAAAGAGAATTAAGTGTCTTGCAGTTCAAAAATAAAGAGAGGATCAGACCAATTGTGTTTGAATCCGATAGATAGAAGGAGAATTAATTGTGGAGCAGTTCCAAAGATAAAGAGAGTCTCAGACCAGTAGGGTTGACGCAAATAGATAGCAGGAGAAGTAAGGGAGTTGCAGAATTGGACCGATTTGAATTAACAGAATTGGATAACGGAACACGAGAAGTTAGTACGTGGAGAAGGATAGGTGAAGGAAGAAGTGGTCTAAAGTTCGTCAGTGCGCGAAATTAAGTGCGATAAACGGAAACAAACAGATAAGGTAAAGCTTTACAATATTCTATCAGAAAATCAGTAGGGATTTTAAGTTGTTTGATTATATGTTGATTGTAGTTAGTAATATAATTGTATTGTTGGTTGTTGTTATATGTGAATGTTGATAATAAATTGTGTTAGATATGTCCTGTCTCTTATTTTGATTGTGTGTCACGTCTGAAGAATCTTCACTAATAAGCGACCCTGAGCACTGTGAGGACACAAAAATACATATCTTAATAATACGGACACGGCCAACTCGGCGACCGGACAACTCGGCGACGGACAACTCGGCGACCGGTCAACTCGGCGACCGGACAACTCGGCGACGGACAACTCGGCGACGGACAACTCGGCGACCGGTCAACTCGGCGACGGACAACTCGGCGAGTTTAGTTATAACATATAACTGCCTGTTCATTATACATAATACATAAGATTTAAAAACGTCATAATTTTAATAAATAAAGTTGAAATCATCAAAAGTTACGCCGTACATATATCTTATGTAATTCTTATGTCCATTGTGAATAGGCATATAACATATCATAACTCGGCTTAGTTATTTTATGTTTTATTTTTAGAAAATCATAAAATTAATGTTCTGCATATTTTTATTGAAGTCTATTTTAAATTTATTATTAAGTTAACTTCGGGAATAATTATTTCTTTACGAATAGCTGGATTTGGCGGTGCAACCAAATTTCTTTTTCTTATCCTTTGTACGTTTTTACGCATCACATCACTACTTGGAAGAATGCCTTGCACCGTAGCAGGAACATCTTCAACGGCTTGTGCTCTTATTTGTGCTGGGATTTCCATGGTTGTACTTGCGAGGTGCTTCACTTTTGATGATACTTCTAATCGTGACCACTGATGGCGCGTCTGGTTTCCTCTGTTCCGCTTCGTCCACTTCTGTTGGCATGGGAATACAGAGGAACATAAAAACATAATATGGCATTAATATGCCATCTATATAACAATAGTTGTAACATCAATAATATTCCAACACCTCCACTAGTTATGGTATAACTATTGCTAATCCCATCTTGCTTGAACAATATTGGTGTTTTTCTTTTGCTAATGCCTTGGTTAACGAATTTGCCACTATTTCCTGTGTTCCAATATGCTTGACCTGAATTTCTTTTAAATCTTGTCTTTCGCGAACAAAATGATGCCTTTTATTAATATGTTTTGTTCTACATCGATATCCTGCGTTTTTGCTTAGATCAATTGCTCCTTTGTTATCACAAAATATATCGATATTAAAATATTTGTAAATAATTTAGATTAATAATAACAATTAAAATATTTGTAAATAATTTAGATTAATAATAACAATAAATTTATAATAGCCTTAAATAAAAATATGGTATTAATTTTATAATTTTCTAAAAAAAAACATAACTAAATTACACTCGGTATCGCAGAGTTGTCCGTCGCCGAGTTGGCCGTCGCCGAGTTGTCCGGTCGCCGAGTTGTCCGACGCCGAGTTGCACGGTCGCCGAGTTGGAATCGCCGAGTTGTCCATCGCCGAGTTGTCCGGTCGCCGAGTTGGAATCGCCGAGTTGTCCGAGTTGAGACGGTCGCCAGCTTAGCGGTTAAGTGCGTTGCTGCTAATGCTAAATACCTGGTTCAACTCCGGGCTCAGTAAAACTTTATTCTGACCGTCTCCCCTCGGAAGGCAATGGCAAACCACCGAGGTGTAATCTGCCTGGTACAGCCTCTCTGGAGATGAAGTGCATACACTTCCCGCGGTTCGGAGCCCGCGTTAAGCAGTAGGTCCCCTATGTGTGTAATAATACTTCAAACGCACAACACATGCATAGGAGAGAGGTCGCCTACGTCTGAAATCAGGCACGGCACTTAAAGAAGAAGAAGAAGTCGTCCGTCGCCGAGTTGGAATCGCCGAGTTGTCGCGTACCGTTAATAATATGTAGTAAATTACGTTACCGAATTTGGAAGTGACGAGTTTACCCACTTTGAAATAAAATATACAAATAATATTCACCTTATTGTAAATAGCTAACAAAAACTTGCACATAAATAAAAATGTAACATTAAATTATTTCACAATGACTCGACACAACAACTACCCTCGTCGACCAACCCCAGCGTAGTCTTCCCGCTTCTTCGTAGCGTCGCTTGCTCCCACCATAACTCGTCTTTTATTGGTCGTTCTTCGCTACATTGTCAACTGTATTTATCCGCAGTGTTGACATGCTCATAATTCGCTGGCGCGATATTTAAAGTAGGTCTATATCATTACACCGCTATCTTTAGAGTTGAAAATTGTTTCCCTGTCTAAGATTTACGTACTGGAATTTTTGACGTACATCTACAAAAACATGAACAAATTTCGGCGGCACGACCATAACACTCATCACAAATTTATTGCACTAACTGCTTTTCACATAATATCATTTTGCAATACTTTCTACTGCATTTTTTGTCGAACATTGCTTTATTAAATTTGACGTTAGATTTTTAATTTCCTGGTCTTATTTTAATAATCTTGAATTTGGAATTATATGCCGGGAAAAAATTCGTAGATAGTGGCGAGAATTTTGGCATACTTTCTCATTCTTGAAAAATTTTGCCAATTCTCTAAATACGGAAAAACACTAAAATTTTTACAATGACTAATGTAAAATGACTTATTAGAACAAGCATCATCCTAAATTAGATGGGATCAAAATGAGATTAAAAAATTGACCATCAAATAAAAAAGGACACAACAAAAAATGAAGTAAAAAATTATGCAAAGTTGTAAAGTGATATGTGAAAAGTAGTTGATGCAATTGGCCCCAGGTTGTTTAATGCGTTTCCTGTAGATCTGATCAATTTATTGTAAATTGCTTCGATTGTTTAAGGCGAGTCTAAAGTGCTTTGTGCTAGAACACCGCGTGGTTGTTTTAATTGGCCCAAATATATTATTTGCGGCGTAGTTGAGATTTAACGTTACTTACAGTACACATTCCTAAAAATAACATAATCCATGAACCAGACAAACCCCATTTGCCAAATTACCCTTTTGGGTACTACATAATAAGGTTCATGATGGGGATTATAACAAAACATTTCAGCATGGAGTACATCAATCACGTCAATTGTTAAAATTAGTCTCATCCTGATTCCTAAAGGAAATTTAAATTTTGCTAACTCAATATTGCCGGTTGTCAGATTTATCTTATAAAAGGAACATGGAGGTTCTAAGATTAAAATGCTGTAATACTAAACAAATATTTGATTTACATGTATTTACTTTTACTTGTAAAAATTTAATATATTTTGTTTGTACAGGAAATATCTGCCAGTATTAAAAAATATGCCAACCCAATATATTCATGAGCCATGGACAGCACCCAAAAGTGTTCAAGTTGCATCGAAATGCACAATTGGAATTGATTATCCCTTACCAATAGTTAACCATTCTTTGGCAAGTCGAATAAATATTGAGAGAATGAGGCAAGTATACCAACAACTCACAAAATACAGAAACACGGATAATTACAGCAATGATCAAAATTTTAAAAGTTGCCTGCAAGAGAAAATAACGAAAGTTACCATTTGCAATGCAATTGATAATTAACTTTGTTAAAACAAATTTTTATAACAAAAATTTTCATGAAAAATTAATGTTTTGCCAATTTGAAAAATAAATTTATAAATATTTTATTAAATTGTTTTAATTTTTGTTCTTAATCTCGAGTGTTAGTAAATAACAATTCAAGGTATACTACGAAAATGAAACTTTATTAATTAAAAGTATAAACGTAAACTATTATTAATTTAACAGTTACAAAAACAAATAACACAGTTTATGAGTCTATGAGTAATCAGTCTTAAATTTTTTTAGAAACTCAGAAATATATTCTAATTTAAAACGTAACAAACATATTTTCCTGGTTCTTTTCTGTCCACAATAGTGCCATTATCTAGCACATACGCGTTTTCACCTAAATAGAAAGAAAAATTACAAACTCATAATTAAAATAAAACATAACTTACCTAAGGTAATTTCCTGATCACCTGTGGTTAAATCCGGCATTGACAAACAAATTTCTCTATTATTTTCGGCAGTAGTATTTGGTATGTTAAGATGACTATCAAAATCCATAGAGAGGTCATTAAAATCCAAAATTTCTTCAACATTATCGCTCGTCTTTTTACCAATCAACAAATATTCCTCATCAGTACAATCATAATCGTTAATAATATCGTCAAAATTAGTGACAATATTATCCAAGTTAACGGGATCGTTACTATCGACCAAATTGGTTTCATAATCGCCTTGACCATCTTTTTCAAGATCACCAACACCGTTATTCTCGAGGAAATTTTCCACAGGCTCTGCTTTGTTCAATACGATTTCTTTACATTTCAATTGAGACACTAATTTTTCAATATCTTCTTCAGGATGGACCTGCTTTGCGTGTCTACGTAAAGAACTCTTCAGTTTGAAATGCTTTTTGCAAACTGGACATTGGAACAACTTAGTCCCATGTTCCATTCCATGCAATTTTAACAATTTTTCCGAATCAAATACTTTCTTACACACGTTACACTTACTCGTGTGCACGCTTTGTTGATGTTTTACTAAATTGAATTGCTGATGGTACGATTTTGGACAACTTTCACACTTAAATAGATTCTTATGTTTGCCCATGTGATTTGTTAACGCGATTTGAGACTTGCATTCTACATTGCATATTTTGCATGATACCTAATAATAAAAAATTACAGTGTTGATGAATATACTGAAAAAGTATAAATACCTTCAATGGAAAATGTATTTCCATGTGAGTTTTCAAAACGTCCAATCTAAAAAATTTTTTATTGCAAATTTCGCATTCAAAATTACGTTGTTTGTGAAGACAAATGTGCATGCGTAGACCTTTAGGAGTTATATATTTGACACCACAAATATCGCAAATAAAATTTTCAGACGTTTCCAATTTTTTCACGTTATCACTAGAATGAGTCTTAATGTGCCTTTTGAAAGTTCGTTCGCGAACGAATTCTTTGTTGCACGTTGGACAATTATAACACTTTTTGCAAGAATTTGGTAAGGCATTGCAAATATGATCGTTGAGATCCTTAGGAGAATAAAAATTAGTGCCGCATTTTTTGCAAATGTATTTTTTTTCATGGACCACATTTATATGTCGTCTTAATTGTTTCTTTAACATAAAAGTGCGTTGGCAAAAATGACAAATAAAATCCAGAGGTTTGTAATTATTACAAACGTGAGTTTTCAAGGTTTCACTTCGTGAAAATATCTATAATGTAAAAAAAATAATCAATACTTGGTTTAAAATGATTATGTCGGAACAACAAGAGTAAATTTTAAATTGCACATACCTTGAAACAGTGACGACAAGTATTCCTTCCGGTGTGCATTTTCATGTGCAAGCGAAGTAGCGACAATTTTGCAAAGGACCTTAAACATATGTCACACACATGCTGCTCCTGACTTTCACCAATTTCAAAATTAAAGTGATCGAACTCCTTTACATTGCCCATTAATAAAATATCGCCATTTAAACTTAAATTATCGTTTTCCAGAATACTTTGACTCGCGTCATTGTTTTCCAAACTTAAACTAAATTGATTCAATTCCAAATTAGGCATTGCCAAATTGCTGTTATCAAAACTATCGTTTAAGACATCATTAAATAGAGGTCCACCAACGTCCTCCTTATTTTTATTCAACACCTGCTTCTGAACATTTATTTGTTTACGTTTCTTAGATTTAGCTAGAGCCATTTTATGTTCAGTTATTTTATGCATACGTAAGTGCTGAAATGTTTAATAATTAAAAGGAGAGAAAATTGCGAAGCTATAAATAAACAAATAAACACCAATATTGTACAGTGGTACTGTTGACTTTAAAATATAGTAGCCAAATTTTGTTGTTTTTGCAGACTACCTCAGTTATTATTAAACTTAGAAAAATAGTAATGAACAAGTCCTCGGCCGTTAGGCTACATTTGAAAACAAATTTCGCAGTTTCACTAGATTATAAGTTCCAGTACTTTCGATTATATTTTAAATATTATCAAAGACAAGATTCGAAAAAGAGATACTAATCTAAGGAAAAGTACAAGGGATAGTGTTTGCATTTTAAAAAATGCACACTATCACAATCACATTTGTACAGGGGAAAACAGATAAGATATCTTTTTATACAATAAGTTTTATTTCGCTGTATAAACATAAAGTTTTGTTTTGAAATGCTTCGTCTTGTCCTGACACGTTTTGTCTCGTATTAAAGCGTTTTGCTTTGCCTTGTCATTTCAAGAGGAAACAAAACATTTCAAGATAAGACAAAACGCTTTAAGACAAAACAAAACATTTTGTTTCGAAACGTTTTGCTGCATCAGTGTGGATTCTAAATGTCCTGTAAACATTGTCGTATCAAGTTCAATTTTAGACAAATGAGGGGTGTCTTTGATTTGTGACCATAGGATGTCCCGGGGGTGAGGTCCAAAGATTGTGACTAACAACTGTGACCTTTCCAGAGCAGATCTTTCTAACATTAAAAATTTTAATTTGGAGATACACCCTTCCGACTCTAAACCCTCGAATAATTCTAGTATCCCCACAAGCTTTAATGAACATGTTATTTGATGCGAATAAAATTATCCAAACTATTTAAACGTTTTGCTCAGACAAAAAATACATGTTGTTGATATGTACATTAGAAAAAAAAAATTATTAAAAAATTATTGTCTAAGATGGATAGTTATTTAGTAGTATCTCCATTTAACGGAAGTTTAATTGATAAAATTCTTTTCCACTTACTACAGATTGATAGCCCACGCATACGGAAAAAAGAAATGTCCCTACATAACTGTATTTGAAAGCCATTTAAGATTAGCTTGGAAGTCATTGGTTAAAAGTAGAAAAGGGGTTATTTTCAATGGTATCTAATGCTTGCTTTCAGCACCCTACATGAGAAAAAATAGGTATTCCGTAAAATGCTAGATGAGCCATCTGCAGTAAGTAAAATAAATTTATTTCAAAATAAGAAACCGATCAGTTTCCAAACAAAAGCACAAATATCAAACGTAATTAAAACGGGTTTTATTTCTGATGAAGGCAAACATAAGGGCCGTTACCCATTTTACAATTATTTGATATAAATAATCATAAATATATCACAGAAGGTATATAATAATCTAATACTAAATAATCAAAGATTAAAGGTTTAAAAACAATTGAGCTTTTTAACAACGGTTTAGTTTAATGCTCCATTCTTAAATTCTAATAGCTGTAACCTCCTGTTTAGGCGTCTGCAAAGCGCGGAAATGAAGTTCCTCAGAGCAATAGTGGGATACACAAGAGTGGATAGAAAGCGCATGTTGAACATAAAAAGTGAACTTGAGATATTCAATTTATGTGATTCAACAAATTGAAGAGTACATAAGCTACTGGCTGCAGCACCTGGAAAGAATAGAACCCATATACCTAAACAAATGTTTGATTACAAACCTAGAGGCAAAAGAAACGTAGGTCGACCAAAGAGAAGATGGACAGACCAAAACACAAGAGTTATAGACAAGAGTCTATAACGTGTCAATGATGATAATGAAGATATAGACACAAAATACAAAATCTATGGTAATCTCGAAAAATTCCATACGCTGAAAATTTGTGGTCGATGAAGAACTCATTGAGCAGGTCAGGAAATTCACATACCTTGGTGTGGATATAACCAACGACCGAAGTACCATCTCAGAGGTACGCATACAAGCATCCAAATCAGCCATGATCTCGGGTTGACTACGAAACATCATATGGCTCAACAAGCACACGTCAATCGAAAACAAAATAAGGATATTTATATATAAAACATGCATAAGACCAGTTTTGACCTATGTAGCAGAGACAAGAGCCGCAACATCGAGAACAAAACAGACAATGAGATCTACACAGATGAGAACAATAGCAGGAGTAACGTTGTGGGATAGTGAGAAGCAAAATAACCCGCAAAATATGCAAAATTCAAGACGTTTGGGCCAAAGAGATAAGAAAGTTTTGGAGAGACCATGTAGAGGATAGATGCGAGAATCACAAACATAGTGATGACTAGGAGTGATGACACAAACACCCAACACCAGGAGACCCCCAAAGATATGGAAGGATAACTGGACGTCTGTACTCCAATAGGGCACTATTGTCAGAGCCGTAGCAAGGGTGAGGCGACAGAGGCGTTTGCCTCAGGCGCCATCGCAATGGGGGCGCTAAACCTTGACAAAGCCCAATAAATAGTTTAAAATTTTCAAAAAGATAAGAATCTTTTGGGGGTGGGGGCATATATTCAAATTTGACTGAATTCGAAAATTTGACCACGATTTTATTTGCAACATCACCTAAAATTCCCTGTCAGCCTTTTCCGCAAATCAAATCAAAATTGAAGAATACAAAATTCTCTATAAAACAGATTAACAAAATTTGCTTAAATCATACTAAGTATTTATGAAATAAAGAGAAAATCAAGAGAAAACAAATGAAACAGGTTTTAAATAATTCTAATTCTGAATAAAAATTTCATGCATGTAAACTTTACCATCGATGGTGAATAAAACAAAACAGGGTTTCAGGATTTGTCTCGTCTTGTAGGGAATTTTCTCCTCTTCAATTTTGGTCCAATGATAAGATAGGGGATTTTAGGAAAGTTGATTCCAACCCTCGCGTTCTTCTTCATTTCGCTTTAACTGACTGGGTAACCGGTAAAAATATCACGTTATCATCGCGACAGTTATTGAAATATATTTAAATTGAAAAGAAAAATTCCTACCAATAAAAATTATCTCCATATTCAGGGAGGGGGAGGGTATTGCGTTACGTTAGCATGGAAACGGTGATTCTGACATACTATGCGTATTTTATATAAGATCTTCAGAAATCGATATTGCATGACCGGGGGGTCTGGAATACCCCCCAGGTACACTTGCTATTATTCAGAAGCATCAAAATGTATTCTTTTTTGTTTAATCTTTTGCAATTTTCGTTTGTAATCCGGGAGGGGGGAGGCAGCAGATGATATTTTTCATAACATCATAACTATCCCAGTACCGTTCTTCTTAATACAGAGGGACGTAAAAGTGAAAGTTTTTCTTTCGAAATAAATTAAGTGTACCTGGGGGGTATTCCATACCCCCAGCTCCAGGCAGCTTAAATGAGTTCCTGATAAGCATTCATTTGTTTTCATTATTCTAAGCCAACTCCGTAGCAAGGGTGATTGCAATGGGGGCGCTAAACCTCGACAAAACCCAATAAATAATAGTTTAAAATTTTAAAAATGATAAGAATATTTTGGGAAAGGCGGGCACATATTATATTGAAATTTGCCTCAGGCGCCAGAAGAGCTTGCTACAGCGCTGACTATTGTGATTAATTAACAGGGCTGTACCCTAACAACAGAAGAAGAAGTCATTATAATATTGATATAATAAGTACTTAATCAAGACGCTAAAATGTGAATTTTACAAATATCTCGTTAAACGCTGAGTTTATGGCAAACTGACTTGTTATCAATATTATTTAAGATAAAATGCTCTATTGAAAAGATGGCCTATTAGTGTAGGCAAGTTAGCATTTGAAATCGATATTTCGTTTCCCATGTTGTGACCTATACCAATCGATAGATTAGAGCTTCCTGAATATCATATTAAAAAGTATGATTGCAGAATTGATCGGAAAAAAAGTTATTTAATAAACAAAATCCGAAAATCGCGATTTTTTACTTTAATCGCTTATATCTCGAGATTTTACACTGACTTTTGAAAAAGTGAGGGCACTATTTTGTAGAGCAGAAAATTCTCTACAAAAAATGTGCAACAACCCCTATCATATAAATAATAATAAACCCGCTATAAGCGTTCAAACATTTTTGGAGATTAATTTTTATTTTTATCAGCTGTTTACCGAGGCCCCGCCCCGAGCGCGCGGTGGGGGATATTGGGCCGTTGGCGCGATGCGCGTGAATTCAAAATTGACGTGATTTTTTCTCTTATTCAATGTTGAAGTCAGCACAAGAACAAGAAATATAGATAATACACAATATTTTCATCATAACAATAAGGTTATTTATCCAAAAAAAAACAGCTGATGAAAATAAAAATTAATCTCCAAAAATGTTTGAACGCTTATAGCGGGTTTATTATTATTTATATGATAGGGGTTGTTGCACATTTTTTGTAGAGAATTTTCTGCTCTACAAAATAGTGCCCTCACTTTTTCAAAAGTCAGTGTAAAATCTCGAGGTATAAGCGATTAAAGTCAAAAATCGCGATTTTCGGATTTTGTTTATTAAATAACTTTTTTTCCGATCAATTCTGCAATCATACTTTTTAATATGATATTCAGGAAGCTCTAATCTATCGATTGGTATAGGTCACAACACAGGAAACGGAATATCGATTTCAACCTTTTTTTGAGTCTAACTTGACTACACTATATATTATATTCGCGTTCTTTCTAATATAGCGGCGTCAAACGCAGGTCTTGTAGGGAAAACTCAAGACGTTGACTACAGAATTGAAATAAAACGATTAAATTTCCAGCTGCCTTAAATTACTTCCGAATTGGGGCTTACTTTATGCCTTGAAGTCTGGCCTTATCATAGTAATTTAGCTAAGAGTCGTCACTCATTTATTTGTTTGTTAAAAAATTAAATATTACCTTACAATGAAGCAATCAAAAAAGAACGTTAAAAAATAGTAAATTTGCAAAATGGACTTGAATTTTTTGTGTAAGTTATTCATAATATAATACTATTTGCACAATATTAATAATATAATTGGTGATTTACGAAAACAAATATTGAGAAAAGTATTTTAATGATTATTCTACACCAATTCCTCATGGTACAAGCATCATAATATTATGTTTCTCGTAGAACTTTCCAACTGTTCTAAAACTTAATTATTATATTTTTCGCTTTTTATTTCGTTATATCGCACATCGGAAGCAACACAGTCATAAATCCAGAAAATAAATTTTAGGGTTTTACTGGATTTAGTTAGTAAAATAAGTATTTTATCATTATGCAAGAGTGGTAGAAGTTTAGTGAATGTTGTGAGCACGATACACTTACAACGGTATGCTCATATGCATGTTGTGTGACGTCACGTGCGAATTGGAATTGTGATGCGAACCATCTTACACTTTTGCGCAAATAGACCGGTTATTTTCCATTTTTTTGGATAATATTTATTATTAATATCTACTAATCACACCCCCACTTATCCGAATTTCAAAGAAAAATTCAAATCGGAGCGAAAAAATTTCACTCGATTCGAAGGGAACGTGATGCATTTCCCCGCGTCTGCCTGGGGAGCCGCGGCATATTCGATGCTCATTTTCCCTACTTTTAAAAAGTCGATTTTGGGGTTGTTTTTCAACGGTTGTCGAAAATTTTTGTTTAATAAAAAAAGATACCATTTTTACTTTCCGAACCCCTAGGTAAGGAAAGTATTGTTATCAGGCAAAATTTGACCCCCCAATTTTTTGACAGATGTTCACGTTTTGAGGTCCCCTGAATCCATTTTTATCATTTTTGGAAGGATGTCTGTATGTATGTGTGTATGTACGTCTGTGAACACGATAGCGTCTAAACGAAGCAAGCAAATCATTCCAAATTTTGCATATAAGCTTTTTCCTGTCGTAGGACGAAGCCAGATGAAAATAAATTAAATCGTGTAACGGGAAAGGGGGGTTTACCTAGAGCTATTATGACATTATGCGTCATAACTTCGAAACGAAATTAAATATGTAAAAATATTAATAACAAAAAATTAGCGCTATGGAATTTCCTACATTTTTTGTCCTACAAGTTTTTCTCTAAAATATACAGGGCGTTTCAAAAAAATTTGTATTTGTAAAAATTTTTTGTATTTGTAAATAAAATAGTAAACCGCATTCTACTAACGAAAATAAGATGAAAAGTTTCTAATAACATGGGTCCAAAAATGCTTCGTTTGCAAGATATAGGCATTCAAAAGTTTTTTTCTTCCTATTTTGGCAAAATATGAAATTTTTCATCGATTTACTGTTGAAATTATGTAACCATTTTATTTAAAAATATAATATAAAAATTTGCGTCTGTTCGGAAAGTTATGCGATGGCCACATCAGATTTTTTAGAAATGTCTTCAATTTGTGGAAATCGGAAGTATTTGATTTTCGTCCCTTTTGTCGTTTTATTATTATTACCAAATTTGGCAACTGCACAACACGGCATTTTCGAATTTAATAACAGAATTTTCAATTTTCACAAATTCGAATTCGACAGAAGACAGAAACAGTGAGAAATGAGTGAGAAACAAACAGTACGAGTTCACGAGTACGGTTCGTACCACGTTCGTACACGATCGTTCGTAATTTAGTTCGCACGTGACGTAATGCGCTGTAGTAAACGTGTTTGAGAAAAATAATAAGCATACCGTTGTAAGTGTATCGTGGTTGTGAGTGAATGTTAATCTATAAAATTACTTATTTGAAAATTTGTGTCAAACTTGATCAGTAGTTATTTCAGAAGTTTGGTTTCCGGACTTATAACTGTGTTGCTGCTAATATGCAATATATCGAAAACTATAACTAAAAGATCATTTAGAAAACACAAGCTAGTATAACCTAGATATATACGTCAGTATTCTTTACATTGCCAAACATAGCATAATTCAAAATTTAAAGTTTGGGAATCCCCGAATTTTAGTTTTACATTACGAGATATTCAGATGAGTAAATCGATTTCTTTTTTCATGTTTACAAACTAACTATTATTTCAATTTTTTTAAATTTTGGAAGACACCAGAAGAAATTAAGTTAGAAACCATTCAGTTGACTGATAATTGAAGAAAACGGAAGAAAAGTGCACTTCAAAATTAAGATTGTAAGGTACAGGAAGTATTGAGTTGAACGCAACAACTTACTGTTATTTTATAATTTCAGCAATAATTAAGTTAGCCTGCAGAAACAACAAAATTATACTGCTCTGTACACCTGTTAAAAAATTTGCATGCTGATTTTGCATTGATTTATTCCTGATATTAAAAAATTGGTTTGCATATTCTTTGACAAACTGCCCAATTCAGTAACACTGTAACTTCCACATAAAAACAACAAATAATTATGCAATTGTGTGTTACATTTAACTAAACTTAATTACAAAAATTCTTACCGATCTATCAGGAAAAGAATTTTTACAAATTTCACAAGTCTTCTCGATAAGCATTTTTGTGTAATGATCGATCATATGAGTGGCAAATTCATTAACAGTATTTTCTAATTTGCCACAAAATTTACATGACCAATTATCTCTTTCGACAATGTTTTGCTGTGCCTTCAATAATTCATCAATATCTATAAAACAAATCCTTTGCAGTTACCGAAACGAAAGGATTCCCATATAAATACCTAAAGCAGGTCTACTTGTAGAAGGTACACTAACAGGAATCTTCGGTTCCAATACCTCTTTCCCCATCAATTTGGCATAATGAGGTGAATACCATAATTTTAAATGCTCACCCGCTTTTATGTCATTGGTGGTAACATAAAAAATTTTCAACTCTTCCTAAAATGAATTTTAGTTCAAATACCACCAACTACAACCTTAATCCAATTTAATAATCACCTGAAAACACATCAAATTCTGTTCTTTAAAATTTTGAGCAGCATTAACAAACATCATCCAGTTGGCATGGTTTTCATCGCACGTATCAAAGTAGTATTCTGATAAATTCTCCAATTGAGAATTAAACACCTTTAGTGGCAATTGAATGCTTGGATCCAAAGTAAGCAACTTTTGTGCTTCCAAAGGACCAAACTGAGTCCCATTTTCTATATTCGTAGTAGCTACTATGGAATAACTTCCATCTGACATCAACACTAATCTAACACAATATGGTAAGGTTGAGCGTGCCCTAGATAAAATTGGACTATCGGCAATCTAAAATATTGATATTGACCTCTCGTGTTGACAAAATTTTATACAACTTACCCGCCGTTTAATTTTTACAAGTCTGCATTCTAAATAATTATGCAGTTTACCACAAATCCCGCATCCTAATGCTGAAATCATCAGACAAAAGTTAAATGTCAGGTTAAAAAGTTTTCTATACTCGTACCGTTATAGTTGTTGTTATTTTCACCGTTTAAATTCATCGATTGCAACATTTACTTAATTATTGCATTAAATTTTGGGCATATTAATTTATAAATTCGGGTAAACAATAATTTTGAAAACTCACAAACGGTATAACATAAAGACAGGTTATGTATTATTGTTATTGGCAGTGGTTCTAATAGAATATCCAACTAGTAGTGGCTCTAAGACCGTCACCGAGATACAATTTTTATACTTCCGAACGAGATGTTTAGTTCTTTGTGATCTATTTTTAGTCTAGAAAATAGAACCCATACCGAACTAGGCTGGAAAAGGATTTATTTTATCTGTAAATACTATTTTACCATTTTATTATAGGGTAATTAACGACGACCACAAGAAAAATATTGTACGCAGTGTGCCATGGCGGCTTAGGCTGACCCTTTTTATTAACATTGTTGTTAACGTCATTAGAAACTTATTAGTAGGAATTAAAAAAAATTTATAAAATTACTGCCGACAAAAACAAGTAATAACCATTTAGAATTTTAAGGAAGTCTTAAAGTTTAACAATTATAATAGACAAATTTGCCCAGAGACCAGTTGGAAGGATGTAACAAACCGCCCTTTCTTTTAATCATAATTACTTTACAAACATTAAGTTTGTACAGCTAACTTCCGACATAGGTAATTTCTCGTAATAAACCAGCAGAGGCAAAATTAAAATGCCCCTGCTAGTATAAAAATTATAAAGCTTAGGTAAGGAATTTTAAACACCCAGTACATTGATTTAACGAAGAAACATTTGGCTTTAATTTAAAATATCAGTGTTAGTCAGGGTCCCATTTCGGACGTCGACCACCTGTTTGAAACAGCCACTTCATCATCCCGGGTTATTAGTTAAATCAATGCAACTGGAGTTCGAAAGACTTTTCAAAAATTGCGTGCGTTACCTTAAATAGCATCCCAAACACAGCTGGGGAATCTAGAATAAGTCTGGTGATATTGAATATCGAATTTAATTACTTTTTTATCAATTCAGAAAACAATAGCTACATTTTTATGGTTTTTATCAATTTTATGCACGTGTGTTTTTTCTTGACTACTTTTAGATTGAACTTTTACACAACAGAAGTCCTGTTAACATTTATGAGGAACGGAGGCATGCCATCGAATCCGAACAAACTAAGTAAAGTAAACATCCCGACAGCACAAACTGTAAGTAGATCCAAGGATTACTTACTGTATAAATTGTATAATAACCAACCTATAAAGCACGTAGTAGCTAACCATCTTGTAACCTGCTTGATTAATTTTAGCCTACCTTCTGTAGGACTAGTAGTTAGTTTTTTCCTGCTTTTGAGTAGTATTAGAGCGTCTTTTTGCAACGCTAAGTTTTTATAAAGTAATAAAATTCATAGCCACACCAGATACGTGTGAAGATTCATCTAGAACACCACTCAGCCACATCAATTGATTCGCCGGATTATTTTGTATATAAATTTTTGTTCAACCATTATAAATCATTTACTGTGTGTTTTCAAGAATCTGTCTATTTATTTACGATTAATTATATGTTAGTTTTCATTAAACGTGTGTATTCTAAGCAGTCAATTTTATTTTATTTTAAGTTCCATTTTGTCCCGATAAAAGCAACTAGTTTAGCGAAAGCTTCTATTCGAGGCTGGCGCCCAAGAAAAATAATTATTGTGCAGAGCAAGGCCCCTTTTAAGAACCCACGACTACCGAAAGGTAACCCAGCATCTCCGACGCGGGGTAATTCCCAAGAGCTAGCTGCTCCGTACAGTATATCCACGAGCAAGACAAGCGGCAGATGTGACCGAAACTATTTTGTAGCAAACGAGTTTAGGCCATTTCAATGGAACACTTTATCTAGTGGCCACTGTTGGTAATACTGTTGTAAACATAATCATAACCTATAAAATAAAGAAATCTGAAGGGAATTTCTAAATTTAAATAAATTTAAAAAACTAGGTTGGTAGTTATGTCTTTTTGACTTTTCGATGATCGAGAAGCTTGCTTAACGTGACCCTTTTCCGTCACGAGAAAACATTCGATTGATCTAGAAGTTTTAACGATCGACCGAACGATAACGTCTCGATTCGTTAGTTACTGAATACGAATTGTCACTCTTTTCGATCGATCGAAAACTTAACGATTCGATCGATCGAAAACGGAGTTAGTGAATAGGGGTGTAAGACGGGTTGATTCATGCAAGGGGCCGTCCATTAATTACGTAAGGATGATTTTTGTAAATTTGAAACCACTCCCCCCCACGTAAGGGTACGTAAGATATCCAACACCCCCCCCCCAAAAAACCTTACGTAATTAATTGATGATAGCGGAAAATATTGTTTGTCATATCATTTCCCCACGACTCCGAGGAAAAAACCGCATCCCGCTATCCAATAAGCAGATCAGTAAGTATTCATTCAAGGGTTCAGCTTAATCTCCCGTCTATAAAAGGATTGAGCTGGTGGCAGCGAATTAAATTCAAAAGTGGCAGTGTTGTAACAAAACGGAACCCTGTTTTAACAATGGTATTTGTGTTTAATTAAATTTAGTATGCTGCCACCACTTAATCTATTTTCTTCTTGGATAATCACCCTGGAGGTGGTAGATCTCGGAGGAAGATTAAGAAGAGCCTCCTAATTAAATCCTTTAGCTTGGGAGCGTTGTTGGATCGAGTAGCGTGTCTTTTGTATCAGAGACGTGGGGAAAGCCGGAGGAATAACTACACTTCGCTAACTACTGATCGATCGCTGGAGTAACGACCATTTAAAGATATAACTTGGTATAATTGCGTATATTGAAACAAATATATTGTACAAGAATAATCTACAGAGTACACAATTACACCAAAAATATTATAGTTTTTTTTTTCAAGGTGATTATTATAATTTAAGGCTCATAAATCCACATACACACTACAAAAAAATATTTCAGTGATCAGATTACGAGTTACACAATACCTATTTGTTGCGGTAATCCTTAGCTCCAGGGGTAGTAGGTTTTGAAATGGTTGATTCTTTTTGTAATCCCAATTTGTTTACACTTTATTATTTTGAAACGGTTCGTTTAATGATTAAAACTTAATGACAAAAAAAAAGGATAATATTGAACACTGTGTGAAGATATTATTTAATCGCGCCCTCGAATTACGGGATAATTGAATGAAATAAAATTTACACTTGACTTAGTATCGAATTAATAATTAAAGTTAAATTTGTGCCGAAATGCGAGCCCGGCCTTAGCTCTCGATAAAAACAATCGAATATTATTCGATCTCAACTTTTTAACTCCCTGACTGATGTCAACCGAAGATTGAACGAACGAACCTCCTTTATTTTGGGTCCGCGGTCCTTTTATCAACTTTTTCCCGTTTACTGAATATTAATATCACGCCTCCGTTTTGGGCTGCTTGACCAATGAGGTGTGGGGCTTTCTCCCTTAATTTTTAAGAAAGGCGGATTACATATAGGATATCTCAAAACTTACTTCCCCCGTATGTGTAACTATTTTACTGCGCCTCGAGGACCTTTCTCACGGGTCCCTTTTTGGCGTTTTAGGTTTCTTAGCTCATAAAAATGTTTCCTAATTTTGTGAAGGAAGTCGAGCGTTAAGTTGGAATTACGCCGTCTCGTCAAATTTGAATATTTATTAGTACTTTTCTTTTGGCGGTATTTCCATGCATAATGTCCCATTTCCTTTCGTATGTGGATTTTACTAGCAAGTGACTTATTTATTACCAGTTGCATTGATTTAACTAATAACCCGGGATGACGAAGTGGCTGTTTCAAACAGGTGGTCGCACCCGGCCGGAACGTCCGAAATGGGACCCTGACTACCACTGATATTTTAAATTAAAGCAAAACGTTTCTTCGTTAAATCAATGTACTGGGTGTTTAAAATTCCTTACCTAAGCTTTATAATTTTTTATACTAGCAGGGGCATTTTAATTTTGCCTCTGCTGGTTTATTACGAGAAATTACCTATGTCGGAAGTTAGCTGTACAAACTTAATGTTTGTAAAGTAATTATGATTAAAAGAAAGGGCGGTTTGTTACAGTGTTACTCTTAAAGGTAGCATCGTTACAGCAGCACATCCGGAAAGTGTCTTAACTGGACACGTCCGACTTTCACTACTCGGCTTGTCCCGAAATCTGTCGGCTCGTTTGGTAAAGAAACACTTTCCAGCCTTATTATGAAAATATTTACTATTACAGTATAGCTACAGACCTTAAGAGGTTAAGAGGTTAAATGCATTGTTTGGAAAGCACTTGGAAAACAATGGAAAACCATCGAGGTGTAATCTGCTAACAAAGCTTATCTGGAGATTTGCTCTGGAAAGCTTCTCAGGATTGCCAGATGAATTTAGGCGATTTTTATTGCTCAATTGCGATAAATTTTCAGCGTTTGCGATGGGCGCCCAATTTAAGCTCCTCCCAATTTCAAAGACTAATATTAAGTTTTCGTTATTCTATCAACCTTAATTATTTCTATAATTGATGTTAATTGCAAATGGGGTACCGACAAAAAAATTTAGTAGTGTTTTTTAAGTAAATACGATCCTTAGGATGTCCTTTACCATGTAATACGGTTAGATGTTCTAAAAGCGGCTCATTTCGATGTATGTAATTAAATAAAGAAATTCAAATAAATTTAAATTATTAATTCAATCTGTGACGTTATCACTAACATTAGTTAGCATATTTTCCGTGCAAAGCGGCATGGTTTGTTGACATTTGTATTATTATTAAAATTGTCAAATACATTTACGATTTTTTTACTAGGTGTTTAGAGTTCTAATGTGTAGAAATTCTCTCTCTCTCACGTCCCGATTGAAGGAATAATTTCTGTCTTTATAGGCTCTAATTTTTTCACTGCTTTAATTATACTGTTCTACAGCCACTTTTGGCCAGAAGTGTGTAATTTTGCAACCAAGTATTTGAATTTCCCACTACCATCTCCCTAAGCGCAAACCCAACTTCACGCCTAAGCGGGCGCACCTAACCTCAAACGCAACTGCGGGGGCCCCCATCCGTAAGCTCGTGATCTAGTTGATTACCCGCTTGATTACAAAAATTACCCCAAGTTCGTTGGAAACTTCTCCTGTAGGTAAATGAACACAAAGACAGACGATTTCATGAGTCAAAGGAAAGAAAAAAAGTAAAATCCTTTACACAAATAATAATACACCCAGTCTGTTGTAAATTTGTTTTAATTCAATGTCTCGATTGTTTTGTTTTTGTCTTTTCATTTATAAATGGTACATATAATTTTTATCTCTTCGGCAATTTTTATACAATATAAATTTCATATTAATTATCAATCATAATCATAGTGCATTAAGATTTGGTAACTTTGTTACTAAAACTCATAAACATTTTGTTTACATAATAATAATTATTCGTATTGGCCTGATCGTCTCGCTGGTTTTCAGCTAAGAAATGTAATCGCCATGTTAGAATTTCAAACAAAGCAAAAATTTCCTTTGTCGACTCGGTTACTACCTGACAAGGGTTATGCAAAAGTGAAAGTCGGTAATTCGACCCTTCCAACCATAAGCGTTACTTTCACTTATTTTATAAAACGGAACACCAAATTTAATCAGATTCCCATCACTAAGGGGTGCATGTTATCAAGCTTGTGTCATCAAATTTAGGCTATACGCAGCGAGATTAATTTAAATTAATGGCCACTCGCGTAACTGGACTGCCTGGCAGGCCTTTCAGGTAATCTGATTAACATTAAATACATATCTTAATAATATGCAGTAATTACGTTACCGAATTTGGAAGTGACGACTTTACCCACTTTGAAATAAAATATACAAATAATATTCACCTTATTGTAAATAGCTAACAAAAGCTTGCACATAAATGAAAATGGTAACATTAAATTATTTCACAAATGACTCGAAACAAAACACAACCACCCTCTCGTCCCAACCCTAGCGTAGTAATTTCGCTGTTCGCAACGTCCTTGTAACAAACCGCCCGTTCATTTCATTTTAAAATTACGATACAAATATTAAGTTTGTACAACCAACTTCCGACATGAGTAAATTGTCGTAATAAACCAGCAGAGGCACAATTAGAATGCCCTGCTAGTATAAAAAAATTATAAAAATTTAGGTAAGGAATTTTAAACACCCGGTACATTGATTTAACTATTAATAAACTTTTTGCTTTCATTTAAAATAGGGTGCAAACACCTGTTTAAAACAACCACTTCGGCACGGCACCATGGGGTTGTTAGTTAAATCAATGCAGCTGGTAAGAAATACCACACTTGTTGAAAAATCCACACGTGAAAGGAAATGAGACATTATACACGGCGATACCGCCAAAAGAAACGGTTTAAGAAATATTCAAATTCTTCCAAAAGGCGTGATCCCAACTTAATGCCTCATTTGCTTTAACGAGGTTAGGAATTATTTTATAAATTAAGAAATACGAAATCTGTGGGAAAGCCACCCTGTTCACATGTGAATTCGTTCCACACGTGTAGGGAATAAGTAAGTTTTGAGAGATCCAATTAATAAGACACCCCTCTGGGAAAATTGTAGGAAAGATCACACACGCAATTGGCCAAAAGGGTCCTAGTCGAAGGCGTGATTTTTCTATTCAAAAACGGGGAAAAGTTTATAAAATATCCAGGAGTTAAGTCCGCGTTATCAGTCAGAGCCAGTCAGATTCAAGTTCCGCGCTTTGATTGCTTCATTCAGTAACTCAAACGGGTGAATTTTATTTCAAGAGTTAACCGAACTCGACCAAATCGGCATAAACATATTCAAGTGTAAATTTTTCTAAGTCAAGTGGAAAAGTCAATTTAATCATATTTTTATTATTTGAAACTTCGGTAGTTCGAGGACGCGAATAAATAAATTCTTTAAAGTGATAAAGATCAATATTATAATATCATTTTGCTTGTCATTAAATTTTAATCATTAAACGAAACGATTGTTTTAAAACAATAAGTGTAACCATTTGGGATTACAAGAAGGAATCTACCATCTCAAAACTTACCACCCCGGAACTAAGCGTTCTTGTAATAAATAGGTATTTATGCAACCCTTCATCTAACCATTGTAATATTTTTGTATGGTGTGTGTGGATCCCTTATTTTATTGCTCTAAGTTTAAAATTATCACCTTGTAAAATTTTGTAATATCTCTGAGGAAATTGTGTACTTTGTATATTTTTTGTACAATATTTACTTTTGTTCAATATACGCAATTATACCAATCTCAACTCTTTTTATGGTTGTCACTCCGTCAACCGATTGTAAATTAGTAAAGTGTACTTATCTCTCTGGGTTTTCCTACGACTCCAAAACAATAGAAGAGTCACGTTACCTTAAGCATCAGACAACAACGTCCACTTTAAGAGGTTTCTTAATCTACCTCAGTAATTAACCGCACCAAGGTGGTTATTACGAGAACACAAAGATTAAGTGGTGGCAGCTATATCATTCGTAATCGAAATCAAATCAACCTCCGTCAATTATTAAACCGCATACGTCGGTTTTGTTACATGTTGTCATCGGTGGGATTAAATTTTAAATAACGCTACCCCGTTTTGTTACATCCTTTCTCCCACCATAACTCGTCTTTCATTGGTCGTTCTTCGCTACGTTGTCAATTGTATTTTTCCGCAGTATTGTCATGCTCATAATTCGTTGGCGCGATATTTAAAGTAGGTCTATATCATTACAAGTGAGATAAATACATATTTGTGATCAGGAAATCACTTGGTTTCATATCCACCAGAAAACCTAGATTATTTTGAGCTATCTCAAACTTTTTTATAAAAGTTGCAATTTCTCTTGCAATAGAAAGACGAGAAAAAAATGCATCTAACACAAAATAGCCAAAAAATGCACATACGTTGTTTTTGCTTAGTAGGGCAGTATAATAACCATAATGGACCTATTAATTAGATAATTAATTCAGTCATTATATAAATAATATTCTAATGTCTGATCTAATACAATCGACCAAATTTTATTTAACAACTTTTTATTCTGATAGTAAATTTAGTAGGCTAAATTAAAAATTATTCTTTTGTTTTATAATCAACATCATTTTTATGAAGTGAACAATTTAATCTGACGTTTTGTTTTTAAGTGACACTGATGTGTCCAAGAGTGACATTTAAAAATGTTTCAAACCATTGAAATTTCGATTCTTCACTCCTTTTTCAGTCGGGAATTAAAAATGGTAATAACCGAATCATAAATAATTAGATAATTACATATTTTCAATATTTTGTAAATTTTTTACCGTCACCTTAAATTTGTATCATCCTATACAATAAGTGTATATTTGGGGATTTTAAAATGACAACACAAAAGATCAATCGCGAGATGGAAGGAATTGGCAGCAGTTGTTTGCAAATATTTTAATCACGACGTGCCTACAAAAAATATTATCTGTACGTCAACAATCAAAAGTTTATATTTTCTTTTTTATTAAAAAGTTATTATTTCATCTTATTAAAATTTACGTGATTTATTATACACATTTATGGCGTAATTTCTTTGTTATGAAGATATTAATAGAATATTTTTAATCGTTAATTTTGGGCGCCATTTTGTTAGTGGCCGGTGTATTTTACGTACAGTTTTTAGAAATCGAATTACAATTTAACATTAGTTTGATTAAATTAACTAATTAAAGTATTGCATTTTTTTATATTACATATATTCGAACATTGCGCTAGGATTTTGGAATATTTTGTAATTTTTAGGTGAGAGTTAACTTTGTTTTGTGCGATCTCCGTTTTCAGTGTGTTGTGTGTGTATGTGTGAAACTTCAAAATTATCTGTCATTTACTGTCACTCCCTTTTATTTTACGTTTAAAATTGACATTTGTCAACCCTCACAAGTGTTTCCTCAATTTGATAACATTTTATCTTGAAAACACAATTTTAAAAGATCTTATCAATTGATTATAAAATCATCAGTGAATGTAAGTCTTTCGCAGATTTGACACTTCTGCGTTTTTTTTTTAGATCTATAATGTGCATGTAACGTTACAAACATGACTATTGCAACCAGAGGTCAAGGAATTGCAGGAGAACCTCCCGAAAGCCAGGTTATTAATCACTTGTTTTCATTGAAAACAAATTTTGACGTTTTATTTTGTAGAACATCGAGTGTGTAGCGGGACCTTCCGAAAATCATACGGAAGATGTACTGCAAGAAAATGGTGAACCAGAGTTTCCTGTCGATAAATTATTATCGTTAGAAGAGAAAATTAGTAATGTGAGATGGGTCGTGCCAGTGCTGCCAGATCAAGAGTTGGAATGTTTGTTGCATGCAGCTATCGAATTATCGAGGAAAGGTTTGGATATGCGCTCGGATGCTTGTCAAAAATTTTTTCGAGACAGTCTCACCATGTCATTCACCAAAATATTAACAGATGATGCTGTTTCTAGTTGGAAGTCAAACATACACTCGTGCATCAACCAAAATTGCATGAAATTAGTTGAATTATGCGTTATAAAATTATCACAAGACTGGTTTCCATTATTAGATTTATTAGCAATGGTTTTTAATCCGAATAGTAAATTTCATGTATTTAACTCGACTAGACCAAGCGAAACTGCCGGACCCACTTGTAATTTATCCGAAGAAGAACTGTTTGCTAGGCCGTGTTGTGATTTGAGAAATCCACGCGGTTGGCTCGTAGATTTAATTAATAAATTTGGTGAACTTGGTGGCTTTCAAATGCTGTTGGAGCGATTTCAATCCGGTAGAAGTTTGAGCTTGTCGGTGGTTTTTGCATTAATACGACCGTTTGGTTTGGCATACGAACATCTTACACCTCACACTATTAATAAATATTTATTACCAATTTTGGTAAGATTTTTATTTTAGCGCTCGAATTTCGATTATTTTGTTCTGTTTATTTTTAGGAAATGATACCAGGTATTTTAGATAAGCTAACGGACGAGGAAATCAAAAGAGAAGCAAAGCATGAAACTAAAAGTGATATCATATCTGCAATTATCAAATCTTCAAAAAATTTGGCGTTACGTGTTTTGAATCAGGAGGAGTTAATTCGTACGTTAGAAGGTTTTCGACTGAAAATGATTTTAAGGCAACTACAAATATCCAGTTTTAATGGAAAAATGAACGCTTTAAATGAAATTAATAAAGTGATATCCAGCGTTACTTATTATCCTAATAGGCATCACGGCATCGAAGAAGAAGAATATCTCACTACCGAGAGAATGGCTGTGAGTATTTTTTTTAAATCTTTTTATCAAACTAACAAGGTTAAGTCAGGCGTGACTAATAAGATTTATTTTCATTGGCCATCATTTTCCTTATATAGTCAACTCGCGTTATAACGAATTTCATGGGACCGGGAAAAAAGTTCGTTATATCGAAATTCAGTTTGTATTCTATACTAGCTGGCACAGCCGGCCTACCGGCCGCCTTTAGCTATCTAGACCGTGTCGGATGTAGTTGTTCGGCCTTCGGCCTCACCCCAAGGTTCTAAAGTAGCCTATGTTTTTCGTAGCATTGTAAATAACTTCTACACCAAATTTGGTTAAGATTGGTCAAATAGAAACGTAAAGCACGTGCACGCGTATTTGCATTGTCGATCGGTTGACAGTTTGACAGCATTCATTATTGTTTTTTAAGTTGATTTTGAGTAGCCTGCCTTCCTTTAAGGAATCTCGATAATCCATTCATGCGCGTCCCTATGGGACGCGCATGAATGGATTATCGAGATTCCTTAAAGGAAGGCAGGCTACTCAAAATCAACTTTCCTTTCCTCTGCGAATTTTTGCACTATTTCAATACAAAAACATGCGCAGGGACCTACATAATAACCGGGCCAAATTTGGTTCCGATGGGTCAAACGGTTTAGGAGTCTATAGGGAACATACATACATACACACATACATCCATTTATATATATATAGATAAATTATATTCAAATTCAACAGAAACAAATTTAATTTAAAAAAAAAATCACTAATTTTTGTTTGTATGGAGGTGACTGCACTTGTCCGTTCAATAGCATTCTCCAAATTTAATATACTTGAGAAGACACTGCCGTCAACGTCATGGCTCTGCAAGTAACTTCTTCGTTAATATCCTCTTCTTTGTTTAAAATCTCATCATCTGTGAGAACACCACAGACAGCCAAATCGTCGTCGACTGAGACAAACTCTTCAAACGTTGAAAACTGCGCTTCTGTAACAGAGCGTAATCTGTTCCATTGACTATCAACTTCAACAGTAACAGGGGATTCGTCTTCTTGCTCATCAATAGTCTTCACAAATCCACACGTTCTAAAACAGTTACGAATCGTTTGTGCAGTGACGTTATGCCAAGCTTTATACGAGGGCGGATTATTAAGTACTTAGAATGAAACAGAGATGTCACCACTCTGGCTAATTTAGTGTTATTTTTGAGAAGTACCAACCTTGGAAAGTTCAAGTTTCTAATTTCATCCATTTATGTCAAATCGTTGAATTTTGATAGTCATTTAAAGTGAACAATTTGTATAAATTTGCTAAAATGGAGAAAAGCGAAAATCGTGCGGTTATCAAGTACTTGTATCTCAAAGGCTTAACGCCTTCAGAAATAGTTACTGATATGAACTCAGTGTTGGGTGAATCTGCTCCGTCGACTGCAACTGTTTATAATTGGTATAATGAATTTAAATGTGGTCGTAAAACCACAAGTGATGAACAAAGGCCAGGACGTCCAAAAGACGTTGTTACTCCAGCCATTGTCAAAAAAATCCATCGTACTGTATTAAATGATCGAAGAGTGAAATTGCGTGAGATAGCTGACTTATGTGGAATAACGTATAAAAGTGTTTGGGATGTTTTACATAAAACACTGCATATGAAAAAGTTGTCTGCGAGATGGGTGCCGCGTTTGCTTTCAAACGATCAGAAACGCAATCGAATGGATCTTTCAAAGCAAAGTTTGGAATTATTTCAGCGTAATCCCAAAGAATTTTTGCGCCGATTCATAACCGTCGATGAAACATGGATTCACTACTATACCCCAGAAACGAAAGAACAATCAAAACAATGGATGGAAGCTGGTGAAAGTGCTCCAAAGAAAGCAAGGATAATTCCATCAGCTGGAAAGGTTATGGCAACTGTTTTTTGGGATGCTCATGGAATAGTGTTAATTGACTTCCTCCAGAAAGGAAAAACAATAACAGGGAAATACTATGCTGAATTATTGGACAAATTAAATACTGCTATCCAAGAAAAAAGACCTCATTTAAACAAGAAAAAAATCCTGTTTCATCACGACAATGCACCAGCTCACACATCAAGAATTGCAATGGCAAAATTGCATGAATTAAGCTACAAATTGCTTCCACATCCACCATATTCACCAGATTTAGCTCCTAGTGATTTCTACTTGTTTCCAAACTTGAAGAAATGGCTCGGAGGAAGAAGATTTACGTCAAATGAAGAAGTGATAGATGCAACAAATGCTTATTTTGGAGAATTTGAGAAATCTTACTTTACCGATGGCATCCAAAAACTTGAACCGCGTTGGATCAAGTGTGTCGACCTAAAAGGAGACTATATTGAAAAATAAAATGAAATTTTCCCAAAAAAATTGTTTTTACTTTCTCATTCTAAAGACTTAATAATCCGCCCTCGTAGCTCATTGTCATTGCAGTCAAAACAGTTACTTTCGATATCTCGTTTTTGTCCAAACACTCTTAACAATTCAGAGACAATCTCCTTTCGATACAGAACTTTGAAGTTTTTAATTATTCCTTGGTCCAAAGGTTGGAGTCTTGAGGTTGTGTTTACCGGAAGGAATTCAACTCGCACGTTAGAAAGAACAGGGGGGTTGTTATGAGCGGTGCAGTTATCAACAAACATGATAATTTTTCTACATTGTTTTTTCATATCATTGTTGAGGGTTTCTAGCCATTCCTTCCACAGTTCAATAGTCATCCACGACTTTTTATTGCTTCTGTACGTCATTGGGAAGGACTTAACATGTTTAAAGCACCTAGGTTTAGCGGATTTTCCTATTAGTAAGGGCCTCAACTTCTCCGAACCATCCATATTTGCCGCAAAAAGTAGTGTAACTCGCTCCTTACTCAGTTTTCCTCCATGACACTTTTCAGTTTTAAACGTAATAGTTCGGTCAAGTAAACATTTAAAAAACAATCCCGTCTCATCAGCATTAAACACATTTTTCGGTTCGTATTCACATAACAAGTCTTGAAGTTTCACTTTTCAGTCGTTACAAACACCTTCGTCAACGCTGGCACTTTCCCCACAAATTTTCTTAAACACCAAGTTATGACGCTTTTTAAAATTAGACAACCAGCCGTGAAGCCTGAAATACCAAGCGTTTCGGCATAACTTTTAGCTTTTTCCTTGATCAAAAAACTACCGATGGGAATTTTTTGCTGCCTAACTTGATTGAACCAAGTGAACAAACATTGTTCTAAACGGGGAAACTCACTTGGTCGGGCTTTTTTCTGGCTACTTGCTTCGTCAGTCGTGTTAAGAATGGTTTCTTTCTGTTTCAAAATTGTAGAAAGTGACCAAAAAGGAATTCCAAAACTATCCGCAACGTCTGTTTTCTTTCTGCCACTCTCGACCGCCTCAATAATTTTCTTCTTGTCAGAAATTGACAGACACTTCCGTTTTGAATTCATGACTGCAAATGAATTCGATCTTGCATTCTAAGCTAAGTGTCGTCAAGGACGAGTGTCGACTTTGCATGATAACAGAACTAAAATTGTGTAGCTACACATTATGTAGTTTGTATGTCTTTTAGAATTGCACAGGATTAGATTATAGTTTCATACTTACATGCTATAATACATAGTAAGGAATCAGCAAAAGTTTTATCCGAGTCGGTCTGTCACTTTGATAATGCAGAAATAGCATAACAAGGGTTTCGATTGAGCATATAAAAGACATTGCATTAACAAAAAAAATCTGATGTGGCCAGCACATGACTTCCCTATAAGGAATCATTCCTTCATCGTTCCTCTAAAGATTCGCAGAAATATTATTTAAATTTTATTTTATTATTTAATTAAATTCCTTCACGCAAGTAAAGTGCTACTTCCGGTTTAGGGATTTGCTCCAAAATCAAATGGTGCTTTCGTATACCGATTAAAGTGTTAAATATGAAATTTGGTTACTATATAACAATTCGTTCCTGAGATATTGAAGAAAAACTATTTCGTCCTTCAAGTAAAGTGCCATTTCCGGTTTAGGGATTTCCTCCAAAATCAAATGGTTCTTTCGTATATTGATTAAAGTGTTAAATATGAAATTTGGTTACTATATAACAATTTGTTCCTGAGATATTGAAGAAAAACCATTTCGTCCTTCAAGTAAAGTGCTACTTCCGGTTTAGGGATTTCCTCCAAAATCACATGGTGCTTTAGTATACTGATTAAAGTGTCAAATATGAAATTTGGTTACTAGATAACAATTCGTTCCTGATATATTTAAGAAAAACCATTTCGTCCTTCAAGTGAAGTGCTACTTCCGGTTTAAGGATTTCCTCCAAAATCAAATGGTGCTTTTGTATACCGATTAAAGTGTTAAATATGAAATTTGGTTACTATATAACAATTTGTTCCTGAGATATTGAAGAAAAACAATTTCGTCCTTCAAGTAAAGTGCTACTTCCGGTTTAGGGATTTCCTCCAAAATCACATGGTGCTTTAGTATACTGATTAAAGTGTTAAATATGAAATTTGGTTACTAGATAACAATTCGTTCCTGAGATATTTAAGAAAAACCATTTCGTCCTTCAAGTGAAGTACTACTTCCGGTTTAAGGATTTCCTCCAAAATCAAATGGTGCCTTTGTATACCGATTAAAGTGTTAAATATGAAATTTTGTTACTATATAACAATTCGTTCCAGAGATACAGAACTTACAGACATTTTGCGTTACATACACAGTGGCGAAGCGTGGGTTTTGGCTGAGGGTAGGCTGTCATAAACTAGATGAATGTGGGGGGGGGTCATTTCAATAATTTCTAACGCAGTGAATATTGAAGAGCAAAGACAACTTACCTATATTTTTTTGTATATCAATTCAATTCGCCGCGTCTTCTTTTCTGCAAAAACATCTATAGTTCTTGAAATAAATTCTTGCTGAGAAGCAGATGTCTTCACAAGTCCTTTTTCAATTGCCAACGTGGCTAAATTGGAGAGACGTTCGTTTGTCATGCTGTTACGCATATAAGTTTTTATCCGTTTCAGGGTACTCATGCTTCTTTCACAAGAAGCGGTTGTGGCCGGAATACACAAAGTTAACGATAATAACTTAACTGTCTCAGGCAACACATCTTTCAGATTATTATTAATTAAATATTTAAAAAGTTCATTCGGCGGCATCTTTTTATCATCACTTCCGTAAATAAACATAAGCTCACCTTTCAATTTTAATTTGTCGAAAAGGGGATAAAGGTCTGTTAGTTTTTCTAAAATGTTGTTAGGAAAGTTTTGTGATACACTATAAAACTCAAATTTTTTTTCATTTAAAATCTCCGTGAAGTCCAACTTGGGTAATTCTTGAAATCTGCTTTCCAAATTTACTATAACACTGTCAAGAATTTCAAACGATATAACTCTCATTTGTTTAAGCAGTCTATCATTAAATTTTAAACTTTCTTCATGTTCTTCTTTTTCTTCGTCTTCATCGACATCGACACTAACACTGGCCTTTTCAGATAATAATAATTTTTCAGTCTCTTCGGCGCACATCCGTACAATTTCTTCGTTTCTCAATTTCTTAATGGAATTGAAACAGTTTTGTACCTCTATATTGCATCGTCTTATATCAGTGTTTTTCATTTGTAAAATATTGAACAAGATAGATGTGTATTCAAATATTTTATTGTACAGTTGTAACAAAAACACAAATTTTATATCGTTTAGAATTCTTTTAAGGCCAATCGCTAAACTTACGGAATTACTATCCCAGCCATCTTTTTCTAAAACATCCTGCATCGCGGCTTTTAACTCGGAAAAATGTGCGAGAATAGTTGAGACACCACGTGAATGAAAATTCCACCGGGTTTCACTGGGATGCGGTAATTTAAATCCTCTTTTTCGGAGAAGAACCATTCTTTTGGTTGAACGACTAAAAAAACTGTGAAAAGCAGTTAGATTTGCTACGAATAATTTAACTTGTTTTATAGTTTTGCTACCATGCAGCAATACTAAATTTAGTTGGTGGGCGTAGCAATGGATAAATAATGCATGCGGATATTTTTGTTTAATAATAGTATGAACGCCTCCAGTTTTTCCAGCCATAGTACTGGCCCCATCGTATGTCTGACATACTAATTTATTTTCTCCTATTTTCCATTTCTTCAGTACATTCAACAATACATCTGCCAAACCTTGCGCAGTTTTATTTTCCGAAACGTCATAAAATCCGACAAATCTTTCTTCAATGTCACCATTTAACACATTCGCGTATCGTAAAATAATACTTAATTTACACTCTGTTGAAACATCGGTTGTTTCATCCGCCTGGATGGAAATGAAATGTGCATTCTCTACTTCATTTAAAATTAATTCATTCACAACTTCTGTAACAGATTCAATCAACTCATTTTGTATATCTGATGAAGTCCCTTTAAATACAGTAGAATGAATTAAGTGGGTTTTCATATGCGATTCTTCTTCCGCTAAAAAGTCTAAAATTTCTAAATAATTTCCCTTATTTAATGAACTCTCCGACTCATCGTGCCCGCGGAATGCTAGCTCTTGTCGGGCCAAAAAACAAGTTGTGGAAATAAGTCTTTTCACTATAAGTCGATTTCGATCTACATTTTCATTATGTTTAATAGCCGCCAAACGTGAAGCTTCCGAGAGAGCATGATCTATCCTTACCGTTCCTATTTGATTAAATTTAACAGCCGCATAAATATGATGTGCAGAACATTCATGTTTCTTCATTTTCGCAGTCATATTTTTTAAACTCTCATCACCAACTCCCAACTTGCACCATTCACTATCACTAGTGGCCGTAGTGGAAAACAACAAGCAATAAAAACAAAAAAGTCTGTTGCGAATTACGCTGCCCGTCAACCATTTAAAGTTTGTGTACCAAATTTTTTGGAATCGGCGAATAAATTTTCCGCACGAATCTTTCTTTTCCATTAACAACAACGGTGTAGATCTTGCCACTTTAATTTTTAGTTTATCTTCTAAAGATAAATTACGAAAATAATCACCGTTATTTATTAAAAAATTCACTAAATCAGCACTGCCTAGAGCCACCGCCATTTTCGAAAACAAAAACTTACAAGCACTTACAAGCGACTAAGCGAGGTACTGCAAATTAATTCAGTTGAAACAATTGCCAGGCTAGCTTTAATGCAATGTTATCTTGCATACTTCCCGCCGCACCCCGGACCGCACCGCGGAGCTCTAAAATAGCAGGCTGCGGACCTGCAGCCTAAACGAGATGCAGTATCGCTAAAACTCCAGCGGCTCTGCGGGTTGCCTACTTCAGTTTTACATGAAATATGAAAATATTAATAGAAACCGTTTAATTCTAATCTAACAATGAAAAAAAATATTATGCCGATAAAAATAGGGTAGGCTGCGCCTTACAGCCTTAATGGACGCTTCGCCACTGTACATACATCCATACAGACATACATACATACATACAGACATCATTGCGAAAGTAGTCAAAACGGATTCAGAAATGCTCAAAACGGATATTTCCGTTAAAATATCGACATCGAATTTTTTCATGATTACAATACTTCCTTATAGGGAAGTAATTATTAGACTTAGGCCAAAAAAACTTCGTTATATCGAGGGGACCAAAACTCATTTAAATTTTCGTTATAACGCGAGATTTTCAAGGGACTGGCAGTTTCTTTATATTGAGATTTTCGTTATAACGCGAGTTGACTGTATTACCCGAATTTCGGTATAATAATATAGCTAATTATATTTAGCCATTGAAACTAGTATATTATTAAGTTTTAAGCAATTTAAATGTACATTATACCTATGTATGTATGTCTGCTTCTCATGCAAAAAATGAAAAATGGGGTTTTTGAAAATATTTTGGTATTTATTGGTCGTAAGACTAAAATCATGTAAGGCTAAAATTAAATACTCTGTACGATAAAAAGGGCCTCCCATGGGAATCTTAATATTACTATTAACCCTTTCACCGGTTTACCCACTTTGTGGGTAAAAAGTGAAGAAAATATTTTCAGAAAACCACAAATTTGTGCGTAAAAAATGAAGAAAATATTTTCAGAACCCCACAAATTTGTGGGTAAAAATTGAAGAAAGAAATGCAAAAAATTTGTCAATAACAATCACATAAATTTTTATATTTAAAGATTTATTTTTCCTTTTAAAAATTTTTAAATGATTATTTCGAAATCATAAATTAATTTTTCTTGATTCTAAATAAATCCATAAACTTACCAAAATTTAAGAATAAAATAACCCCTTGACCCAATATTTTGAATGCCTTTAAGCATAAATATTTTGGACCCCCAAATTTTGGTAAAATCGGTGAAAGGGTTAAGATATGTTAAAAAATCTGATGTGGCCATCGACATGACTTTCCGAGCAAATGTAAATTATTAAAAATTTTATATTTTTAAATTTAAAATACCGGTCATAAAAACATAGGAAGAAAAAAACATGTAATACCTATATCATTTTTATCATTAAGGGGGTATTCTAGTCTACAGGCATGAATTTTAGGTATTTTTTCAAGTGCAATAAAGAAATACCAAACAATATTTTCTATCCATTTTTTTACCACATTTTTACTGTTTGAAGAATACATAAAAAAAAAATCAAATGAAAATATTTTAAATTTAAAAAGTTACAGGCTGATAAAATGGGGGATCTCAAAAAGATGGCGCGTCGTGGTTGACATGATTCCAACCCTCCTAGTAATTTGAAATCAAAAAACAAAATAGATTCTTAATCAGAACTAATGCCGCTATGGTCCGAACCAGGGAGAAGTAAAAAAAAACTTTTTTCGCAAAATGGCGGCTGTTTGTAATAAAAAGACATTTTTTTACCAGTTTTTTTTACTTTTCCGAATTTTTTAAAAATAGTAAATATTGAAATTTTGTTATAATTCTAGTTCGGACGATAGAGAGATGTATAGAGAAGGTTCACACCAAATTTCAAGTAAATCGGTCCAGTAGAACTTGAGATTTCATGTCAACCGTCTCGAAAAAGGTAATATCGAGAATATCGCGTTTAAATATTCGCGCAGTCAGTCATACAATGGTACTTTATACTTACATTTTTTCTATTATATTCTTTCTAATAGCTATTTCTCAAAAAATAATTTGAATCTTGAAAAATCGTTTTAAAGACATTCTTAAAGGTTTAAGCTTTGAAAATATGAAAAAAAAATAAATCGAATTTTTCAATATTCTAGACTAGAATACCCCCTTAAGATATATTAAGAACTAGCTGGCACAGTTGGCCTGCCGGCCACCTTTAGTCATCTAGACCGTGTCGGATTTGGTTGTTCGGCATTCGGCCTCACTCAAGGGTGTCGCAGGCATACGTGTAGACCGTGGTTGTTCGGCCTCACTCCAAGGTACTAAAGTAGCCTATGTTTTTTGTAGCGTTGTAAATAACTTCTATACCAAATTTGGTTAAGATTGGTCAAATAGAAACGTAAAGCACGTGCATGCATATTTGCATTGTCGATCGGTTGACAGATTGACAGCATTCATTATTGTTTTTAAGTTGATTTTGAGTAGCCTGCCTTCCTTTAGGGACGCGCATGAATGGATTATCGAGATTCCTTAAAGGAAGGCAGGCTACTCAAAATCAACTTTCCTTTCCTTTGCGAATTTTTGCACTATTTCAATACAAAAACATGCGCAGGGACCTACATAATAACTGTGCCAAATTTGGTTCCGATCGGTCAAACGGTTTAGGAGTCTATAGGGAACATACATACACACATACATCCATTTTAGGCTTCTTATACAAAGTATAGCAAGAAGCCTTATGATCTGGTTTATATATATAGAGATACTATATAGAAATGTTGAAAAAGTATAAAATAAAATTAACCTCTCTAACACAACTGCACAGCTAAGCTAAGTTAAGCCATCGGTGATTGCTCTGCTGTGGTTCATGATCTCAGCCAAGGTAAACAGATTATGAATTTGACAAGTCGGAACAAATTAATAAATAGACCTTCTTTTGTTTACATTATACAGATACCTTTATTGTTCTTAAAGATAACAAAAAATGGAATACAATGGGATTTTTATTAAAATTCTTTGGATTTCTTTGTAATTAAATATTTAAAAGTTGCACTCTAATTTAATGGATTAGTATTACGCTTTATCAACTGATAAATAGGGACAGTCCCGAGCATTCCGGGATCAGTCTGTTATCTGCATACCAGATAATAGTACAATAGCACCTATAGAGAATGTAATTATAATTATTATACATTTCAACGTTTTATTTATAATTAAGTGTTTTTTAAGGTCGCAGTTTTTATTTATTTATGCGTTTTTTAAATACGATTTTATAACAGCAACATACATATTTAAATAAAATTACTATTTGAACCTGTAGATAAATAAAATTCATACATGGCTTGTGCAGCAAGGGATATTTTTGTATTGTTATAATAACTTCGGTGAAGTTGATGTATCCTTTATGTTATGATCAATGTTGAAGAACCTACAGTCGATCGGTTACAAAAAACTGCATTAAAATCAGTGCATCCTATATGAAGTTATGTTGCTTGCTCTGTTGTTCTATCGAGGATAAAAATAAGGCTTAATGAAATTCTCTGCAAGAAAGATTATATATAATAACTATTTATTTCATCCAAGCCACAGTTTTCACATAAAATAACTGAAAGAACCTACTTACAGTGGTTAACATAAGTAACCAACATACTTCAACAAATAAATCGCGAATTTCAGGAGTACCTTGAATTAAATGAATCTTGATAGCAGGTGTTCATTTCAAAAGTAGACTGTCGAAATAACTTTTTTTTCAGTAACTTTGAGAAAAACAAAAATCACGTCGGTTTAGATTATTAATGAGGGGGATGTTCAAAACCAATAATAGAGAGGTTCAGAAACCAACTGACGCCAACTGCGTTTTTTTGTCCACGCCTGTACGTCAAGTTTGTTCTGTTGAGTTCACATTTTAAAATTTACAAACGTAAAAGCGTAGGTAAGATTGAGCAAGCGCACTTTTCTAAAAGTTTTTTGTCTCATTTTAGTTAAAAACTTAGATTTATCATTATATTTAATTATCCTATGAAAATTTGAAGAAACCTGTTTCATATGTAACAAAATTAATAAGTAATACAAAATTTGCATTAATGCAAAATTCAGTGAACAAATATTTCAATTAATTGGTTCCATACATAAAGTGCTAACAATCAACTAGGTTTTTCCTTATAAAATTCACCAAAAACCTTTTTTTATCCCAAACTGTTTTAATACAAATTTAAAATTCATTGTAAGTAGAATTTTCATTGTATTAATGAGAATTGGTTTAAGTGCTATTTTAACCTATTCTTTAATTATTATGCTTTAAAACGTCAAACAGTAGTTTAATGCCCGATTTTATAAAACTTTTAACACCCAGTTAAATCTAACTAACCAATAGAAAACGTTTGTTAGCACTAACAGGCCAATAGAAATCGTTCAGCAATTTTAACGGCTTGTTAAAGGTTATATGAAACCGGGCATAGGTGTATTTGGTTAAATCAGTGTTAGGCAAACTTTTTAACTCGCGACAATAGAAAGAAGGAAATGTCAAGAGGGACAAATAGAAAGGTTTTTGTTGTAGTTTCTCAACTGCATTTGAATCTTTTAATTGTCACAAAATGCTTTATCTGAAATTAAAACAATTTTGATCACTAACAATTAATTAATAACTTTACTTTGAACCTATTCTATTATCTACCCGCCAATGACTACGAGATTATCACTGTAAATATACCTATCTAAATATTTTAATGCAAAAAATATCAAAAATTAAAATTTTTAAATAAATATTTATTGTATTCAAAATAAATATGATGGAATTCGAAGTTGAGCTTATTTTTAAATTTAGGCCCGATTGCACCGAGCTCAATTAAAATCAGTCTATTAAGTGCTAATAGTCTCTTTATTATGAGCCTGTTAATATCAATTCCATAAATTATTTATTTGACGTTAATTTAAGCGTAGATTTACGAGTCAGTTAAACTAAATTACATTGGTGCAACGAATTTTTAAGTTAAATCGCAATATTTAACAGACATTTAGACTAAATCGCTATTAAAGCCTTAAATGGGCTTGGTGCAATCGGCCCTTAGTAGAGAATGTGCCTTTGTTGTGCGGCCTAAAAGCCGCACCGAGAGCACAAATCAATGAATAAATTCAAAGTTGCAGACAGATTAGTATATAAATTGAGGCTATTGTATGTTTTAATTAGCGTTAAACCAATGATATAACTCCTCGTATCTTGGGTTAAAGATACAGTAGCGGTCAAAAAAACTTCATAGCCTATTTAATTAAACATACACAGAATTTTTGTCTAATTGGGTAAAATGTATTATTTTAGATTAACACTGTTACTTTTTAGGATTAAAATGAAGTCATAATCAATATGATTCTAACATAATTTACAAAATTTTTGTTAATTTTTAATTAAATCTATTAAATGCTGATTAATTAGGAAGAGTTAATTAAAAAGCAATAAAAATAAAACTTTCACATAACATGTTTTTATTGTAATTCAAATTTTTTTTTTAATACTTATCAAAAGTATGTTTTAAACATATTTAATATTTCGTGGCCCCCTCCTTTGCTTTTATCCCAGCCGAAATACGTCTCGGCATAGATTAAATTAAATTTTCGATAGTTTGCCTAGAAATATCCTCATACCATGCTTGTTTTAGAGCATTTCTCAGTTCCTGGTTAGTCTGAGGTGTCCTCTCTTTGATCTTAGCCCAAGAATAGCCCACAAATTTTCTATAGGGTTCAGATCCGGCGAATTTCCTGGCCACGGTAACGAAATAATCTCTTTTTCAGCTTTAAAATTAGTTATCTGAAAGAAACGTTTTATTTATTTGACACTGTATAGTAAACATTTCGTAGATAACAGTTTAAGTAAACATCTTGAACGATTACTCACCCTTTTAGCCCTGTGGCATGGAGCTGAGTCATCCTGAAAAATGCACTGTGATACCCTGACGAGTTACGAAGTACTCATTAATGGATGGTAGCAAACAGTTGGTTAAAATTATTTCATAGTCAACTGCCTTCACTGTTCCCTCCACAAAATGAAGTTTTCCCATTCCGTGAAAAGAAAAACACCCCCAGATCATTTGGCCCCCTGGTTTCTTCACGGTCCTTTGGAGACTTTCATCGCTAAATCGTTCACCAGGTTTCCGTCGCACGTAGTGAATACCATCAGATCCCCACAAATTAAATTTGCTCTCATCCGAGAATATCACTTTCTTCCAGTCATTTACAGTCCAATTTCGATAAGTTTTTGCCCACTGTAAACGACTACATCGCATTTTTTTAGTAAGATGTGGCTTTCTTGCGTAAAAACCACTGTCACGAAGCCGTCTTCGCGTTGTTTCGACACTAATTTTGACTCCAGATGAATCCTCGAACTCTTTTCTTATATCAATAGCCGTTTTAAAGCGATCCTTTAAACACGTTCGCGTCAGAAGCCTGTCCTGCGATTTTGACGTTTTTCGCGGTCGTCCACTACCTTTTGTGCGACTTGTGATTTTTGTTTCGCGATATTTTCTTAAAAATCTTGCTACAGTCGACTGATTGCAACCAACTTTCCCACAGACGAAAATGCAAGAATTTCTGTTTTTTTAAATTTTCACTTGATTGCTTATAATTTGCTATATTTTTACAAAACTCTTCAAAATCGACTGTTCTTGTACAAAATATAGCATCTACTAATTAGAATGTTACCTGCTACTACCCTTATTTTGCATACTAACCCTAATTGAACGGTTATTCTTAGAATTGTACCTGTTATTTACGATATTAGTAAATTTTAAACCGATGCAGTTTTTTTGACCGCTACTGTAGATACACCCTGTCCAAAATGTTCCGGAACTGACGGAATAAAACTCAAACTAAAACTTGAATGTTTAATATTAACTTTGTCTCCTTCAAGTAATTTGCTCTCCATTGCAAGTAATGCACATGCGCCAACGCTTCACCCAATCCTCAAAACACTTTTCATACACGATTTTTGGTACGGCTTTGAGGTCTTTCAGCGAATTTTTCTTTATGTCTTCAATCAACTCAAATGGATGTCCCCGAAACGGTAATTTCAATCTAGAGAAGAGAAAAAAGTCGCGCGGGGGTAGGTCAGGTGAATATGGAGCTTGAGGAATGGTGTTGCTTGAGTTTTTGGCCAAAAAATTTCGGACAAGCCCAGAATTGTTCGAAGGTGCATTATCGTGGTGCAAAATCCATGAATTGTTTTTCCACAAATCCGACCTCTTTTGACGGATAGCTTCACGCAAACGTTACATAACGCTCAAATAATATTATTTATTCACAGTTTCACCAGTAGGAAGAAATTCATGGTGCACTACACCACGAATTTTTGATTGAATTCGACGCACTCTTTTGGGTTTTGGTTCGTTTTCAAGGCTCCATTCGGACGATTGTTGTTTTGTCGTTTCATGAATGTACTGTTAGTGTCTCGCACGAGATTTCCTCATCCCGGCGCAAAGCTAAAAAAAAAAAAAAAGATCCACCTCTTCGCGGAAGATCCACCTTTATTTATTTAACCAGAAGCCAAATATTATATTTCTGTGAGAACTTATACTAAAACCAAATTTTATGAGTTACCGGTAAATAATATGAAGTTAATTTGCATGTTTAAATTTTAAGGTGTTAAGTCGCAAAAAAACGCAATAATAAAGTTAATAATCAAGAGGCAAAGTAGATTACTTTCCGATACTCACAATATATAATATTCTGCAAATTGATACAGACTGAGGCCAGTAGTCACAAGGCCAGTTGTCGCTAGGGCCAGTTGTCGCTAGGGCCAGTTGTCGCTAGGGCCAGTTGTCGCAAGGGGCAATTGTCGCCAGGGCCAGTTGTCGCTAGGGTCAGTTGTCCGAGGCGAGATGTCACAGGGCTAAGTGTCTCAGGGCCAGCTGTCGGTACACGTTATTAGTTACCTACTTCAGAAACCATCTCCGAAGCCACTTCCTTTCGTTGCATTTTTTGGAGAAAATTCAGTGTTTTTGGAATGAGTCGTGAAGCAACTCGTTTCATGTGCAAAGTTTCAGTTAAAATGTGGTGAGCTAAGCTTTTGGAATGATGGTCGGATGTGTGGTCATTCTATCGTCAACGATTTCAGACAAACGCGTTCACCGATTAAGTTGAAATTTTATACACTAGTTTGAAGCAGCTGTCTAAAGAGCTGATTAGATTTTGGTTGAAAACCGTCCATTTTTAACCCATTTCTTAGAAGAATGAAAATTGCTAAAGAGCATTGCCGCTTCCCGGTGGAACATATGAGATTAAAAATTATATCAATCGAACGAGATTATTTTTCCGCATCTTATGATATCCCACACTTGATATTTTCCTCTGAAATTATTTGTTAAAATGCAAAAATAAAATAAGCGCTATTAAAAGAATATGGTTTGCCTTGGATAATTGTAATCTGTCCAAGTGATTTGTATTGTTTCATTACTATAATTTAATATTTTAACTAATTTACTTTTATAAACATAATATTATATAATTAATATCGAAAGAATTTTTAATTACTTATAAAAAATTAATTCTGACGTCATTACGCCCATAGTTTAAATTTGATTGCATATAGACGGCACGGCATTTTAAACAAATAAACAATTTTAAACATTTTTCAATGCAAACATGTTATTTTATTGTTAAAATGAAAATATAAAATAAGTGCTTTCAAAAAAATATGAGTTACCATGTTAAATTACAAATTAAATTTCGTAACTTTGATATCTCAAAATAATTTGGGTATTTTATCGAATTAAATTTTTTTTTAAATTAACATCTTTTTAATTAATAGTTAATATAAAATTAAGTGGAATCTACTAAATGGGAAAGTAATGTGTTGTCACATCAGATTTTTGTATGTTTTTATCATGAACTTTTTATTAGATTTTACATTATGTGTTGGTATATTATGTATTATAGAAATTTATGAATTAAATTCATTATAAAATAATGAAGTGCAATTTGTTTTGTTTCAGAAATGGATAAATGAAAATCGAGTATTAGAAATAGTATTAAGAGATTCGTTGCATCAACCTCAATACGTAGAAAAACTTGAAAAAATATTAAGATTTGTAATAAAGGAAAGGGCGCTTAGCTTGTTAGATTTGGATGCAATTTGGTCGGCACAAGTGGGCAAACACGAAGCCATAGTTAAAAACGTGCACGATTTATTAGCAAAATTAGCGTGGGATTTTAGTCCCGAACAATTGGATCATCTGTTTGAATGTTTCCAGAGCAGTTGGACGTCGGCATCCAAACGTCAGCGAGAACGTTTACTGGAATTGATTCGGCGCTTAGCGGAAGACGACAAGGATGGTGTTATGGCACACAAGGTGCTAACATTATTTTGGAATCTAGCGCACGCCGAAGATGTTGCCACTGAAATTATGGATCAAGCGTTAGCGGCTCATGTCAAAATATTAGATTATAGCTGTTCTCAGGAGAGAGATGCACAGAAGACGATTTGGTTAGATAAATGCGTTGACGAATTAAAATCGGGGGATTCGTGGGCGTTACCCGCTTTGAAGCAAATCAGAGAAATTTGTTGTCTTTATGAACCTTGTGCCAACGGAATGCATGGCCAAAGGACACATCACATGTTTTATCGCCAGGAAGTAATTGAAAGGTTACAAAATCAGCACTCTTTGGTTATTTTGGTTACTAATAGTCTAACGAGTTATATGGACCGATTGCGTATTCTTTTTAAAGATCATCCAGAACTTACTAGTGATACTTATCTACCGGATGGCCGTTATTGTCACGCTTTGCAAGTACAAGAAAGACTTAACTTCTTGAGGTAAGCATTTTCAGACCTCCTAGTTTTCTATACTATAACGTATGAGTCTAAAGTAGCTGACAAATTTCAATCGCTTCAAAACGTTAGTTATAATCTAGCAATTCTTTTGTTTTTTTACTGTAACTTTTTTCATTTGTTTATTGTCAAACATAATTAGTTTTGTTTGAAATGTCATTATGAAAGTGTGCATACAAAATTTTTTGCGAAAACGCGTTTTTAAAATGCTTGGCAAGCAAGATAAAAGCTGCCGTTTAATTCATTTTATAAATGAAGGCTTCAGTCGAAGTACCATTTATTCGATAATTTTGAGATTCAGTAAGAATATTGACTCTGAAAAAAAAACCGGAAGAAATCAATTCTAAAAGAATCTCGGCGAAGTTCCTTGAAGAAGCCGCTGAAAACAAAATTAAATGTAAAAAGGTATAAGAGTAAACCAAGTCGCCTTTTGCGACACATTTTAGTTCTGTACACAAAGTACAGTTCCTAATAATGTAAAATTCATAAGGAAATCAAAATTCTAACCAAAAGTATTGGCGTGGTGTGCGAATCAGTGCAAAATGCATTTCAAATTTTATTTTGTTCAAACTCAAGTTGGTATTGCTTTTAATACGGACACTTATATTACGAAATAAAGATGATAAAATCATCTTTTGGCCGGATCTTGCGTCTTGCCATTATGCAAAAGAATTTTAAATTGGTTAGACGATCAAAATATACCATTTGTTCCAAAATATGCAAATCCGCCAAATATTCCTGCAGCTCATGCAATTAAAACTTTCTGGTTAATTTTATTACAATCAGTTTATAACAATGGTTGGGAAGCAATCGGTGCGATTCTGATTTGCACATGGTTATATAATCATATTGTTATGAATAGATTGCTATCCTAAGTTATAACCACCTCCGTAACAATGCTCCAGCGTATGATGGAAGGCGTTAAAAGTAAAGTTAGAAAATGGACCATTATGTGTTTAAATTCTTTTCTGTCCCGCTACTTTAGACAACTCTTACATTATAATCCTAAATTACAGGATTTAACATTTTGTTGGCACTATTATAATTACAATAATAAATGATTATTATTTTTTTAGATTTTTACTTAAGGATGGCCAATTGTGGTTATGTGCAGAACAGGCTAAGCAAATATGGCAATGTTTAGCAGAAAATGCGGTGTTTGCTTCAGATCGTGAAGCTTGCTTTCGTTGGTTTTCAAAGTTGATGGGAGAGGAACCGGATTTAGATCCGGGAATAAACAAAGACTTTTTTGAAAATAATTTGCTTCAATTAGAGCCCTCGTTGCTAACAGAAAGTGGAATTAAATGTTTCGAACGATTTTTTAAAGCTGTAAACACTAAAGAAGGAAAATTGAAACCCAAGAGACGTATTTTGATAACCGAAGATGCGGATCTTATAGGCTTAGATTATCTGTGGAAAGTCGTTACGTTATGTTCAGATGATATAGCTTCTCGTGCTATCGAATTGTTGAGGGAAGTTAGTACAAATCTAGGGCCAAAATTGTTGGCTAATCATTTGGATTTTCACGAAAACTACATCACTGAATGCAACAATCGGCTAAAGGTTCATTACGATGTGGCAGTTCTTTTTCAAAAATCAAAATCCGAAATTGCGAAAGAGTTTGATTTAAATCAGCTACAGAACAGTATAACATCGGAAGCTGTCAAGATGTGTCGAATTTTGCGAGTGTTACTTGAATATTTAAGCGAATGTGATAATGCTTTTATGGGCGAACGTAAATCTTTACCAATGCATAGGGCATGTAAAGGTAAACACATGACGTTAATTATAAGATTTTCCAGTCCCAATCGCCCTGTGGAAGATTTAGAAGTTTCTACCCATTCTAATGATACCATAGCTTCAATTCGTAGATACGTTTTAAGGAGAATTAAGCCAATTGTTCATTGTAAATTAGAATTGTTTATTAACGGTGAACCTTTGGACACGGCAGATGATAGGAAACTTCTAGGACAAATACCTCTTCGAGATAGAATGGTAATTACAATTAAACAACAAATTAAAAGTTTGAATTGAGAATTTTTCAATTTTCTAGATTATTTCTGCGAAAATTACCCAAGTTAATTCCAATATGGCTTCATCTCAGGATAGCAGTTCTGATAGTTCGACATCTTCACCACAACATCCTTACGATGGACCGAACGTGGAAGCAGAAAATTTATTACCGGGAGTTTTAATGGCAACGCAACCCTTATACGGCAATTTCTTTTGTCAGTTGTATAATTTAGGCAGTCAAGAATATCCTCCATTACGAGATAGCGCCAAAGCACTTCTCCTGCTGATGCCTTGTGTTTCCAGTACAATTGATAAATTGTTGATAGCTTTTAGTTCGACAAATGATGCTGCGATAAATGTCAACAGTTTATTTTTCAGTGCCACTCCAGCTGAGGTAAAATTGTGCAATTGTGTCTTTATTTTTTTTTTTAAACAATTTTTATGTAAATGCAGGTGATGTACAATCTTGAAGTTCTTTACGTTTTATTGATGCCAGCGAATGACCATCTAACGGAAAAATCCTACGAGTTTCAATACCAATTTATGATATCTGGAGAAGCTCACACGTTTTTAGAAATGCTCACAAAGAATAATTTCATGTGTAATGCGGATACCGTTACACGTCGTTCGGCATATCTTATTGTTTTAAAAATATGTAAGTTGATTTTAACATCTGTGGCTCAAGTTTTGGTGCGGCTTACAGAAGATCACTCGCCCGAAACGGAACCAAACAGCGAAAATGTTACTTCACCTGGTGAATCATTGAAGCATGCATTGAGAACAATTCCTGGTCACGCAGATACTGTAAGTGTCGTAAGCCATAATCGATGTAAAAATTAACAAAACTCTTTTTTCAGGCTCTAAGACAAGTCTCATTAAAATTATCGCAAGGCTTAGCAGAATTAATACTAGCCGATACGAGTACAGGACAAGCGCAAGCTTTGTTCAGTCAAGCATTGAATTGGGAGTTACCAGATTATTCAACCGTTTTAGCGATAATGCATCTCGTTTGGGCTGCCAGCAGTGCCAATTTACATGCTTTAAATGCTTCGCCCGATGTTCTTCATTCTTTATGTGATCCTGCCAAACGTAACGCTCCTTTAGAATTACAAAATGACGACATTCTACTATGTAAAGAAGCATTAGAACTATTTAGTATTTCTTTAGTGTTAAATCCGAGTAGCTTGCGAAGTTTATGCCACGATAATCAATTTCCATTATTTTTGACTGATTTAGTTTTATTAAATTCTAGTCGTTCAGTGCGTGTTTCGGCTGCGGAACAATTTATAATAATATGTACTTGCGGTAGTGAAAGTACATCGACGATACTGTTTATTACACCTTTGTTGTTTTCGTTATTAGACACCTTGGTTTATGAAAATGCTTCAACTTCACACGAATTTTTTCAACTTTTGTGTCGCTTAGTTAATTGTGTTTGTGTAATGGGATGCCCATTTCCCGCGGCAGAAACTTTATTATCTAAAGAGGTTGCCTGGCTAAGGAGAGCACGCGGACAACATGAAGTTTTATTGGAAGGTCATTTAAGTTTGGCACGCGAGTTACTCTGTTTTATGAGCATCGAGAAGAAATGCGAGTTGGGCAGTGCCGATACTGGCAGTTTAATTAAAGAACTTTTGGAAGACTTTTTATTTCCTGCTAGTAAACATATGCTACACTTAAGTCGTACGGGACAACTTGCCGAAGATCCAGCTACTTCTATATGTGACACACCACAAACTCAAGCGGCCGCTTTTGATTTACTTGTAACTTTATGCATCAATTGCGTTCCAAATAGCCGCCAGTTAGTCAACATGCTAAACGAAATGTTTTATTCTGGTAAGTTGATAATTTTTTCATACCTTTCAGTTATTCCTAACTCGTAAGTTTGCATGAAAATTCTAAAAAATTACATCGGAATCCAATTTCTAAACAGTTCATTTTAAAAATGAAAAACGGATGTATACTTATATTTTACAAGGGTTATAGAAATTTATAAAATGTTCCAGATTTAACAATCAAATCTTAATGAATTTTAATATTAGGAATAAATTTTTTCTAATACTTGCGAAAGTATGCCATTTTTTATAACTATTTTGATGCAGAAACTAATCTGTTCCAAATAATATGTTCTCATTGCCAATACAATTATGCTGCAAAGTACTTTACTTTTATTATTAAACAAAATAAACTCTGAATTAGAGCTTGTGCCATGTAAAAGTAGAACCGTCAATTATAATAGTTGGTAACATTATTGTTAAAAGGTTAGGAAAGACAGAGCATTGTATTTCTATGAGTGCATATGAGAGAGTTGCATTGCCGCTTAATAAACAGTGGTTCAAGGTATGCAAAGAAACGCCCATAAAGTCGACCGGTGCAATAGTCGCAAAGATGTTTAAACTTCATATGGTCAATCATTTTTAAAAAGATAACAAATTTGAAATGTAATTTGAAAAATTTATTTTATTTTTAATCTCAATTTAGTCTTTCCGCGTATAAGACTTGTTTGATTATAATTGTTTATTTAGATGATTTTATAATTTTAATCTACGCTGTCAGAACTAATCATTAATTCACTATCAGAAGAATAATATAATAATATTTAATAAGAAAACTAAGAAACGATTTAACTAACAAACAATTCGTAACAAGTTGCAAGAGAGCAACGGTGCGACACTTAGTCTTTTTTGAATAGTTCGCGATATCTTGGAGGTAGGACCTACAATCATAGACGGTTCTACTTTTACGTGGCACAAGCTCTAATCTTATCAATCTCAATGAACTTGTTTTTTCGAGTCCTTAATATAAATCATAATTTGAAAAACTAATACATGTCTTACTTGTTGATGATTAATTTGAAACATTTTTTTATAAAGTTACTTTAGAATATTTTTTTAAACACCTTTTATACAGTGTGCTTGTAAAGTTCGGAACAAATTCAATAAGATATTTTAGAAGGGTTTTCTTACAAAATGTCAACCTTATTTTTTTAAATATTACTTTTCTACGCGACATTTTGTGTTGGTTTCTTTTTTGGGGCCGGCACGAACCATCCAACCGAAATTTGAAAATTTCCTATTGAAATGGCTTAATATTTAGATCAAAAAAGTCATTAGCTTTAATGTAAAGACGGATCATTAAGTTATAATTGAAAAAACAACCATAATTTAATTAAAAACTAAATGCGGCGGTTAGGCCGCGCCCCTAACCGGAGACGTAAATATAGGTGACATAAAAATGTAGTCACAACCAAATCATTCCAACAACGACAGACATGTTTCGATCTTATTAGATCTCCTCAGTGGCCTATATTTGAAATGATTTGATTGTGACAAGAATTTGCTTCCCTTATATCAGATATCTTACTGGTCGGATTATCGTATTAAAACAGGGCTTTCACTGTACAGAAATGTACTTCCAGTATTATTAAATATAGGTGATTGGTGGGAGTTACGGCAGTACCCTCTCTCCACCCACCCTACTTACCTTTCCTTCCCCTCACCCGCCACCCAAGCACCACAGAGATTCGGCTCCAATGCCACACCGGGTTGTTAGTCCCACTAAAATTAACCAACGCGCGTCACCCCCATAGAGAGATGGAGGAGATTGAAGGAAGGCCTTCCAAATGCTTTGCTTCGCGAATCATGCTTGCTTGAGTTACGGCAATAAACCTCGGACAGTCGATATGGTAAGACGTGCTAATCGTGCTCTTCAACATGTTGCAGCATATGACCGAGCATGGTGCGGTGTGAACCGTACATTTTGCCTTCGCATTAATAAAAAAATCTGTTCTTTTCAAAACCACAAATTTTTTCGAATTTGGTTACTATTATTTGCTTGGGTTCGATACAGAGGATTAGGGCGCTTTAAAAGCCGCCCTGTAAACGCTCGCTTGAGACTAAGCATACTTGAAGGGTCATCCATCAAGAAAACCGGGATTCGAAAAAAACGGGATGTAAAAAACCCAAAAAGTGTGAAAATCGGGATTCGATACAGAGGATTAGGACGCTTTAAAAGCTCGCTTGGGGCCAAACTTACTTGAAGGGTCATCCATCAAGAAAACCGGGATCATAGAAGACCTGGTTATAGCATTTAAAAGTATAGTTGCGGTATGGGGCAGTTAACTTTTACGTTTCACCCCCAAAAAATCGAATAAAACAAAAAATAATGACAAAATAGTAACCTTTCATCGACGTTACTCTTACGAGAGCCGTGTTGCATCTGCCGGTGCGGAAATCACTAAGTTTAAGAGTCTATAGAATCACACGTACCGTTAACAAAATGAGGTGAGATTCCGAAATCTCCGCCCAGCGCGTCGGTGAAATTTGAATTTTTGCCAACTTAAAAGTCGATTTTCTCTAATAGTTTCTCATCTATCTGCCACTTTTGGTTTTTTCATTGCCTTATATAAACCTTAAACTAACCGAATCTGTATAGGTAAAATTGCAAATCGCGGTTGGACATTACGTGCTCTTCCCTCTTTTTTAAGCTGTGACGTCAATGGTAATTTTTTTTTAAATTGCAACCCCTATTTTTCTTCACGGATTTGAAAGGAGCACATTTTTTTGAGTATAAAAACGTATGACCTTAAAGATGAAAGTTTTCAAGATAATCGGTCGCAGATGTTCAAAAATGCTTGTTAAGAGCGCGCTGCGGAAAGAGAGAGAGAGAGAGAAGCAGTAGATATGATGTTGAAAGAAGCCTCTAATCTTTTGTAGAGATTTAAAAAATTAAAAAAAATTATTTGCGCCATATCTAAGGGAACTCTTAAACCCTTTGTGCATTAAGTTGATTTTATATAGTTTAAAACTCCACTAAGGGCACTTTTTGATTTACAAGTTTTGTACAAGTTTTCTATAATTGATGATGAAATCGCTTCAAAATCAGGTTTTGTCCTTATAATGATCTGCAGAAGGCAATAACGAAGTTTCATTAAGATCGGTTGTCATAAAAATTCAAAATTGTCCTTTTTCATAAATTAAATTAACCTATTTACTTTTAATTTAAAGCGCTCAAAATTGGTTATTGCCTTCAATAGTCTTTCCTTATTAATATAAAAAAAGAATTACATTGATACGACGTTTAGTTTTTTAAATTTGTACAAAAGATTAGAGGCTTCTTTCAACATCATTCCCTCTCTCTTTCCGCAGCGCGCTCTTAAGTTATTATGGTACACCAATCATTTTTCAAGGAGGCGCTGGGAAAAGGGACAAAATTTATTATTTAAAAATGAGGGGTCCTCCATAAATTACGTCACGCAATTTTTACCCCCCCCCATCGTCACACAAACCTATACCCCTCCAAATTAATAGTACGTCACATATTCTTGACCCCCCTAAAGTTTTCAAATTTCTATAATAAAAAGAAACTTATAAAAAACATTATTGACTTCCTAGTATTTTACAATCTGTTTAATTTTGTAACAATTTATTAATAGATTTATAACGGCTTCTGTATCTTTATAAATAAATATACACGTACACAGGGTTGGGCAAAATGCATGAAAATATGTATTTCAAATACTGCCCAACCCTGGGTAGATTATTATACAAACAATTTAGGAGGGAACCTCGTCAACTACGCCTTCTGAGAAATTTTGACTAAGTTTTCAGATTTTTAGCAAGATGGGTTGCTGAAAAATATGTTCCTCAACTTGGATTCGAACCTATGCGTATTATCTGTGAGCAGGGTTGGGCAGCATTTGAAATACATATTTTCATGTATTTTGCCCAACCCTGCACGTACAGAATAACAACTACAATTAATTTTTTTAATCTTTTTAAATATTTTTTTTAAATTTTAAAAGTTCAAAAAATAGTTTTTTTGAAATACTTATAATAAAATATTCAGTCCATATTTGTGACGTCACAATTTTTTAAACCCCCCCGCCCCCCTTCGTCACAATGGTCGGAACCCCCTCGCCACTAGGAGCGTGACATAATTTATGGACGACCTCTGAGAACAATGAGATTGAAAACTTTCCCCTTTAAATAAAATACGTTTTTGATACTTTTGAACTCAGAAAAATGTGCTTTATCCAAATCCGCGAAGAAAAATAAGGGTTTGATGACAAAACGTAAAAAAGCGACTTTATTCAAGTTCCAAGCTTTCTGCTGTATTGTAAACAATATAATATTATTGTCATACGCTATAATGACGCTTTTAAACTATATGGAAATATTAAATTTTCCATTTATGTACACCCACTGTTTTGGCGGTTTCGCCACATTTTTAAGTATAAAATGTATTTACAAATTTTGTCTTCGTATCATTGTTTTATTTATAGGTCTAGCGCTATTGCGCACTTAATATATTTATATCTATATAATTTATAATAGTATTAATAACATATTACTTAGTATCTAAATATACTAACTAACAAATGAATTAAAGAAAATTAAAATAATTGAAGTATAACAGGAATGCTAGAAAGGTGTAAAAATAAACACAAAAAAAACGTTAAAAGAAGACTGACAAATTATATAAATAACAAAAGAATCTAAATATGTAAAAATGGAAAAACGTTTGTGTACTCAAAAAGATTTCCTACTTCTAATATGTATGATATAGAATATACATACATAGAATGAACAATTTGTAATGAATATATTTGGCCATAAGAACAAACACTAGTTGGATTTAATTAATGCATAATCTACAGCTACGAAAATTATTGAAAATGTAAGTTGAAGCTTCATAATATGTAAAATATCGAAATATTGGCCATATAAATCCAAATTATAAATTATCCGAAAATTATTTAACGATTACGAGAAAAATAATATGCAGATGTTGCTGAAATTACAATATGTCATTATTTGGGTGGTTTAACCCAATGGGGAAACAGGAAAAAAAATATTAATTCAGATTTGCTTCCAGTAGATGGGACTAAAGGGTCGAGCACAATGAACGCGATCTTGACGCCGACGAAAGTTGAACCAATGTAAAGTAATGGCGCTGCATACAATGAAAGCTCCGTGCTATGCTCTGCGCAAGACGCTCTACATGGGGTGTTTTCTCCTATGTACGTAAAAATTTGAAACGTGTTTTAGTTTCTCCTACTTTGTGTTGAAGGCTTTTTTAAGTGCGCGCGCTAAATATTTTAATTTAAGTTGTCAGTTCTATGCAGGCCTGGTTCTATGTGGCCTACCTTGGCATAACTACTTAACAAATTTTTATACCTCACACGTGATTATTGTATGTAGCAAACAAAAACGGATGCTTTAATTAATATTGAATTAAATATTATAAATATTGATGTGTTGATAAAATAAAATATAAAGAAAGGATTAATTATTATCCTTTAAAAATAGACATTGCTTGTTAAATTTATTGAAATATTATTGATTGAAGTAAAATGTTTCTTATAGATATAAAATATTAAAATTACGTTAATTTAATTTATGTTTTAGACCCGATTGCAATCTGTATATTATTTAATTGCTCTTCTGCACATCAAAAATACAACTCCATTATTTTTAAATTTTTCTCATGCATAGCTTTATTTTTTTTATGCTTGAAAAACTTAAAAATAGTATTGTAAAATCAATGTGCAAATTTTTAAGTTCCATAGAGACATTTAAGAGACGGTCGCCAGCTTAGCGGTTAAGTGCGTTGCTGCTAATGCTAAATACCTGGTTCAACTCCGGGCTCAGTAAAACTTTATTCTGACCATCTCCCCTCGGAAGGCAATGGCAAGCCACCGAGGTGTAATCTGCCTGGTACAGCCTCTCTGGAGATGAAGTGTATACACTTCCCGCGGTTCGGAGCCCGCGTTAAGCAGTAGGTCCCCTATGTGTGTGATAATACTTCAAACGCACAACACATGCATAGGAGAGAGGTCGCCTACGTCTGAAATCAGGCACGGCACTTAAAGAAGAAGAAGAGACATTTAAAGTAATTCAAATATGCCAAAATTCTCGCTTAAATTTTAGTTCGTCACACTTACATTGTAGCGTTACAATATATCACCAAAATATACGGAGAGTTTTCTAGTCATCTATTCGCGATTTACATTACCGTTGGTGGCGTTACAAACAACAAAACAGCGGTGTTTGGTTTGGACGTTTCAACGTACAATAACGCTGTCTTTTTTGCTTCATTGGGTGCAAAGATAGTCGATTTGTATGGTAGAGGACCGTACGTTTTCAAAGTTCATGGTTAGACTTATCATCGAACTTCTCATTTGCATCCGATTGATGGTCAAGCACCACAATTCGCATATGACAGTACATAAGCAACAGAAATCAGGGGAGAACATATCGCAAATGTACATTGCCAATAAACCATTCTGAGCCAAATTGATCGTTTCTTTCGCCAGCGCAACAGACTTGCTGCCAGCTATCAAATGATGAGGGAAATTGAAGCATATTTTGTATTTCAAGCTGGAAATGAGGTTCTCTAAGTTAGCATGGTATTGACGAGATCGTCAATCAGATAGGCGACGGTACAATGCACCAACATCCAACGAGATCGCTATGAAAATTGTCATATATAATACCACAAGAGACTATCAAATTGTCGGCAATAATTTTTGAAACTGGAACTGAGTGTTTGTCGCCCTTAAAATCACCATGAGTGCTTTAGCACGAATGGTGATTTTAAATGGCGACAAACACGAAGATTCCATGGTTTAAAAATTAACCGACAATTTTATAGTATCGTGTGGAATTCGTTTGACAATTTCGTAAATAAAATTTCAATTTTTTCTGACAACAAATAATTTATAGTATGCGTTCACGTAGTTTCCATCGTTACTATGGAAATTTGACAATACAGACCACGGTGGTCGTATTGCCGCGACAATACAGCACCGTGGTCTGTATTGTCAAAGGAAGTAGATTATGATTGGTTCAAATTGATGAGATTGTAACATCCTATTGGTTGAATTATTATGAACGAAATTGTCAATGAAATATTCCAAACTGTTTTGAGGTATAGCGCAATATCACTACTAAATTATTTTCGCAAATCCCAATATGTAAATTAAATTTTTCATTTTAATAAAAATTCTTAAAAATTTTTAAGAAACCTGACGATATATTACCTTGATTTTAGGCTAAGAACACTCTTACCTGTAAAGGAAACATCCGTTTTAAATCTGAAGTGTTACTAACTTAGATTTCTTATGCGAACAAACAAAGAAGCACACAAACTAGCAACGTCTTAAAAACACACCCTTCCTTCCTTTTTTGATGGGGGGAAAACTTTGAATTTCTAGTTGGGAAATTAGCTATTCAATTGAACGGTGAAAACGCATATCTGTAAATATTAAAATGTCACTACAAAATATCCTGAAATTTAAAAGAAAAGGGAAGGCTGTTTCTAACTGAAACTTTCATGTTGCGCTTTAATTTTAGATCACGAAACTGCACTCCTGGAATGGGATTATTTACCCCAAGTAGGCCCTAGACCGATACAAGGCTTTGTGGGATTAAAGAATGCGGGAGCTACCTGTTACATGAATTCGGTTATACAACAGTTATACATGGTGGAAAGTATTCGTGAAGGTCTGCTTGCATGTGAAGGAGCTGCGACCGATCCAAATGAAGATTTTAGTGGAGAGGGTGTCGAAATGGAAAGCGATAACAACATTGACGATAAAAATGTCGATGATAATCGAAAAGATTACAACGTTGGAATACTTAAACAGGTACAAGCCATATTTGGACATTTAGCCTGTTCCCGATTGCAATACTATGTCCCCAAAGGACTATGGCGCCATTTTAAATTGCAAGGTATTGTTTTATTTGCTTTTCAAGACGAGAATTCTAATAAATTAATTACAGGTGAACCGGTCAATCTAAGAGAGCAACAAGATGCGGTAGAATTTTTTATGGCACTAGTTGAAAGTTTGGATGAAGCTTTAAAAACTTTAGGACACGAACAAATTATGTCAAAAATTTTGGGCGGATCTTATTCCGATCAAAAAATTTGTAAAGGTTGTCCACATCGATACTCCAAAGAAGAACCTTTTTGCGTTATTAGTGTGGATATTCGAAATCACAGCAGTTTGCAAGATTCAATGGAACAGTATGTGAAAGGTAACTCGAATATTCTGAAAATCTTTGTAAATTTATACATTTTATGCTTGCAGGAGAGTTATTGGAAGGAGCTGACGCGTATTATTGTGAAAAGTGTGCAAAGAAAGTTGTGACAGTGAAAAGGCTGTGTGTGAAGAAGCTCCCTCCGGTGTTAGGAATTCAGTTAAAACGATTTGAATACGATTTTGAACGTGTTTGCGCAATTAAATTTAACGATTACTTTGAGTTTCCTCGTGATTTGGACATGGAACCTTATACTGTGTCAGGATTAGCAAAATTAGAAGGAGAAGTTATTGACTGTGATTTAAATCCAAACGATGTTTGCACAAAATATCGCTTATCTGGTATTGTTGTGCACTCTGGACAAGCGTCAGGTAAATAACCAAATTTAAAAGTAAATATTTTGTATAAAAAGTTTGATTTTGCGAAGGTGGTCATTATTATTCATACATAAGGCACCGAGATCCCACATTTGAAGTTAGATGGTACAAATTTGATGATGGTGAAGTTACCGAATGCCGTATGGGTGAGGATGAAGAAATGAAAATTCAATGTTTTGGTGGTGACTATATGGGTGAGGTTTTCGATCCAATGTTGAAAAGAACAACATACAGACGCCAGAAACGTTGGTGGAATGCTTATATGCTGTTTTATACGCGACAAGACATAGAAGAAAGTGCATTTATTAAATCCTTCGAGAGATTTACGATATGTAAGTTTACATTTAAGCCACATTGATAAAATGTTAATGTTTTTTTGTGTATTGCAGCCGAAAAGAAAGAACATCTCCTAAAAATGCCAATAGCAATTCAAAATAGCATTCGTAAGCAAAATATAAAATTTCTTCATCATAGGAGCCAATTTTCTTTAGAATATTTTAACTGTATTCGAAAAGTGGTCTCGTGTATTTCACCAAACAACGCACGTATAGGTCATGCATTAAGTAACGAAGCCGAACAACTGTCAATGTTGAGTACTCAATTAGCTAGTAAATTTCTGTTTCACACTGGGTGGCATACGAAAAAGAACTTACGTGGGCCTGCAATGGATTGGTGAGTTTTTGATTTTACCGATTATGTTGCAACTTTTATAACTTGCTTTTGTAGGTGCGATTTATTGTGTGCACATCTTAGAATTGCACCATTGATTCGATCTTGGTTTGCTCATCAAATGTTATTCAGTCACCCTCATAGATTTTGTGAATATTTACTAAGCTGCCCTAGTAACGAAGTAAGATCTGCGTTTATGAAAATTATAGTATTTCTGGCTCATTTTGCGTTAAACGATGGTCCTTGTCCACCACCTCCTGGTATAACACATAACGATCCAACGGCTACACTCAGTGATCACATCTTAATAGCTCTTTTGGGGTTGTTGCAACGTGAAGTCAGTGAACATGGAAGACATTTACCTCATTATTGTAACGTGTTTCATATGTATGCTAGTCAAGGTAAGTTGACTTCTGTTGATGATTTGTATGTTATATTTGGCCAAATTTTTTATTCGTTGTTAAATGTTTAAGATTTTATTTATTCAAGTTGTGATTGTAATTTTTGTTAATGTTTTGTAGAAGTCTTATATTTTATCTAATCGTAAGCGCTTGGTTTTAACATTTAATCATTCTCAAAATAATATAAATATTTTATTTTATCTATATTATGACCATTAGCAATCTTTTACAAAACATTTACATGACAAAAGAAAATCCGTTTGTTTCTGATGTAACCAATCGAAAAATTCTGATTTGACTTGAAACTTGAAAAAAGGCCGTATTTAAAAAAAAAATTATTGAAACTTGAGTGATAATTTACTGTGTATTATGAGTTGATAACCGATAGTTTTTTATGAGCGTTATCCAGACTATGGAATAATTTGTGTTTTATTTCGTTTACTTCCAGAATGGTACAAAAATAATTGCTAATTTCCACTTATCTTGAAACATCTGTTTATACCAACATGTAAAAAGAATTGATTTGCTCATTAAAATATCGCGTATAATGAAAATTAGAATTTGTTTTCGTACAAACATGCACTAAGGTTTAAAGTTTAGTGAAAACCAGAGATTATGTAAATGCTTGGAACATTCTGGATATAAAAGACGTAAAACACGAATTACTAAATTAACATAGCACTGGATAGTGCTTTAATAGCATGAGCTGCTTTGGTAAAATCAGAGCTGAGCAAAAAAAATATCTAAATACATACTTCTGTATGGGCCTCCCCTTAAAAGTATCTTAATTTTAGAAAACGGGTAAAATGTGATCAGTTTTTTTAATCATAGTTAATTAAGTTTATTAAGGCACCATATCTATATTTATAGTTTTCAATAGTTTCGTTATCAATTTTCACTACATTAACTATGCAACCATCAATTATTAAGTCATGCCTTAAAATAATATAGGTAATACATTTTTGCTCAGCTACAATTACATTTTCCTGTAGTTTGTTAACTGCATAGTAGTAGTACTATGTATTTCTTAAAACTTGATTATTTTTTTTTACGAACTATGCATGTTAATTGTATTACATTATTTTTTTTATTGCTTGTTTTTCTAAGGCTATAATTTTAATAAAGGTGATTTTGAAAACTGCTTATTTTATATGTATAAGGTATATAATTCTTATTTTGCTTAAGGTGAAGGTATGTTTAGGTAATGCTTTTCATTATATAGTGTTCCTGGGTTAAATGGTTAAGCTTAAAATCGTCAGGTTGTTGGTAAAAGTGACCAACCAACATAAACATAATTTTACAGGAGAGCCATTACAAAAGTAAGAAATAATCGAGCATATTATTAAATCATCTTGATTGATCAATAAAATACTTAAATTTTTTTTATTCTATTGAAATAATATATTTAACTTTATTTGTACAAAATTAAATTTTAGTTAAACTTATCAAAAAACTTATTATTAGTAATAAATTGATTATAATTATTAATTACACTTGATCACTTTCACCCAAGTTATTGACTGCGTGCAATGTTCTTGGGTCAAATTTATATTTCACTGAATTTTTATTTTAGAATATCGTCGCCGTTAAGTCAAAACTTCGTATCTCAATTTTTCCGATTTTGTTCCGAAATTATACAAGAAGCTACAATAATCTATTCTGAAATAGATTCAGATACGAGGTTTCTGAATAACTGTGGCGCAGCCACATTGATCAGATAATGAGATACCAGTATTTTTCCACTGTTTGGGGACGCTATAGTGAACCGGAAAATCCACTTATCTCAAAATCGGAAAAAAATTGAGATACGAGGTTTTGACTTAACGGCGACGATATAAATCATTATAAAACTTTTTCTAAATAAACGTAAGAAAAACACTAACAAAGTCCATAATTGTAGTGGATTTCCAAAATATAGTTATAATAATGCTTAATTAAACTTAACAACACTTGGTCATTTTTTCTTGAAGATTAATATTGTTATAGTAGACTTGACCATTTTAATAAAAAGTAACTTTAATCTTTTATAATTAATTACAATTATATCGTCCCCCTAATGCCAAAACCACGAATGTGCATTTTCTAAGTTTTCAGTCAAGTGTATTTGAATTAAATTATGAAGTAAATGAAATTAATCAATTTTAATTGTAATTAAGACAATTTTTTTATTGTTATTCGAATATATTGTAGCCGAAATCTAACGATAATTTAAAAAAAAATTTCTTTCTTAGAAAGAAAGTGCACTTAGGTCAAAATGGCAAATTTTGCACATTCGTGGTTTTGGCATAAGGGGACGATATTAAAACAATAGAAAAACTTAAAAATATTGAATACTTTTTCATATCAAAAACATTAACTAATAACTAATAAGAATAATATGCCTTAAAAACTTAAATTTAGTCAGGAATCACTCATTTCATTTGGTTCAGGTGCCCGATCTAATTTCATTTTTGTACTTGCCGGAATCATTTTATAATAAGAATGAAAATCCTTACGCCTATTGCACACAATTTCATTAAATCGCCTTGTTTTCTTGTCAGTAACTGGTAATTCCTTTTTGTAAAGTTTTTCTAGGTTGCTTGGGATAATGATCTTTTTGGATTTACCAAACACATTCAACACCTGATATTCTGAATCAAAATCATAACTGTAAAAAATTAATCCAGGATTGACCTTTTCATATTTTAGTCTTTTTATCTTTAACCAGTTTAGCTTATTTCCTTCATTATCTTTGTTTCTGTTTTTTATAATAATATTAGATAGTTTTTTTTAGATCAATCATATCATGGAATTGTAATTGTTGAACATAATAAGGACCACTCTTTTTATTTTTAAGTATATTTGATCGCGCCATTCTCATAATGGTCATCCAATCATGTATTGTGTAGACTGGTATGTTTGTTTCAATATAAATGGAATTAAAAAAAGTCATAGCATCAAATTACTTTGATATAAGAATGTTCAAACTATGCGATAAATCATAATATATAAGATAACGTATATAACAAGATAACGAATGCATTGCTAAAGGCACCTATTCAGGAAATTGTAAAACTTTTAAATTGAAAGAATAAAATACAAGAACTCAACATAAAATAGTATTGCACAAAGTATACCTAACTCCTACACTGTATAGCAATTACTGTGCACCTATGTTATCGCAATAATTTGCATAGTTGTACGTTCTTATCTCAAAGTGATATGATTCTATGCCTTTTTTTAAATTCCATTTATGTTGAAACAGACTATACCTGCTTTTTTTGCTGATTCAATAGCACTATGCATTGAATCAGCTTCCATGTGCGAGTGACCTGATTGAAAAATTTTGTGTTCTATAATTTGAATGTTATTAAAATTATTGACAATAAACAGAAATAGCGCCGCAATATTTTGGTTGCGGTTTTGTCCTCCGCAGATATCTGAAAATAGCGAAACTTCGGTAATTTCTTTGGATAAGCTTTGGAACCATTTATAAACAGCTGTTCCTATTTCACTACTCCCTCTTTGACCATTGACTTCAGTCCAGCAGTAGCAGAATGCGTTATTAGGAGAAACTGCTTCATAAATAGCAAGATTATAAGCATTTAATTTTCTGTTATAGTACAGTTGTGATACATCACCAGAAGGAATTTGTAATAAGCTCTGTAAATCAAAAGAAATAGTCATAAATTTTCTATCAGTTTCAAACCGCCATTTATCAAATTCCTTTGCATCAAATGCACGGTTTTTTCTCTCAAAATGTTGATTGTAATTTTCTATAATTTCCTCTCTATTTTCATCAGAAGTTTTTGCAAAAGTATGACAAAGCAAGCACTGATCCTTTTTAGGCTTGAAAAATGACAGATTATAATTTTCGCAGAAACATGCAACTTTTTTATTGCTGCATTCAGTTTTATATAAATCGTACATCTTTTTTAAAATTGACAGAGTTTGGTCTAGATATTTTCTTACAAAACTTTTTGTACAATAATGACTCTCCATAACTGGAAAACTTTCGATATGATTTTTTACCTGTTGCACAATTTCTGGCTTTGTTTTGTTAGGTGGCGATTTTCTTCCTCTGTGATCAATATCTCCATATAACCCAAATTCATTTTTTTTTTAATTAGTGCTTGATCTATCGGACCGTGGCTAATGCACAAAGTTTTCAAAAAAAAAAGATTTGCAAACTCTTTGATGAATACCTTTATTTACAAAATAATATTTTCAACTGTTTTCCTTTTCTTTATGACTACCAATTTTTCCATTTTTTGAAAACTAAGCAAGACCATCTTGTCTACATTTTTTATTTTTATTTATTTTCCATGAAGATGAATCTTATTTTGCATATTTCCATTGTTTCTTCAATTGGTGCGTTTTTTTCACTTAAATCAATATTATTTTCGATCACTTCTTTATTTTCCTGTGAGCCATTCTTGTTTGTAACTATAATATTATTTTGTTTGTGAACCACCTCGTCTTGATCGTTACTTTCAGTATTGTTTGACCTCAAATGAGGCACATAGTCAGAATCGTTATCAAGGGAAAAAGTTTATTGGTGCTGCATTAAATTCTTCCAAATACACTAACTTTTTCTTTTGTACTAACTGCAGTGTCTATGGATTCTACATTAACACCATAAATTATTGCTGTATTATCATTAATTTGCTCTTTATTGAAGTTGTTAATATTGCAGATAATGGCCAACTCATTTGAACAATTATTATCTATGTTGTTTTTTATTAATTTAGAGAAAAATAATTTTTAAAGTTGCTGCTGTATAAATTGTATAGTATATCTCAACATAAATGGAATTAAAAAAAGTCATAGCATCAAATTACTTCGATATAAGAACGTTCAAACTATGCGACAAAACATAATATAGAGATAAGATAACGTATATAACATGATAACGAATGCATTGCTAAAGGCACGTATTCAGGAAATTGTAAAATTTTTAAATTGAAAGAATAAAATACAAGAACTCAACATAAAATAGTATTGTACAAAATGTACCTACTCCTACACTGTATAGCAATTACTGTGCACTTGTGTTATCGCAATAATTTGCATAGTTGTACGTTCTTATATGAAAGTAAGGTAGGATATCTAAGCGCGCTAAACACGTTCAAGTTCGCGCAGTCACGTCGCACGTGAACAGGTTAAAAGAATACCATGACATTTTTACAGTTATAAATATAAACTGTAACAAAAGACACTCAAAAATAATTTGAAAAACACACAAAACAAAATCTTCAACGTAAGATAAATAATCTATGGTCACCATATGGTCACGAACTCAGTAACGACGTCAGTAACTCCGCCTACCATGCGCAGAACTATTTAGATATCCTACCTTGAAAGTTATTATACCAGGATATGAAAGTGATATGATTCTACGCCTTTTTTTAATTCATTTATGTTGAGATATATAGTTGGACCCCCGACTTCCTTTTATTTTAGTCTCCGACTAATATCTTTTACATGGAACATGTTTTTCGGTACTAAACCGTTTATCATAGTTTTTCTCGAGATTTAGGGGTGCCTATCTCGTTTCTTCTTCTTACTGTTTTCCGAAGTGCGGCGTAGTTGTGTAACCGTGTTGGTTATAATAGGATAATCCCTTAATTTTTGTGTTGGTAATAAAAATTTACTATATAAGCAAATTTTCTTTTTGCGATCGGTTTCAGATTTAAATTTTTGGTAATAAAAATTTTGTTATTGAAAATTCATTATTGTAAATGCGAAGATGTTATTCGATAATCTACTCTATATTCAAATTATAAACTATAAATTTGAATTATACATGTGGTGCCGATTTTTGGTGTCGGTTTTTGATGTCGATTTTTGCGAGGTAACGACCGTAAAAACATGTTCCATGTTAAAAAAGTCATAGCATCAAATTACGTTGATATAAAAACGTACAAACTATGCGACGAAACATAATATAGAGATAAGGTTAATTATTTTAATCTCGCGCCAGCCTTTAGCAATGTATATGCTGTCTTGGTTGACGCGATAATCTTATCTCTATATTATGTTTTGTCGCATAGTTTGTACGTTTTTATATCAACGTAATTTGATGCTATGACTTTTTTTAATTTCATTTATAGTGAAACAAACTATACTATACATCTTTTTTACATAATTATTTATATGTAAAAAAACAAACTGTTTCGCTTGCAATTTTGAAATTTTAGTACGTTATACTAAATTAAATTCTTTATCTGCCTGTTGTTGGCGTATAAAATGTGGGAAACTGTAAAATTACAGTAAATTTTTGTTATAGGATTACAAGATAAACATCAATTATTGAAATTAAATGTTGCGGCAACATTTATGATGGTTGCGATCGACGAAGGTCCAGGCCCTGCCATGAAATATCAGTACACCGAATACGGTAAATTACATCAACTGGTATCGTGTTTGGTGCGATGTTGCGACGTCACATCCAAATGCCAATCGAGTACCCATGCGCCTGTGCTACCCAATCCCTATCGCGAAGCAAACTGTCCAGAACCTCTAATGCCTTTATCACCGGAAGCTAGTGAAATGTTGTTTGGAAGGACTAGGTAAGTGTGCTAGTTTTGATGTCGACAAAAACTTTATCGTGTGGTTTTTCAGTTACATAAAAAAGGTTATAGAAGACACAAATTTAACGGAAGACGCAATAAAATTATTGCAATATTGTGCATGGGAAAATCCTCACTTTTCTCGTAACGTGCTGTCGGAACTGCTGTGGCAGATAGCGTTTGCGTATTGTCAGGAATTGCGACATCACATGGAATTACTTTTGTCGATCTTGCTACTCGAAGATTCGTGGCAATCTCATCGCATTCACAATGCGATCAAAGGAGTACCGGACGAGCGTGAAGGATTGTTGGAGACCATCGCGCGTTCGAAAAATCATTACCAAAAGCGAGCCTATCAATGTATAAAATGTATGGTTGCTTTGTTTAGTAAGTGTCGCGTCGCTTTGGTAATGTTACATGGACACGCGGAATTGCGTAAGCAGTGGAGTCAAGCGGTGACCTGGTTGCAAGACGAATTGGAGCGTAGGTACTCCAATAATCCGCAATATTCGTACAACACGTGGTCGCCTCCGGCGCAGAGCAACGACAGTTCTAACGGTTATTTCTTGGAACGTTCGAATAGTGCACGAAAGACATTAGAAAGGGCTGTGGAATTGATGCCGGAACAAGAACGAGAAGACGAAGACACGAACGAAGAACACGAATCGCAAGAGGAAAATAATATGGAATATTCGAGTGGTCAGCCGGAACAAATAAACGATATGCCGGACGTAACTCACAGTTGTGACAATATGTCGTCAAACACTTAGTATGTTATTAATAAAATGGAAAATTAGTAGCTGTGTACTGTTTTTAAGTTGGGTGCATGACTTGTTTTTTTAACGTTTATTGTTGTAGTAGAATTTGATAATTAGATTACTGTCATCTTTATATGCGCTAATAATAATTATTACTTATAATATTAATAGTCATCTAAATGTGCCTAACACAAACAAAGAAAGAAACACACACACATAAAGAACACACATGCGTGACGTTGAGTACACGAGCTCGTTTGTATATTTGTCTTATTTATTTCTCGAGGGACATGTGATATGTATTTTGTATATACTATATATATATATAAACTGAAGGCATTTTTGAATTTTTATATTGACTATAGATTGCATTTTATGCTAATTTTTTTGTTTTCATGCAGTCCCTTTTTGCATCGTTGGAAATAAAATATGAATTGATTCGTCTGACTTGCATAAGCAGTGTTTAGCTATCTAAACTAAAGCAATTTATTATGTGTGAGAATATTACGTTTGTATTATTTTTTTGTTTATGAGATTTATTGTTGGTTCACCCGTTAATGTGTAAAATTTAGAAGAGAGAAACAAAATGCTTTGTATTATTGCGAAATGTAAAGTTTATTTTATTTGTATTGTATGTGTATTTAAATGAAAAATTTAAAATGAAAAGGTAATATAAAAAAAATAATAAAAATCTAAATAATAGAGAAGATGCTTTGTTATTGATATTTATAACACTGCTCATGCTTTTGCAGTGTGATAATCGTAATTCGGTAGTTACAAACAAACGATTTATCTCTTTACATAATTCTTACTTATTGTACATACATAGGTACCTAGTGTAATAAAATTAATTGTGCTCTTTTTATTATTCTGTGAAATTTGTGATAACCGGCAATTCATTTTTCAGCACATACTTAAATATTATTTTAATTATCGAAAAAAAAAATCGAAACAAATTTGACTCAATAAAACTTGTGCACCAATTTGTTCAAAATTTAATTCGTATCATTTTTTAATTTAATAAATTTTTAGTGTGGTTTATTTATTTTTTAAATCATTAATTTTAACGTCGTCGTCGTTCAATTTTGCTCTTTAAATTTTCAACAAATTTTGTGTACGAGTTCTTATTTTGCTTGTTTTCTTTTTAAATTTTTATTTGTTTCCAAAAATTTATTAAAAATACCAACATTTTGATGATGTAATTTTTAGAATAGAATGCTGGAAAAATATTATAATCAATTTTAAATGTGTTTCACTTGTTTACCTATTGCTTAAATTTTAAGCTTTACATTTGTATTATAATTTATGATATCATAATTTCGAATTAAACTAATTTGACGATACCGATACTTTTTTGTTTTTAATTGTACATCATTTTTGTTTAATTAAGTATAGTGCAGTTGAACGGTCCAAATTTCTTTAGTTACTACATAAATGGGACTAAATATGATTTTTACAGTTGTTACAGAATTTTTGCAAACAAAACATTTTTTAAACTTATTGAGAAAAATCAACTGTAAACGTAGGAAATCTGTTTTAATTGAAATTTTCACACTGTTGTAATTTTTTATCAAAATATATTAAAATGCTACATCACAATTTAGACTTTTTTCGATAAAATAGGTAATGTAACAATTTGTGAAATGACTGAAAACAATTTGGAATTTTTTTAGGTATGAGGCTACAAATAGATGAGCATATTGCACTTCACAGAATGTGAAAATAAATCTATTTAACTCTTTAAAGTACACCGGTGGAAAATTTGAACCACCAAAACTGGGTGGGTGGCTTGTGGTATGTTGGGACAAAAATTACCCATTATGGGAAACTGTTATATATTCTCATACAAAGGTTTAATTTTCATCCTATCTCTCTCCAGCTTGTGTTTAGAATCTACTTATCAGAAATAATACTTTGGATGTTTTCAAAAATATACTCATACTGCATCTTATGGTCAAAAAAATGTATTATTTATTCGAAGAATGTTATGCATTCAGATCTGCATTGTTACTCTGTATGTCTTCATTGAAGCATTGTGTTACTTGAGATACAGAGTCGCTAACCTATACAGGAATTTAAATCGCCCATTATCATGGTATATTGATGGTTGAGGATTTTGTCAAATTGTTATTGCAGATCTTTGTAAAAGGTTCTTTCTTCTCTTGCTTTAATGGATCAATCGTACCAAATAAAGCAATAAATTCTGAACAATTTTGAATTACCAATACCTAGTCCGGACGTTATGGAACACAACCTTGCACTTTGTGACAGAAGCATGAAATTTGGCGTCACGTAAATTTAGGTCAAATATGGCGCGCATTGCAGAACTCGCGGATTTTCTCCGAATTCCCCATGTTGCGCCACTCGTACACAAAAATTACTGAAATAGATAGAAAATTAAGAACGGACAATTATCTATCTGTAGTGTTAATTGCTTGTTCGTCAAAATGTATTTTTCAAAAGTTTTTAAGCACTATTGTATAAAAATAAGCTGGACCGTAAAGAACAAAATTACTAGAGAACCTTGAACTTTATAATAGAAGCATAAAATTTGGCACAAGTGTAGATGCGAACCTCCTTTACAAAACAAGATGTGACGCCACGCCGGTCGCCGCCCCCTTCAACCCCCAGACGCAAAAACACCCCCGAATTAGTTTATCCTGTTTATTTCTTAAACGGTTCATAATACGATAAAAATACATCAGAGCAAATAAATTCAGTAATTCAATTTTAAACAAAAAATGTCCTTAGGATTTTTTTATATATATTTTTTTTTATTGACTCCAAAATCATACAATCTGTCTTTACATTGACAATAAGTACTTGATATGACTTAATTTAGGACATGTGGAGTGACTACCCAGTGGTCGTCCTCCTTTAGAGCTAAGTTACTTTACTGATATGTGAAAAATTAATTAAACAAATTTTGAATCCAAATACAATAATTATACCAGGTTAAATCTGGTAGTTAGGTCTGATGGTTTGAATCGTTTTAGTCGTCTTGGTTCGTCTGATTTACTCATAAGTGTGTTTGCAAGTTTGTTCGGATGCACTTTCACTCTTTCGCTGTATTTTTCACTATAATCCCGCACTTCTTGTCGTATTGAGGTTAACCTCAGGTCTTTTTGTATGGTTAGGTTTGGAACGTACCAGGGCGCGTTCACTATTACTCGAAGCACCTTGTTCTGAAACCGTTGCAGGATATCTATATTTGAATTGCTCGCTGTACCCCAAAGCTGAATACCGTACGTCCAGATCGGCTTCAGGACAGCTTTGTATATCAGTAATTTATTATCTTGAGACAGTTGTGATGTTCTACCTATCATCCAGTACAGTTTGTTTAGTTTATGACCTAGCTGTTTTCTTTTTGTAAATATATGTTTTTGCCAAGTTAATCTTCGGTCCAGGTGTAAGCCAAGATATTTTACACTTTCTGAATGTACGAGCTGTTTCCCATTCAGTGAAACCGCCGGGCAATCTTCTTTCTTCATCGTGAATGTAACGTGTATTTACTTGCTTTCGTTAGCTTTAATTCTCCAAGTTGTTAACCATTGTTGAATTTTATCAAGATGAGCCTGCAGATTTCTTGAAGCCATTACAGGATTGGTGTGCGATGCTAGAATGACTGTATCATCTGCAAAAGTTGCAGTTGTGGTTAATCTCGTCGTAGGCAAGTCTGCAGTATATAGCAAGTATAATGTTGGCCCCAGCACGCTTCCTTGCGGTACGCCTGATGATATTAGTTGAAGGTCGGTGTACTCATTTTGGTGTTTAACTAGAAAATATCTTTCAGACAAGTACGATTTCAATAGCTCGTAGACATCATGTGGGAGGTGTTTTTTCAGCTTATAGCATAAGCCAATGTGCCAAACCTTGTCAAAAGCCTGCGTTATATCTAAGAAAGCGGCGGAGCAATACCTCTTTCCCTCTAGATCATTATTGATTTTATTGACAACACGGTGAACCTGTTCAATCGTTGCGTGATTGTTTCTAAAGCCATATTGGTGATCCGGAATAAGTCGATTTTTATTAATAATTGGTTTTATTTTATTAATTAGAATTTTTTCAAAAACCTTTGACAAGACTGGCAGTAGACTAATTGGTCTATACGAGCTGACCTCTTCTGCTGGCTTTCCGGGCTTAGGCAGCATTATGATCTGCGCGATCTTCCACTCATTTGGAAAGTGACCAATTCTGGTAGCGGCGTTTAGGATCTGTGTAATAGCCTGAATGGATTTCTTCGGTAATTCCTTCAGGATCCCTCCCGTAATCAAGTCGAAACCTGGAGCCTTTCTTGGATTTATATCTAATTTGATTGTTTGTTTTACCTCGCTAGATTTGATCTTTTTCATTGGCAGGCTCATCTGATATGGAGTTTCAAGATAGTCAATCATTTCCTTTTCAGTTTCTGCAGGTGATTCACTCTGGAAGGGTTTGAACACCCCTGCCAGGTGGTTGGCAAATGTAGCAGCCTTTTCTTTATTGCTTTTGGACCAGTTTCCATCTTTATCTCTAATGGGAGGAATTTCCAGTTGTGGTCTCTTTAGTTTTTTGGTTGCTTTCCAAAGTGAATAGTCATTTAATTCGTTTGCCGTCAGGTTCTCCAGGTAATTCTGAATTTCTTGATTTTTTATGTCTAGCATTAGTTTTTTTAGGTCTTTTGTAGCCTTATTAAGGGCCCTTTTATTTTCTTCTGTTCTTGTATTTTGCCAGCGTTTTCTGATTCGTCGTTTTTCAGCAATCATGTCTTTAAGCACTATGGGACAATTTTCTTCTTTAGTTTTCTTTTTAATTTCTGGGGTCGCTTCCCATGCTGCCCTTTGGATACTTTTAGTAAGGGTATTCACTGCTTCATCGATATCTTGTGCTGTTTTTAGAGGTATTTTCAGATCTGTTAGTTCATTCAGCCTACTTCTAAAGAATTCCCAGTTTGTGTGTTTGTTGCCGAGCATTGGTTGGCTTGTTGTTAGTATTACCTGTGAGTACATGGTTACTATAATTGCTGAGTGGTCTGCTGCTAGTTCGTAGCATGATGTTGTTTCACACTGTCTGGTGTTTATACCTTTGGTAATACAGAAATCGATAAGATCAGGTTTCCTTCTACGATCTGTTGGCCAATATGTAGGCTCTCCCGTGGATAGGTAGTCCATATTATTTTCGTTCATTGCTGCAAGCATCTGTCTTCCATCCGGTCTGGTTATTCTTGATCCCCATTGTTGATGTTTTGAATTGAAATCTCCTCCGGCGATAAATCTATTGCCCAATGTTTTGAAATAATCGAGATATGCGTCTTTTTTAATGATGTGCTTTGGTGGACAATACACAGCTGAGATATTCAATGTAGTCGTTTTTTCCTTTATTGCTAGGGTAGTTGATTGTAGGTGTTCTTTATCGTATTTATTTAATTCGTAATGATTGATGTTGTTTCTAATTATAATTGCCGTGCCCCCGTGTGCTTTTCCATCCGGGTGGTTTGTATGATATACTTTGTACTTATCAAACTTGATATGACTTTTTTGAGTGAGGTGTGTTTCTGAGATCAGTAAAACGTCGATTGCGTTGTTATGTAGGAAATGTCTTACCTCTTGTACTCGTTGGCGTTTTGACACTCGCTCCGCTGCGCTACGCTCGTGCAATCTCCTTGCTAAAACCTGTACTCGCTGAATCTTTGAGTATTTTCCGAACCCGCATTGCTGTTGCGATGATAATTCCGTGAAGAAACGCCACAACTTAAAAGCACAACATCACATACGGAAATCGACATTTAAAACGCCATTTTTAATGTCGATTTTAATGACGGCGATTTTACGCAACATTTACTGAGGATTAATTACATAAAAATTGAACATGTGGAGCAAACAATCCCACAGAAATTACACCAAAATATTTAAATAGCAATAAGAACATCAAAATCAATATGCCAACAAACAAAAATAAGTGTGAACAGGTAACAGTGACAAATCAAACAAAAAATAGCGAGGTATACAAATAAAACTGGTCCTCTTTAACAAGCAAAAGTAAATAGGAGGCGTCCTCCTTGCACCGGATTCAGAGAATAATCTGTCTCTCTGTAACTGGAGTGATGCGAACCGCCCCCACTGCGGCACTTGAGGCCCTTCTCTGCCTCCCACCACTTGATCTTCATGTGCAGGAGATGGCGGTCAAGGCTGCCCTTAGGCTTCGTAGCTGGCGGCTATGGAATGATAGGAATGGAGCTGTTGGACATATTATGCGGATATTGAGGGACTACTCTGCGAGTGTACCCCTTCTGCATATAGAGTCTGACAGAATCCCCCCTAAATACGTATTCAACAGGAAATTCAAAATCCTGCTAAATCCACCAGCAGCTGACGAGAATGACATTTGTTTATTCTCTGACGGTTCCAAAAATAATGTTGGATCAGGGGCAGGAATCTTTTAATCTGAACATGAGCATATCGCTGGACAAGTACACGTCGGTTTTCCAAGCGGAACTCATCGGTATATTGCACTGTGCAAAAACAGTCTGGGACAAAGGTATCCATGACAAAAACATTCAGATATTTACAGACAGCAGGGCAGTCCTTCTGGCACTTATGAGCCACAAGATCACCTCTGGCCTGGTGCTTGAATGCATCCGGGCCCTGAATCAGATATCAAATCAGAATGTCCTTTCTCTTCACTGGGTTAAGAGACACCAAGGCAATGAAGGTAACGAGAAGGCAGATGGTTTGGCTAAAGCCGGCTCAAATTGTCATCCCTGCGGCCCTGAACCGATGATTGTGCCAACCATCACGGTCCGCAATTATTGTCAGTAAATTGTTAATATTAATGCCGAATATAACTATTTAGTTAAAGTTATACTATGGGAGATGGTTTTTATCTTTCATCTTATACTTAAAACACAAATTTTCCGACTTGCTCCACTCCACAATTTTTAAATTTTTTCAGAGTTTCAGCTTCCCGGGCATTCTTTTTTACATATATTTTAATTAAAGCGCAGTATCTCTCAATAGGACGGAGTTCAGCATTTTCTGGACCAATTTTTTTTTTCAACTCTGCCATTGTTTCGCAGGCTTTTTAGATATTTTTTGTGTTTTATAAGTCTTAATATTGTGTCTTTTTTAATATTTTGCACCGTACCAACATTAACTGCCACGTTTTTGATAATTTTTCTTACAGAGAAGAACTTTTGGATTTCAAAACGATGTTCAAAACGGAACAGCTTCAAAACGTTTTCTTCAGCTACACCATTTATAGACCCTTGTCCATGATGAGAGTTAGGAAAATCATCAAGTGTATTATACTCCTCAAGTTTTCAATAATTTGGAAAACCGCCAACTTTAAGCATTTAACAATTTTCACAAGTTTTCTTAGTGATAATTGCATTCAGGGTAAAATTTTGGCGTTTCGACCAATCAGCGTGCGTTATTTTACATTGTACTTACAATTCGTGCACCGTCGAATAATACCCGCAAATACTGTGAGCCCTAGGTGAAATATCCAGTTATTTTGAAATCCTACGAAAATATTCAAATAACCCTAGGTCAATTTGAATATTTTAAATTGTTTTGAAAATAAAGCTTATTAATATGATTCTCTGTGATTTAAATTTGGGCTTTTGTTTTTTAGTTTGAATTAAACGTCTATTAAATTATTTTCCTCGTTCAATTTTTGTGCGCAGTGTGTATTGTTCGAAAGTAAGTTTCTTTGTGCTCGTTGGCGTTGTTTTGACGCGAATACGTCTATAAAATCGGTAACGTGTTTAAAAATTTTATAAAAATGTGTAACGAAAATTGTGTGTGTGTACGAAAAGTGTAGAAATGATAAATTTCGAATTGTCATTATTCAGCAAAAGCTTGAAACGAAAATGGGTATCTTGCGACAACGTATTTTTGTTCTGGTAAGTGAAGTGGTTCTTTTTATGTTTTTTCTAACTTGCCATTTTTACTTCCCTATAAGGAAGTATTGTAATCATGAAAAAATTCGATGTCGTTATTTTAACGGAAATATCCGTTTTGAGCATTTCTGAATCCGTTTTGACTACTTTCGCAATGATGTCTGTATGTATGTATGTCTGTCTGTATGGATGTATGTAACGCAAAATGTCTGTAAGTTCTGTATCTCTGGAACGAATTGTTATATAGTAACAAAATTTCATATTTAACACTTTAATCGGTATACAAAGGCACCATTTGATTTTGGAGGAAATCCTTAAACCGGAAGTAGCACTTCACTTGAAGGACGAAATGGTTTTTCTTAAATATCTCAGGAACGAATTGTTATCTAGTAACCAAATTTCATATTTAACACTTTAATCAGTATACTAAAGCACCATGTGATTTTGGAGGAAATCCCTAAACCGGAAGTAGCACTTCACTTGAAGGACGAAATGGTTTTTCTTAAATATCTCAGGAACGAATTGTTATCTAGTAACCAAATTTCATATTTAACACTTTAATCAGTATACTAAAGCACCATGTGATTTTGGAGGAAATCCCTAAACCGGAAGTAGCACTTTACTTGAAGGACGAAATGGTTTTTCTTCAATATCTCAGGAACAAATTGTTATATAGTAACCAAATTTCATTTTTTAACACTTTAATCAATATACGAAAGAACCATTTGATTTTGGAGGAAATCCCTAAACCGGAAATGGCACTTTACTTGAAGGACGAAATAGTTTTTCTTCAATATCTCAGGAACGAATTGTTATATAGTAACCAACTTTCATATTTAACACTTTAATCGGTATACGAAAGCACCATTTGATTTTGGAGCAAATCCCTAAACCGGAAGTAGCACTTTACTTGAAGGACGAAATGGTTTTTCTTAAATATATTATGATAAATATTTTATTGATGAATTTTTATTTTTAAAATTTAAATAATATTTCTGCGAATCTTTAGATGAACGATGAAAGAATGATTCCTTATAGGGAAGTCATGTGCTGGCCACATCAGATTTTTTTAGTATCCATTTGCGTAATTTGAAACGCTGCCCTAGCATAAATTTTACTTTTTTTAAAAAGGCTTAATTTTACTTTTGCTTGTTAAAGAGGACCTGTTTTATTTGTATACCTCGCTATTTTTTGTTTGATTTGTCACTGTTACCTGTTCACACTTATTTTTGTTTGTTGGCATATTGATTTTGATGTTCTTATTGCTATTTAAATATTTTGGTGTAATTTCTGTGGGATTGTTTGCTCCACATGTTCAATTTTTTTGTAATTAATCCTCAATAAATGTTGCGTAAAATCGCCGTCATTAAAAATGGCGTTTTAAATGTCGATTTTCGTATGTGCTGTTGTGCTTTTAAGTTGTGGCGTTTCTTCACGGAATTATCGTATGTTACAGCTACGCGGGTTCGGAAAATACTCAAAGATTCAGCGAGTACAGGTTTTAGCAAGGAGATTGCACTCGCTCCGCTGCGCTACGCTCGTTGCAACGCCTAAAATTCCTCAAGAACTTTAGCGTTAATAATTGGTGTTACCTTAATTTCTAACCAAAGGGGTGTTAATTAAAACGACAAAAAAAAAAGATGGAATAGGCGCCACTCGATTTCTGTTAAAAAGGAAGACGTCGTTATGAAAGATTAGACAACTCGATTAAAGGGGAAATCGAGAAATCACGAGCTATCTTTGTATATCTTGCCGGCTAGCTTGGAAGATAATTAATTAAACAAAAAAACCAGCAATGAGTCCAGGGCATACGGAAAATTTTGAACAACGAAGAATTTTTGTAAACGAAAATAGTAATTACTCAAATATAAAGCGCAAATATCTTACGCGCAGTCCCGCAAAGAATTAACAAAATAATGGCGGACCACACAAAAATGTTATCAACCATATGTTGATTATCAACCGAAAACGACGGAATATTTATACAAAATTTACACGTTGTGATAAGTAAATCAACTAAATAATTAATAATTATTACCATAAATAATTAACTAAAAATGATACCTCAAATTTCGTTGATCTGCGGCATATGCAAAATTCAGTTCAGCTTCGAATCCCATAAAGGCTGATGAGAGCTCCCGGTAAAATAATCCAAAAAAAATGAGCTTCCCAAACATACGGATTCGAGAAGATAATCCCAGCTCGCTACTGGATGGTATTAACTAACCAATTCTTCTCCAAAATCCGGCTTCACAAAATTTTTGCACAACACACACAACCACGTCTTACTCGAGCGAACGTATCACGTCAAGTCCCGTACCGACTCCTGCGCATTTTCCTCACTCGTACCAACGGTCACTGGTTCCAAAACCCAAAGAACTCGGCGGCAAATTTTAAACCGTTACACTCCCCCTTTACTTGGAAAGAGGTAAAGTTTCTACAAAACGAGAAAACCAACGATACGGGAAATATACTAGGAACTTTACCGATGGTGAAGACGTAAAGCTGTCCAGATGTTCGGACCTTCGATACGATAGGTAAACAAAACAAAAGATAACAATACGATAATAACGACAAAAGAGAAAAATATGTACAAAGAAAGATATATAAAACAAAAAACTATATATACTCGTCGTCTATCTGGGGTTTCAAATCTTGCACGTGCCAGATGCCGGTTGAATTGCCGTGGTCGTCCTCGAGTTCATAAGTGACACTACCGGTTTTCTTTTTGACCCTGTAAGGCCCAACAAAAGTAGGTGCTAGTTTGGCCGAAAAGAACTTAGAGGCATCGGAGTGAACTTTATTCCTCCGCCAAACCAATTGACCAACAACAAACTGCGCAGGTCTACGGCGTAGGTCGTAGACGCGTTTGTTTCGGTCGTGTGCCACGCGCAACCTATCTCGGATCTTTTCGAACATTTTCCGAAAACCGGCAGAACGCTTAATAACTTCATCCTCATGATGTTGTTGTTCGGGGTGTAGATGGTGGTCACCCGAACTGACATACTCTCGTCCGAAGTTTACAAAATAGGGGCTAAAATCGATGGTTTCGTGTCTCGACGTACTGATGGCGCACGCTATCGCAGCTAAGTACGTATCCCAACGGCGGTGGTTGTCCTTCACGTAAGAGGACAGCATGGTTTTCACCACCTTGTTCACCCTTTCCGTGGGGTCGGCTCTAGGGTAGTACAAAGCTGTGTACTGTATCTTAGCACGATACCGCTCGCAAAGCTGACGAAACTCGTTACTACGCATTTGCACGCCGTTATCGCAGATGATAGTCTCCGGTACGCCGTACACTAAAAAGACACCCTCTTCCACATTCTTGGCTAGTGACCGTGCGGTAGCGGTACGAACTGCAAATAGTAAGACATATTTGCTAAAATAGTCGGTCACCACCAAGATGTGGGTGTAACCAGACGAGGAACGAGGTAAGGGACCAACGAAATCTAACGAGATGGATTGCCAAGGGCGTGTGACCTCGGGGCTGGAACCCATTAACCCGGCAGGGGCTTTCTGTTCGGGCTTCTGCTCCGCACAAACTCGACAAGATCTGACGTACCTGGCCACATCGTTCTTCATCTTAGGCCAGTAGTACCTATGATGCAACCTCCAGTAGGTTTTGTATATACCCGCACGACCTGCGGTAGGCTCATCATGGCACTGACGTAGAAAAACCCGACGACCTTCCTTGGGGACAACCACTTTCCAGTTTTCCGCCTCCTGACTCAACTCAGGGATACGGACCTTGACGTACTTGAAAAGGCGATTGTCCTCCAATCTCCACTGGGGGTACCTGTTCGGGTGTTCCTCAACCCGTTGTCGCATTCTCAAATACCAGGCATCCTCTGTGCCACTAAAATCGTCGACCGGAGGGGCCACCTGAATAGGTGCCACCGGCACGGAACGCGACAAAAAATCAGGCACGACGTGGTCTTTCCCCTTTCGATGGACGATGGTATAATCGAAAGGTTGGAGACGCAACGCCCACCTAGCCAACTTACCAGTTGGGTCCTTCAAATTATTCAACCAGATTAGGGAGGCATGGTCGGTGATGACCGTAAAGTGGGTACCTTCAAGATAATGGCGCAACTTTTCAATTGCCCAGATAACGCTCAAGCATTCTCGCTCTGTGGTGGAATATTTCTGCTCTGGTTTAGTTAGCGATCTAGAGAGGAAGCAAAGCACCTTCTCTACACCGTCGAGGCTCTGTGTGAGTACTGCGCCGAGGCCGTAGGCTGAGGCGTCGCACTGCAGGGTGAAAGGCTGAGCGAAATCGGGACAGGTCAATATTGGAGCTGTAACGAGGCAGCTCTTAAGCTGGTTAAAGGCCTGCTCACAACAATTATCCCACTTGAAAGGCACTCTCTTTTGAATCAACCGGGTCATGGGCGCAATGATGGTTGAAAAATTCGGCACGAACCGCCGATACCAACTGGCCATGCCCAGGAACGTCCTAATCTCGGTAGGGTTAGCGGGAGACGGGACATTCATAATTGCCTCGACTTTTTCAACATCGGTCCGTAGACCGTTCGAATCGACTACATACCCTAGATATTTTAACGACGGACGACAAAATTTACATTTTTCCTGACTTAAAGTTAAGCCAGCGGCAGTGAGCCTATCAAAAACTTTTCGTAAAATATCTAGGTGGGAGGTAAAGTCGGGGGAAATAACGATAATATCGTCCAAGTAAACATGGACGAAGGGTTCGAGGTCGACACCTAGTACCGTGTCAATTAGCCTCTGCCAGCTGGCAGGTGCGTTCGTTAGACCAAATGGCATCTTTTTAAACTGGTACAAACCTCTACCTGGCACGGTGAAAGCAGTGTACTCTCGTGAAGATGGACTCACAGAGATTTGCCAGTAGGCGCTCTTAATATCGAGGCTGCTTATGTACTTGGCTCCTCTTAACCTATCTAGGATGGCAGAGATATAGGGAAGTGGGTATGCGTCTTTCTCCGTTACGGCATTCAGTGCTCGATAATCAACACAAAAGCGGTACTCTTTGCCACCTGACTTTGGCACCAAGATAACTGGAAATGACCAAGAACTTTTTGACGGTTCTATGACGTCCATCTCCAGCATTTTCTGCACCTCGTCGTCAAGGATCTTTTGCTTAAAAGGCGGGACTGGGTAGTACCGTCTCTTAATTGGTTTGACATCGGGTTTGATGTTAATTTTATGCTCGGCTACAGTAGTGCAACCGAGACCTGTACCCATTTCAGAAAATTTCTCCTTGAGTAACTTATTTAGCAGAGAAGTTTGCTCAGAAGAGAGAGTTGATAATTCTCCTAAAGCCGAAACGGAAGATAGAGCAATAGAATCGCCAAAATGCCAAACATCTCGATGTAAATCCGGGACTACATCCATCTCTCTCCAGAAGTCCATACCTAATATGAGCTTCGATGACAGATTCTCTAACACATAAACATCAATGACCCTGACTCGTCCCATCAAACACATAGGGACCTTCAACATCCCAATGGTCCGACAGTCCTGACCATTAGCTACTACACACGATAAATTTTTGGAAGTATCCAACTTTAAACCTAAACCTAAAAATGTAGCCAGGCCAGACTGACCGACCACAGTAAGTGAACTACCCGAGTCCAAGAGTCCTAACATAACTCGACCAAAAACTGTGACCTTTAAGTGTGGTCTTCTGTCATCGTTGTCGCCATGTGAGAGGATATAATCTAACAGGATCTTTTGTTTGGTCGGATTAAAGGAGCGAGACACGAACCGACCAGTTAGTGGCTCGCGTTTCGGCTTTCCGAACACGTAGGACATGAAGCAACGGTAAATCCTACTCTACCACAGCGGAAACACAAAACTCGCTTTTGTTGCCTGCAGGACGACCGTTGATGGCCTGGTCGCCCGCAATTCCAACACTTACTATCTATCGAGGAAGGAGTGTAACAACCCGCGCATTTAGCAAAGTAAATTAATTGCGTTTTTAGCTAATTAATTTAAATACCTAATTAGTTTAAATACCGATCTACAAAATACAGCTTAAGTATTTTCAGTTACCAACATAGATAATTGTAATTGAGATAATTAAATAGAGATAATTTAAGAATACTCTATTTAATTTAATGAATAAAAATAACTATGTAGAATTTTAATTTTTAAATATCGATGCATGGGTTTAAAAGTAGGAAACCATTCATCAATATACGAGTACGGGCTCAAAGAACGCCGAGCACACAGATGCACTTGGCGGCTACATTGTAAAAAGGGAGCGCCCTACAGCGTATTTCATGGAAAGATTAGTTTAAGTCAATGCATATCAATAGATTTAACTTCACATTGCATTTATTTTGCATGTGAGCGGAAATGATTTGTAAAGTTAATAGCTACACCGCCCTAAAACTGCAGTGTTAATTTCACACCTCGTTTGCTTAATGTATGAGAATATTTTGCATTTCGGGGAAATTTTAAATATTGTATAATTCTGTAAAAGTCACACGGCCGAAATGCCACCTATGAGAAAGGAAATAAGTTTTGGGAAACTAATAGATTTGGTCACGTCCCCCTGGTTCTAAGCGGGATGAAGAATCAACGAGATTGGTTCTTTGACTAGGATAAGGGCGTAAAGATAGATTATCCAAGTGGGAAATTGTTGATAAAAAAATTACAACTTAGAAAAAATAAGTTAGTTGTCGTCGGGAAAGGACCCGAAATAGATAAGTTCAATTGTTACGCGAACCGGGGTTCGATTAAAATTAAAAGTTAAAGTTGTTTAATAACAAAGTAGAGAGTCAATAAATAAATTTAAAATCGAAGTTGTTAACTTAAAGTTGAATTAAATATTAAATGTTAATTTTGAGAACGGATAGTACGAATTTAAAAGAGTAGAGTGTTTTATTGCAATTGTCAGTAAGGTGAAAAAGAGAAAGTTTGTTTAGTTTCCCAGACTACTTTTGCCTGGATTACCTTGTGGACTTAGTAAACGGATTAGCAAGTAAAAAGGTATTGTGCATTAAATTGTTCTCAGTAATTTGTATATTTTGTATAGTTTGTATATTTTGTAATCATTGTATAACTTGCCAACTTTGTTTTGTGTACAAAGACTTCAATATATTTGGTTGTTATAAATAGTCAGTTTATTATTGCTTGAAAATACGCAAGTGCTCGCATCGAGAAATTCCTTTACCTACGCTTCTAACAGGAGCCAAGCTACTAAAGAAGAAGAAGTAAAACGGGAGTTCCATCGAGTAATCTCTCCCTAAATTATCAACCAACAATTACAAGGTAATTTAAATTAAAAGATTTTCGTGGTGGCAGCGATAAACAAATTAATTTAATTAAAATAAAATCATTAAAACCGCGTAGTCCGGTTTTCCACATTGGTGACCAGCGGTGGGATTCGGTAAAAAGCCTTTTCTAAGGTTAAAAAGGAATTTTCGACGCAAAACACTAGCGAGCAATTTAATTGCAAAATTACAAATTACTGTTTATTAACAAAAAAATAGTTAGAGAAATTAACCTTTTCTTGCAGGCATTTTAGTTTGGGTTTATAATATTTTTAATTTTGTTTTGTTTTATTTATTTATTTATCTACGGCTAAACCTTTTTACAATAATAAACTTTTTCCTTTTCACAATAGGAATTTTTTGCATTATGCTTCTTTCCGTGAAAGAAACAGCGACATTCCCCAACCTGGAGAGCCAGAGAGATTTAATTTATCAAATGATGGTTTTTCCTTAATTTTACCAAATTGAATTATTAAAATTTTGAAATGTGTAGCTGTCAATGTCAATCCAAATTTAACACTTTTTCGCAAAATTCTTCGATTTCTTGGTGGATTTTAATTGCAACGTGTACCTTACACTTTAATTAATGAGATTTGATAGTTTAATACTTTTTCAAGCTGCTTTAGTCGTGTAATTTGGCAAAACTGTCAGAGCTACCAATTCATACATGCAGTCACTAGGAAATTTTGTGTGTTGCTTTGATTAATTGTTAAAATCACATATTTGAATTTCTTCTGAAATGACGAACATTCAGGAAGAAATAAATTTACCCTTTGACGACGATACAACGATGTCCGGTTCGGAGCAAAATCGACACGTTCGCGAGGCTTCACCTCCACCCGCGAGATTAATCTTACAATATCCAATGGGCGGCTTAAGTCAATTTATAAATTCAGTTGAGGCATTTGACGGAAGTGCGGATCCACTAGAGTATTTCGAGCTTTTGGAAATGCGGGCTTCAGCCGACAACGTGGATCACGCGACGCTGCTAAATATTCTAAAATTAAAATTAAAGGGAAGCGCGAGATGCTTTTATAAATCCGATCCGGAGCTAGCAACGCTCGACTTCAACCAATTCCGCGACCGGTTGTTAAAACAGTTCAAGCGTAGGGTCATACCTGGCGAGGCTATGGCGAAATTGCATCGCTGTTTCCAACGCCAGGATGAAAAGGTCAGGGACTACGCGATTCGCCTCAGGCGCTTGGGCGAGAAAGTCGTCCAGGAAAGCAATCACAGGGCTTCTCCTACTGAAATTCCGGGCCGTAACGCGCAAATGAAGGAGACGATCCTCATTCAATTTCGTCTGGGGTTAAAACAGGAGCTACAAAAAGGTAGTGGTGTCGCTATGATGAGCGAAGACGGGTTAACCATTGATAGGGCGGTGCAAATAGCAGAATATCAGGAGCTAAATGACGCGCTATTAAAATCACGGGCGAGTTCGATTTACGCCACCGGTTTTAACCAATCCAGGTATGAGGACTACAACGATGATGAACCACGTCAAAGGAACCCACGGCCGGGCTGCAATAACCAGAATAACGGGCGACGATCGGGGACGAATCAGTTCGCGAATCGAGGTCCGAATAATAATAATTTTCAGCGGCCGCAATTCGGAAATCGAAATCCAAATGGCACGAACGGGCGATTTAATCAAAACAATAATTATCCGCGCGGGTTTAATAAAGGAAATTACCCCATTAATAACCCCCCCACCGCGAGAACGAATCAATACAACGGGCCTAACAATCGGGATGGGCAACAGCGAAATTTTCCGCCAGCACAGGCGAGAAATGGAAATACGCCTAGGGATTTTCAGCAGAGAGGAAACGTTTATAATCGCGACCCCCCCCCAAGTTAATCGACTGAACATGTACTACAACGCTAGATCGAATGCGAATTGGCAACGAGGAAATGGAGGCGGCGATCCGTACAATCGAAACGCGGAACAATCGGGCAACGAAACCGCGGATCAATCAAAAAACGCGAATCCTGCGACGACCACCTCTCGGTCAGCCGCAGAGACTGGACGCAATTAACCAGGAAAAATGCCCATGAAAACCCCCTTGAATCAAATAACAAAATTTTAATCAATGAACAACCCATTTTAACCCACCGTGTAAAAACGATCGAACGGAAATCGCCGTATGCGGTCGAATTAATGTTGAACGGCGTTTATTGCCGACTCTTTGTAGATACGGGCGCGACATTAAGCCTGTTGAAAAGCAAAGTGTTAAATTTAAATGAATTAAAGAAACCCGCGGAAGATATTTATGTAAACGGTATTGAGGGTGGTAAACGACGTACTCTAGGGACAATGAAGGTAGAGGTAGGTACGAATAGGGTAGCCAAACTGGCTGAAATAGAATTTGTTATTTGCGACAACGATCTTTGCTTTGAGGCAGACGGATTACTAGGGGAAGATTTTTTCATGGCAATCAACGCCACTATAGATTATGCCAATAGGGCACTGTTAGTTTTAGGCGAACACATACCCATGCGCAAACTATGCGAGATGGATGAAAGTGAATATTTTAATTGCAAAAGGTATAGAGAGGAACGGATTGAAATAAATTATGAAAACGCGGCGCTGATTACTGATTCGAGTAAGGAAATTAAATTAGATAGTAAACGAAGTAAGGACAAACCGTCCGAGGACGAGGAAATAGGTAATAGGGAAGTAAAAAGAGGTCCATTAGTGCAATCGGAGGAGCTAACGGACGATGTTCAGTTGAAACCAGGTAATAAAGTAATAAACCTAACTGATGTAGGTAAGGGCGATGTTCACTTCGTTAGTAATATCGATTTAGGGGACAATAATTTAGAATTGAAAACGACCCCGCATACAGAGGGGAGAAATTGTACGCACATTCGCGATATATTAGTGGGAAATTCTGCGGGAAAATTAGACGTAGAGATAGAAAAGGTTGATGGTAAAGTCCAACCGAAAATTGTTAATGGGAATAAAGCCGAGGAATTATGCCGGCATATTAATAAGGTTAAACCTAATAAATCAATTAAACGTGTAAGTTTTAATGTGGGAAATAATTGTGAGGAGGTAGTAGTTAGTGAGGGGTTATTAGGTGAAGTTACGCGAGGTAATAGCGAAAAATTAAAGTCCACCGGTGCAATTAAGAAAAGTAACCGATATGACAGCGCTTGTCAGGACAAATTAGGATTGGAAAAAGCGTCCAGCGAATGGACAAGGTATAAATTTATAGGGTACGATGATAAAGGTGTAGAGGTACTTAGGGAAAGAAAAGAGAACCGCGAATTGAATGGAGTGGACTCGCGTAGTAGCGAAGAATTGAGTATAGATGATAAAATAGCCGATTATACAGGCGGGTTGATTAAACCATTGAGTGAATTTAGAAAAAATAAAGTAATAAAATCAGTAAAGGATAGCGCGAAGGGAAATTTAATTGAACTAATTAACGGGGTGAATAAAGATAAACGGGTTGAGCGCGATTTAGTTGAAAAAGGCAATGAATATGAGACAGATAATTTTATAGCCCTTCTTACAGTAGACAAGGAGGTGGTTATACCCAAGAGAAGCGAAAGCGAGCTTGCTTTTAAAGTCAAATTCAAATCGGTTCGAGGTATACGACCACCCCGCGAAAGAAATAAAAGGGTATTGTTAATAGAACAGGACGATCGGAACCACCAAGATTTGATTATAGCAACGGCTTTAGTGAATGACGATGGTGAAAAAGTAATTACGCGTGTAATAAATCCCAACAATTACGAGGTGGTAATCAACGCGAATGACCTAATAGGCAAGATATCGGACAATGTAACGGTGTTAAGTAAAGACCCGCCGATCGGGCAAACATGCGGAATTAATTATACTTCGGAACACCAAGTAAATAAGGAGGAGATTCTGTCCCAGCTGAATTTCTCTCACTTAGACGACAGCACTGTTGACTTATTATATGGCCTCATACTAAAGTACTTGGACGTGTTTATTACCGACAAAGCACCCTTGACAAGTGTTCGGGGCGTGCAGCATCGCATTATAACTGAGGACGTGGCCCCTATTGCGAAACGACCCTACAGGGTCCCGTTCCACCAACGCGAGGTATTACAAACGGAAATCAATAAGTTATTAGATTCTGGCGTCATCTATCCGAGTGCGTCAAGCTGGAGTGCTCCAGTTGTAATTGTGGAGAAAAAACTCCCTAACGGCGAATCGAAAGTGCGAATTTGCATTGATTACCGCGGATTGAACGCTGTCACTAAACGCGACTTTTACCATTTGCCCGATCTTCACGAAACGATCGAGCAATACTTTCATGCAGCCAGTCTATTCACAACCCTAGACGTCTCCCAAGCGTACCATCAGATAGAAGTCTACGGGCCGGACCGCGAGAAGACCGCGTTCACTACACCCACGGGTCACTACGAGTATGCCCGCTTGCCCTTCGGGATGGCAAATAGCCCGGCAACCTATCAGAGGTTTATGAATGTAACCCTCTCGGGGCTAACCGGAAATATGTGTCTGGTCTATTTGGACGACATCATCGTCTATAGCCCAAACGACGTAGACGAGCATTTACGTAGGTTAAGCACAGTGTTTGATAAACTGCAAGAGGCCAATGTCAAACTAAAACCGAGCAAGTGTAACTTTTTAGTCAGCGAAGTGAAATATCTAGGGCACGTAATTACAAAAGATGGCCTTAGACCCGATCCCGAGAAATTGAAAGCTCTCGAGGAATTTCCGATCCCCAGGAACGTAAAAGAAACACGATCATTTCTAGGTTTAGCGTCCTGGTATCGAAGGTTCATAAAAGACTTTTCAAATATAGCTCTCCCTCTGACCAATCTAACGAAGAAGGAGAACAAGTTCATAATTACTCCGGAAGTAGTTAGCGCTATAGAGAAACTGAAGTCCGCGGTCAAATCGGACTCAGTACTAATCTACCCAAATTTTAATGACCCCTTTTTGCTAACCACAGACGCAAGTCTATCCGGAATCGGCGCGATCTTAAGCCAAAAACGCGAGGGATTTGAGAGGCCAATCGCGTTCGCGAGCCGCAAATTGCAAAAGGCCGAGACTAATTACACGGTTACCGAGCTCGAGTGCTTAGCTGTGGTATTTGCGGTCAAACAATTCCGCGGATTTTTATACGGAAAAAAATTTACGATCATCACCGATCACCGACCACTTAAATGGTTGCTGACCGTCAAAGACGTGAGCTCCAGACTCGCGCGCTGGGCCATGTTGTTATCTCAATACGACTTTGAAATCGTACATCGCGCGGGAACTCAGAATGGCAATGCGGACGCCTTAAGCCGGGCGCACGCCACTGACAGGCCTACTTTAAAAGAATTTTTATTATCCCTAGCGAACACAAAGGATTGCGAGAATCCCAGAGTAACAGTCGAGGCTGTACACCTGTTTGCGCTACCGGAAAATCACGCACTAGCAGTATGTACTATAAAAGGTTTTTCGATGGACGCAGGTATAGAAAAAGCTTTTAGACAAAATTTTGGTAATTTAAACGGGTTAAAATCGCAACGTAAAAATGTAGGCGACGTCGCGGAATTAAACCTACCAGAACGGAATGTGTACTATTTAATAACAAAGAGTAGACATTACGGTAAAGCGACGTATGATTCCATTTTCGATGCTTTGAGCAGTTTACTCGATCGCTGTCTGATCAATAAAGATTTCAGTTTAGCGTTAGCAAAATCAAACCTCGAGGCGCAACAATTAGAATTCTCTAAATTAGTGGCAATGATTAAATTTATCTTCAGAAATACGGCTATACAAATTAAAATTTGCGAGGTAAATCCCGAAAATACAACGTCAATAAATGTTGTAAACATTGAAGCGCCTTTTATACCTGTCTGGGACAGATCCCAAATTAAGCGTGAGCAAGAAAAGGACGAATTCTGTAGGCTAATCGCCCCAGGAGGGGACGAAAGTGAAACCTCGGAATTACCTTACTACCTAGACCGAGACGGTCTATTGTACAAAATAAATAAAGACACAGGTCAGGACTTGTTGGTCATACCCCGAACATTCATAAGAAAAGCGATTCATGACTTTCATGACTTACCAATTTCGGGACACCCAGGGCAAGCACGAACCCTGTCCTTTATACAAACCAGACTATACTGGCCGAACATGAAGAAGGATATTTTCAATTACGTTGCCACTTGCAACAAATGCAACCAGTTAAAAACGAGTCCGCATTTCAAAGCGGCTCCTTTACAAAAATTCCCCCCCCTATCTGAACCCTTTCAGAGGACGGCCATCGATATTGTAGGGCCGCTGGTCACATCTGACCTCGGAAATAAGTATTTATTGACCTTTCAGGATCATTTCACGAAATACCTGGAAGCAATTCCAATACCTGACCAAACCGCGGAGACAGTCGCTAAAGCGTTCGTGACTCATGTAATTACGCGTCACGGCACCGCGGCTCAAATTATTTCGGACCAAGGTCAAACATTTTTGAGCAACCTCTTCAAGGAGACCTGTCGTTTATTGCACATAGAAAAGATTCAAACAGTCGCGTACCGACCGGAAAGTAACGGTAGCTTGGAGCGAAGCCACCGGGTTATTAAGAACATTTTAGCGTGCTATGTATCGCGATCGCAACGAGATTGGGATCAATGGATCCCCTATGTCCTATTAGCTTACCGGTCGCATATTAATTCATCTACCGGATTTTCCCCCTTCTTTCTCATGCACGGTAGGGACATGACACTACCATTCGACGATGTCATGAAAGCGGACCGCGTAAAGTACGACGTAAGTACCAATTATCCATCGGAGATGATGGCGCGGTTAAACGAAGCCTTCAAAACCGTCCGGCAAAATATGGAAGCGAGCGCGGAAAAACGAACGGAAAATTTCAGGCGCAAAGCGAAAGAAAGAGAATTTCAGATCGGTGATGCAGTTTATTTGTACGACCCGTCACCCAAGATAGGCGTATCAAAGAAATTGGTGTTAAGTTGGTGTGGTCCCTTTAGGGTAATCGAAAAGAAAGGACCAGTAACCTATCGGATACGGGAAGTAGGAGCGCGTACGGACCAAATAGTTCACATAAACAGGCTGAAACCATTCTTAAGCCACGATACGAGCGAACCCGCTCCTAGAGAAAGCGCGACCCCCGTCGAGGAGACAGTGGACATGCAGCCCGAGCCACTAGTTCTCGGCGATGATGACGAGGTACCCTCGCTAGACGTGGATACGTCTGACCCTTTTGACAAATTCATAGACCCGCGTGATGTGGAGTCCGACATCGCGGACCCACTAGACGACGAAGTCGACCCCCTTCAATTAAATGCCGACGCCGCTAATCGCGAAGTTGAGACATCCGATACACTACCGCGCCGTACGACCAGAGTTCAGAAAATGAGAAAGCTAGTCGATAACGACTATTATTAAAAACCTACAACCTTTTTGTTTTTTTTTAATTTTTTTTTTATATAGAATATTAAACGACCCCGCTGATTAATTAAAAACGTAAATAATAAACCACTTTCAAAATTTTTTTTTTTTATAAATCACCCAGTGAAAAAATTAAAAGATACGCCTATGCGTACGAAATGTAGGTCAGTATGCCAGGTAGCGGTTAGAAAGGAATGCCTTGTTGAACGAATGAAAGGAAAAGTTGTTGCTATTTTAGATTGTAAAGAATATAGGGGTAAACTTAAGGAATTTATTAGGGTACACATATTTGGGGAAAAAGCGAAAGTGGACTTTTAAAAGCGAGAGGGCACCGTAGTACTAACGAAAATTAGACGGGCAGGATTGTGAGCGCGGTAAATTTAAAAAAAAATCACTAATAAGTAAAGTACCTGCGCACGGACGGGTTAGAATATCCGAGCAGGTTTTACCACCTTATCGTAAAAGGCGATTAAAACGTAAAATTTTTAAATTAATCAAGTTAAAAATAGGAAATTAATAATCAATTTAATTTAGTAATTAATAAGGTACCTGCGCGCGGACGGGTTAGAATATCCGAGCAGGTTTTACCACCTTATCGTAAAAGGCGATTAAAACGTAAAATTTGTAAATTAATCAAGTTTAAAAAAAAAAAAAGATAGGAAATTAATAATCAATTTAAATAAGTAATTAATAATTAACATAAACCAGTAGTTAATAAGTGAATTTTACCTGTGCCATTTGACGGGTTCATTTAAGAATATTCGGGCAGGTGTTACAACCTTGTCGTAAAAGGCGACAAAAGCGTAAACTCTTAATTAAGCCTATCTGTAAAATAATAATTAATGATTAAAAAAAAAAACAAATAGTTAACTAATAAGTAAGGTACCTGCGCACGGACGGGTAAGAATATCCGGGCAGTAAAAGACGCTAATCGTAAGTATGAAAGAAAAAAAAATCTTGGAAAAAAATTATATAAAATTCGCACACAAAAATCTATCGTCACACGAATTTAAGCACAGAAAAGATAAGTAAATACATTAAAGCATACTAAGGTAACAAGGGCCGAAAGACCGGGTTTTGACACGCATTCGAGAGGAAGGTAAGAAGTTGGTTGGTAAAGAGTTAGATTGATGAGGAAAAGAAATAGGCAATGGCCATAAATAAATATTCAAGTAAAAATCTAGGTTGGTCAAAGGACAACTAGAGTAGGTAAGACACCGTCAAAAGGTAGCGGGTCATTAAGTAATAAATTGGAAGTCTGCAGTCAGACAAGTTAAAAATAAAAAGAAACGGAAAAAGTACCGAATAATTTAGAGAAAGATAGGAAGCATAAACAGTAAAGGTAGAATGATGTCAAACCAGGGTGTCTTTCGGACTCCGTATAAACTTCAACGAATCGCACGAGGAAACCGACGAAGCCCTAGGGATCTCGGATAAAATAATTTCTCAGCGAAAATTGATAATCAAAGATTCAGGTAAGGATGAGTGAACGGTGTGTGTACGATGGTGTGGCGACATCTGGCGAGCGCGGTGCAAACTCTCCCAGATGCAACGAAAAAAAAAAAAACGGTTCACTAAACGTCAAGAGGACGCAAAGAACGGTCGTGCACAATGGGTGGCCTATGTATGCGGCTCATTTGGCATGATTTTCAGTACATAAATACGTAACCCTTTGACCACATTATGGATGGATCGAATGGCTACGCTATTAGAATAATTTATGTAACTATATTATTTAACATTTATTTTTTCGAAATTAAGAGAATTTTCTCATAGTATTTTTTTTTATTAATAATGAATTTTTTTTTTATCTTTCTTTCATTATGTGAATTGGTTAACTATGTTATTTGATTTCTTTTGTTAGTACGTGCATTGATTAAATGTCACAGATGTTGTGCAGTATGGGACTGATAAAGGAACAATTAAAATAATAGTGCTACAAAGGTACAGAGTGCATCGGACCTTTTAATCAAGTGAACGTAAATGAGACACGAGTGTACCCCCCCCCCCCATTGCAAAAAGCAATAGCATCAATTATTTCGTTTAGGATAAGGTCAGGCCACAACGCATCACGCGGAATAATGGAAGGCATCTGGGGTTTAAGCAACAACAAGTCGATGGTTACACATCAGTAACCTCGATCCATAACTATTTGAGTAATTACGCAGGTCGCGTAAACGGAGGACCAACATAAGTCAATGTCACTCCGCATTATTAGCAATAATTCGAACACGCTTGGTATTACCTTACCAGAGCGACTAACTGGGTTCGATTTAATAATTATCGTGGGATGTAATATCCACACGCAATGGGACTCTTCTAGGAGGTCACCATTTGGGCAACGCAGCCACAAGTAGCCAGGCAAAGGCACTGGTACACTTCTTTTCCTTAATTTAAAGCCAAAGTATGTAAGCAACAAATATCGTGCGAACAAGTTGGTTCCACTGATATTTTACAACCCCCCCCCTTTTCACAATGCAAGGATGGGATGGAGCAGTATCGACCCTTCCAGATAGATGGCACCACTTCAACCTGACCCCAACCTAAGCGTAATACATCATCTACTAAGTGCGGAACACCAGAACAGTAGTGCGTCACATAGTTCGCGATTCATTTAAGTGGACAGAAAAGAAACAGCAGTGATGCGCAAAGACTGTTAATGCGCCGAAGTGTTACTTAAGTGAGAATTTTATTTTTTTTTATTTGTCATAGGGCTTATGTTGATATTGATGTTTATTATGCATACTGTACCAGTATCTGTACCTGTACCAGCTAAATGAAACAGCACAGACACTAATCAATGTATAGGATAAGTTAAGTTACGACGTTACAATTACTATGTCGGAACGCGGATTGTACCCTTTTCGTTTATCTACAAAAGGATCCGTCTGGCCTTTCAGACCCGACTGATCTTTTTAAAAACAGGGGGTGATGTAACAACCCGCGCATTTAGCAAAGTAAATTAATTGCGTTTTTAGCTAATTAATTTAAATACCTAATTAGTTTAAATACCGATCTACAAAATACAGCTTAAGTATTTTCAGTTACCAACATAGATAATTGTAATTGAGATAATTAAATAGAGATAATTTAAGAATACTCTATTTAATTTAATGAATAAAAATAACTATGTAGAATTTTAATTTTTAAATATCGATGCATGGGTTTAAAAGAAGGAAACCATTCATCAATATACGAGTACGGGCTCAAAGAACGCCGAGCACACAGATGCACTTGGCGGCTACATTGTAAAAAGGGAGCGCCCTACAGCGTATTTCATGGAAAGATTAGTTTAAGTCAATGCATATCAATAGATTTAACTTCACATTGCATTTATTTTGCATGTGAGCGGAAATGATTTGTAAAGTTAATAGCTACACCGCCCTAAAACTGCAGTGTTAATTTCACACCTCGTTTGCTTAATGTATGAGAATATTTTGCATTTCGGGGAAATTTTAAATATTGTATAATTCTGTAAAAGTCACACGGCCGAAATGCCACCCATGAGAAAGGAAATAAGTTTTGGGAAACTAATAGATTTGGTCACGTCCCCCTGGTTCTAAGCGGGATGAAGAATCAACGAGATTGGTTCTTTGACTAGGATAAGGGCGTAAAGATAGATTATCCAAGTGGGAAATTGTTGATAAAAAAATTACAACTTAGAAAAAATAAGTTAGTTGTCGTCGGGAAAGGACCCGAAATAGATAAGTTCAATTGTTACGCGAACCGGGGTTCGATTAAAATTAAAAGTTAAAGTTGTTTAATAACAAAGTAGAGAGTCAATAAATAAATTTAAAATCGAAGTTGTTAACTTAAAGTTGAATTAAATATTAAATGTTAATTTTGAGAACGGATAGTACGAATTTAAAAGAGTAGAGTGTTTTATTGCAATTGTCAGTAAGGTGAAAAAGAGAAAGTTTGTTTAGTTTCCCAGACTACTTTTGCCTGGATTACCTTGTGGACTTAGTAAACGGATTAGCAAGTAAAAAGGTATTGTGCATTAAATTGTTCTCAGTAATTTGTATATTTTGTATAGTTTGTAATCATTGTATAACTTGCCAACTTTGTTTTGTGTACAAAGACTTCAATATATTTGGTTGTTATAAATAGTCAGTTTATTATTGCTTGAAAATACGCAAGTGCTCGCATCGAGAAATTCCTTTACCTACGCTTCTAACAGGAGCCAAGCTACTAAAGAAGAAGAAGTAAAACGGGAGTTCCATCGAGTAATCTCTCCCTAAATTATCAACCAACAATTACAAGGTAATTTAAATTAAAAGATTTTCGTGGTGGCAGCGATAAACAAATTAATTTAATTAAAATAAAATTATTAAACCGCATACCTCGGTTTACCACAGGAGTGTTAGTAGTCGAAGTACCGTGAGTGGCCTGGTCTGAAATAACGTTTACTCGGCCAGATTGGTTACTGGAGCATCTTTTATAAACAGACTCAGGTTCCACTGTGAAACCTTTTACCCCTGAAGGTGGGCAATAGAATCGTGCGCGGTATTCGCTTTCCTCTACCATTCGACCACAATCGATCAGTTGTTCAATCGTGTTGATGGTTAGACATGACATACCTCGTTGGATGTGTGGGAGCAAATTTCCCCTAATCGTGTCGACTCTGATATTTTCAGATGGAATATTCGACAGTTTACGGTACAAGTTCTCCATGACAGAAATATACAACACTAATTTCTCGTTGGAGCCTTGTGTTCTTTTTTTAATCTCTGACTCGAGACGCGACTCGTAGCCAGGCGGTAAAAATGATTTCCTTAGTTGAAAAACTAGGTCATCCCAATCTTTAAATAAATGTTTGCGGGGTCGAAACCAAGTTCGAGCATCCCCTTTAAATAGTTCGATAGCAGATTGAAAGAGCTGGGCTTTTGAAACACCCCGTGACTCACGAAGCTCTTCAATATTTTCTAAAAATGTAGTCACACTACTAGTTCCGTCGAACTGGACGTTCCAACGACAAATAGGTGGAATTTTCCCAAAATTTTGTGGTGTTGGGTCGGTAAATTGTTTAGCCTCTTTAGGAGAACTAAAACTAGTATCACGATTTTCCTGACGGTCATTGAAAGAGACTCGCCGGGCGGTAGAATTATGTACGGTACTCATATCAACTGAGCTCAAACGCCTTATAATCGATTCGACGTTTTGATGTAATTGTTCGTCTGGAACAGGTTGGGTTTGAATAACTGAGGCAGCACGAGAACCGTTAGGTAAATTCGTGTTTAATTCAAGATCAATCAGCCGAGAATTTGTCACCCTGGGCAAAGGTGGTGTAAAATGTGCTCTGGGGACCGAAAAATCAAGAGGTGGACTCATGACGTCCATCTTGGAGGGAATAGGTTCATCCAGGATCGAATCAGAAAGTGATATTAAATCGACTTCCTGATCGTCCGAAATATTTTCAGCACTACATGCGAGAGTGAGGTTCGTTAATAATTCGTCTACTATTGTAGAAAGACGATTTACCTCGGACTGAAAATCTGGGGAGAAAATATTCACCAAGCGACGCTGGACGTGCAAGAGACGTGCTCTTATTCGTTCTTCGTCATTTTTGATGTTTGCTCGATCGAGCGCTTGAATTTCCTTAGCCAATTCAGATAATTTGGTAGACGAAATACCTAATTCGGTGTTTACATCACCCACAAAACGAATAATTTGCGCATTCTTTCGAATGGCATCCCTTAACAAAGAACGCTTTTTGCTCACTGTGAGGCTTTCCGCCTCAATCCCTCTCACTTCTAATTCATAGGAGAGTTCATCTCCTAATAATCTATCCACTTTCATGATGGATGAGATTCGAAAAAACACAATAAGATTTTTAAAAAAAATTTCAACTTGAAATTTACCTTCCCCCTCCAAAAAAAATGGTATAGGGTAGAAAAACCAAAAACAGAAAACTACTTAAGAAAGTAATGAGCAGTTTTCAACAAAAATATTTTTTTTTCTACGACTCGAGAACCAAATTAATAGGTATTAAAGTTTTACCTTATTAATATTTTACCAGCGTAGTAGAAAATTTTTGAATGCTAATAAAAACAATTTTATAACATATCCAAAAAACTCGTAAAATAATCCCAAAACAATACATAAACAAAAAAAATAATAACGAATACTAGATTCGAACGTAAAGTAACTGTGGCGAAACCTGTGGTTTAATCACTAGAGTACACAAGCTCATATAAAATAAAACTTTTTTAAACCAATAAAATTACTAAAATTTTACCAAAAACACCATAGTATTAAAAAAACAGGTACACGAATATTATAACCACTAATTAGCTAAGCCAAAATTAACTAATTAGCCAAAAAAAATATAATTTTCCTAAAACAAATTGCGAAAAAAATAAAACACAGTTAATAATTTATTTTAGGTAATAAAAATGCAACAAATAAGGTTGTATTTACTTAATACATAAAAAAATTTAAACCTAGAGAACAACAAAATGAGTAAATATCACCAAATATTAATAATAAGATAAAACACTCAAAAAAATTCATTCTTACCAGCTAGAATAACGAACTTTAAATCAAGAACAAACGTTCTGGAAATTGACCCAATCATGCCGGGTACTTTGAATCGAGAATAATTTAAGAATGGCAAGCTTATTGTTAATTAGGGTTGTAGAAACCCTAATACTTAAGCAGGCATCCTCTATTTAAACATGCCCATTCTTAATTTATGCTAATCACACCCGAGGTTTATTTCAAAGCGAACACATTCTGGTTCCAAGATTTAAGAAGTTATTAATTTTAGAATGGCCAGTCTTAAAACAAATAAAAAAAATAATAAAAATTATTATTATTATTATTTCAATTATTTTACTTGACAATTTATCACTTCTGTACAATTTCATTATTTTAAATTTTACTAATTATTCATGGTAATTTTGGTATTCATCATATTGCGTCCTGTTGTTTTTTGCATATCTGTAAATTCCTGATTAAATTCTAAATATTAAATTTATTTATACACGTACTACTTACTTTTTCTACCAGCTTGATTCGATGTGTTGTTTTTGCATATCTGTAAAATCCTGATTAAGTTGAAATATTAATTATATATTGTGGTGTTTTGCTCATAAAATTCGAATCCACGACAGATATAAATTTTGGAATTTTATTAATTTTTTAACTTTTATTTTCTCGTTACACAAAATGCTGTTTTTATCATTTGTGATAACTTTTGATAGTGAAATAATTCAATTCTTCAATTTTATAAATTTTTTTGTTTAATAAAAAATTTTTTTTACAATTCAAAATATGGGTTAGTAAATAAATGTTGTCATACATAAAGAAATTAATTGCGCCTCTATAAAATTGATCAGTAGATATAAAAAAGTTCATTTAGTTTACAAATAACATATGCGATTGTAGCATGTTTTTTTTTAAAAGTAATAATTTTCACTGTTCAAATGTTTAAAAAAAATGCAAAATACCTTGTCTTTTGTTTAATAATTTGTTTATGTCACTCGATAAACATACCAATTTCATTCGTAGGTTGATTTCCAAATTTTCAAACCAATTGTTCATAAACCAAATCCACAGTCGTTGAATTTTTCAAATAATTCGTGGTTAATTTTTCCACCATCAAATTTCAATAAGATTGACCACTTTTTATCCCTCTTGCTGGTAATTTTCTTTAGTTTCCACTTTGGAAAACCATATAAGGATCCACTTTTATAATTTTTTTTGAAATTTACTTTCAACATCCACTTTTAAAATCCACTTTTATCAATCCACACATTGATTGGCAAATCACCGCTTGATCGATCTCCTTTCAGCTGCGAATGCGTCCATGTTCTCCTTTTAAGCTGAAATTTTCTTTCCACGCGTGCGCGAATTTTGATTTACGCCCTTTGATTGGCTGATTTGGTTTATTTCGGCTCATGATTTCAAAATGTGTCCGAAACTGGACGTAACGAATTTTTGCAAAACTTGCGCGTGTCGTTTCGCGCACTTATGTTTTTTTAAATTCACGCATGACTTTACACACATCATTTTAAATTTAAAATTTTTAATACAAATATTTTTTGATTCATTTAAAAAAAAACAAATCTAGTCCTATTTTTGGAACAAGCTCCAGACTTTTAATTTAATAAATTTGAAGAATTATTTTATTTGTTAAATTTTGACTAATAAAGATTTTTGTGTGACGAAATTATAATATTGACCTGTTAAAATTTATTTTTTTAAATTTTGAATTTGTTTTATGAAAAAAATTTGGTAAATTGTGTAATTTTGTTGAAGACAGTTCAATATACTTAGATTTTTTTTACGGCTCCACCGGGATTTGAACCTAGGACCCACAGGTATTGAGTCTAACGCTGTAACATCTGTGCTATCTGGACGTGCTTGTCTATTGTCATTTTAAATAGTCATAAAAATCCTATTTTCTAATTCGAATTTTAAATTATAAAAGACTAGCTAGCACAGGCGGGCTACAATAATATTAAAATGACAAAATTAAATAACGTATTTTACATTTTTCATTTTACATTTTTATTTTACAATTTTACATTTTCGGTATTCACGTTAACGTCTTTGATGAAGAATTGGAAAAACTGCATAACCTTTTTTATGCTCAATAGCAACACATTTGCATTCTATTTGGGACAGAATAAAATTTTCATGTTTAATACCTTCGTGGCATACATAATAAATATTTAATTTACTTGATTGCAATGGAGTATCGTACAAATCATACATGTATCTATAAGATACATTTTGCGAGTGACTCGCAAAATTTTCAAATTACACGTGGAGAGCCTACAAAGTTTAGTGTTTAAAACTAGCAACATTTATCAAAAATTACAAAAAATTTCACAATCAAGCATTATAAACAAGCGCGCAAATAATAGCAGTTAAAAATTTTTCAAATTTAATTAAAAATTTTGACATTAATTTCAAGCGACTGATTCGGCAAAATTTTCAAAATATTCGTGCAAGAGCCTACAATGTTTAGTATTTAAAAATAGCAACACCCATCAAAAACTAAAGATTTCTTTAAAATTAAGCAGTTAAAAATTTTTCAAATTTAATTAAAAATTTTGACATTAATTTCAAGCGACTGATTCGGCAAAATTTTCAAAATATTCGTGCAAGAGCCTACAATGTTTAGTATTTAAAAATAGCAACACCCATCAAAAACTAAAGATTTCTTTAAAATTAAGCAGTTAAAAATTTTTCAAATTTAATTAAAAATTTTGACATTAATTTCAAGCGAGTGACTCGCAAAATTTTCAAATTACACGTGGAGATCCTACAAAGTTTAGTGTTTAAAAATAGCAACATTTATCAAAAATTAAAAAAAATTTCACAGTCAAGCATTATAAACAAGCGCGCAAATAATAGCAGTTAAAAATTTTTCAAATTTAATTAAAAATTTTGACATTAATTCAAGCGATGTGGCTCAGCAAAATTTTTAAAATATTCGTGAAAGAGCCTACAAAGTTTAGTGTTTAAAAATAGCATCATCTATCAAAAACTAAAGATTTCTTTAAAATTAAGCAGTTAAAAAATTTTCAAATTTAATTAAAAAATTTTGCCATCAATTCAATTCAATGTAATAAATTATAATGCTTGTATTTTTTTTGTTTTTATTAATTAATAACAGTTATTTATTTGTCTTAATTTAAATAAAAATTACACGTGGTTATAAATTATTTTAAATAAATACTGGTTAATGTAATAAATTATAATGCTTGTAAAAAAGTATATATGACACGTGTTTCTCCCTTTTCTGCAACATGCATTTATTTTAAATAATTCATAATATAAAATTGATCTGAGAAACATTTCAGAAAATGTTTTATTTATTTTAATTTAACACTGATTTATAATGTACATAATGAACATAATGTAAATTATTGTTATTTAGGAAGAAAATTTAGCAAAAAAGGGAGTTGGCCCAGTGTACAGCGAATAAAGCTTACGGCATTTGTCCAAACCTTAAAGTCGAGAATTGGTTACCATGCCATGCGATTTTCGCAGCTAAAATATAAATTTGCAATAATGTATATTATATAATTATGAATTATAATAACGTCAACTATTATAAAATTTTTGTGCCTAAAAATGAGCAGAGTAACGAATACCCTTAAAAAACAAAATAAAATAAAACGTGTGTAAAATATTTTTTATAAATATGCCTTTTCATGTAGAGGACAATTTTTGTATTACGATAGCGAAGATAAAAATGCTTAAAATTGCATTATAATTTATGTTTTTGAAGGAAAAAATAACAAAAGTGATATCATTAACGTGTTAGCTTGTATTCTTTGATTTAAGAACGTCATTCTTGTTTCCAAAATTAAGCTTAAATTAATAAAGTACTGCAAGAATAAGAATAGCGTTCTTGATTTAATACCAAAATGTAAAAAATAAGAAGTAAGTTCTTAGAATCAAGAATTTTTCAAGATTCTTAATTTAATGCACGGATTCTTGATTTACTTCTTGAGCAAATTTTTTTGAGTGAAAAATTGTTGCAACTGTAAGGTGAACCCAGAAAATTTGTGTAGTAATATAAGGTAATATCGGTTGACCTCACAGAGCCGCTACGATATATAAATTTATCTGTACACAAAAAGTTATAAAACGATTACAAATTGTAATCCAAGAAAAATAAAATAAATGTTAAATTTTTCACATAAAATGTTACGAATTTAAATAAACTAAGAAAATCAAAAATAAAAAACACTTCAAAATGTAAACGACGTTGTTCAAAAAATATTTTCGTTGGGCGCCACTTGCAACGGTTAAAATTCCTCAAGAACTTTAGCGTTAATAATTGGTGTTACCTTAATTTCTAACCAAAGGGGTGTTAATTAAAACGACAAAAAAAAAAGATGGAATAGGCGCCACTCGATTTCTGTTAAAAAGGAAGACGTCGTTATGAAAGATTAGACAACTCGATTAAAGGGGAAATCGAGAAATCACGAGCTATCTTTGTATATCTTGCCGGCTAGCTTGGAAGATAATTAATTAAACAAAAAAACCAGCAATGAGTCCAGGGCATACGGAAAATTTTGAACAACGAAGAATTTTTGTAAACGAAAATAGTAATTACTCAAATATAAAGCGCAAATATCTTACGCGCAGTCCCGCAAAGAATTAACAAAATAATGGCGGACCACACAAAAATGTTATCAACCATATGTTGATTATCAACCGAAAACGACGGAATATTTATACAAAATTTACACGTTGTGATAAGTAAATCAACTAAATAATTAATAATTATTACCATAAATAATTAACTAAAAATGATACCTCAAATTTCGTTGATCTGCGGCATATGCAAAATTCAGTTCAGCTTCGAATCCCATAAAGGCTGATGAGAGCTCCCGGTAAAATAATCCAAAAAAAATGAGCTTCCCAAACATACGGATTCGAGAAGATAATCCCAGCTCGCTACTGGATGGTATTAACTAACCAATTCTTCTCCAAAATCCGGCTTCACAAAATTTTTGCACAACACACACAACCACGTCTTACTCGAGCGAACGTATCACGTCAAGTCCCGTACCGACTCCTGCGCATTTTCCTCACTCGTACCAACGGTCACTGGTTCCAAAACCCAAAGAACTCGGCGGCAAATTTTAAACCGTTACATCGTGCAATCTCCTTGCTAAAACCTGTACTTGCTGAATCTTTGAGTATTTTCCGAACCCGCGTAGCTGTAACATACGATAATTTTTCTGAACACAGCTTTTGCAAGATAACTTTCCGGGTATCAATTTAAATGCGCTCCATGGCGTTATATATTTGACAAAACTAATAACTGAAGGTGATGTGTGTTAAAAAACATTTCTTTTATACAGAATGCCTATTAGATCAAATATCAGCTGATAATTGTAATTATTACAGGTAATTCAAGTTGTCCACTTAGTAAAATGAACACTCCTTACGCACTATAAGACCATCATCGCTTAAAACATTATTTACTCATCAGTTGGTTATGTTCAATATTAATTAATTTATCACATTCACTATGATTTACTATGTGTATGCAAAGGGTACAGATGACGAAATGAGTTACACATTAAGAAAAAGTCGACGCGATGTGAAGCCGGCTGCATTGTAAGCAATAGACAACCGCTGTTATGTCGCATAAAATAAAGAATATTATATTTCCGACTTATCGGCAGAATTGCAGTAATTAAATTTGGATGTAAAATACATTTTTTAATTAACATTACAGATAGATAATTGTCCTTTCTTGTTTCTATTTCAGTAATTTTTTATCTTAAAAGTGGCGAAACACGATATATTTGGGAAAAATTGGCGAGTTCTGCAATACGCGCCATATTTGACTTTCATTTACATGATGATTCTATGAAAACTGTAACTCGTATGAAAAAATCCTAAGGACCTTTTTTGTTTAAAATTTAATTCTGAATTTATTTGCTCTCATGTATTTTTATCGAATTATGAACCGTTTATGAAATAAACAGGATAAACTAATTCGGGTGTGTTTTTGCGTCTGGAGGTTGAAGGGGGCGGCGACCGGCGTGGCGTCACGTCTTGTTTTGTAAAGGAGGTTCGCATCTACACTTGTGGCAAATTTTATGCTTCTATTATAAAGTTCAAGGTTCTCTAGTAATATTGTTCTTTACGGTCCGGCTTATTTTTATACAATAGTGCTTAAAAACTTTTGAAAAATACATTTTGACGAACAAGCAATTAACACTACAGAGAGATAATTGTCCGTTCTTAATTTTTTATTTCAGTAATTTTTGTGTACGAGTGGCGCAACATGGGGAATTTGGAGAAAATCCGCAAATTCTGCAGTGCGCGCCATATTTGACCTAAATTTACGTGATGATTCTATGGAAACCGTAAGTCGTATCAAAAATATCCTAAGAACCTTTTTTGTTTAAAATTTAATTAGAAATTTATTTGCTCGGATGTATTTTTATCGTATGATGAACGGTTTACGAAATAAATAGGATAAACTAAAATTTGGGGGGTGTTTTTGCGTCTAGGGGTTGAAGGGGTCGGCGTGGCGTCACATCTTGTTTTGTAAAGGAGGTTTGCATCTACACTTGTACCAAATTTCATGCTTCTATCACAAAGTGCAAGGTTCTATAGTAAATTTGTTCCTTACCGTCCGGACTACAACTGTTAGTGTGATCGCACACAAAAAATAATATTTTGTTAATATGGACAAGCAACTTTTTGTCTACTTTCTTTTTGGACTACTTGATATGGAATGACCCGTCTGCAAGAATAATTTTAAAAGGAAGAATACTTACATGAATTCAGACACCTAAAAACGAACTCATTTCGGGAAAAATAAGGCATAAATAGACAACATAAGGACAACAACCACATCCACTTCATTTACAAAACAGAATTTAAATAATTAAATATGAAAATTAATATTCATGACTTTATTCCCACCAATCCAATGTCTTGTATAACAAATTTACAACTACAATTGGGTAAATCGGGAGCAAATATTATTTGAAACAAACGCACGCTTTCATAACACTTGGAAATATTAAAACGACAATTGACCAAGTTACTCCAAGCAAGACCCAATGAAGGTTCCACTTGACCAGTATCTAAATTATCAGAAACCTAAAATACTTTATAACCAACTTTTTATTGTCTAAAATAAAAGCTTACCTGATTAACACAAACTATAACAATTTCAAATTTGTCTGCCAGTTTGTTAAGCTGTGATGCTATAATGTGAAATTCTTGACTACGATTAACATAATTAACTCCCACATTTTCGCTACGAAAAATACCAGCAATTGAGTCGATCACAATTAATCCAATATTATGGACGATTAATAACTTGGGTAAACGAACATACAAGCATCTTCGTAGTTGCTCCTGTAAATTGAACATTAAGTAAATTTCCAAAATAATTTTAAAATATTACGTAATCAGGTATGTGTTCCACAAAAATATTATCTTCGAATTTGATTCTTTCTAATTGAGGAAACCGTAAGGGAAATAATTTCGAGAGTTGATTTAAACGTTTAGAAGGAAATGTATCTTCTGTACTGATGTAAACGCACCCTAAAAATATTAATCCAAAAATTGATGCTTAAGAACAATTTATTGTAACACCGACCGACCTTTTTGTAAACCACCCAAAGAAACTGGAAGTTGTACAGTCAAAGCAAGCTGTAAGCAAAACTGTGTTTTTCCAACACCACTTGGTCCAAACACTTCGTTAATACCATTTAATGGTACACCATTTCTAGTAATCGAATCAATTTCGTTACATCCTGTGCTTAATCGTCTCCACTCTAATACTTTATCGGCTAAAATAATTTTTATAACACTTGAATAACAAACAAACTGTTGCAAGTACCTGTTTGAAATTTTCCTTTTAAAATAACCCCTGCAGCTTCTTTTACTATGTACTTGACTTCTTCGGCATCCAAATGTGTCAGTTGTTGTATTTCGAGTTCACTTTTAGTTAGTATGATTTTAAGTGAATCTAAATCGGCCAATAATAATCTATTAAATACTGCCAATGGTATTCTTTGTTTTAATTCGTCCATTAAACTGCTCAATTCTTATCGAGTTTTAAAGTTGTTTTGTTTTTAAAGTAATTCTAACCTCAATAATTATTTTGTAAAATATTACTCATTCTAGTAATTTAAGTCTTGGCAGTTGAAAGAAGTTGTAACGGAGATGTTAGGATATACTAAATAATAAACAACACTATTCTATGAAGAATTGAAAAACTTTGAAGGAAGAAAACTTTATAACTCTTCACAACATGGCTGTGTGTACCATTACTACACCAACACCGCCGTAGCACAACTGGATGAACTGGGATTTGACCACAATACGAGTGTAGATTCTGTGTGTAGAATGTAGATTGTAGCACATTAATATAATTTGACATAAAATTAATATAGATATTTGTTATCTGTTTATCAATCTATGGTTTAGGGGTTTGACCCCCCCCCCCTCCTCATTGGCAAAAGTATTTCCTTATCGGCAGTGCGTTGTTGAAATTTTTTATATTTAACTGGGTAACTGCTAAGTTGGTATCCGGTTCAGAAGAAGTAAGAACTTGATTCTGACAGTTTTTCTTGGGAAAGCAACGAATAATAAGCTCAGGTTTATGCAAAAACATTACATATTAAAAAGGAATGGCTGAGAGGTGATAAAATATTAATAGAAAATTACGAAACTTTGTATTTTTATTAATAGCTATTTGCGGGCAGCATATTAACACTCCTTACAGGCCTAGGCAACCGGAGTTAAATAGAAGCATGCCATTGGCTGAATTACAGCCCTGCGTCGTAGATACTTTCTAACACTTGTGCTTTTGTTTAACGGTTAGTTTTTACTTTACCTTATAAGTAGAGAAGAAGGTGGTAATAAGGACCCTGATTTTAATATGGGGCCCCCATCTTTTAGCCAAACTAGTAACGCCACATATTGGTGATAAGTATTACTAATACCAAACAGTTAAAAAACCGACTTGTAGAACGCGCTTTTAAAGTTATTCTCATTTTCATTATTAAGCTTAATTTACATTATACTTTTTTCGAGTACAGTTTTTCTAGCAGTAATTCAAAAAGCGTCAACTGCTATCCTGAAAACGTCAATTGTAATTCAGATTTGTCAACTGATATTCAGAAATCGTCAACTGTAATTGAGATTTGTCAACTGATATTCAGAAAGCGTAAAATAAAATTCAGAAAGTGTCAAAGGTAAATCAAAAAGTGACAATTACAATCCAGAAAGCATCAATTCTATGGCCCACAGTTGTTTGTTTTCAAAATACTTGAATGTAAATAACCACATTTTTAAATTTCCATAAAATACAACTTTTATCATGTGGTGGCTTGTAATGAAATATGTTTCTTCCGAATTTTATAAGGCCTTATTTCGATAAGGCCCACATGATGCCTTCTGAATTTCATTTAACGCTTTCTGAATATCAGTTGGAAAATCTTAATTACAGTTGACCATTTCTGAATATCAGTTGACAAATCTGAATTACGGGGATAATTACCTATCACCTGTCACCCGAAATCGCCCCAAAATATTTTTTTTTAGCAAAAGGAACCTTATTAGAGTGTCCTGTAAAAATTTCGCCCGAGAAAGTATAGTCAAAATTTTGAGAAAAATCGATTTGAAAAGTAGGGAAAATTTTTTTTGCCTTCTAATTTTTGGCTTGGCCAGAGCTGTGAGCATCAAAAAACCTACCCTCCGATGCTCCGCATCTCCGGGCGGTTTTTCGTGCTCAGAGCCGCTACGCGGCGGAGCTAAACATACGAGAAGGCGCCACCAATCAAGCAAACCGGGATGAAGGCAAAAATACTCTAAGTCTTAAATGAGTGATGCGCGGGAATCTCGTTAATTTTACATGTAAATTAGCAAACTTCAAAATCGATTTACTCAAAATTTTGATAATACATTCTCAGAGTTTTTTTGCAGGAGGGGCCTATATAAACCTTCCTCTTTGCGATTGCAAAGTTTCAACTCATTCGGAGTGACAGGTGTTAGGACATCCTCACCGACAACTTAATAGTACAGTTACGCGCAGAGCCGTAGCAAGCTGTTCTGGCGCCTGAGGCAAATTTGAATATATGTGCCCCCCCTCCCAAAAGATTCTTATCATTTTTAAAATTTTAAATTATTTATTGGGTTTTGTCGAGGTTTAGCGCCCCCATTGCGATCACCCTTGCTACGGCGTTGGCTTAGAGTAATGAAAACAAATGGATAGTCATCAGGAACTCATTTAGGCTGCCGGGACCGGGGGGTATGGAAGTTCTAAGTTCTAGAACCTTAATCTCCCGTCATCATAAGTATCAATCCTCTAAAACTATTTTTACCTCTAAACCTCTAAAAAAGTTTCTCAGCAGTATTTTGACGAAGATACGATATTGACCACGTCGAACATTTGTTTGAAAAACTCGGTTGAACTTGTCCAGTTGCTGGATAAGGTGAAGTTACCGGACAATTATATTTTAATTTCGCTGGATGTGGTATCATTGTTTCCCAGTGTTCCAAGGGAATTAGTATTGGAAGTTATTAATAAAAGATGGAAATTTATTAGTGCATACACTGAGCTTCTCGGGGGAGCCTGTAACCCCTAGAGAACGCGTCCCCAGGTGGCGGATAGGGGAATGCCTCCTAGATATAGGTGGTAAGAGGGAAATGAAATACCTCTCGCGGACCAACAGGCAAGTAGCGTCTGTCTCAGAATGAGCGGCTACGAACAGCGTCTGTTTCCATATTGGGCGGCTGATACAAACACTCGCCAACACGCTCGGCAAGCGTGGCGTTTTAACTGCCAAAACCTCCTAAAAACCTTATGATGAACCTGAATGTAAATACGGAACTACCCCAGGCGAGTAGAGTTAACTCACAATCTCGCACTGATCAGTCAGTCAGCCCCACGGATTCTGGGGGGGGGGGCAAACATTCGAGTAGAACAAAGACACATCCCACTAAACATCTGTTCGTGGCAACATACAACATACGTACAATGCGACTAGAAGAACATCTGGTAGAATTGGAACACGAACTGGAACATATTAAATGGGATATCGTCGGACTTTGCGAAACACGGCTCCCAGGAGAAAAGACAACTGTATTGAAATCTGGCCATATTCTATACCAGAAAAATGCAGACACAGACCATCACAATGGGGGAGTGGCCATCTTGGTCAAAAGCAATATAAAACACTTGGTTACAAAATTCCATGCGGTCTCAAATCGTGTCGCATATATTGTCGTAGATATCAATAACAAGTACAAGATGCAAATAATCAATGCTTATGCGCCAACAAGTTCCTCAGATGATGACGAAGCGACACAATTTTACGAAGACATAGTAAACGCAAGAAAACTGGAAAAAGCTTATTATACTGTAATCACTGGCGATTTCAATGCTAAGATCGGGAAAAGAAAAGATGGAGATACAGATAATACTGGTAACTTTGGACTGGGCGATAGAAATGACCGGGGAGATATGATGCTAAACTTCCTCAGAAGTGAAAACTTGTATTGCCTAAATACGTTCTTCAAAAAACCCGTACAACGAAGATGGACTTGGAGAAGCCCAGACAATAAGATAAAAAACGAAATAGATTATATAATTACAGATAAAAAACGTATATGTAAAAACATATCGATTATAAACCAATTCGACACGGGAAGCGACCATAGGTTGCTAAGAGCGGAACTGCAGATAAATATTAGAAATGAGAGAAATAGACTAATCCGGGGCCCAAGATTACCGACACGAGAAGATATACAGTTAAAAGTACACGAATTCCAAGAAATACTGAGGAAGAAACTCCAACCCACACAATCTCTGCTTAATCTGCAGTTAAATAAACTTGCAGAGAAAATTAAATCAAGCATTCAAGTAGCGACAAAAAGTATCGCCAGTAAGATAAAACCATCCACTAACAAAAAACTAAGCCAAAACACAATTAAATTGATGGAAGAAAGAAAGAAAACACCAAAAACATCGGAGCATTATAAAAACCTTAATAAAATCGTCCGCAAAGAAATACGAAAGGATATAAGAACTTACCGAACGAAAATGATACAAAACGCGATTGAAGACAACAACAATATGAAAGTATTAAGATCTCAGTTGTCTACCGGTAAAACACAAATAATAAAAATTAGAAACTCTCAGGGGAGAATCATATCGGACAAAACAGAAATTCTCAAAACCATAGAAGACTTCTACAGAAAATTATATACATCGACTACTTCTGGGCCAAAGCTAAAACGAGATACAATCTTAAATGTAGGATCAGAAGATATCCCACCAATAACAAATGATGAAATAAGAGATACCCTAAAACAATTAAAAAACAGAAAATGCCCTGGAGAAGATAGAGTTACCACAGAAATGTTGAAAATGGGAGGAGAAACTTTGATGGAAGCAATTCAGTTATTATTAAATAAATGTCTAGAAGAGGGACAGATACCAACAGAATGGTGCAACGCGGAGGTGATACTGATCTTTAAAAAAGGAGATACAACAGATATGGAAAACTATCGACCTATTAGTTTGCTATCACAAGTATACAAACTCTTTACAAAAATCATAGCAAATCGCTTGGAAAAGAAATTTGACTTCTATCAACCCGTGGAACAAGCGGGATTTAGAAAAAATTTTAGCACAACTGACCATATTCAAGCGGTGCGCTCACTTATAGAAAAGGCAAACGAATACAATATTCCAATCTACCTGGCGTTTGTAGATTTCCACAAGGCATTCGACTCCATTGAAATTTGGGCTCTACTAACATCTATGGACCATGCCAGAATAGACTCCAGATACTCTAATATAATAAAAGACATATATAAAAACGCAACACTGACTATAAAACTGGATGAAGATAGAAAAACAGAAAAGATAATGTTGAAAAGGGGAGTCCGACAAGGAGATACGATATCTCCGAAACTGTTTACTTTGGCTCTGGAAGATGTTTTTAAAAAGTTACGATGGGAGAAAAAAGGTATAAAAATTGATGGTTCATACTTGAGCCATCTAAGATTTGCTGATGATGTTGTTCTAATGTCTGAAGACCCAGATGAGCTTAAGGACATGCTCCGCCAACTCAATCAAGTATCCAAGGAAATAGGTTTAAAAATGAATATGAATAAAACCAAAATTATGAGCCCAGATGACGTAAATATCGTTATTGATAACCACATAATCCAGAATGTCCAAGAATACATATATCTGGGTCACCTAATAAAACTTGGCAAAGACAACCAAACTGCGGAAATAACACGTAGAATTGGGCTAACTTGGGCAGCCTTTGGAAAGTTGGGACACATTTTAAAGAACTCAAACATACCAATTAACTTAAAACGCAAAGTGTATGACATGTGTGTCCTACCGGTAGCCACGTACGCCTTGCAGACGATGGCTATCACCAAAAAGATTGCAAACCGCCTCAGAGTGACCCAGAGGGCAATGGAAAGAGCCATGCTCGGTATCTCTTTGAAAGATAAAATAAAAAACGATAGGATTAGAACAATGACGAAGGTGACACGTGATGCGACGAGTGGCGGAGCTGAAGTGGCGCTGGGCTGGACATGTGGCAAGACAGGAGAGAGATCGCTGGACACTGCGGATTACACAGTGGAGACCAAGAGAGACCAAAAGAAGTGTGGGAAGACCGCAAAGAAGGTGGAAAGACGACATAAGAGAGACAGCGGGTACGGGCTGGCAACAGTTAGCACAGAACAGAGGAAAGTGGAAGGAAAAAGGAGAGGCCTACGTTCAGGAGTGGACAGAGAACGGCTGAAGAAGAAGAAGATACACTGAGCTTACGATACAAGATCAGAAATAATTACACTTGTATCTGCTTGCTTTGATATGAGCTACTTCCAATACAATAAAAACTTTTATGCAAAGAACGAGGGACTGGCTATGGGAAACCCGGCTAGTCCAGTATTAGCGGCTCTAGTGATGGATGAGCTGATGGAGAAGACATGGGAAAGGTTGAAGTATAGGATTCCCTTGCTGAAACTCTACGTTGATGACTCTGTTATGGCAGTACCAAGAGGAGCTGAAGATGCAATATTGCAGGAGTTTAACTCTGTTCATAAAGATATTGCATTCACGATGGAGAAGGAGAAAGACGGTAGGCTACCATTTTTAGATTTAAATCTTATAAGAAGCGAAGATGGTACCTTGAAGTCAGACTGGTACATGAAGCCTACTTCTTCAGGAATAGTGGTAAACTATAACTCATACCACTGCATGAAAATAAAAAGATCCATAGTTACAGGACTGATTAGCAGAGCCATCCAGATTACATAAAACAGAACAAAGAAAAAGTTAAGAGTCTGCTGGTACGGAATGACTACCCAATATGGTACATAGAGAGACAGTGGAGATCAACAATGAATGAGAGACTGAGTAAAAATAAAAAGAATCCTGGGAGAACAGATGAATGCATACAAGATATTAATAGGTTCATGAAATTCCCTTACATAGAAGGCCTCACTGAAAAAATCAGCAGAATAATGAAACCTTATTGCAGATTGGGCGTCTACACTCTGCAAGACAATCATAGGCTATACACAAAACTAAAAGACAAGGTAGAAAAAGAAAAACGATCAGAACTTGTGTATAAGATACCTTGTAAGGGATGTGACCATTGTTATATAGGGCAAACTTTGCAGTTTCTCGGTGAGAGAAAGAAACAACACCAAAGAGATTGCAAAAATGTGATAAGGGACAGCATTTTGGGTGGGGGAGATGGGAATCAAGCAGCACCGAGAGACGGCTACAAGATGGAGAGAAGCACAGCACTGGTGGTACATCATCTACAAACTCGACATGATTTTGACTTCGAAAACATAGTAATAGTAGATAATGAAAGTGGTAGATTGAAAAGAAACATAAGTGAGATGTACCACATAACTAGGAATAAATCTGTGAATTTTAGAGGGGACACCCAGAAACTAAGTTTAATTTATAGCGACCTACTGAAATGATATTAGTTGAGATTCTGTTGAAGATTCTTATTGTTGGGGGGGGGGGGGTAGTGTTTTTGTTTTATATTAATTTCATTTTGACGATGTATTTGTGTAGTCATTTTAGTAGAGATAAGGGTATTTATTCAGAGACATGCTGGTTTTTACTTCGTTTTATTTTGTTGTGCGATTAGTTTGGATAAATAATTGTAGATAGTGATTATGGTTTTGTAATTTTAACGTACGACTTATAGAGGTTTTATTGGTTTTATATAATTTGAAGTAATTTATTATGTTTTAAACCAATGGTTCCCAAACTTTTTTTCATAGACCCCCTGCTGCTACATTTCTACTGTATTCCCAAAACTCCTAAAAAATATCACCCTAAATTGGGGGTGTTAAGAAGAAAAAAAAGTAGCACGTCTACGTGGACCCCCGTGTGGTCTCCTATGGACCCTTGGGGGGTCCACTTGGACCACTTTGGGAACCACTGTTTTAAACGTTTTAATGTGTTATTGGAGGTTTTTCTGGCGTGTAATTGTGGGTTTTTGGGATGCCGGTTGTATGTTGTACCGATGGTGTTGGCTTGCACAGCTCTCTTTGTTTGCGAGGCAAGTTGTTGATCTATAGGTGAGCAAATTGTATGAATTCAAAATTTTTTTCTAAATAAAGAACAATTTTAGTCCTGAAGAAGCCGTGAGTGACGGCGAAACGTCGACGATAGATTAGACGAGTGTTTCATTTTTGCCAGTCCTATATCCCCCATTAATACTAACGAAAAAACCAGGAATCTCGGGGATGTGGAAGCAATAAAACACAATAGAGTTATCTAGTCGACGTTTCGGAGGATATACTCACTCCATCTTCAGGACTATATTAAGGAAGCAAAGTTACAAAGATTACGTGTCAAGGGGCATAAAGTACTCACCAGAACAACAAAAGGTGTAAAACATGTTTATGCTAAGCGGGAAACAAAATAAAATACGGAAGCCATGACCACATTCAACTGTGTACAATGTAAAAAAATGTAAAAAACAAACAGCCCACATGTAACACATGGGGAGACGTCAAAATAATCTCAAAACAATTAAATATAACAGTAAATAACATTAAAATTTGTAAATAAACTAATAAAACCAAGAGGTTATAACGATAAAAATAATCAAACATAAGATTAACATGCAATATGACAATCCGAAAAGTTTCCATACATTAAATTGATAAATTCAAAAATAACCCGCGAACATAATGAATAAAAGCAAACTACACTAGTGAGCACAAGCACCCAACACTGCCGCAAAGGAATTGATGATGGAAACCATCATCAACAAAAAACAAAAAACCGCCAGACTATAAACGAAAACCAAAAAACTAGACGGAAGCCGTGTACCGCACATTACGTAGGAAACCGGTTAGGGGTAGTCTTACTAAGATAACAACGTAATACATGTTTATAACCTGAATTAATGTAATTAAAATCAGTCTGTTTGTTGACATTATGGTGGTTAGTAGATATAAAAGCTGCCTCCAAGAAAGTTCGTTTAAAATAATTAGACTCAGTAGCCAACACCGTGATATCATCCAGTGAGAAGGTGTGAGAGCTCTCTATCAAATGTTCCGATAAACCCGTTTTGGAGGAAGCAAGCCGTACGTTATATTGGTGTTGTTTTATACGTTTTTCCAATTTTTGCTTAGTTTGGCCAATGTAAACAAAATCACAACTACATCTAATGTTGTAGACCACGTTGCTCTTCTGAAGGGTAGAGACAGGATCCTTAGTGTTGGAATAGAGTAATCTGTTCAAAGTGCAGTTGTTATAGAAAACGATCCTGGAGTTATCATTCCCCACAAACTGACTTACCAATTGGCGTAATCTAACCGCCAACCAAGGGTGGTAAGTAATTTTAATGTATCTGACCTCGCGATCAGGTGTCTTGGGGTCCATGGTTGTTTTAGAAAGACCCATATGTCCACGCTGGAACAGGATCAAATCCAACAGGCGACCAGGGTATCCATTCTTCAGAAATTGAACCTTAAGATCATGTAATCTTGAGCCCACCAGGTCTTGCTGGACACAGGTCTGGATTCTGCGCCTCATGCAACTAATCAGGCTGGTCTTCTGGTTCAGTGGATGGGAGGAGTAAAAGCTCAAAATCCTGTCGGTCGACGTAGGCTTCCTATAAATATCAGTAGTCACTCTCCCATCTTCCGTTCTTCTGATAAAAAGATCCAGGAAAGGGATCGTATGGTTCACCTCCAGCTCATAAGTGAAATTTAACAGCCCATCATAGCTGTTTAACAGGGAGACGCAACCATCGACCTCCACCGAAGGAACAGCAGTCAAAATATCATCCACATAGAGTAAAAGGAACGGTAGTTTGAAATGAACGGCGCCAAAGAAATTGCAGAGGAGATCGTTCATCACGAAGCTGGCAAAGACAGGTGAACAAGGGTCTCCCATAGCGGATCCTGTCAACTGTGAATAATATACGCCATCATAACAAAAGTAGCTATTATCGAAAATAATAGCCACCAACTGAAGGAATCTCTCTAAAGGGATGGAAGTGTGAGGCTCGATAAGGTCCCAGTTGTTCCTAATAGACGAGATGGTGGATTCTTTTGAGATGTTGGTAAACAATGACTGCACGTCAAACGAAATGAGAACATAGTCTGTAGGTATAGTGCTCTCCACTATCCTGTCTCTGGCCTCGGAAGTATTCTTCACATTGAAGGGCAAGGAAGGGGTGGCATTTTTAAGTATGTCGTTAATATATCTTGCCAATTGAACAGAAGGTGATTCAATGCAGCTGATAACCGGTCTAAGGGGGTTGTTGATCTTATGGGCTTTTGGGAGACCGTAGGCTCTAGGAGAGCGAGAATTATATGTAGTTAGTCTCTTCTTAGTAAATGTGTCGATATAATCTGAGTCATACAGTTCTTTTATACATTTATTAAATTTACCTTGGATGGTAGTGGTAGGGTCTTTTTGAAGTTTTCTGTAAGTACCCCCATCATTGAGCAAATTGTTCATTCTCTCCTTATAATCTTTTTTATACATAACAACCGTGGAATTACCCTTATCCGCCTTCAAGACCAAAACATCAGGGTTCTCTTTTAGGAACTTTTTGGTGGTCCAAACTTGTCTTGGAATTCGGTCTGCATCGTCCTTTTTATTACAAAAATTCTGTGTAATATTGATCATTTTTCCCCTCAATGTATCCTTGTCATGGCTCGGTAACGTAGTACTCTCTATGTAATGTTCAAGTTCAGATAGGTAGGTGTAGATAGGGAAATCCCTTAATTTGGGAGTCATGGAAAATTTGGGACCTAGAGATATAGTTTTGGATACAACCTCCGGTAACACCACGTTAGTAAGGTTATAGACCCAATTTTCGTCCCCCAACAACTCCGACTTAAGCTGTTGTTGTAACAGAATTTGAAACTTCCTATGCATATTACCACGAATACTGACAAACAACTTCTCATACTGCCATCTAGAATTATTCATGAAGTCAAAAACCATGACCTCTGGTAATACAGACTTGAGCTTCGCGATCAACATCTCTATTGTGCCGTTGATCTTCTTGATAGTAGAGATGGCCATCTGTATGTGTATGTCCAAAATATTTTTCTTAAATCTGTTGAGAAAGCCATCAGCTCTTTTCAGGATGCTCCTGTCAGGTATAAGTTCCTGAGAGAGGCAAGCTACCCTCTTCTGGATAAAGTTAGGGAATACACCCATCGTACGGCACCGCAATAGAAAGGTCCGTCTGTTAATGGATTTCGCCAGTCTATTGTTATTGGTCTTAACTGCGTTGAGACATCCACATCCCCGAGATTCCTGGTTTTTTCATTATACTGCTTTGGAGGAGAATTTTGGTTTATTAATACTAACATTTAATTATTAAATAATATTTTATTAAATTTATTTTTTTCAAGTTTTATTTTATAAGGTAGTAAAGCTGTAAAATTAGTCTCCTCAAATGGAAAAGTCACGAGCCGCCGCTGGGGGGTCGACTTTAAGCCGCCTCTGCACAATTGCCGCCCCTAAAAGAAAGAGGGAGGGGTTTAATTAGCACCCCTCCTTCCTTTTTTCTTGAAGATCCGGGTGAAGTCGAGGGTTGTAATGTGTTGGTTCCTACAGTAGACGCTGTAGGCCCTAACCCGTTTGCCGCATCGGAAGCATGAAACGCAGGCGGCGCAGCGTTCCCTCGCGTATCTAATAAAATGAACGTTAATGATGTTCTATAAATAATTAGCGTTGGTGTGGAAAACTGAATTTATCGCTGCCACCAGAGTCCGTTTTGATTACTGATCTAATTAACCAGCGAACGAGTTGGGACTCGAACTCTTAAACAAAAAAATAATACTTACTTACTTTAATCTTTAAACTGATACTTTTGGTAGAGTGTAACCGTCTCAGAAGGAGAGGGAAAAATGTTTACGACAGACAATGCTTACTTAACGAGAACTCACAATTAAGACACAATTAATCAAATAACAAATTTATTTAAATTCTAAGTGTGCACTTTATAACAAGACAATTCCTTAACAAGTAAAATAATTATGATATAACAATTTACAGTTTTATCCTAACCTTATAGGTGAATGAATTCAAATTGCCCAGGTAACAAATTGAAAGATGTTTAATTTAATACTGACTTGGTACCTGCTTGCTGGTGATACTCGTAACCGTACTTTAGCCTTAGGCTCGAATGGATAATCCTCGTTTAAATGAATAACGGTTGATTTTAAGTAACTTTTAATGAACTGACACCACTTCTTATGAAATTTAATTGGTTCGCATAATATTTTATTTTTATAATCGCACTTTCTGTTTATTAACTCGACTTAGAGTGAATTTAATTGACTGGAGAATCTTTATTAACACTTCGCGTATACTTGAAAAATTGACTTAATGAAAAATTGATTTAATTAATTTCCGCGGGCGCGTAACTAGCAACTTCTTTTCGCGTGGTGTTTGACGCCTGACTGATTTTTTGGGGTTACTTCCTTATTTATTGTATTACTTCCTCTCAGGGGAGTGGAAAGATTTCCTTGATTAAGACCCCGTAGGAGAGGCTAGCATTGGAAAGTTTTTTTAAGGGTTGTTTTATTGCCCGATTTCTCTTAGTTCTGAAAATAGAAACTACTTTATGAACGATTTCTAAAAATTAGAAATCGTTGAGCCATTCATGAAAAGAAAACAGAAATCGATGTTTCGTATGGTGTGTAGCACCTGCAGTCATAAAGCGGCGTCGCTCTTGCTTGATGCTTGTTAATATTATGACTTTTTTACAATTTCCGAATCTTTGTTGTGAGCTTTTTACTAGCTCTGAAATTCTCGTTACAAAATATGAAAGTTTCTTGATTCATTGTTACAATTTTCTTAAAAAGAGGGTTGTTAAATTTATAACTGGATTTCTAATTGATTAAGTTGATTCGCTGTCACCACAGCCCATTTGATTAATTAGCGGACGAGTCTGGACTCTAACTCGTGAATAACAATTTAAATACTTACTTACTTCTTAATTAATTATTTAGGTAGGTGAACCGTTCTTCAGAGAACGAGGGGAAAATATTTAAGACAGTCAATTTATTACTTACTGAAAAATCACAACCAAAATAAGACTCCTTTAATTTAATTAACAACTTTATTAAACTTTAAATGAAAAATTAAATAACAAACAAAATCTAGAAAATTAACCATCTAAGGTATAATGATTTACTACTAATCTTATTTTAGGTAAATCGTATGCCAATCATGTAACAAATTGTAAAAGACGTAAATGGAAATAAATGGTACCTGAATTTACACCTGACGTTTGCTCGTGAACACAATCCTTCCGTCCCTCGGATAATCCTCGGTTAAAATACAACTCGCGGCGATTGATCTTAATTGGATTTATTTAATTAAGTCTGATACTCGCGAAATTTTTATATGATCACTAATTTGTCGTTTTATTAAATGATACTAAAATATTGACCGTTAACTTTGACTACTTTAACTAGCGGAAGTTTGTACTTGACTTAATTCGCGTAGTGATTGAAACTTGACTAGAAATGACCACTAACTTCGCGTTGATGACTACTGACAACTCGCGGACGCGTGACTGATAACTAACTGCTAATTGGCAACTAAATGGCAACTGATTTAATTTTGGGATTCCGGCCCTTATTTATTGAATAACTTCCTCTCGGAGAAGTGGTAAAAATCGTACGTGGCTTCTTGATTTTTTTATCCCTGCGTAGAGACTATTCGAAAGTTTGTTTAAGGGTTGCTTTATTATCCGATTTAGTTCTGAAAATCTAACGGCTTCAAGCGATTTCTAAAAATTAGAAATCGTTTGGTTATTCATAAAAAGAGAAACTTGGTTTTTTCAAAGGGGTTGTATCCACGTGCATACCATAAACTATATGGCTTTATGACTTTTTTACAATTTACAAATCTTTGTTGTAAGCTTTTTTTTACTAGCTTTGAAATTCTCGTAACAAAATATTAAAGTTTTCATTCATTGTTATATTTTTTTCAAAAGAGGGTTGTTAAGTTTATAACATTAACTCGAGAATTTCAGTGCTTCTCAAACAATTTGTACACTGGCTTAATTTATTATTAACTAATATGTTCAATAGTTATAGACTAATTAATTATTCTACATCAATAATTTACACAATAACAAGGATAGACATTTTTAATTAGTTTATTCGATCGGTATTGTTACAGTGGCCGCCCCCGAGAGAAAGAACGGTGGGTTTTAACAGCCCCACGCCTTCCTTTCTTGGGGAAAATTGTTGAAGTTGGGGAGAGTAGCATGAATGTCCCACGGCAATACATTGCGTAGTCCTGGAACCCTTCCCAACACACGTGGCACTTCACAGTCTCGGGACTGCTCAGCCCTGAGTATACCTTGAAACATGTGTAACAACTGGCATGCTGGCACGTCGTTGGACTGGCGATCACGTCATCCAGCGGGCGATGGCACAACCGGCAGGGTTCCATCGATGAAAATGGTACCGTCAGGAACTTGTGTCTGACGACCACCGGTACTGCAATTGAATAATTAGTGGTGCTCATTTAAGTGGGATAGCAATGATGGCGACCTACTTCCCTGTTAGGGGTACAATTATAATTACCTACGATATACCTACGGCAAGTCCCTGCAACGGGGTTTACCTTGCTACAATTTTAATTACTAATATTAAACAACTATCGCTAATCAAATTCAAAACAAACAACAACAAAAAAATTTTCCTTAATAAAACAAAAAGGAAACTCTTAATTTACATGAATTAGCGAATAAACAGATAAAAGAGCCAAAATAAACACAAAAAGAAAAAAAAAGAGAAGGAAAGAAAATTCTTCCTTTAATTATACCTGTGGCGTCGTGGTATTCGGTGTACGATTCCCTTTCACTTGGCATGATGAACTTTGGTAAAAACAGTGAAAAATTTCTATACTCTGACTGTCTGGTCTTGGCGGTGTTTTTCGCAATTCGAGTTGTTGGTAACTGCGAGATAGCCCCATGGTACGTTGGCTTTTATAGCGTTTGACCCGGGCTCCTTTTGCATTTGTTCAATCCAAAAAGAAATTTGTAAATTTTTGGAAATTCCCAAATTGGTTTGGTTTTTCCCATGCTAATCCGTTTGTTCTCTTACATTGTTAGCTGTCTGGCGGTGACCGTCGGCTTATAGATAATTGAGTTTTTATTGGACGGTCATTGCTTAAGCTCCCACTGTATTGTTCAGGGTAATTTTGTAACAAAACGGGATTTTAGGTCATAAAAATTAATTTTAATATTTTAAATTGAGATATAGTATTTATAAATTATTTTTGCGATAAGAACTGATGATTGTTGATCAACCATATTTATCACCAGCGGAAGAGATAAGTTTCATAACGCGAACGAGTATTGATAATGTATTTTATCAATATTCGTTTGCATACGAATTTCCTGCGTCTGGAGTTGACTTTTATACTGTTCTTTGTTCGGGTGAATTGTTTAATTTCAGACAACAGTGAAGTATCGTTAATATGACTGGATATTTTCAATGCAGTCGACGCGTTTTCATTGATGAAATAATCTAGGTTTGATTTCATGGAAGTAATCAGTAGACATTGCTTCTCGTTCAAAAGCGATAGGGATGTATCTATCTATAGATAAAATTGTCAGTGGTGCAATTCTCACGCTATGAAAGGTATAAATATGGTTGAATTAATTAGTCGAGAGGCAGTAGTCGGGGGTGAGCCCGTAGAGTCAGAAGTCGGGGGTGCGCCCGTTGAGCTGCGGCCGGGGGCCATGGGCTCTCGGGATTAATGTTAATAAGGAAGTCTTTTCAGTGAGTTCGCCGGAGGCTGTGGTTGATTCTCGCGTACGGAACGGTCTGACGGATTATCAGTTTTGATTTTGTTTTGGGCAAATAAGACAAGGGAGTGTCTTGCCGAATTATCTTGCTTGTGGATTCTAAGTGTTTAAAAAGTCAAATAGTTTGTTCATTAAACCCGTAAATAGATTGTGAATTCTAAGTGTTTAAAAAGTCAAATAGTTTGTTCATTACACCCGAAAATAGATTGTGTGTTCTCTAGTGTGAGGCATCTGTTCCGAGTTTGTCGTTGTTTTGGGACCATAGATAAGGCATTGTTTGGCCGTATTGGATTGTCTGGGAATCCAAGGTAAAAGGATAAATTATATCACCTATGTAAGTAAAACTTTGAATTCTTTACTAACAGAAGGATGGTATATTTTTTTTGGGTAGTTATTTTAGGTTGTATATTTATATGTGTTTAAAAGGGCCACCCTAAATTGTAAGGGAGATTTTAAAGTGTGTATGTATTTGTTTTAACTTTATCCATTATTAATAAATATTGTTTTGAAAATTCAGTGTTTTCGTTTTTCCTGTTGAGGAAAAGGACGTTTTATTTTCAGTGCAGAGCTTAGTGTCGTTTTGCCCGCACCGAAGTTTCAACTTCAACATTTAGCCGGGGGACGTAACGTCAGAACGGGGAGTGTCTGGGACTCATTACCAGGAAGTCGCTTACCGAATTGATAGGGCGGTTTTTTTTGGAGAACAGAATTCTACGGTGGGCCTAATCGGTCGAACGGTGGTGGCAGCATAATCTATAAATATTCTCAGTAGATCGATAAGTGCCTAGGTGGAATTTTGTAGTCGACCAGCAAATTTGCTTTTTTTTTTTTAATAACTCCAACCGTTCCTAGGAAAAGTGTTCTAAAGGACGGTTGCCGGTTACAATTTGATGTTTATGTGGATTTCTTTCCTTGGTTGTTGTAAGGCCTTCTCACTCCTCGCCAGGGCCTGATTCAGGGAGGCTTGTACCTTCTCATTGCGGGTTTAGCAAACCCTATGCCTACAGGTCGTAGGGCAAATGTTTGCCACCTCCATCCGTTGGTCGCACATCTCGCATGGCACTATATCCTCGAAAGGAATACCGCGGAACTTGGCCTCCAGGGTTGCCCATTCTAGTTAACAAACAATACAGTCAAAACCAACAAAATTCCTATTTATCTTTACATTCTAACAAAACGACCTTTTATTTAACAATTAATTGGTCGCTTTATTCTAACAAAACTGATGTAATTTAAGTTAACCACTGATCTAAATTTCTAATTGATTAGTTTAATTCGCTGCCACCAGAACCCATTTAATTAATTAACGTACGAGTCTGGATTCTAACTCGTGATGAACAATATGAATACTTACTTCTTCTTAGTTACTTATTTATTTATTAATTAGGTAGGTGTACCGTTCCTCAGAGAACGCAGGAAAAATCTTTAAGACAGATGATTAATTACTTATAGAAAAATTACGACAAAATAAGACTCATTTGATTTAACTAACAAATTTATTAAACTTTAATTGAAATTCTTAACAGTTGAACGATTCTAGAACTTAAACATCTACAATACAATGATTTATGACACCACTTATCTAGGTAGTTTGAAGCTAGCCAAATGTAACAGTTTGTAAGAGATGTAAATGAAAGTAAGAGATACCTGAATTGTATTCCTGACAATGCTTGTGGTCGCAACCCTTCTGCCTGGCCTTAGATTGATTTCGTATTACGCGTAAATCCCGATGATTGATTCAAATAGAACTTATTTAATTTAATTTATCACACTCGCGAATGTTTTATATGAAGTTAGCGTTTTATCAATTGATACTATTTAAGTTTGACTTTCTTTAACTTGACTATTTTATTTAACTCGCGCAGTTTATGTTTGACTTTAATTCGTGTGACTGACTAGAACTCGCGTGGTGATTGACAACGGACTTTCGCGTGGGTTCTTAATTTTTTAACCCTGCTTAGAGACTATGTGAAAGTTTCTCCAGGGATGTTTTTATTATTACCGTGCATTATGTCGGTTCTGAAAACCTAACGGTTCCAAGCGATTTCTAAAAATTAGAAATCGTCTGCCCATTCATAAAAAGAGAACTTGGCTTTTGCAAAGGGGTTGTTTTCCACGTGCGTACTATAAACTATATGGCTTTTGCCCGATGTTCTATGACTTTATGACTTCTTATAATTTCTGAATCTTTGTTCAGTGCTTTTTTTAGCTTGAAATTCTCGTTACAAAAATATTAAAGTTTCTAATTCATTGTTACAATTTCTTTAAGAAGAGGGTTGTAAAATTTACAATAAGAACTCGAGAATTTCAGCGCTTCTCAAACAATCTGTTCACTGGCTTAATAGTTATAAACTAATACGTCTTAATAATTATAAATAAATAATTTACACAATAAGGTTTAACAATTCGGTTTATTCATTTATCTTTGCTAAGTTAATTTGTTACTATGACGAGGACAGACATTCTTCTTAATATGCTTAATTTGGTCTGCAACGTCACAATGCCCGCCCCCGAGAGAAAGAACGGGGGTTGGCATAGCCCCGCGCCTTCCTTTCTTAGGTGAGGTGACGACACTGGTGAGAGCAGCATAAATGTTCCTCGGCAGTACATAGCATACTCCTGGAACCTTTCCCAACATATGTGGCACCTTGTGTTTTCGGGACTGCTTAGGCCGGAGAATGTTTTAAAGCAAGTATAGCAGCTCGTATGGTGGCACGTCGTCGGGCTGACGAACACATCGTCCAGGGGTCGGTGGCATAACCGACACGGTTCCATGTACGAAAAAGGCTCCGTCCAAAACTTGTGCCTGATAACAATTGGCACTGCAAACGAAAAATTAGTCGTGCACATTTAGGTTTATGGCTACGATGGCAACCTACTTCCTTGTCGGAAGGGCTATTATAACTACCAATGGTATTTTAGCAATTGTGATTATTGCTATTTAATTTAATATTTAATAAAACGAAACAGTTGACTGATCACTACTTTATTTACACGCGATAATGTCTCCGTTGTTGCCGGTTGCTTGCGTGCTCACTTGCTTGTTGCTTGCTTGCTGCGTAATTGACTAATGAATTTTCCTCTTGGTCTCTCCAATGGTAATCTTGACCATTGGTACCCCTGCAGGAAAATTGTGTAGCGCCCTCTATACTTGCGTAGGAGGTGTCGCGCTAATTGCCGTCAGCGCCATCTCTAGGTGGTACCAAAACTATGGTCGCCACAGTATACTCAAGGTAAATCCCTGCAACGGAATTTACCTTGCTACATTTTCACAAATACTATACCAAACAATGATAACAAATCTACACAAAATTTTCTCCCTTAAAATTAAGTTTTAAACGAGGTGGCTAGTGAGCCAAAACGAGAAATAATCAAACTAAATAATTTACACAATAAGGTTTAACAATTCGGTTTATTCATTTATCTTTGCTAAGTTAATTTGTTACTTATGACGAGGACAGACATTCTTCTTAATATGCTTAATTTGGTCTGCAACGTCACAACATTTTCATCTACTAATCAAACTTCCCCTTAAAAATTTTGTTACAAAAGAAATTCTAACTATATAATTAAGTTGTTGATAATCCTTGGTTCTCAGAACCTGAATTATCACAAACAATCCTGTAACCGGGTAACCAAATCAAGTTTCCCTGTCCATTACAATATCTACACGTTTAAACAATATAAAAAAAGTTTAATTTTATTACTAAATTTATAAAATTAATAAACATATTACTAAATTTTACTTAAGTTATAAATCCTTCCAAACATACCTGTTTCATTAATACGGGGTTGTGCCATTACAGCAACACACAAATGACACGTGTGTACAAAAGCTGATTGCTTTACCTTAAGAAAATTATTATCGTCGATCTTTTGAGTTGAGCTCCTATTTGATTATTTTAATTGAATTTATAATTTTGACTAATTAATTGATTGTTTTAATCGCTGCCACCAGAACCCGTAATTTAATTAATTGAACGAGCTCGGATTCTAACTCGTGAAGATAAATGCAAAAATACTTACTTACTCAATCTCTTATTAGCTTATTAATTTGGTATACGTGGAAGAGATTCAGAAACGTAGGAAAAATATTTAAAGCCGATGATAGATTACTTATAGGAAAATCACACAAATTGAGACACCTGTACTTTAATTAACAAAATTTATTAAATAACAACCAAAAGAAAAAGAAAGAATTGAGCAATTTTACAACGTTAAGAATTTACAGTATTGTAGTAAACCGGGGCTGTGGTTTACAAATTTTTACACTAAAAAGAAGGGATTGGTTTCTGGGTGCTACCCGAACTGCACCACGGCTTATCAAGGGTCATTTCTTGTACCCAGGTAAATGTAATCCCTTGACCGAACTGCACCACGGTCAAATGTCGTTCCGTAATCGCTTTACCGAATTGCACCACGAGCAAACCGAGCAGGTATCACAAGCAAACAGATAATATAAAGAAATAAATACACAAATATCTAAATTCTTTGCAATTTAAATTTCGAGTTTAATATATTAATTCATATTATATTATACAGGGTCGGAGCAGGTATTAATAAAATAATAACCCAAAACAGTGAAAAACTTAAATTTTTTTTGCCTTCGAATTTTGGGGTGTGCATTCGATAAGGAGGGTAATCCATCGTCAAAACCTACTCTTCCGGGGCGCCCCTCCGCTCCGCTCCGGGTTGCACCCCTCCAGAGCGGTTTTGACTCTGGTTACTAGGCTAAACATACGAGAAGGGCCTCCGATCAAGAAAACCGGGATCAAGGCAACCGGGATGTGAGAGACCCTCGAAATAGCATTAAAAAGTATAGTTGCGGTATGGGGCAGTAAACTATTACGTTTCACCCCCAAAAAATCGCGTAAAAACAAAAAATAATCGATGTTACATGTAGGAGGCATCAGGTTAAACTCCAGCATTGTGCTTTAACTTTTAACAATAAAACCACCTTACCTAAAATATTACAATAGAGGTGGTGCAATTCGGACGACCGACCCTTGGTGAGGTGTTTACCTGAAATTACGGTGGTGCAATTCGGATAGGAGATTTGTGAACTAATCTTTTCGTGGTGCAATTCGGGTGCTCCGGGTTTCTGACACCAATCCGAGATAGCGTAAAGCTGCCACCAACAAGTTAATTGTAGGAAACTTGTATCCTAGATATTAGTAACGTCTCTTCTTTTAAGGCGTAGGAATAAACCTCTCAGGTAGTAATTAAAAAAAAATAAAAGTGACAATTAATTTCTTTAATTTAGTAAGAAATGGAAATTTACACACCAGATAAAATCATACAAAAGTTTACACAAATGAAATTATTACAATATGATTACTTACTTGTTAAAATTTAATATTCCTATGGTGTATCCCTTATTATTGGTTGGAAGAAGGCGATGAGTCGAAGGCGCTTCAAAATCTCGATATTTGGCCCGTTTTTTAATTTAGATTGATCGTAACCGGATTTAAATTACTTTAAAATTGACATACAAACCCACACATAAATAATACAAAAGAAACACAAAACGGCACTGGCCCGAAAACGCGACTGACCGGCGATTGACTGACTCTGAGATGTTGAAAGACCCTCTTCTCTGCACTCCTTATCTGAACTTCATATATCGTACTTTGGGTTCAATATCATTATCTCCTTATTCAAAATCCAAGGGTTGAATTTACTTCCCTTAGTTTGTACCCTGGACTTACCAAATAACAAGAGGTTCTAAAACTTCATGAAATCTACAATAAAAATCTGATGTGGCCATCGCATAACTTTCCGAACAGACGCAAATTTTTACATTATATTTTTAAATAAAATGGTTACATAATTTCAACAGTAAATCGATGAAAAATTTCATATTTTGCCAAATAGGAAGAAAAAAACTTTTGAATGCCTATATCTTGCAAACGAAGCATTTTTGGACCCATGTTATTAGAAACTTTTCATCTTATTTTCGTTAGTAGAATGCGGTTTACTATTTTATTTACAAATACAAAAAATTTTTACAAATACAAATTTTTTTGAAACGCCCTGTATATTTTAGAGAAAAACTTGTAAGACAAAAAATGTAGGAAATTCCATAGCGCTAATTTTTTGTTATTAATATTTTTACATATTTAATTTCGTTTCGAAGTTATGACGCATAATGTCATAATAGCTCCAGGTAAACCCCCCTTTCCCGTTACACGATTTAATTTATTTTCATCTGGCTTCGTCCTACGACAGGAAAAAGCTTATATGCAAAATTTGGAATGATTTGCTTGCTTCGTTTAGACGCTATCGTGTTCACAGACGTACATACACACACACACACACACACATACATACAGACATCCTTCCAAAAATGATAAAAATGGATTCAGGGGACCTCAAAACGTGAACATCTGTCAAAAAATTGGGGGGTCAAATTTTGACTGACAATACTTTCCTTACCTAGGGGTTCGGAAAGTAAAAATATAAGTAACAACTTATTCAATATTTAAAATGTTTGAGGACCTCTTGTTTGGAGAGATTCAATTGTTTACCCTTAATCAATTCGATAACATTTAACATTAGCAAGTTCAGATAATATATTTATAGTTAAAATTATTAATTTAATATATTCTTTAGCTAATCTGACCCTGTATAATTATTTAACAAATCATATAATTATATCGCGAGTTTTAGGCTTCTATACAAAGTATAGCAAGAAGCCTTTTTACTTACAATGTAGGTAAAAACTTTAAATAAAATTTGAATTTCAAAGAAATAATATCCCTGTTTAAATATTCGATAAGAACAAGGAACAAATGAGATAATTATATGATATTGATAACTTATATTAATTTGGTGATTAAGTTTAAAATTATACAGGTCCGTATTAAAAAGAAATACATGCTTACTAAAAAAAAAGAGAATTTATGATGACAGTAAAAAGACAATTGTCAGATAATTTACAATAAAATATAAAAAAATACAAAATAAAAATAATTTAAAAAAAAGAGGGGGTCGGATTACTACAGTATTTCAATACGAGGGTTTATGACCCAATATACTTAGTTGGTTCTAAGCCGGCCAGAGTAAAAACTTGTAAAAGATTTTTAGAATAAAAGTTGCGTGATACCTGAATTTATAATCCCTTACACTGCACGAAGTTGTATCCCTTCCTTCTTACTATGAATACTTTTAAATTATGCGTAACTCGCGAAGATTTATTTAAATGGAACTTATTCGTTTAAATTTTATGATACTTTCAAACTTTTGAATGACTTGGCGTCTTTCCGATCTGTACTATTCGATATGAACTTTAACGTATTTATTTTAATTGACTCGCGTAATTTTTTATATTTAACTTTAGTTCGGACTTAGTTATTTTAATTGACTAGAAAAAACTTCCGCGTGGAAAATAGTGACTGATTGATTTTTCGTATGCGCTTGATAACCGGCAACTAACTAACTTTTTCTTCCGGTGTCGTATTTATTGAATAACATCCCCTCATGGAGATGGTAAAAATCACGTACAAGATTTCTTAACTTGGGCCCTTGAAGAGAGGCCTAGTGAAATCGCGCTAGGGATGTTTTATTACCCGATTTCTTTTCTGAAGATTTAACGGTTTTCAAGTGATTTGTAAAAACTAGGATTTGTTGACTTCCTTTCATAAAAATAGAAAGTTGGATTTTTCAAAGGGATGGTACCCGTGCAGCGTGGATTGTATGGTTTTATGACTCTGTACAATTTCAGAGTCTTTGTTGAATTTTTTAACTTGCTTGAAATTCTCGTCACAAAATATTAACGTTTCTAGTTTCTTTGTTACAATTATTTCGGGAAGAGTGTCGTAAAGTTTATTAACGTTGACTCGAGAATTTCCAGCGTTTCTCAAACAAATTTTACCCTGGTTCAATAATTATTATAAACAAAGTATTACAAACTAATAAAAAAAATTTTAACATTGTAGCAAAGTTCCTTTTCTATTTAATTAACATTTATTTATTTATTATTGACGATTTTATAATTTACATGATAATGCGGTTGCTACATTGCTCACCACAGAGAGAAAGAACGCGGGGCTCCATTAGTTCCGCGCCTTCCTTTCTTAGGGAAGAGGGTCCGATTCGGCGATAATAGCATGAACCGGCCTCGGCAATACATGGCGAAGTCCCGGTACTCCTCGTAGCAAACGTGGCACCTGGTTGTCTCCGGTGTGCTCAGGCCAGCGTGAGTCTTGAAACACGTGTAACAGCTCGTGTGTTGGCAAGTCGTGGGACTGGCGAAGACGTCGTCTAACGGTCGGTGACACAACCGACATGGCTCCATGTATTGGAAGGGCTCCGTGGTAAACTTGTGCCGAATGACAATCGGCACTGCAAATGAAATATTAGTAAATCGCATCGGAAGTTTCTAACTACACTAGGAAAACTCTTATGACTAAGTTTGGTACATTCAAGGTAAATCTCTGCAACAGAGCCTTTCTTGCGGTACCTGCTACAACCATCAATTTACAACAGCAATGCTACATATAAATCTAGTTCCTTACAGTTAAGTTCCTAAAGTAGGTGGCTAACGAGCCGTAATGAGAATCAAATCAGAGTACCTAAGGCATCAATTAATAGTGATAACAAATTAAAACAACTGCCATCGGTCAAACTAACAATGAACTTCAAAATTTTAAAACATAGGCAGGAAAGAAATTTCTTCCTTTAATCATACCTCTGGTGTCGTGAGTAATCGTCGTTGCTGGTGTACCTTGCATTTTTGAATACGTGTGGTCGTTTTTGGTCCGCTCTCCGTGGTTTGATATCTTCAGATGTTCTCCTCGAACTTATTATTGATAACTGAGTGAGGGGGCCCTTGTTGCTCCGGTTTTTATGTCGTCTTCCAGGATTATTTTTTCGTTTTACAACCAATCCAAAAAGAGACATTTAAATTTATTGACGATTTTATAATTTACATGATAATGCGGTTGCTACACGTGCTACAATGGCCACCCCTGAAAGAAAGAACGAGGGGGTTCACTCAAAGCCCCGCCTTCCTTTCTTTCTGAACAACTTCACCACCGTAGTGCATGAACGTGCCCCGGCAGTAGGGGTGCGCGATTATGGAATTTCATAATCGATTATCGATTATAAAAAATAATCGATTATTCATAATCGACTATGAGTTCATAATCGATTATGAACTCGTAATCGATTATGAACTTGTAATCGATTATGAACTCATAATCGATTATGGACTCATAATCGATTATGAACTCATAATCGATTATGGACTCATAATCGATTATGAACCCATAATCGATTATGAATTCATAATCGATTATGGACTCATAATCGATTATGAACCCATAATCGATTATGAATTCATAATCGATTATGAATTCATAATCGATTATGGACTCATAATCGATTATGAACTCATAGTCGATTATGAACTCATAGTCGATTATGAACTCATAGTCGATTATGAACTTATAACTATAATAGGTAGGGCTATTAAGGGTTACTAAATTACTATATAATTTATTATTTTGCTAATTGTGTTACGGTGGTGCTAATAAGAAGTGTTGTTAAGCACCAGTTGATAACACATTACGGTCCGGTATCAATCTGTAATAACTTACCTGCGTAGCCGATTATAATGTTACTTACAGGTGTGTTGATGAGAATTTACGACTCCTTCATTAAAACGCTGATTAAATCTGAAGTACCAAATATTTTGTTTTTAAATTTTAACTGAATGTTACTATTGTATTATGCATTATGTAATTAATTTATTGTTAACAATAATCCATCTAAAAGGCTTCTAATTAAAATTCATTTTGTAAAAGTATACACTTTCACTCAAAATATCGGACAAATAATTTAAATCCATATTGATGAAAAAGGGTTGCAATCTTTAATTGAAAAGTGTTAGAATTGTATTTGAAAAGAGGCGCTAAAATCATCAGGGTTTTTAGTGGTAAAATAAAAAGTGGTTGGTAAGATATACGTGTAAGAAATGTCAAGTATGAAATATGTGTAATGTAGTTTTGAAATAGTCTTATGTTAATAAAAGTAATCACCAGAAATATAAAGAGTTTTGAATCAAATACCAAAAGGTTATGGTCCCAGGGTGTTCTCTGTGCAAGTATTTTCAAAAATAATAAAATAACCCGAGAAGAATTAATTTTGAGGTTAAGAGCACATGGTAAATTTAATAAAAAGAAAATCTAATAATGGCTCAAGCAAACGGGAAAGGTTATCATATTGAATTATTAGAAGGAGGAAACTATTATAATTGGAAATTCAGGGTGGAGTTACTTCTAGAAGAAAATGGTGTGGTCGAACACGTAAAAAAGGACTTAAAAATTAGTGAGATAGTTGTGGAAAAGGAGAGACAAGATAAAACTAAAAAAGACTGCAAAGCAAAATCGTTAATTGTTCAATGTGTAGACAATAACCAGTTGGAGTGTTTAAGGGGGAAATCAAGTGCATTCGAAATGTGGGAAACCTTACGACAAAAATACGAGAAGAAAGGAATGCATGGCCAATTGTATTTAAAGAAGAAGTTGATGAACTTAAAATTAAAGGAAAGCGATTCGATGGAAGTATTCGTGCAACAGTATGAAGAGATCGCAAGACAAATGAAAGAATCTGGGAACGAAATACCCGAACAAGATCTCGTGTGCAGTATTTTGTTAGCGTTACCACAATCATATGAAACATTGGTTACAATTATAGAAAGTTCACAAGATCTTACATTCGAGTCAGTGAAGAAGAAATTAATTGATGAATACGAAAAAAGGAAATTGGCAAACCCAAACAAAAGCGACAAAACACAAGGTTCGTATGCATTTTCAACTACAGGTGGAGAATGTTTTAGATGTGGTGAGAAAGGGCATTTCATAAGAAACTGTAAGAAGCCGATGCGAGGAAGTTTCAATCGAGGAGGTTTTTACCAAGGCCGCTACGACACCAGAGGAGAAAAACGTAACAGAGGATCTGGAAATTACAGAGGAAGCTTCAACAACCAAAGTCGAGGAAGAAGCATGAGCGAGAATTCGAATTATAGAAGCAACTACGTGCAGCAAGAAGATTCCGCAGAAAATGGAAATACAAGTACGAGCAAGGACAGAAGCGTATGTTTTATGGGCGAAACAAGTTCACAAGAATTTGAAAATGGAAAAGAGAAGAATGTTGTAACATTCTTTGTCGATTCAGGTTGTACAGACCATATGGTGAGTGAAAAACATTATTTCTCCGATTTAGTAATGCTCGACAACCCAATAAAAATAGCTGTGGCGAAAAATGACAGTTATTTAACCGCTGTTGGTGTTGGAAATTTACAGGTTTTGAGTAATGTAGGTAAAGAAAATATAAGGTGTACGATTAAAAATGTATTTTATGTACCTAAGTTAAGAAAAAATTTATTGTCAGTAAAAAGGTTAGAAACTTCAAATGTAGGGGTAATTTTTGATAACGGAAAAGTAAAATTGAGAGATGTAAACAATAAAGTATTAGGAGTAGGTTACAGAAAGAACTTGTATGAAATAACATTCAAGGTTGTAACTACAGAATGTTTAAATGTTGAGAGCGTTGAAAACGATTTTAAAATGTGGCATAGAAGGTACGCTCACGTTAGTTATTCAGGATTAAAAGAAATAATCAAGAAAAATGTAGTTTTGGGAATTGATAAAAATATTAAGTTTCAAGAAGTAGAATTTTGTGAGCCTTGCACAAATGGCAAAATGACTAGATTTCCTTTTAATCAAAGAACAAAAAGTAAGAGAATATTAGAAATAATTCACACAGACGTATGTGGTCCGGTTACTCCGGAAACATATGATGGTAAGAAGTACTTCGTAACTTTTATAGATGATTTTTCTAATTTCACGTCAGTATATTTGATAAAGAATAAGAGCGATGTTTGTAGTAAATTTAAAGAATACATTGAAATGGTTGAGGCTAAATTTGAAACAAAAGTTTCTAAGCTTCGATGTGATAATGGTGGTGAATATTCATCCAATGAGATGGTAAATTATTGCAAACAAAAGGGAATAATATTAGATTATACTATTGCGTATACACCGGAACAAAACGGTAAAGCTGAGAGAAAAAATAGAACTTTAGTTGAGAGAGCTAGGGCAATATTAGCAGATTCTGGCATGAGCAAGGAATTTTGGGGTGAGGCTATACTTACAACAAATTATGTAATAAATAGGGGCTTATCAGCTAATTTAGAGGGTGTCACACCAGCTGAACTTTGGTATAAGACTAAGCCGAACGTAAGCAATTTTAAGATTTTTGGCTGTACGGCTTACAACCACATACCTAAAGAATTGCGTAAGAAATTTGATTTCAAAACTCATAAGTGTGTGATGTTAGGGTATGCGCCGAATGGCTATAGATTATGGAATTTGGAAAAACAACAGTTAGTTATATGTAGAGATGTAAAATTTGATGAAAATAGCGTTTATTTTAAAAGGGAAATGTTAGAAATAGAATGTGGGGAAGAAAGCGTAAATGAAGATGAGACTACTAGTCAGGATGATAAAGAAAATGACAATAGAGTAAATTTAGAAAATAGGGAAAACAAAAGAACTGTTAAAGCACCATCAAAGTTTAATGATTATGAGTTGTACATGGCGTTTGATGCTTCAAGTTACATTGACGATGTACCAGGTTCTTATACAGATTTAAAAGATAGGGCAGATAGGGAAAGTTGGTTAAAGGCAGTTGATCGAGAACTTAATTCTATTCATAAAAATGAAACTTGGGAAAAAGTGGATTTACCAAATAACACAAAAATTTTAGACACAAAATGGGTGTTTAGTTTCAAAGCTTTAGAAGAAAAACAGGAAGAAAAATTCAAAGCGAGGTTAGTAGTTAGAGGTTTCGCGCAAGAAATAAATGAGGGTTTAAGCGAAATTTATTCACCAGTTGCAAAATTAATAACGGTTAGGGCTTTATTGATAATAGGTAATCAAAGAGGTTTTTACTTTCAGCAATTAGACGTAAAATCAGCATTTTTAAATGGTAAACTAACCGATGATGTATTTATTAATTTTCCACAAGGTATAAAATGTGAGGAAAACAAGGTGTTAAAATTAAATAAGGCTTTATATGGTTTGAAACAGTCTTCCAAGTGTTGGAATGACGAAATCAATTCTTTTCTAATAAAAATCGGTTTTATAAGATCAGAAAACGATTATTGCCTATATATGTTGAGAAATAAAAGGATATATCTAATACTATATGTAGACGACATAATAATAGCGGGACAAGATTTAAATGAGATTAAGGAAATAAAAGATAAGTTGATGGGAAAATTTTTAATGAAGGATATAGGTCATCTTAAGAATTTTTTAGGATTAGAAATATTATACGATAAGGATAAAGGAATCTTAAAGGTTCATCAGTCTAGATATATTAAAACTATGCTAAAAAGATTTTGTATGGACGATTGTAAAGGTTCAATATTACCCATTGATCCTAAGTTAAAGATCGATTTATGTGATGATCCAAAGAAAAGAACAAAGAATCCAGTTCGAGAACTCGTGGGATGTCTTATGTATTTAATGCTGGGTAGCAGACCCGATATCTGTTTTTCAGTAAATTTCTTTAGTCGTTTTCAAGATAGAGCATCTGACGAGGTCTGGAACCACTTAAAAAGGATCTTAAGATATTTGAAAAATACCATTAATGTAGGTTTAGAATTTAGAAGAAGTGAAAATTTTGGCTTGTGTTGTTATGTAGATGCGGATTGGGGAGGTGACACTCATGACAGAAAATCCGTCACTGGTTTTGTATTTAAAGTTTTTGGTAATACCTTAATGTGGGTGACGAGAAAACAGCAATGCGTGTCGCTATCCACTACCGAAGCCGAGTTAGTCGCATTATGTTCTGCTGTATGTGACGGCTTATGGTTAAAGAAATTGTTTTCAGATTTCGGTATTGAATTTAAAAATATAATGTATTATGAGGATAATCAGGGTTGTATAGCGTTGATAAAAAATCCTACAAATAACCGTCGAGTTAAACATATAGATTTAAAATATAATTTTGTTCACAATTATTTTAAGAGTGGTATTATAACTTTAGTTTATATAAATACTGAATATCAACAAGCAGATATACTAACAAAAGGTTTGACGAATGTATCATTCATAAAGTTTAAAGGATTGTTAGGTTTGAAAGATTTTAGCGAGGGGGGGTGTTAGAATTGTATTTGAAAAGAGGCGCTAAAATCATCAGGGTTTTTAGTGGTAAAATAAAAAGTGGTTGGTAAGATATACGTGTAAGAAATGTCAAGTATGAAATATGTGTAATGTAGTTTTGAAATAGTCTTATGTTAATAAAAGTAATCACCAGAAATATAAAGAGTTTTGAATCAAATACCAAAAAAAAGCAAAAAAATATTTTTTAAAAACTATCAAATTTATAAACAAAAATACCTAAAAGTTGAATGGCAAATCCATATTTGGATTCAAAATATTCAACTTTTAGGTAATTTTGTTTATAAATTTGATAGTTTTTAAAAAATATTTTTTTGCTTTTCAATTAAAGATTGCAACCCTTTTTCATCAATATGGATTTAAATTATTTGTCCGATATTTTGAGTGAAAGTGTATACTTTTACAAAATGAATTTTAATTAGAAGCCTTTTAGATGGATTATTGTTAACAATAAATTAATTACATAATGCATAATACAATAGTAACATTCAGTTAAAATTTAAAAACAAAATATTTGGTACTTCAAATTTAATCAGCGTTTTTATGAAGGAGTCGTAAATTCTCATCAACACACCTGTAAGTAACATTATAATCGGCTACGCAGGTAAGTTATTACAGATTGATACCGGACCGTAATGTGTTATCAACTGGTGCTTAACAACACTTCTTATTAGCACCACCGTAACACAATTAGCAAAATAATAAATTATATAGTAATTTAGTAACCCTTAATAGCCCTACCTATTATAGTTATAAGTTCATAATCGACTATGAGTTCATAATCGACTATGAGTTCATAATCGATTATGAGTTCATAATCGATTATGAGTCCATAATCGATTATGAATTCATAATCGATTATGAATTCATAATCGATTATGGGTTCATAATCGATTACGAGTTCATAATCGATTATGAACTCATAGTCGATTATGAATAATCGATTATTTCAATAATCGATTAATCGATTATTATAAAATATCATAATCGATTATGAAATAATCGATTATTCGAATTACGTAATCGATTAATCGATTATATGCGTACCCCTACCCGGCAGTACATAGCAAAGTGCTGTACTCGTTCCTCGCACGTGGGGCATCGCACCTCTCGGGGGTTGCTTATCTGGGCGTAGGCCTGGAAGCAGATGGAGCAGTAGCTGTGCCCGCACGAGGTTGGGCAGGTAAATACGTCGTCCAGTGGCTGTCGGCATAACTGACACGGTTCCATCTCTCCATATGGAGTGGTCAGGAATTTAAATGGCGTCACCGCTAGATCTACAAATGAAGGATTAGTCAGGTCCATCTAGCCTTAATAACAAGGAACAAGTCGTGCTCCTATGCGATCTAACAACAGAATAAAGAAAACCACTTCCTTATTGGAAGGAACAATAAAAAAAAAATCTACTTAATTGCAGCTCAGTGCTCGCGTCGCGTATCCTGCATTCCTAGTTTAGCTTACCAACGCAGAAATTCAGATACTATTAACGACATAATTTTAAATACTTAACTAACATAATAAAATAAATATTGTCTACGTTTATCGTCTAACAAGTAGGTTCTCGACACAAAAAAAAACATACTAATGACTATTTCCCAAAACAAGGGGTTGACCTCGCTATAATTGTGCAAACAAAAGAAATTTCTAATCTTGCGTTGAAAATTACTAAAATTTACAATAATTTAACAATGTACAAAAAATAACAATAATAAAAGGTACTTACAATTCCTGCTCGCTTGCCATTTGAGTTACGACTAACTGCGACTAACTGATTCTTATCTGTAGGTATCTACCATGATACTAGCAATACTAGGTATCTACAGGGGTGGGCTGCCAAATTTTGAACAACCGGCTCGCTATTATTTCGAAGCAAAAAAAAAACGGTATATAGAAGAGTGTAATAAATTTATATTACGTAAATAACAAGGTGGCGTCATATTCCGGGGGAAGTACAGACTTAAAAATGTAAATCCCGTGTCACGGGTGACACCACCTTGTGGATCCAGGGTTAAAATGGCTTATTTTTTGGTTTTAGGGGTAATTTAACAAACGGCTCGCCGAGCTTCAAAAATTTTAAGAACCGGCTCGCGCGAGCCGGACCGAGCCGGCTCCAGCCCACCCCTGGGTATCTACCAACTACCATGACCCCAAGCATTCGTAAAACGGCTTTAGGTTATAATAAATACCAACACTCACATTACAATAATTTGAAAATTTATGGTTAAGTGAGTTTGAACAGGACCGAACCGAGGTTGTCAAAGAATCGTAAATAAATATAAATTTTTCTAAACATACTAAATTTTCTGAAGTTCTAATTTTTCTAAACTTACCTGTTTCGGTGTTCTGCGACATTGTAATAACTACAAATTTTCTGAACAAAAAAAAACTACTTTAATTAAATAAAAAAAAGAAACTCGCGACAAGATTTACTCTTGGCTCTGTATAACAACCCGCGCTTTTATTTAATTAATTTAAATACCGACCAAGAAAATACGGTTTAAATATTTTCATTACCGACATACGATATAATTAAATAGAGGTAATGTAAGAATACCCTATTTAATTTAACGCATAAAATAATTATGTAGGATTTAAATTTTAAATATCGATGCATTGACTTTGCCGAAAAGAGCAGGAAATCATTTGTCAAGGCGTGAACTGGCTCTAAGAAAGCTGGGTACAGATGCGGGCGGCTATGTAGTCAAAAGAGCGCCCTGCCGCTTATTTCGTAGTAACGATTAGTGTAAGTCAATGCATACAATAGAATTAACTTTACATTGCACTTATTTTGCATGTGTGCGGAAATGCGTGTTTGAGTTATATCTGCACCGCCAAACGATCCTGGCCCATAATTTAGAGCAAGGGATCGTAAAGCGTAGTTTTAATTTAACGGCTCATTTGCCTAATGTGTGGGAATAGTTTGTAAAAACCCTCATTTCGAGGAAACTTTAAAAATAAGGTGCCGCTGAAAAGTCACACGGTCTTTGAAGGGCCACCCATGTAAAAAGGAAATAAGTTTTGAAAACGAGAAGATTTGGTCACATCCCCCTTGGTTTTAGGCAGGATGAAGAATCATAGGATAGGTTCTTCGCCTGGCACGGGGGTGGTGTAATGAGTACCCAAAGTGGGAAATTGGTGATAAAAATCCCAACTTAGCAGAAATTCACCAGTAGTCAATCGAGATAGAGACCTCGATCAAAAGTACAGTTGTTACTGAGTCAATATTCATTTAAAAGTTAAAGTCGTTCAATAAAAAAGTATAGAGTCAATATTTAATTAAAAAGTATATAGTTGATTAATTTAAAAGTCGAAGTTGTTTGAATAAAGTATTCACTGTTAATTTTGGGTAATTATAGTACGAGACTTAAAGTTTGAGTGTTTATTGCAATTACTCGTAAAGTTAAAAGAGAAGTTTGTTTAGTTTCAAAACTCCTTCCTGGATTATACATTGGTGACTTAGTCAGCTGACTAGCAATAAAAAGGTATTGTGCATGTGTATTAAACTATTCCCAGTAATTTGATTATTTTGTAATTATTGTTAAAATTTACCAACTTTATTTCTGTGTATAAAGGTATCAATTTATTATTGCTTGGGAAATACGCAAGTGTTAGTGTTGAGACCTCCTTTACCTGCGTTTCCGAAACGACCAAGCTACTAAATTTAGGTAAGATTCAAATAGGGAGTTCCGTCGAGCTAATCTTTCCCTAAATTACCGAACCAATAATTACAAGGTAATTCAAACTAAAAGGAAGCTCGTGGTGGCAGCGAAAGATTCTATTAAACAACGAACCTCAGATTTTCTATCTTGGTGGCTTTCTAGCCGTGTGGAATTAATTAAATATATTTTTACATTACGCCTCCACGGTTTTCTACATTGGTGGACTTAGCGGTGGAATAAAATCTACATTACGCCTCCACGGTTTTCTACAGCTCTTGCAGGCACTGAACGAAATTTCTGAAATACGCCCCGGGTGCCACCCGTCTGGGGGTGACACCCGACCCCAAATTAACTGATTCCCATTCTGCCTAATACTTGTTTCCTTAGGTGCAACCCTAAAAAAAAAGGTCATCAGCCGACACCTCACCCACTTGCCTGGGGGTGACACCCGACCCCCCCATGCCTCATAGCTGTTTCCTTGAGTGCAATCCCTAAAAAAAAGGTCATTAGCTTAGGCGGGGGTGAAACCCATTAAATCCGCCCCGGGTGTCACCCATGCTAGCTATACCACTGCTTGGCACATAGAATTTAAAATTATTGTAGAAAATGTATAGCATTCAATAGAATGGACTGCGAGATTCCTTATGCGCGTCGCTAACATTAATATTATGGGAAATTTTGGAAGTTCAAATTCGATTTTTTCAAAAACTTTTGAATATTCCGCTAATAGTTTTTTTTAATTATGCTATATAAACCGTCAGCTTTCCGAATCTCTATAGGGAATTTTGAATTTCCGGGTGAGCATAAACGTGCTATTCCCTTTGGAACAAATGAAAACAGATTTGAAACATATGGAAACAAAATTTTGAAACAAATCAAAACAGATTTGGAATAAATGAAAACAATTTTGGAACAAACGAAAACAAAGTTGGAGAAGACGTCGCAATCAAAGTTTTCGCAAATATTTCGGGGAATAATTACCTATCACCTGTCACCCCAAATTTTCCCAAAATGTTTTTTTTAGCAAAAGGAACCTTATTAGAGTGTCCTGTAAAAATTTCGCCCGAGAAAGTATAGTCAAAATTTTGAGAAAAATCGATTTGAAAAGAAGGGAAATGTAAATTCATGTATGCGGTCGACCTCGGGGTCTGCCACATATATCGGGTTACGGTCCCTTGAAATGGAGTGAAATTTTTTCGGTCCGATTTGAATTTTTCTATGAAATTCGGATAGATGGGGGTGTGATTAGTAGATATTAGTAATAAATATAATCAAAAAAATGGAAAATAACTCGTGCATTGCCTAAAAAGTGAAAAAATTAAATTCTTTTTGCCTTCCAATTTTAGGGGTGTGCATTCGAAAAGGAGGGTAATCCATCGTCAAATCCTACCCTTACGGGGCGCCGCTCCGCTCCGCTCCGCTCTGCACCCCTCCAGGGCGGATTTGACTCTGGTTACTAGGGTAAACATACGAGAAGCGCCACCGATCAAGAAAACCGGGATCTATGCAACCGGGATGTGAGAGACCCTCGAAATAGCATAAAAAAGTATAGTTGCGGTATGGGGCAGTATACTATTACGTTTCACCCCCAAAAAATCGCGTAAAAACAAAAAATAAGCGATGTTACATGTAGGAGCGTCGAGCTGCATCTGCCGGTGCGAAATTTTCTAAGTGTAAGAGTATATCCCAGTGCACGAACCGTCAACAAAATGCGGTGTGGCATCCCCGGGGTCTACTGCATGATTTATGCTACTTTTCCGTACTTTTCAAATCGATTTTTCTCAAAATTTTGATAATACTTTCTCAGAATTTTTTTGTTGTAGGGGCCTATATAAACCTTCCTCTTTGCGATTGCAAAGTTTCAACTCATTCGGAGTGACAGGTGATAGGTAATCCTCACCTAACTGTTATAATATATTTATTATGATCTATTTTTAACCATAACTGACGAACGGTTGAATTTACGAACAAAGAACAAGGGAACAAACTTGAAGAGAATATTATTACCTATAAGTATGTAAGATGCAACTTTTGAATTTGAACTTCGCGCCTACGTCCTCTCCATAAAAACCGCCATCTATTGAGAACTAACAAAGTTCAAACCTAAAATCACAAACAACAAAAGCGGCTGTGGTCTCAGGCTGCCTTCGCGATTTCATATGGCAAAACAAACATATGAATATAGAAAGTAAAATTCAAATATATAAGACTTACGTAAGACCCGTAAGACCAATCTTAACATATGCAGCAGAAACAAGAGCCAATACATCCAAAAACAAACAAATGGCAAGAACAATTAAAATGAAAACTTTACGAGACACCACCAATCTCAGTCTTCGCGACAGGGTCAGAAGTGAAAGAATCCGCGAAACATGCAACATACAGGATGTGGTCAGATGGATTAGAGATAGACGACGACGTTGTATTGCCAGAATGGTGCAAACCCAAACGCCAGAGACTACCCGGTAGACCACATAAGAGATGGTACAAAAGTTAGGCATAATCTTCACAGGCTAGCAACCCCTAAAGGAGTACGAGAGCAGTAGGGAAAAAATAGGACATTGTCCTATAATATGAAGAAGAAATATAAATTGATTTAACTAAAACTGAATTTCCTAAATACATTTTAACTTGCCTTTGGAGGCTTTGGACGGTCGGAATGTTATTGGCAGGCAGGGTTGGCAGTCGATACACACACGTACAACATTTCTGATTACTACGTTCTGACTTCTATATACTGACCTAGATAATCAAAGATTTGGACTTGATATTGAATATTGGTTTCGACGACACGGAAAATAACCTAGACCACCACGTTGTGAAATACCTACGATCGCCATCTAGTAACCAAATTCTTTCTTCCGGTGTACAAAACATAATGTCAAAACAACTGTAACAAAACAAATGATCGCTCCAAGGAGAGACGACCATTAACTTCCAACACAAATAAAACAACCAAATTTGGGCATGTCAATTCTTTTATTATCTTTAATATTCTTGTTTGATGAATATAACCTGAAGCAATGATTTAACTAATCGTGATCTAAATAATCTGTTTATTTAATTACCCTGGATGTTGATTTGTTTAAATCGGCTTTATTGACTTCGATACCTTTTAAATTCTTATTTTGATTTAATCCTTAGGATTGTAATAATAATTCCTTCATGTACTTAGTACATTTATTGAAGATTGTTTAAAGCTATGTGTTTTGTTGAAACATTAGCAGATAATGGAATAAAATTATACCTTTGTTCAAACTACCTTTAACTAACCACCATTTAATTAAAAATTACCACCTAATTTAAACAAGTTCAACCATCCTGTATTTGAATAATAAAATCACCTAATTTACCAATATTAAAACCCAGATCTAAGTTACGACAACTTAATTAACTACAAATCTTTGGGAACAGTTCAATGTAATTTGCTTTATGGTTTGCTTTTATGCATAGTAGTCATGAGTGATTTATGTTCCATGCCACTGTGGGTTGTTTTAATCTTTTACCCTGATCGGAGATAGCTAAATGTACACGAACGAACCCAAAACCATTATAGTAACTAAGTCAATTATCTACCACGGTATAAAGATTTGTAAACTTATCGTACATCATTACTCAGCCTTGTGGGGACTTAGTAACAGTATGAATTCATTTAATTCATTTAATCAAGTCTTTTTACTTGCAAACAATTAGCATCAATAACTTTATACCTACTAATAGTTAATAAATTATTGACTGTATTAGTTAATTTATTTAATGAATATAATTTCCCTTCTTTTAAATTTATCTTTTAATGTTATGATGCAATTATGTTTGTAACCAATAATTAAAATAAAACCAAACAGATCAAATTAACGTTATTTGCCGAAATTTGTAAAGAAAACCTTATTAAAATATTTTATGAAATCATACCTGTTCAATTAAAGACACAAACAAACGCACGCTAAACAGAATTTATCTGAAATCAAAATTGAATTAAACCTTTTACGTTGGGCGTTCAAAACCAAACACCAAAGAAAGTTAACACTCAGAATATTTTTATTTAAAATAAAAGAAGCTCTCAGTTGAATCTTTGATCTTTGGCTAGAGTGACCTAACCATTACCGTTCTAATCATTCTTTCTTCTGCTACACACTAAAGAACAAGGTTAATATAGCAAATTGCCAAAAGAATTTTCGAGAATTGGGTCCAATTGTTTTAATAAATCGATTTTGAAGTTAGCTAATTTTACACGATTCAGTGACGCGCGGGTGGAATCTCACTCATTTTGTTGACAGTCCGTGCGCTATGAATGACCTTAACACTTAGAATATTTCGCAGCGGCAGATGCAGCCATGATGCAGCTCGACTGTCGTACATGCAACATCGATTATTTTTTGTTTTTAGGCGATTTTTAGGGGGTGAAACGTAATAGTATACTGCCCCATACCGCAACTATACTTTTTAATGCTATTTCGAGGGTCTCTCACATCCCGGTTGCATTTATCCCGGTTTTCTTGATGCGTGGCGCTTTTCGTATGTTTAGCCTAGTAACCAGAGTCAAAATCGCCCTGCATTGGAGGGGTGCAACCCGAAGCGGAGCGGAGGGGCGCCCCGTAAGGGTAGGTTTTGACGATGGATTACCCTCCTTATCGAATGCACACCCCAAAATTAGAAGGAAAAAAAAATTTTAATTTTTTCACTTTTTCGGCAATACACGGGTTATTTTCCATTTTTTTGATTATATTTATTACTAATATCCACTAATCACACCCCCATCTATCCGAATTTCAAAGAAAAATTGAAATCGGAGCGAAAAAATTTTACGCATTTTCATCGGACCACGGGCGACTGATGTGCATCGACCCCGGTCGGCCGCCTAGTCGATGCGACTTTCCCGTACTTTTCAAAAGTCGATATTTTGGGTTTTTTTCATCGGATGCTCGAAAATTTTTGTTTTAATAGACTAAATTAAGCCTGTTCTTTAGTGTGTAGCTGAAGAAATTTGTGTCAGGTCGCTAATGGTTAGGTCTCCGCGCCCGAATCTTTCAGCAACTTCTACGTTCAAAGGTTCACACCAAGTGGACGATTTCCCTCGATTTCACAAAGAAGTGACGCTACCTTTGCAATTTTGACCCTTAAGGAACCGCTGTCTTTCCTTACTAATAGATGTCGCTACCAAATATAATTTGAAATTGCGAATATATACCAGAGTACGAAAATATTCTAAACCAAAACAGCGGTAAATTAAAATTTAACTAAATTTTAAAATCTCAATATTACAAGTACAAAAATCAACATTATTCTTGGACCTGTACTTTCTGAGATATTAATAATTGAAGCAAAAAATGTGGCATTTATAGTGTTAAGTTTTATCGAGATAATAAAAACTTAATTGGAGGTAAAAATAATTTTTTAAATATTGAGAAATTATAATATTATAGTGTTCCAATTTGGAGCTGAATTTAACGTTGGGGGCGCTGCAAATGTAACAAATATGTGGCGGTTTGAATCGGTTTACGTAAAGAAAATAAGTTCACAATAAGAACAAGTTGAACGCTTTTATCACTCAAAACTACGATAAAAACATGCACAAGTAAATAGCGTTTTTAATTTATCCACACTTTAACCTCATATATTACAGTTCTATAAACTGCCACATGGTGGTGTTTTCTTATTTGGAGTTGCCAATAAGTCATGAATTTTTTAAAATTTATAATTTCCTGTTTATGGCGGCATTCAGCAGAATTAACAGTTGCGCAACTGTTGGGGATTTTTCTGCTGGCACGTCCGCTACCTGCTCGATTCTTCGAGAATTTCGCTACCTTTACTCAACTGTTGTACAACAGTTAGTACACAACTGCTTTCTCTGCTGAATGGCACCATTGTTTCCATCAATCTTAAGTATAACTCAAGATTTCATCTCAAAGTTGACGTATCGAGAAGACAACTTCAAACGACTTTCATGCCTAAACCACTTATCTTAGATATGGGTTATTCTTGGGAACTTTTTATTAGATAAATTTATGCTCTACAAAAAGTTCCTTTTGAGTTTTTCGCTATCTCGCTTATTTTTTTGCAGAGTAATAGATAAACAAGTCCATTTCTTCCTCAAATGCTTCGGTTTTTAATTTTTTTTAACAAAATTGTCCGGTATTTGGAATCCCGAAAAATTAGATTTCTCCTTCTCAATATTATTTTACGTCCATCACCGATTTCTTGCGAGGTTTAATCCTAAAAACATTGATTTTCTAGAATGGTTCAGGTTAGATGATCTGATGAAGATTAGTGCAATTTAAAATCCTAATGTGATTGCCTGACGTCGAACACGCAAACCAGCCAATCACGAAATCAAGTTCGGATGGTTAATTATTTCTTAGGCACTGTGTATATTAACGTAAATGTGTAAATCATATTTTATTTAAACCGAATAAATCTAAGATTATTAAAAAGCAATTTAAATTTTAAATTTAAAATAACGATTTTTTACAGATTAACCATTAAAATATTTCCTGACAGTTCTTTGTGACGTAAACGTTTCATTACTCAAGCGCAAAATTTCCATAGACGTTCTTTTTGGTTGTACACCTTGTACACGTGAAGTCGGTAAAATCGTGCGGGACATTTTTAGATAAAACAGACGATTTTATTGTAAGTTTTGTTGTTTTTTGCTAATTTCAATCCTTCCAAATTACAGTTAATTAAGATTTTTTCAAGTGATCGTCAATAGTGATTTTTTCGTACCTTTTTTTTTAAGGTTAACAGTCTCGCCACATTCAACCACATTGTTCCGGTTTTGTAATAAATTCGAGTCGATAATAAAAAGTGCAATTTTTGTGCTCTAATAAATATCGAAAGATTTTAGTTGATTCCGTCCTTATTTAGAAATTTTGGATTACTTTTATAGAGTGGTGTTTAGTTTTTAGTGTTTTAAAATGCCGTCTGATGCCAAGAAACGTGAAGCTCTACGGAAAAAGGAGGCTGCAAAAACTAGACAATCTGGAAAGAAGGCTCAAACTAAACCCGAAACCAAACCACAAAATTCCAACGCCCAAGTTAACGGTTCGTCTAAACAGCAAAATGGAACTGCTTTAAGTGTCGAAGGTAACATTTTTTTTTTAGCTTACCGTTACTGATTTTTTATCCTTTTAATTATTGTAGAGACCCTGTGTGCTAAGTTGGAGGCTGACGCACGTTTAAATGCCGAAGCAAGAGCTTGTACCGGATCCCTCGCTATTCATCCTAAAGCCCGAGATATTAAAATCGATACCTTCTCGATAACATTTCATGGCGCTGAAATGTTGCAAGATGCCCTTTTGGAATTGAATTGTGGCCGACGATATGGTCTTTTAGGTGCTAACGGATGTGGTAAGTTTCGATGCTCTCGTAATAACCATGCAATTAATTTTTTTTTTTAAATAGGAAAGTCAACTCTTCTGTCTGTCTTGGGATTAAGAGAAGTTCCAATACCTGAACACATCGATATTTTCCATTTAACGCGAGAAATACCGGCTTCTGAAAAAAGTGCATTGCAGTGTGTTGTGGAAGTCGATGAAGAACGGATGCGTTTAGAAAAATTGGCAGAAAAACTAGTCAATTGTGAAGATGATGGTAATTATTGCATTTGCTGTTTTCTAACCTTAAATTTCGATTCCATTTTTAAATAGAATTGCCTAACCTCCGCTTGCGCATTTGTATCTTTTTGTACAAAGTTTAGAAAAATTTTAATTAATGGGAACTATTTTATAATATAAATCTTCTTAAAATGCCATCTCCTATTGGCGGGGTGTTGACTATCATGGCAACGTTAACCCTGTTGACAACCGCTCGAGCTGCAGCCAAACCATTCTCTCAAATTATGCAGCCAGGATATCTGCCTACACTGCTTTTGCCCTTTATCTTGCCTATGACAATAAACATCAGTAACAAGTATTTTTCTCCGACCCAGATACTTCAGCTTTCTCTGGTTTACAGTACCGATAATCTCGTACTTTTTTTTCCCATTCTTCGCAGTACTTCTACACATTGGTCACTCTTGCCGTCCACTCTATTCTCCACACATCCTCCTGTAGCACCACACCATATGACAATATGGAGAAGACATAACGGCGCAACATTTGCATTCTTGGCTTTAATTCAATATCATGATAGCACAGAAACCCTTTTATTTTAATGAATGTTTGTCTTGCCACTTCCTTTGATTACTATTTTCGCTGACCCATGTACCAGGTATCTGTGTAGGATATTACTCTGTCGATGTTTGTATTTGAAATTGTCTGTTCAGCTCCAATATTTTGCTTTTTGGTAGATACTTTGGCACGATGGTATGCTGAAAAAATGTTCCTCAACTGGGATTCGAACCCAGACGTATTAGCTGTGAATCCGTGCGCTTAAACAACTGCGCTACTGAGGCGATTAGTTTAAGTAGCACAGAACTTCTATTTATCGTGATCTAATTCTAGGACCGCCATATCACCCTCCCCCTAGCAACCATGTCGGTTATGAGTAGAGATGAGACTTTTAGGTCGTATAAATGTTATACCAGAGAGAAAGGGTTAATTGATACATGGCCCCGTTTCTTCTTTCTTTTTTTTCTTTCGAACGGGGCCGTGTATCAATTAACCCTTTAACGTTCTCTGGTATAACATTTATACGACCTAAAAATCTCATCTCTAGTTATGAGTAGTAGCCGTGGCTGTAACTGCAACTCTCTCGGTTGTTAGCATGGCCGTTGGTGGCTGTTGTTATGGCTTAGTTGTCCGTTGTGAGAGAAGGAAGGAGTTAAGCGTGAATTTCCTAGAAATTAGATTTTTAAAACAGGAGTGCTCAATGTTCTATCGGGGTCACCAATTTGGAGAATGGTTTATTTCCAAATAAATTTTACAACAATAAAATAAATAAATACTTAAATAACAAAATCACAATTCAATTTGTAGCTCTAGTGCTCGCCGAATCTTCGTCACTAAAAATGTCATTTTCGTCGTCACTGCCTTGATTTAAAAATTCAAATTAATGTTCACCACAGTACTATCATAAGCTTGTTTTTCTTGAGGTTCAGCTATAGTCCGTAGTTGTTATAATAAGTATCCATTCGTTCAACAAGGTTTTGCAAATCATCTATATTATCGCCAAAAAAGGGTGTCATTGGCGTATTTTGTTAATGGTTTCTCCGGTGATCAGAACTCCAGCTGTTTACAGTGCCTCGCTGTACATTGAATAAAAGCGGAGACAAAACACAAATTTTTATTTCTTCAGCTGGCTCTTCCTTGACCTTTACCCTTGCCATCTTATTCCAATATAAACTATTTATTATTCTAATATCTTGATTGTCGTTTTTTATTTTCTGAACAATTTGCACAGCTTTCCTTGCCAGACCCTGTCAAGTGCTTTTTTGAAGTCGATGGAACAGGCGTAGAGTTCCTGGTTTATGTCCAGACATCTTTGCACCAACACATTGATTCCAAATAGAGATTTTCTTGTACCTAAACCACTTCTGAATCCCATCAGCATTTACGGAAATCTTGTAGTTTCTTATAGCCCCTACACACGATCCGATTTCTAGGTCCAACTTGCGACCCGACCAGATTGGAGATTGCCTCCACACGATCCGACCGCGTTGGAGTTTGCCTCTACACGATCCAATCTCGTCGGCCCGACACCAGCTGCGCCTGATATTATTTCGAACTTAAAATTTATTCTTGTATTAAATATAATGATTAAATAATTCGTAGTGTTTGGGAGAAAACTGATACGTGCAAAAGTAATGTTTTTCAGTACCTATAGCTGTTCAATATAGTAAAGTTCAATATCGTTCAATAAATAGTAAAATATCAATAAAAGATCAATTTATTTTTATTTATTCATTTATTAATTATATACTTAGAATGTAATAATAATGTTTAATAATCCAGTAATTAATAGAATGTAATAATAATAATAATGTTTAATAATCCAGTAATTTTTTGAAATTAATAACTGTCATATTTGTACCATATGTTTAAACTTATCAGTTTTCTCCCAAACACCACGGCATTCATTCTCTTTAAAGCTTTGAACCGATTAACATGGCTCCGAATTTATCGAAATTTAGTATAGCAGGAATTGCGCTAGCGGCATCAATAAACACTAATAGTACAAGCAGTACAAAAAGGCTATGGTCAAAAAATCGTTACGCGATCGAAAAAAATTCTGCGTATAGAGATAATAACAAACAGTTACGCATTTTTTAAATTTTGTATTATGTTCATCAATCAAATATATAACAAGTGCTTTCTATAGAAAACTATAAAAATGTTATATTTTGACATGAAATAATTTTCAATTTGTTATCGAGTTATTATAAAAATATTTTATATGAACTGAAAGTGAAAATATTTAAATATTATTCGAGAAACCCTTTTAGACGTTTCATATCTTTTCGTGAGAACTACAAAAATTATCACCTAATTACATTTTGAAATCCTAAATTTTTTTAAATGATTATTTAAAACATAGATTTTGGTCAGATTATTACCTCCACTTTTCATTATAATTATAATTATGCATTATAATTTTAATATTTCGTGTGATATTTTGAAGGTATTTAATAAAAAAATAATATGTTTTTATAAAGTAGGTAGATAACAAGTCGGTTGGGTTGGTGGGTCTGAAGCTTCCTACATGATCCGACAAGGAATGGCATAAAAAACAGTTTTTATCAAGTTTAGCTCGCCTTATCTGCGATCCGACAACGCTCCACACGGTCCGATCTCGCCAAATTCCAACGCGGTCGGATGGCTACATCGGTGACTACATTTCCTACAAGGAAATGTTGCGAAATTTGTAGGACGACAAGCCTCCACACGGTCCAACTTGAGACCCGACCGACGAGATTGGATTTTAGTACCAACCAGATCGGATCGTGTGTAGGGGCTATTATAAATTTTGTTATGAATTTATTATTTTAATCAATACCTTTAACCCCTTTCTGCATGATTTTTCCTATTTTCATGAAAAAATTTAATCTGGTAGACTTTGATGTGTACATTTCGGAAAAAATGTAAAAAAAAATAAAAAAACAAAAATTAATCATAGATATATTAATTTGAAAAAATTTATTTGTGCCACATATGGCACAGCATGCAGTTAAACATGTTCAATTATTTATTCCTTATTAAAATATTGGAATAAATTTCCTCAATGTGACTTTTTAAAAAACAGTTCCTGTCTTGGTTCAAACATAAAGATATTTGACATTTTTTGCATGTCAAATGATTTTCCTAGACATTCAGGGTATTTGCATCGCTGTCAAAATTTACTCCAAAGTAGGTGGTCAATGCCATCTAAACGTACTTCTTCCACTGGTATTTAGGCTGTAGGATCACGTGTCTGCTTTTCTCTGAATTGGCTTTCTAGTGACTTCCAAGGCCAACCACGACAGCACGGTGTGTCTCGGCCACAAGAAGCTCGAAATCAACTAAAGGCAAATTTATCTCATTTTTTCTCTTTAAAATCCAAACATTTGTGCAATAATAAATCCACCAGGTAAAAAAAAAGCAGGAAACTCTTCCCTTCCAAGAAACTTTTTCTCGTCATGTCAAATGACGTTTTCAAATGTCATCTTGTTGTACCCATTTTCTTCCTCACTTATATTTCCTTCCAGTATGTCAACCAATAACGCATTTTTGCGCCCATAAAACATCTCGGGCTCCATTACACATAAAATGTACACATACTTGCAAGTTTTTTTTATACTACTCAGTTTGCATGTTGTGCCATATATGGCACGTACGTATTTTTCGAAAGTTTTGCTACATAATAACACTTACCTCACTGTTGGTTTTCGTGAATCACTTTATTACATACGTAGATTTATCACAATATTTTTTGAAATGTCGAATTGTACCTACAAATACTTCAAACTTTCAACACAAAACAAATAATGCGGGAATCAGCTGCTAACATGGGAGTCCAATTTGCAACAGAACGCTTACTTCAGATTGGAACATACAGTGACCTGTAAGAATATGTAGTGAAGGTCCCTTTATATGTTTTAAGACACAATTTGTACATTATCACGCTAGATAGTACTAGAAAACGCTTTGTACCATATATGGCACAGTATGCGAAAAGGGTTTTAAAGTGAAAATTTCTGGGAAATGATTGATTCTTCAAATTAATTGACTAGACTAAAATTCTAGCCCTTCAAATTTGCTATCCGGAGGGCTTCCACTGTGGACTCATCGGTTATGAAGCTTTGAATATGGAAACTTAACGGAAAAATCTGTAATTGGACAAATATAGTTATAAGTAGAAATAGTAAAAAGTTGAATTTTAAATTATTTAAATCATCCTTTCTTGGTATCGGAAGGTATCGGTAACCGGCTCAAACCAAAATCATAACAGGCATCTGTCGTTCCGGGTTTAACATCTCCAGTAATGGTTTGTGATCCGTTATTATTGTGAAATCTCGTCCCGCCAGTTATTGATGAAAATATTTCACACCGTATATCACAACTAGTGCTTCTTTATCTACCTGTGCATAATTTCGTTTGCTGAAGCCCAATGTTCTTGAGGCAAATGCAATGGGTTTCTCTGTTCCATCTGTGTTGCGGTGGGCTAGTATTGTTCCCACGCCATAGGACGATGCATCACACGATAGTACTAAGGGCTTTGTTTTGTCATAATGTCCCAAAACTTCTGCCGATTGTAACAACTCTTTTAATTTTTTAAAAATTGTCATATTATGTGCTTTCGTCCATCTAAATTCTATATTTTTGTCCAGCAATCGGTGTAGTTTTTCTGCGTGAGATGCTTGTAAGAATCTATTGTAAAAGTTAATCATCCCTAGGAACGATTGAAGTTCTTATTTGTTCTTGGGTTCCGGTGCTTGAACGATAGCTTCTACTCTTTTTCCGGAGGGCTGAATTCCCCTACTTGATATTCGAAAACCCAAGAATTCAATTTCTTCTACTCCAAACAAACAATTCTTCTTGGTTACAGTTAAATTAGCCTGGCTTAATTTTGATAGCACTGCTTGTAACGTCCTGTCATATTCTTCTTGCGATTTTCCTGATGCTGTTCCATATGCTCTTCCAATTCCCACTAACAAAGTATCCATAAATCTTTGAAAAATTCCAGGCGCCGCCGACACTCCGAACAGTAACCGAGTTACGTTAAATAGACCTTTGTGTGTATTTACTGTTAGCATTTCGGATGTGTCTTTATCGACCACCAACTGCTGATATGCTTGAGACAGATCTAAACAAGAAAATATGGTTGCGTCTTTACCCACTTTCGCGAATATTTCATTTGATGTAGGTAATGGGTACGCATTTTTTTTAATCGTGCTGTTTACAGTGCTTCTATAGTCTCCGCATAATCTGTACGTTCCATCTTTCTTTCGAACAGCTACCAACGGTGTAGCCCATTCCGAATATTCAACTGGTTTATAAATTCCTTGGTTTACCATCTTATCGATTTCTTCTTCTACGGCTGAGTGTAAAGCAAAAGGTACATTTCTAAACTTTTGAAATTGAGGTCGCGCGCCTTCCTTCAGCTGTATCTGCACTTTGGCGCCTTAATGTGCTCCCAGTTCATTACTAAAAACCCTTGGATATTTTTCAATAATTTTATTTAGATTAACCTTTATATTACAATCGACTTGTTTATCCACTATGTTTACTCCTTGCAGTGATATACGCAAACTGCGGAACCAATCGCGTCCCATCAAATCGCATCCGTTTCCTCCTACAACAATAATAGGTAAATTGCAGATGCATCTGTCTGTCTGGACCTTAACCCTTTCACCGGCTTACCCACAAATTTGTGAGTAAAAAATGAAGAAAATATTTTCAGAAACCCACAAATTTGTGGGTAAAAAATGAAGAAAGAAATGCAAAATATTTGTCAATAATAATCACATAAATTTTTATATATAAGATATCATTTTCCCGCCTTATAGCTATAAAAGCAGTTTTTATATAACCCCTTAAGCCCGCATTTCGTTGAGGCTTCTTGCAGTCGGCTTCTGAAGCCCGGCTGCTATAGCTAAATTTGTAATGCATTGGCTTATATGGGACTGCACTCACTAGGGCTGCTTCGGGAAGCTGATAACAGGTATCGAGTTTCACATGCCTGGCTGGTAAAATGATAAAGCAATATAAATTCATCTTCTATGTGAGTCCACGTGGAGCCGTGTACTTCTAATTGGATATTTATAATAAGCACTTATTATTGGATAATATTTCTATTACGTAGATCTTTTATGCGAGTCCACGATTATTGAGCGAGTTAATGATTTTTTTTTTTATTATTAAAATTTCGAAATCATAAATTTATTTTTCTTGATTCTAAATAAATCCATAAGACCATAAGCTTACCAAAATTTAAGAATAAAATAACCCCTTGATCCAACATTTTAATGCCTTTAAGCATAAATATTTTGGTAAAATTGGTGAAAGGGTTAACTACCGCTGCTCCTCTAACTTCCAAACGCTCTTGTGACCATGTTTGCAATATCATGTTTGTACCTTTTAGCTTTGACGTTTCTTTAATCTTGACCATGTTTCATCGCTAAGAATTGAACATGATGCTCCGGAATCCACAAGCATCGTCACAATCTTGTTATTTACCCGTAATGTAGTGGTAACCGAGTTCCCTATTTGAATCGTATTAAGGGTGTGTAACTGTGCTTCATCCTCTTTCGAGTCTTGAATGTTATTGCAGTGTTTGTTTCTTTGAATTTCACTTCTTTTCATACCTTTACTATCTTCATTCTTCTTTTTCATACCTACTGCTTCTATGTGCCCCTTTATTTTGCAAAAATAGCATTCCACGTTCTTAAATCTGCACCAGCTAGGGTTATGTTGGCCCCCACATCGAAAACAGTTTCTGTTGACTTTGTTGGTGGATCTTGCTAGTGCCATTACATTTTCGTTCCGAATGTTGCTTACATTTCTCTGCGCCGTCTCGGCTGCCACTGCCACTTCGTAGGCTCTTTTGGTGCACATAATAAAAAACATAATACTAGCACATAGCGTGTTTTGTGTATTTCCAAACTCTTAATATTTGATATTGCTTAATATTTATTAAAAATGACATTCTTTAGATGCCCAGGAACAACTTTTGGATATTTATGAACGATTGGATGATATGTCCGCCGATACTGCCGAAGCACGTGCAGCCGGTATATTGCATGGTTTAGGATTTACCAAACAAATGCAAGAACAACATACAAAAGACTTTAGTGGAGGTTGGCGAATGAGGATTGCTCTAGCTCGAGCACTTTACGTGAAGCCACATTTGTTACTGTTAGATGAACCGACCAACCATTTAGATTTGGACGCCTGTGTGTGGTTAGAAGAATACCTTAAAAATTATAAACGAATTTTGGTTATAATATCGCACTCTCAAGATTTCCTTAACGGAGTATGTACAAATATCATATACATGGATAAAAGACGTCTTCAGTATTACACCGGTAATTATGACGCTTTCGTTCGTACACGATCTGAACTCCAAGAAAATCAAATGAAGCAATATAATTGGGAACAAGATCAAATTAATCATATGAAGGTATTAAGTTTATTACTAGTCGAGGTGGTTATTTAATTTTTGCTCTTTCCAGAATTACATTGCACGGTTTGGTCACGGGTCGGCTAAATTAGCCAGACAAGCACAATCGAAAGAAAAAACTTTGGCTAAAATGATGGCATCCGGCTTAACAGAAAAAGTTACGTCCGACAAGTCTTTAACATTTTTCTTTCCCAGTTGTGGAGAAATTCCACCGCCAGTGATCATGGTCCAAAACGTCAGTTTTCGATATAACGATAAAAGTCCTGTTATTTACAGGAATCTTGAATTCGGTATTGATCTAGATACCAGACTTGCCCTTGTGGGCCCCAACGGAGCTGGAAAATCCACGCTTCTTAAATTGCTTTATGGAGAAGTAAGTGAGAAAAGTTGTTGTGTTTTGTAAATACTTATCCATAAATTTTAGTTAATTCCAACGGAAGGCATGATTAGGAAAAATTCTCATTTGAGAATTGCACGCTACCATCAACATTTGCATGAATTGCTTGATCTCGACATATCTCCATTAGATTACATGATGAAATCATTCCCTCAAGTTAAAGAAAGAGAAGAAATGCGAAAAATTATTGGCCGATATGGACTTACCGGAAGACAACAAGTAATTATTTTCTTATTTCTTTTTTCAGTGTAATTTAATTTTTTGATTTTCAGGTGTGTCCGATACGGCAATTGTCAGATGGGCAAAGGTGTAGGGTTGTGTTTGCTTACCTAGCATGGCAAGCTCCTCATTTGCTTCTACTTGACGAACCTACCAATCATTTGGATATGGAGACAATTGATGCGCTAGGAGAAGCTATCAATGATTTTGAAGGAGGCATGGTTTTAGTGAGTCACGACTTCAGGCTCATTAGTCAGGTACTGTAAACTTTTCAACATATAAATTTATTTAAGTATAAGCATGGGCGTCATTAAAGGTTTTTTTCAAATTTTATAATTTTGAACGTCGATGTGTAAGTACTTTTATTAATTCTTACAAAAGTTCTGCATATAAATTATTATTCAGTGTTCGAACATCTATCTAGTTCCAGGTATCAGCTTTTCAAACTTGGCAAACTTCAAAGGGTTCAAACGTTAATAATTAAAAAATTTCAAGCAAAAAGTATCCCAAAAAATTTATTAGAATAATTTTTTTCAATTTAATTTTCTTATAGGTAACAGAAAAAAGTTAAGCCAATTTTAGGGTTTGATTTCACTTACATTTTTGAATGGTTAAAACCTTAATTACAAATAATTTCATCAAACTGGAATCAGAAATTTGTAATTCATGTAATACTGATTTTCATACAAATTAAAGTAATAGGGTCTACACAAGATTTTTTTTTATATTTCTGCTTCAGTTATTCTGAAATTATTTGTAATTAAGATTGTAATTGTGCAGAAAGTTACTATTGTAGTCTCTCTTTTTTTTTACATGGTTATATAAAATCCATCTTCGTCGGTGCCTAACCCATTTTGTAGAAAAACAAGTTGTTGTAACATTGAATTTACATTGAATAAATTTTAGCATTGAATTCATGTACATGCATATCAATTATTGTAATTTTAGCTGATTAGGAACAATAATGTTTATTCAGACATGCAGTTTCTTTAACTTATTTTTTTGAATGGATTTTAGTTTGGTGAAGTCGAAAGTTATACTTATGGTCGCAATCCCCTAACAACCTCGGAAATTACGTAATTATATTTGCTCAATTTTCTATGCATACCCAAACGAGTTTACTTTACATTTTCTGTGTTTAAATGTATTCGAAATTCTAACTCCTCGCCCCCCCCCCTTCATAAACCGTTTATTATAATAAAATTTAGGTTAAATTCGTTATTTTTTTGGGATAATGTAAACTGCAATTTCTTTTTATTCCCGCATATAAACTCCCTTCATTGATATTGATACCAAAACAAATTCAGGGCAGTTTTACATCCCTACTAGTGACGCGCGTGAATGGATTACAGAGATTCCAAATGATCAAAAATGTGAAATCTGACTGGTACATTTCGCCCCCTCCCCCCCGCGAATGTTTTAATGGAATTAGTATCAAATGTTAGAAATGAGTTTCCATACAAATCGTTTGAACTACACGCATCGTGAAGTTATTTGCAAACACAGCAGTTCTCTCTCTATCGCGAATTTTTTTAATATAATTGGTGTCATACATTTGAGAAGGTTTTTAATAAAAATTCGATTGTTTAGAACAATTTAGGGAGGGGTTGTAGATATGCCCCGATCATAATTTTTTAATAAAACTAATACTAATCATTCTACAATCATTTGAGCTTCAATGTACTTTGTGGTCTAGTTGAATTATAGAGCGGAAATTCGGGGCATAAATCACGGAGGTACACCCCCGCCCCCCAGCGCAAATAAAACGGTTCTTAACCCTTGCACCAATTTTACCAAAACTTGGGGGTCCAAAACATTTATGTTTAAAGGCATTCAAAATGTTGGGTCAAGGGGTTATTTTATTCTTAAATTTTGGTAAGTTTATGGATTTATTTAGAATCAAGAAAAATAAATTTATGATTTCGAAATTTTAATAATAAAAAGAATAATCATTATTTAAATATTTTTAAAAGGGAAAATAAATTGATAAATCTTTAATTACGAGGACCATTGTGATATTCTTCGAAGAAAATTATATCTTATATCGTCGGCTTACTGCAAAAACTGACCAAGTCAGTTTCGAGGTCACGATAAACGTTGTTGTTTAAGTTCGCTCAGTATTTTTAAAAAATTTAAAAATTAGCAAAAGCCCTAATAATAAGTATTGTCAAAGTTTCATTTTCCTAAAACAAAAATTAAAACTTTTAAAAAGCTGATTTTTCACAAAATATTAAACATTCAATTTCATTTATCTAGAAACTCTGTTTTTTGACTTGGTCAGTTTTTGCAGTTAGCCGACGATATATATAAATTTATGTGATTGGTATTGACAAATTTTTTGCATTTCTTTCTTCATTTTTTACCCACAAATTTGTGGGTTTCTGAAAATATTTTCTTCATTTTTTATCCACAAATTTGTGGGTAAACCGGTGAAAGGGTTAATAAAAATTCCAATGTTTAGAACAAGTAAAAACTGTACAATTTCACAATCTTTTAAACTTTTTTAAAACCATCTTGGAGGTTCAAACGATGGTAATAGAAGCTCGAACGATTGGTATTAATTTTATTAAAAAATCACAATGGGGGAGCTAGCATTTCTACAACCCTTCCTAAAATTTTTCTAAACAATGGAACTTTTATTAAAAACCTTGGAAGCTCAAAACGATTGATCCCAATTTTATTAAAAAATTTTGGGGGGGTCATTTCTATTGTCTGGCGAATAACTTTGCAGTGAGTCATTGAAGGTCAAAAATTTGATACTAATTTCATCAAAAAAGTCACAATTGGTGAGGGGGTAAGAAAACATGTAAGCAATGCGGATCTGATAAAAGTATTTTGTAATTGTGGGCATTATAATTGCAAGTAAATCACAAACTTGAGATAAAATTGATTTAGTTTCTTAAAACTTCGTGTATAAATTTTATTTATTTTTATCCAAATAAACCAATTTCAAGAGTAAAAATTGAACTCTTTTCTTTATCAAATCTTTATTCTTATCATAGTAATATCATAATACTTTTATTATTTTCTGAATTCAATTATTTGAATTGGTTATTTATTTATAACAAGCGTAAAATGTGCTGTGAGCACATCATTAAATTCGTGCTTTTCTACCACCTTCATGTCGTTAATTGCAACATATTTATTTTCATTTTGAACAAATTATATTTGTGTCAATTTTTTCTTCTAAGAATACAAATTCAATGTGTAAATCGTAGAAATAATTAAATAGAATAAAATTTGGAACATAAAAAAAAAATTTAATATTATGTTTATTATAATAATTAGAGTCCGGATTTATATGCGGTAAAAACATCAATATAAGTATTTTATATGCGGTTAAAATTAGTCGATATATGCGGTAATATTGCTGAAATTTGGATAATATGCGGTTAAATGAAAACAAAGGAATATAATGCAAAATCGAAAGTTTTAGTATTGTACATGACATAAATAATATTTACATGTGACTAACAAAAATATTCGAACCCCCATGATAAATTTCAATAAACCGATCATATTTTGCTTATTTATAAAAAAATAAAGTTCTATGGGATTGAAATCCGGGGATTGGGGAGCTGGATGTAAAAGTTTTGGACACTAACAAAGCAAAAATTCTTGCACCAAACGAGATTTATGTTTGGGATCATTGTCTTGATAAAACTTAAAGACCTCCATCAAGTTAGCCCCCCTTTAATCGAATTTTTAACTTTTTCTTATGCCAAACGTTTGGTAATCGTTAGGTAAGCTTTGGTAGTTCGATTAAAAGTTTTGGTAGTGCTTTGTTTTTCGTAATTAATCAATCAAATTTTTTTGTCAAGTTAGCCCCCCTTCAATCGATTTTTTAACTTTTTTTTAGCTCATTTGATCGATTATAATACGCAGAGGTTTGGTACCCCAATAAAAAGTTTTGGTAGTTTCTAATTTGGTGGTAAATAATTAATTAAGTTGGAAGTTTACTTATACGCACGCGCTAAACTTCACGTGTATACAACAATAATTGTTTGTTGCCAATTTGGCCTAATTTAAACCATTTTTTAACCTTTTTTTAATGCCAAGCGATAGGTCATCATCATGAAAGGTTTATTAGTTCGATTAAAAGTTTTGGTAGTTCTTTGTTTTTTCGTAATTAGTTAACTAATCAAATTTTTTTTGTCAAGTTAGCCCCCTTCAATCGATTTTTCAACTTTTGTTTAGCTCATTTGATAGATTATAAGATGTAGAAGTATGGTAGCCCTATGAAAAGTTTTCGTAGTCACTAATTTGGTCAAATAATTAATTAATTTTGAAGTTTTACTTATGAAGTTTTACTTTACTTGTATAATGCATAGTTATAGTATATTTCACTTTAAATGAAATTAAAAAAAGTCATAGCATCAAATTACGTTGATATAAAAGCGTACGAACTATGTAATAAGATATGCTGTCGACCAAGCATATGCATTGCTAAAGGCTGGCGCGAGATTAAAATAATTAACCTTATCTCTATTATTATGTTTTGTTTATAGTTTGTACGTTTTTATATCAACGTAATTTGATGCTATGACTTTTTTTAATTTCATTTAAAGTGAAATATACTATACATTTTTCATGTTTGTTGTATAAATGATTCATCTTATTTACGATATATTTTTTTTGAGTCATCAAACATGAAAAATGAATAACTGCTTGCGCTGCACTCCAATTTGAATAATAAGCTATTACTGTATCCAGTGGCGTCTCGCGACGTCTGTTTGAAATCTTGATAAAGAATCACATCAGTATTGTTATTAATAAATTACATGGTTTCTCATTAACTCAACCAATCCTAAGCTCGTATTAAATTATCAGGTGATTTACAACATAATAATATGTACGTATATTTTAAATGTGGAATTCCCCTAAATGTGGATTTAAATATACCTACATTTGATTTTAAAACTTAAATTAAATTAATTAATTACGACCAAATTTGGCACTACCAAAACTCTTTATATGACTATACCAAACCTCTACACATTATAATCGATCAAATGAGCTAAAAAAGTTGAAAATCGTTTGAAGAGGGGCTAACTTGACAAAAAATTTGATTAGTTAATTAGGCAAAAACGAAAAAATACCAAAACTTTTAATCGGACTACCAAACCTTACGTATCAATTACCAATCGTTTGGCATTAAAAAAAAGTTACAAATGGTTTAAATTAGGCCAAATGGCAATAAATTATTATTGTTCTATGCACGTGAAATTTAGCGCATGCGCATAAGTAAACTTCCAACTTAATTAATTATTTACGACAAAATTCGGGACTACCAAAACTTTTTATAGGACTACCAAACCTCTACACATTATAATCGATCAAATGAGCTAAAAAAAAGTTGAAAAATCGATTGAAGGGGGGCTAACTTGACAAAAAAATTTGATTAGTTAATTACGAAAAAACAAAAAACTACCAAAACTTTTAATCGGACTACCAAACCTTACCTAACGATTACCAAGCGTTTGGCATAAGAAAAAGTTAAAAATTCGATTAAAGGGGGGCTAACTTGATGGAGGTAACTTAAAGCTATCTTTAATTCCCATTTGTATAGCACTTGGTAACAAATTATTATTTAAAATGCCCAAATGTTTATATTTATATTTATCCATAATTCCATCAATAAACACTGGTTTTTCTACAGCATTAGAAGAAATACAGGCCCAAACCATTACACCAAAGATTACACTTTGCCTGTGCTTAACTATACCACACAAATTTTATGGTTTAAATTTTGTATTTGGTCTCCTCCATACCATAGTTTGCCCATCTAAACCAAAAACATTATATTTACTCTCATCAGCAAATATTACATCATTCCAGCATGTATTTATTATCTTTGCATATACATAAATTCTTTTGCAAATCTCAAACTTTTTTTTCTATTAACTTCACTAATAAAATTATATTACAAAGTTCTCGGTTTGTAATATAATCAATTTCGAGGGGAAGAAATTTTCCATTCACTAATAAAAGGTTTTTTACGAGCTACTCGAGCATTGTATCCGTTTTTTCTAAGAATCCTTATAATAGTCTGTTCGTGAACGTCTTCCCATTTCTTGCAGAACCTCTGTTTTTAATTTTGGAGCACTAATTCTAGGATTTTTTATTACTTTTCGTAAAATTTGTTTTTCATCTCTAATACTTACTATCTTTGGACGGCCACTTTGAAGCTTAGACTCAATTCGATCATCATTTTTATAACGTCTTATTATATCACCCACTGTACTCTTACTTAAATTTAATAATTTTACAATTTCGTTGTAAGATTTACCCTTTTCGTGATGAAAAATCACCAATTGGCGCAAATGAAAACTTGTATTTTTACTTTTACGTCCCATTGTAGTTGCACATTAAATTTTGTAATTAAAACTGATATGTATCTTACCTGTGACCTTGTTAAAGTGCAGAATTGATCATTTTTATTATTACTAAATTCCATGAATGCATTTATCACAAATTTGCTTGGTTGGGTCGAATATTTATGTTGCATTAAAATAGAGCATTACTTAATTTAATCTCACTCATTTTGTTTAGTTTGCGAATTATATCAAAAAAAATCTTATTTTGGCCGACCATAACATTTACTTTATTACACAAAATTAATATTTTTATAAACAAGCAAAATATAAACGGTTTATTGAAATTTATATGGGGGTTCGAATATTTTTGTTGGCCACTGTATATAATTATTAATTTAGGAATTCGCAGAAATATAAGTTATTGAAATTAACGTCGCCAAATTTTGGTGGTAATATTGGTAATGATGGTAATATTTTTCAGACCCCAATAAATAAGAAGTGACAATAAAATTTTTAATTTATTGATCTAAAAGGTTTCAGACGTGCTAATGCGTTATTTTTTTAAATAGAACATGTTGCAAGGGATAGAAATGGTCCAGAAAACGTGTACCCATAAATAAATGTGTTTGACAAGGTTGGATTTTGTACCACATTTTTAATATTAGGATTTTATTTGAAAAAACTTGCACTTACATAAATAACTAGCTGGCACAGTCGGCCTACCGGCCGCCTTTAACCATCTAGACCGTGTCGGATGTGGTTGTTTGGCCTTCGGCCTCAGGGAAATCGCAACCATACGTGTAGACCGTGGTTGTTCGGCCTCACTCCAAGCTTCTAAAGTAGCCTATGTTTTTCGTAGCGTTGTAAATAACTTCTACACCAAATTTGGTTAAGATTGATCAAATAGAAACGTAAAGCACGTGCACGCTTATTTGCATTGTCGATCGGTTGACAGCTTGACAGCATTCATTATTGTTTTTAAGTGGATTTTGAGTAGCCTGCCTTCCTTTAAGGAATCTCGATAATCCATTCATGCGCGTCCCTCTGGGACGCGCATGAATGGATTATCGAGATTCCTTAAAGGAAGGCAGGCTACTCAAAATCAACTTTCCTTTCCTTTGCGAATTTTTGCACTATTTCATTACAAAAACATACGCAGGGACCTACATAATAACTGTGCCAAATTTGGTTCCGATCGGTCGAACGGTCTAGGAGTCTATAGGGAACATACATACATCCATTTTTATATATCGCTGGCTGGCAAGAATAACGGCACAACTCAAAATTTGGCAAAATTGAGTTAACCATATAAATCGACAGCATTTGACCATATTTTATTGTTAATAATGACAGAATGCAAAATTTTAATAATCCGGCGCTAGTATGGCGGAAGTGTCGTTATGCATGCAATGTTACTACTTATTTATCATGAATAAAGACACTATTTCAGTTGCATCACTGATGTCAAGTGAATTGATGCTAATTTTTACGGTAAAACAGGCTTATTTTTAATTAATTACGTTTGTGTTGGTTAATTTGTTGTTAAATATCGGCTTATTTGGAATTAGGATCTATTCTAATCTATGCGCGTCCCATAGGGACGCGCATGAATGGTTTAACGAGATTGCAATATTTTATTTATTAATTACCTAGTCAAAATTAACAAAATCGATTGCAAACTTTAATTCTTTATGATTTATACAAGAATTACACAGTGTTTTGCAAAATCTTACTGTTGTCTTAAAACTTATACTTATTTTGTTATCAGGAATATAGACATTAAGTACAAATGGAAGGAATTTATGCATTTTTTATACTATTGAAAAATAATTTTCTTCAAATTTTTGAATGCCAATTGTAGCCATTGAAATTTTATAATTGTTAGTTAAATTTAAACAACTAAATTTTAAATAGCAGCGGAATTATACGAAATCGTATTAAGAAAAAAGTTTAAAAAGGCTCCCCTGACAAAAGTGCTTTTTTGAGTTGTGCCGTTGTTCTTGCCAGCCAGCGATATGTATATAGATTATTATAATGTAGGTGCAAGTTTTTTAAAATAAAATCCTAATGTTAAAAATGTGGTACAAAATCCAACCTTGTCAAACACATTTATTTATGGGTACACGTTTTCTGGACCATTTCTATCCCTTGCAACATGTTCCATTTAAAAAAAATAACGCATTACCACGTTGAAGATTGGTCAAATAGAAACGTAAAGCACGTGCACGCGTATTTGCATTGTCGATCGGTTGACAGCTTGACAGCATTCATTATTGTTTTTTAAGTTGATTTTAAGGAAGGCAGGCTACTCAAAATCAACTTTCCTTTACTTTGCGAATTTTTGCACTATTTCAATACAAAAACATGCGCAGGTACCTACATAATAACTGTGCCAAATTTGGTTCCGATCTATCAAACGGTTTAGGAGTCTATAGGGAACATACATACACACATACATCCATTTTTATATATATATAGATTAATCATAATAATGCCAAATATTGGCTATATATGCGGTTATGTGCGATTATATGGATAATAATTTTATATGCGGTAAAAATCCAAAATATTAAATTATATGCGAAATAAAACTTCGTATTTTGATTCATTTCGTAGAGAACGGTATAGATACTAAAAATTAGCTTTCTGTGATAGAGCAAATAAAACATATAAATCCGGACTCAAATAATTATAATTATATTCTCAGATTTTTAAATTAGATTTTTGTTTCAGGTTGCCAATGAAATTTGGGTGTGTGAAAAAGGAACAGTAACAAAATGGCAAGGCGATATCCTTAATTACAAGGATCATTTGAAATCCAAGATTACTAAAGAAATGGCGAAAGCTCAGATTCAAAAGAAATAATGAACTGTAAACCTTAGGTGAAATTTGTTTAGCAATAGATTGAATAAATTTTTTTCTCTTTTAGTTGCTGTCTAATTAATTTTAAATCGATAGGTGCTGGGCCTAAACAAAATGTTTGCATGTAAATATTTATAATTTATTGTTTTCAAAAAGAAGGTTAAATTTTGTAATGTTTTCAGACAAATAATTAAGAATTGAAGCTCTGTATAAAATTGTATCAATACCCAGCATTTAAAGTATTTAAATACATTATTTTATTAGGCTTTTAAATTATTATTAATAATTTATTATTGTGTTAAGAAGATTCCTTAACAAAATAATTGTACTGTTCATTTATACATTAAAATACACAAAGTTTTTTAATGTTAAAATTGGTATTAATTTATTTTTTTAGACATTAGAATGATCTTTTGTTATTTTATTGTTGATCATAATTTTTAAGTAGGTAAATGACATAATTTATTTTAAATTCCTAAAATTATTACTGTAGAATAACAAATGTGACTTATACGCAGCTTTAGTGCCTCACAATAAAAACTGTCAACTTGAAATCATTTGAATTCTTTGCTTTGAAAAATTGAAAATTATGTTTTTTTGTGCTTGTCCCAGGTTATTCAATCTTTTAGCTTAACTACTGTGAGCTTTTCATGAAGCGTACATTTTTAAAACCGGTCAAGCTGAAGTTTAAAATTAACATCATTTTTGATATCTTTGCAGATTGAGAAGATTTTCTGATTTCAATACCAGCTTGTTTTAATAATAAAGTAATTTGAAACCATTTGAACATTTTTTATTAATCCCAACCCAATATAAAATTAAATCCTTAATCCTAATAGCAGTCTTGGGGCATTCTAGGAAGTGGAAAACTACAGTTTTATCCTGGAATCGATCAAAGGTTAACCCGGTAAACATAAACACGTTAAAATATTCAAATCAAAAATATAATTTTATATCTTATAATACGTAAATGTTTTATAATAAAATATCAGATCACATAAATATCAACGACAGCTAAATAAGTTTCAGATCCACAAATTAATAACAGTTAACAACGAAGTGTGAAAAACACCATTTCACCTTAATTTTCGTAATTGATATTTCCAGTAACTGTTGACATTGCATTCTGTAATTTCGTGTTAGCTTCTTGAGTTAAAGCGGCTTCTCTTAAAAACTAAAAATTCTATAAGTTTGATGAACTACAAGATTAGAATACATACCAGCATGTGACTATCCATATCGGTCAAAGATTTATCGATCCAATTCATCAATTTATCTTTCTGTCCGAATTCGTACCGCGCAATCAGAGCCAGCTGCGTTACGGCTAAAGTTAAAGCTGCCGCTCTGGCTTCTAACAAACGCGGATCTAAAGGTGGATACATGCTACGTACCATGTCGTCAACCCTACCGGATATTTTCCGAGCACTCTAAAAAGTGGGTTTTAAAAAATGTTTATTCGAGAGTCCACATGTTTACCTCGACAAGTTGTGCCAACGAACTGGTGGACGTACGCAGTGGACCTATAGCCAAAGTGGTGAGACGTTCTGTTAGGGTACGACAAGTTTTCAAAACCGCGAGACAATGCGGAACAAGACCAGTTGCATCATCAATCCACTGTTCATCGGCTAGAATTTGTTCTAAATTTGGGTTTAACGTTACTTCGCCGAATTCTACTTCTTGGCGATCAGGTTCAATCAACATCACTTCAGGTCTAAGTATGAGAATTTTAAGTAAAAGTTTGAAAAGAACCGGACACTTACCTGCTGATTAAATCTTCATTATCGAATGGTGTGGCTTTGTAGTAGAACTTTTGTCTCTTACATATTACGATAAGTACGAGGAAAGCACTTACAAATATAGCAGATAATACTCCGATAGCTATGGCAGCTATCATTTCTGTATACTCGGGAGACATTCTAAAAAAAGTTTTTGATTTTTAATGATATTTTTATGTATTAAACCAAAATCCACCTACTTTAAATTATTGTTAGAATATTATTTACAATCATAATTGTGTATTACTATTAATTATTATGGGATTCGTTTACTAAAGCAACAAGTTGTTATTGAACTCTTGAATAACAATAAATTGTTGGAAAAAAGTTTTGATTTTGTTGCATGAAGCTTGAGAACATTGAAAAATATCCAACAAAGTCAATACTTTCTTCCAAAAAGCAATAAGTGGTAGCTAAACTTAACCGGATTTAAAGAAATTAGTAATTAAAAAATGATTAAATTTTTGAAGAAATTTTCTCGAAGATTCATGTTTCCCTATGTGAAAAAAATTGTGTAGTATGTGAATTAAAAATTGCAAATTTTATTGATATATTATATTATATAATTGATCATGGTTTACTCTTAAATAAAATGATAATAATGTATTTGAAAATTACTGAAGATTAATTTTATTACTCGTATAATCGTAAAATTCAATTACTAAATAAGGCTAAAACTGTTTTTTAGCACTGAAACTTGTAAGTCCTCGGTAGTATAGTGGTCAGTATCCCCGCCTGTCACGCGGGAGACCGGGGTTCGATTCCCCGCCGGGGAGGATTTTTTTGGAATAATTAAAAATTTTTATACTACCTTGTAAAGTAGACAACATAGGCGACGCATTTCTTTTGAAATTCCATGATACGAATTAGTTTTATATCAACTTACACCAAAACTTCTTTTGGTAAAAAAATTAGAAATAATTTTCGTCTAGTTTCTTCCTTCATGAGATGCTGAAACAATAATACAGATTTAATTTTTTTTAAATCACTAATTGCATGGTGTCCATAATTGGACCCCCTTCTGCAATAAGGAACCAATCATTTTGATGCTTTCCATTATACAAAAGAGAACCAGAATATAAATCCATTTTAAAGGCATTTATTGAGCATGTGAACCAACGTTTTGTTATGTGTTTTGCTAGATACTGAAACCTTTAAACGCCGATTACTCAGAATGGTGTTTTGTTGGTTGGTTCCCTATTGCAGAAGGGGGTCCAATTGCTTAAGAACGATTTTTGAAAACTTTGACTTCTCCATAATATAAGGATACGTAAGATTTTTGAGACTTTATGTATAGTCCAGGCAAGGAAGATTTTTAGTTTGCAAAAAATCCGGGCAAGCTGAATTTTGGCAGAGATGTACATTGGAGTGTTCTAATGAACCCCCCAACAATCCCATAAAATCCCACGCCGGCGTCCCCCAAAATCGGGGGTTTTAGCTCCCCCAACGCGATTTTTTGCCGATAACTCGCTTATTTATGCTTGTATGATAAATTATGATCAGACCATAATTGAAGAGCATTAAATTCTCTATAAAATAGTTTTTTTTCATATTTTTCCATGGCACACTAATACTTAAAATATTGACCGAAAACACGACCCACCCTTAACATGGCACAATATTGATTCGTTGCAGGGAGAGAAATGTTTTCGGGCACGGGAAATGCTTTTAATAATAAATTAATTGAAATTGTGGCCAAGGTTGGAAAATGAAGAGAAAAATAAGTTTTTTCAAAATTTGCCCAAGTTATAGTATCTTCCAAGTAACGAAACCGAAATTTTGGGTTGGGCTTACAGAAGGTCCGGGCAAGCTGAAATTTGACAAAGATGTATATTGAATTGTTCTAATAAACCCCCAAAATGTCTCATAAAAATCCCAAGCCGGCGTTCCCTTAAATGAGGATTTTAGCCCCCTAAGTGCGGTGTTTCGCCTATAGCTCACGTATTTTTACTTTTACGAAAAATTGCCTATTACAGTATGTATTGTAGTACTACCTACTGCAGCGCCACAAGTTATAGAGAATTTTATGTTCTTCAACTTTGCTTAATGGTAATTTTTCGTTCTAGTGCTGGCGCTCAGCAACTATTCAACTTAGAGAAAAATACCTTAGATAGAAGTTGTAGTAAATTTTATTCTCTATAAGATTTATAGAAGACATTTTCGTCCTAAAGTCAACTGGTAAGGAAATATTGCGAAGAAACATTTTGTTTTCGCCATTTTTTTTTAAATGGCGGCACTTCCGGGCGGTCGCCGAGGTCGCCAACCGGGATTTTTTATTAGGGCCCCAAACCTTAAAACATATCCAAAAATCAGAACCCCCTGACCATTTTTAGGAAACTCTTCTTTTCATGATTTTGTAGAAAACCGTGCTAGCGGTCTATTTTCAATCCCACTCGATTATTCCAATGTAATCAAATGGAACGTTCTCCTTTTGTTTTCGCTGCCACCATCCGATCTTTGGTACTGGGAGATCGACAGAACCCTTTGATGATTACTTACTCGATTGCTTAATTTGTAGCGGAAGCGGCTTCCTGCTGAGGTCGTAGAGAATTAGGTATGACAACGACTTTACTCACAGAGACAAAATACCACAACAGAGTTCCTGGCATAAATTAGTTTATTAAATACCCAATAAATTTATGAACGTACAATAACTTAATTACTAACAATATGACATGTACCAACTAGTAACCATTAAATTAGATTCAGGTGTCAATATTAAAACTTTTAAATACCTTTTTGAATGAAAATAGGTGAGGATCCCTCTACCTGAACTTAACAGTGGTGTCCCTTGACTCTTTTATTGGGATGTGATAGAATAGCGGTCGTGGTCACTTTCATTTATATTCGCGCACTGACTGATATCTGACAATTAATACTATGTTCTCTCTTAATAGTTGACCGTCCTGACTTATTAATCTTCTAACTCAATCTTAACAATTAATTGAATGATTAAATTTTTCAACTTGATATCTTTTCCCGGACTCGTTCTGAACTTAACTTTTAACTAACCGAACTTGTTAATCACTGACTCTTTAACTCTCTTCCTGACTAACCGACTTTCTAATCTTTTTTTCTAACTCTGACTGATGTCTCTAACTGTTTTTCTAACTAACTACCTTTTTTTTCTCACTGACTGTCTAACTATAGCTGTATTCTTTTTACCTATTTTAAGTGAGATGTACTGAGATACTCAGTTGACTCAGTTAAAAGTGTGTTCTTTTTACCGTTGTACATTCGTCAAACGAATGTGCCGTGCCGTGCCGAATTGAGTTTTAACTGAGAAAATTACCTCCCACCCTAACCCAACTGATCTTGCTATTTCGAAGTGTTACAACTGAGATAAAGTGGGAAATAGCTCGGATTGGTCGATTTAAAAAAGATAACGATGACGTTATCTTTTTTAAATCGACGAAAGATCGTTATTGTGCTTGCAGTGTGGTTAAATCGTAGTTGTTGTCGTAAATTTGGAGATTTTGAGAGAGAATTTTGAGAAATACTTCGGTCTCGTAATAAACATTTGGTAATTTATTTAATTTAATATTATGTATTTATTTTTTTACGTATAACTTTTTGTAGAAATAAATGGAAACCGAGAAACGAGTCATGTGGACTCATGAGGAAACGCTAGCGCTAATTGCTAGCGTCGAGGTATACAAGGATCACTTAAACCACGTTACCAAACGACGCCAAGTTTGGAGTAACGTGAGTAACGACTTGATTAGTCAACAATTTGTTTTCTCCGAAGAAAATTGTAGAAAAAAATGGTTAAATTTGGTCAGGACGTACAAATCTTGTAAAGATGCCAAGGGTAAAACGGGTAGGGGACCTACTCGTTTTGTGTTCTTCGATAAAATGGAGGACATACTTGGTATGGAACCAAATTTCTCTTCGCCACATTCTCTAAATGTTGGCGAAGCCTTTGAACCACTACCAAGTATTGCCTCTTCATATTCAATGGCAATGTTACCATTGCACAATGAAGAAATGATCGAAGTTGAAAATTTTCAAACGAACACTAAAATTTATTAAATTAATCTTGTATATATTTGAATAAAAAATAAAATTATAATAATAAACAACAGAACGGAAGAACAATTTTTAAATGTAGTTACATGTTAAATTTCTAAATACTTCCTCTCTTCGTGTCATTCCCTCTTCCCACAAAATACATCGATAAATCTTTTATTGTTATCGACAACACCCTTTATCTGTTTCTAACGGTGTAACTGAACTCCTTGATTTTGACTCTAACATTCCTATTTATGAGATTTTCATGTCTAAGGCCCAGTTGTTCAGTTTCGGGTTATCTTTTAACCTCGGTTATTTTCCATAGAAATGATTGTTTCAAGAATTGTTTCCATGGAAAATAAATTCAGGTTAGAAGATAACCTAATACTGAACAACTGGCCCTAAGTGGGGCAGTAAAATCCGTATGTGAATTATCAGTTTATGCTCCCGTGGTGGAGGCTTTTAATTCTATACAATTATCTCGAATAGGCAGCTGCCTTCGGGGATGTGAGAAACTAACTTTCCTCTTGTTATGAAATTCTTTTACATTTTGACTAAAAATAAATGTTCATTGTAATCGTATGCAGGTGAATATCGATCTAATGAAGCAAATTGCAAGCGGTAGCAATAACTTCCCATAAAAATGTCAAGAGTTTTCTCGTGTAAAGCACCAATTCGGCAAAGCGCTTTTGCTTTACTCTTATAATAATTCCGCGGCTTCCCTTTTTAAAACATCTTTAGAATTCTAAGACATATTTATCATACAGCTGTTTTGCAATGGTTACTTGTCGGTGCGTTTGTTATTTTTAAATTGTGCAAGCGTAAGGCAGGGAGCCCACCGTTCGGCTAGCCTTGCGTTTGCACTCATTACGTTATCAACTAAGACTTAATTAAATTTAATAATTTTAACCTTTAGTTTTTAAATTGACCTATCCAACTTTTATTTTATTTTATTAATTTTATTCAACTTATTTTAATTTCCAATAAATCACATTAGCGGGAGTCAACCTAGGTTGAGATGGCACATTCGCCTCTCCCAAAATAAAGAGGGAGGGGTCACTTAGTACCCCTTCGTCCTTTTCGCTTATAAATATTGTGTACGTCCATTACCGCGATTAGTTGGTTTCGACAGTAGACGCCGTACCCTTGATCCTCTTCCCGCAATGGAAACAGCTGACGCACGATGCATACCGCTCCCGGGCGTACCTCTTGAAACATTCATAGCAAATGCGATGTTTGCATCCGGTAGGGCACACGTTGGCTAACTCCATCCGCTGTCCGCACGCTTCGCACGGCGCGATCATCTCGAACGGAATTCCCCTGAACCTGGCGTCTAGGGTGGCCCAGTCTATTAAACAATCAATGTACACTTAAAATATGGACAGCGATTCTAACATTTAACTCAACAATCTAATCCAATGTGAAATGAGAACAAATTTTAATTACTGTTTCTCAGGCAGGAACTATAGTGTCTCTAGCTATAATCGCGCTGTCGACAAGTTTTAATGCCTTAGATGTGAGTTACAATCTACAAGTTTAATTAATGAGGAAGCACAATTTTCCAGCAATAATTCTTATGAATTAACATCGAAATTACAAAAAAAAATCTAACAGTCTATACATCTTTCTAAACATACCTATTCCGTACCGCGGGTATATATCGACAATCGATAAGCCGTCATTGCCATTGTTTCCATAATAAGGAGTATGGACAACACACAAAAAAAAATAAAATGTTCTTAAAATATTGATATTACTTGATAAATTTTTTTGCTCGAAGCACTAGCTGTACTAATCAACAATCGGGGTGTTTCTTAGTCGTTCTTTCTTCTACACTGACGAATTTCTTTTACTCTGGTGGCTTATTTATGGGGTGCAATTCTGCCCCTTCCTTGGGCTCTTCGAGAGTGGATCTCACCTTCCAACAATTACAGACAAGTTTCCTTAATTTGTCAAATCTTCTTTTCTCCCTGAAGGGATTACCCACGGGGTTGCCTTGACAATACCTTAAATATACCTGGATTATTCCAAATCCCGTTAGTAGCAACATCTTACTGGTCTTAGGTCGGCTGGTTTAATGTTCGTGACACCTGCGTCTAACAGGTCTTTACAACACTCGAGGGTTATATTAGGTAATTGAATGGGATTGTTAATAATGGACGTCATGGGCCGCTCTGCATTCAATACATTCACGTTGTCTATTCGTAAGGTGCATTTGGGATTAGGTGTGATTACCGTAGATTCTTTCACCGTCACGTACACTTTTTCTGCATCAGGGCAGGACTCTACAACTTGCATGGGGTTAGCTACAAAAACTAACCATCTTCCGCTGTTTAATTTTTGCACTTTAGATCGATCCGATTTCAATAGTAGCTTGTTTTCTTGGCAAATTTCGAAATGATTTGACTGGATGATTTGCTGTATTTCGCACATAGAGTCTGGCGCGACGCTATGTATGACTGGCGTATCGCATATTCTTAAGTCTTTTGTTACTTTCGTGCATTTTTCTGGCACAAAGAATTGAAGATTGTCTTCTGAAATTGCTAGATATTTCTATTTTGCGTTTATAGTTATGAAGACGTCGGGCGTTGTTGTCCTCGCTGGTAAAGAATAAACGTGATAATAAGCGAAGGTGTGCTGACTCACAAGGGGAATAAAATAAAACCTTGTTGATTAGTCAGTTTGAATATAGATTACTAGAATCAGGTATCTTTAGAATTCACTTACTACTATGTGCTACTATCTTTTATTAATCAGCCAGTAGCTCTAACATTTTTCCATATCTATAACTGCTATAACTAAACATATCTAATTAGAGCGTCTACACACGATCCAATCTGGTCGGGCCGACAAGCTGTCCTACACGTGAGTTGAACAAGGACACAATAGCCGCATCCTTATTCAACTCATATGTAGGACAGCCGGTCGGCCCGACCAGATTGAATCGTGTGTAGACCCTATAACTCTTAATTATTGTGTACATATAAAATAAAACTTCTCTGCCTTTTTCCTACTCTACGAGTATTGTTACAATACTAATTTTTATTTTTAATTAAATCCTACATGAGTTCATTCCTTTTTCTTTCTTTTTGTGAGGGCTGAGTAGCACTTAAGTTTTTTTTTATCAGGGTGATTTATTGTCCCTTTCAATATCACTCTACCGCCGGATTACGTTTTAGGTGCACTTACCCTTGTTCTGAGGGGCGGAGGTAAATGTGCCACCAAATGTACCTGACCAGAAAAGGGTACCGGTAAATGTGCCACCGACCAAAAGGGTTCTTTAAATAAACACAGGTATTTGTGCCACTAACAGTGAAAAAATTAAATTTTTTTTGCCTTCGAATTTTGGGGTGTGCATTCGATAAGGCTGTAGGCCAGCTCGGCAAATGGTCAGATATTTAATCCGGGTCCAAATTTTCTACCTGGAAATACATAGACCAACTCGGCAAAATAATAAATTTTGGCTTGGCCAGAACTGCGAGCATCAAAAAACCTACCCTCCGATGCTCCGCATCTCCGGGCGGTTTTTCGTGCTCCGAGCCGCTACGCGGCGGGCGCTAAACATACGAGAAGCGCGACAGATCAAGGAAACCGGGATAAATGCAACCGGGATGTGAGAGACCCTCGAAATAGCATTAAAAAGTATAGTTGCGCTATGGGGCAGTAAACTTTTACGTTTCACCCCCAAAAAATCGTGTAAAATCAAAAAATAATCGATGTTACATGTAGGAGATGCATCAGGTAGATGCCGTTTTCTCCGGTGGCACAAATACCTGTGTACTTTTAATATCCTAAATTCGTAGCAGGTAGAATAACATTACTGGTGGCACATTTACCTCCGCCCGTTCTGAGTAGGTCAACTCGGCAAAAGGTACAAGGGATAGGTTAATCCTACCGGTCAACTGGGCAAATGAAAACCAGAGGCCGTTTTAATTATGGGTCAGCTCGGCAAACGCGCTGAATAATGCTATTTCGAGGGTCTCTCACATCCCGGTTGCATTTATCCCGGTTTCCTTGATCTGTCGTGCCTCTCGTATGTTTAGCGCCCGCCGCGTAGCGGCTCGGAGCACGAAAAACCGCCCGGAGATGCGGAGCATCGGAGGATAGGTTTTTTGATGCTCACAGTTCTGGCCAAGCCAAAATTTATTACTTTGCCGAGTTGGTCTATGTATTTCCAGGTAGAAAATTTGGACCCGGATTAAATATCTGACCATTTGCCGAGCTGACCTACACCCATCATTGTTAACTGGGTTTTACCTGCAAGGTGGCCTTTTCTTTTCAGGTGTAATTTCGCACGGTCTTGTCTTGTCAATCTTTGTTTCAGCTATACCGCCCTTGATAAGTTCATTGATTAATTTCGTTTTTATTATATTAGCACTGATATTAAGTCTTTGGTTGGATGAGATATTGGCTCAATTTGACATGGATCACCTAGACGAGGCAACCATCAATTCCTTATATGAATTAATAATTAATTATATAGACGTCTTTAAAGAGCCTCTAACTAGCGTACATGGAGTGAAACACCGAATTATCACTGAAAATGTTGATTTCGAGGATGTTGTAAAAATATTTTAAGTGTTTTTAATTTTTTTAATGAGTTATATGATAACAATATAGCTGAAATAGAAATTTGTTTAAAAATATTTTGCCGAAAAACATAATTTTCACTCCTTCATAAAAAATTTCAACTTCAGACGAAGCATTTGGTGAGAAGCTCAGGGTTCCGAGAAACGTTTTTTAGTATGTTCAAGTACGAACAAGTACCTAACGAAATCCGTCGAAAAATCGCAGAAACCCGATTTTGTTTTTTTTTTTTCGCAATTTTCTTACACTATAACGTAACAAAAGATTAAAATTCCGCCCATAAATAACTGATTTATTCGCGAACGAAACTAAAATATCGGGGCACCTATCGGAATCTTTTTTTAGAATTTTTTTAATTAAATTAATTGGCCAAAAACGGCGGAAGATAGATCTACGACCTAGGTATTTTTCCGTAAACGTAAATCTAAACTCAAAAGAATAATATCGAAATTAAAATTTGGATGGAAAAACGGAGTGTTGGAGGTCCGTTGATGAAAACTTTGCGCCCCCCTAAAACAAAAATGGGGTCCATTTTTTCGACTTTTTCGATTGTTTTTGGTTTATCTACTACTTAACCTACGCGCTTGCAAAATTTCAACATTCTAAATGGTGTGGAAGTGGGAAATCATTTCCGGTTACGGAATTTGAGCTTAATTATTGTATACCGACCGATATAGCAATTATTCATGTAAAATATATAATTTTAATTTACCTTAATATAGATATTCAAATAGATAAACTTTATTTTTTTAAATTTTCTTGATAAAATACACTAAAATTTTGTAAAATTTTGACTTTGACATTAAAGACGTTTGAAGAGGGTTATAAATTTTGATCACTTCAGAATTTCATTTTTCGCTGCCTACAACAGGGGTGAACAAACTTTTCAAGGAGAAGTAGAAATCGGGTTTTCTTGGTCTCCAAATGCTTGACAAATTTGTTAAAAATTTGATTTCTACATCTGTATATTATTTTATACTTAACTACCAAGTTTGGTCTATTCACGATCACTTTCGAGGTTTTGATCAAAAATCACGTCTAAGTACTGTACCAAGGATACCTACTTTATTATTATAGTACTTTAGCAAGATGGTATATGCTGAAAAACATGTTCCTCAACTTGGATTCGAACCCAGACGTATTAGCTGTGAATACGCGCGCTCAACCAACTGCGCTGCCGAGGCGATTAGTTTAAGTAGCGCGGAACTTCTATTTATCGTGAACTAATTCTAGGACCGCTACAGTACCCTCCCTTTACAAAGCCTTTATCTACCTAACAAAATTTAGCTACCAGGATCTGGTTGACATTTTAAATTGCAAAATTTGAACACAATTTTAATTCTGTTATCCACTTAGGGGTCATCCATTAATTACGTAAGGGTTTTTTTTTTTGGGGGAAGCAGAAATAGAAATAGAAGTGCCTGAAAATAAGGAAAATATTGTCACTGACGCTGGTGATGTTGTCTCTTTATTCCGCATATACAATCTATATCGGAATGGCTAGCTCCTACATGGACTGACCTTTAATTTAATTTCAAATTTTTTGTATTAATTTTTTTATGTAATTAATTATCTATATAATTTTCACTTTATTCACTAATTATCAAAATAAATACTAAAAATGGCTGGCACGATACTTTTTTTAAGATAAATACTATTTCACGATTGACTTCTACTGCTCTTGTGTTCTTCAGTCCATGTCTAATACTGTGTATCTTAGTTTTATTTAATCTGATAAGTTGGTATTACAACTTATCGGTTTAATCTCTTGAGTGGATGGTGATGTCCTTTATCTTCGGTCAGTCAGGTCAGAGCCGGCCTTAGTGTTACCTGTGTTCTTATATTCCTTCAGGGCCGGCCTAAGTGTTACCTGTGTTCTTCTATTTCTTACATCTATATTAACTTTTATCTATGTAAATAAAATTTAATTTAAATTTTTGTATTATTATCTATGTATATAATATATTATTATTCATATTTTATAAATATAAGGGGTGAAGACGGGGGGGGTCAAAATTAATTTTCTTTTAAATAATCCTTACGGAAGATTTGGGGGGGGTTGCCACAATCTTACGTACCCTTACGTGGGGGGGTCAAAAATTGCAAAAATCATCCTTACGTAATTAATGGACGGCCCCTTCCAGGAAAAATATTTTGATATTATAAAAAAAACTCTTAATATTACAGCAAAAAATTATTTTTAGGATATACTATTATAAAAAATAAAATATTGTGTATGTAAACACATTTTTATTTATTTAATTACAGTGTAGAGTGTAGACAGTTCCGTAGCAAAGGTTTTTTTTGGAGGGGGGGGTCATAAAATCTGCTATAAGCTCTTGACTTATGATGACAAAAATAAACTCCGGCAAATATTTAAAAAAGTAATGTCTGAGGGTAGTTACCAATATACCTAAATAAACAATAATTACTGCTTCTTAAGGGTAGGGCACATGAGCCCCCCCCCCGTCACTTCTTTAAAAGTAATATCATTTCTTCTTCTACACCTCTTCCAGAAGTAATTTAGAAAACCTCAACTGCTGTGTTAAAATTTGAAACAACCCCTCAGTGATAAAATATGGTTTTAAACCCATACCTTTACCCATACTAAAACATTATATCATAAAAGTTTGTGACACCCTGTATAAAAATGTTTTTGTTTCTATTTTTATTATATAAACTAGCTGACCCGGCAGACGTTGTCCTGCCCAAATTTCTTATATTTGCCTACATGTATTTTTTAGATCCAATCCGCATAATGACCTTGCGACTTATTTGGTCGTCGCAAATACCAAACGTATTACAATTAATTCGTTGACATCAATGTTTTTCGCAGCCAATATAGCACATTCGCTCAACCAAATATGGTTTTTGTAATTTTGAGCAATGTTTGGGAACCTCATTTTCACGAACCATATCAATCGATATGAATAGTAGTTCATTGAACTGACTTTTTTGTTCGTTTCAGCGCCTGTAAGCGGATTTACCATCTTGTGCGAGAAATCATAACAGTCTTTACCTTGCCAAAATATGATGGGATATTGTAACGCATCATATGATCGGTGCGTTTCGTACACACGCTGCAGCTGATCGTTTCGCCGTTGCAGAACGATATCACGTGATTCCAAATTTTCTCCAACGACGACAATGGCGACATCATCAATTGTTGGCGCATTGAAACGTCTTGCGTGTTCTCCCGCAGGCGTCCTATCGGCTCTGATTACAATTTTGTGATTATCAGTTGGCATGCGGTCCAGTGCGGTTTTAAACAATGCAATCAATTCATTGTGTTGATGAAAAAAAGTTTGATGTCGTTGTTCCACGATTGGTCTTTTCACCGAACTGTTGTGTGCACAACGTTGATCTACTTCTTGTGGTGAATTTCCCATGAAAAAAATCTGCAGAAATTTAAAGCCTGCATCCGGAGGCGGCAATAGCGAACCTGCTCGATGATATATTTGTCCTTGAATCTGTAAATGTTAATGTATGTTAATAGTGTTGTTGTCAAATAATGTTTAAATAAGATTGTGTAATAATTACCTTGAAAGTGGGCATGAAATTGTCCCGCACCAGATTTGTTGCGCCAAATGAAGTCATTTGGAAACAACTGTTGTATTTCTGAATTTGTGTTAGGAAATGTGTGGAATTTGTGCTTGCTCCAGAAACCAATGAGCGCAATGGTTCTGGTGGGGGGACCAATGGCGCCAATTTGACTTTTCCACTTGCGCAACACAATCCAGGGGCTTCAGTTTTGTATTTCAATGCCTTACAATGTGGGCACACAACGCTCATGGATCCAATAGCAACGGATTGGTCTGCACCGTAATCAATTGTTACGTTGTAACGGAAAGCAGCTCGATGAGTATTCAACGCAACATTTCTTGGCCTTCTTGCACTATTCCGTTCAATTTCATTTTCCTCGCGTTGCACTGCAGTTCGATTATTTCGAATATATCTTTGGGTTGCAGCATTGCGAGTTCTGCGACCTAAATTACTCCGTCTTATTTGCGGCATTCTGTTCGTTTTAATTATCAATATTATTTTGAGCGTTTTAAATCTTTTGGTTTTATTTTACTCCATGCAATGAAGTATATCTTATATAGCTACATGCCAGTTAGAAATATTACCAACCAAAATTTGATTCTTTAAGTTGGTGAGTGACTGTTCCTGTCGAATCAAAAAAGCACTTTCAGTTTTTCATAAGGTGACCCGACAGACGAATTGAATTAAAGCAATTACCTCACCCTGGGAGAACCGCCTACGCGAGGTAAATTTTTGCAAAATGCTTTTTCCTTATTTGCTTTTTTTCTAAATCACCCCAGTATTGAGGCGAACAAAACAAAAATACGTTATCAAACCTCACTATGTGACAGAGCCGTACTAACGGTTATCGTGTCGCCAATCAAAACCTAATAACCAAATTACAAATTAATTTAAAAAAAAATAACAAACCTTGTAATGCTACACCGGCACCGGCTCAATAGATAGCGCTACTAAATAAATTGACAGGCGTAATATATTAATTTATTCGTGGTTTTCATTTGGTTTTAAAGTAATTTTTTTATGACTTCCAAATTAGAGCCGCCATCTGTTGATCACTTATTTAACTAAAATGAACTTTCAGTTTTACCCGAATTTTCCAATTTCCGAACAACTTTTCCAGCATTTCATTACCTAACAACCTTATTCGGAGTATATATTACGAACATTAAAAAAAAAATAACAAAATCGGTCCAAGTCGCCACTGTAGATAAAAAATCATAGTATAGATGAAAAAATAGTATTGTTCATCGGCGCAATAACGATGAACCATTTTTGAACCAACGCATAACTGATTCACTTTGTGGTACAAAGTGAACAAAAGCTACGATTCACAATCTATTCTGTGCAGCTTATATAGACCTTTTGCAATGTCTTTATAAGTTACTTGCAGCCTTCTCGATGCAGTCCAACTTTCCGGGGAAACTTTTTCAATTTTTTATTACGTAAAAACCGTCTTAGACTATTACAATTTAAAAAGAAATTAACAAAATGGTTTTCACTATAGAAATAAAGTAGGTACTTTAATTACCTACCTACTTCTGTAGGTACTTAAGGTCGCGCCTCCTATTGACGGTATAAAAAGCACTTTCAATTTTTCCCGAATTTTCCAACTTCCCGGGCAACTTTTCCAATTTTTTTTTACGTAAGAACCATCTACGGACTATTACAAACACTTTTTAAAAAGAAATTAACAAAATCGGTCCAGCCGTTATCAAGTGATGCCTTGACAATGGTTTTCACTATAGAAATAAAGTAGGTACTTTAATTACCTACCTACTTCTGTAGGTACTTAAGGTCGCGCCTCCTATTGACGGTATAAAAAGCACTTTCAATTTTTCGCGAATTTTCCAACTTCCCGGGCAACTTTTCCAATTTTTTTTTACGTAAGAACCATCTACGGACTATTACAAACACTTTTTAAAAAAAATTAACAAAATCGGTCCAGCCGTTATCATGTGATGCCGTGACAAAGGTTTTCACATTCATTTTTATTTATATAGATAAAGAACTTTCATTGTTTGTCTTGGACGATCTTCTTTTTTGTGATTTCATGATTAATCCTATAGTCTATCCGTTTTCTACACGTTTACACTGCCGAAATTTTATTTGCGATTGATGACTCACAAATTTTTTTTCTAAAAGTTTCTGACAAATTAAAAAAATTTGTATAAGATAAATTGCTATTTGATAAAAAATAGTATATTATTCTCCTCGCCACGTTAGAGCTTTTTGCCGTCACGGATGAAATTGTCACAAGGCGCTTGCGCCGAGTGACGTAATTACATCCGTGACGGTAAAAAGCTCTAACGAGGCGAGGAAAAATAATATATTTTATCGCAATCTCTTTCAGTAAGAACCAAAATACAATAAATAAACAAATTTGGAGGAAGTACAATTAAAAACAGACATAATTAAAATATTGCAATAACTTATAAAAATATAAGTGCATAAAAGTAGTAACCTTGTAAGAAAAACCATAATATGTACAAATATTACATCATACGGGGAATACCCTACTAAGAATTTCGCGGTGTTAGTTACATTATGCAAACCAAACGTTAAATTTTATTTATAAATTTGCAGAATATCCCAATCATGTTTTGAACTGTTTACGATTAATGCAAAAAAATACTATCGCTTTTAAAAAACCAACGTAGTAATTGAAATTTACTTTAATTAAAGATATATTGATCACGTTAATTCAAAAGCAAATATAAATAAAAATTGCAAAGTGAACATTAAAATCTCCCTAGACGAGTTAATAAGCTCTAGACAACAATTATTTATACCAACAGATAGCCGGGTAGGAACACCTGCTTACGCATAGTCTGTGGAGGCGTTATCTGCTAACTTACTGAACGAGTTGCGATAAAATACTTTTTTTCCACTACTAGACATATAGGCCAGCGTTTCCCAAAGTGTGGGTCGCGACCCGGCACCGGGTCGCAGAAAAATTCTGCTGGGTCGCGGCAAAAATTGTAAACAAAGTTTACTTCAATTACTACAGTTTTAAATGAAGATAATGTTTTTTTAATTACTTATGTTTTTGTTATATAATTATTTTGCAATTTTTGTGTATGAAATAAACAAACAAATAACTTGATTTTTATTAAAAAATAAAATTTGTTTTGTAAATAAATGTTTTTTTTTCATAAGGTGGTTCGCGAAACATTTTAAAACCTCGTACCGGGTCGCGGTCAAAAAAGTTTGGGAAACGCTGATATAGGCTATCATTTTTACTTAGGTTAGTCGATCAAGAAGTGACACGTTTTCAACTAGTGGTGAATAATTTTTCCATTATTAACCAAGGTTAATAATGAACAAAATGACATTTTTTGATAACTTGGCGACTATTTTAAAGAAAAATGTTGTTATTAAATGATTTAGAATAACCGAGAAATGCTAATTAATTGTATTTAAACTATTTAAAACGCTTTTTTAATACATTAATTTAATTTTAAAAATTCATTATAATCGAATTAAATGTGACAGCAAGTGACAGCGCCATCCATTGTTAATTTGACGAAGCGCGATTTATTTTATTTAATAACCTAAATTTGTCAACAACTGTCAAATCAACAAAACAAAACTGTCATTTGAAATAAATATTTTAAATTTGAAAATTTTTTTGTTAAAAAGAATTTTAAAAAATGGTAATAAATCTAGTAGTGGAAAAAATCGTATATAAACCACGGTTGTGAAGACCATTATTGCCTCCGCGCCTTACATTTGTAACAACTCTGGGTAGCGTTATTGTAATTTAATCCTTACAATGTCAACATGTAACAAAACGGAACCCCGTTTTGAATTAAAGGGTTTGATTCGGTCCTTTAGTACGATTTTGATACTGTTGTTGATAGCTGCCACCACTCAATTCTTTTGGATTTCACGGGTGTGACCACCTTGTGAATAAGGCCCGGAGGATAGAATTAAGAAAACCTCTAAATTGACTATCTTCCAACTTCACTGTACCTTGTTGGTTGATGTTTAAGTAACGTGCCTCTACTATTGTTTTGGAAGACGTAGGGAAACCCAGAGAAATAACTTACACAAACTAATTAAAGTCGATCGCTGGAGTAACGACCAATTAAAGATTTAACTTGGTATAATTGCATATATTGAACAACTAATTAAACCTTTTATAAGATTTATACAAAGTATTACAATTATATCACGATTTTACAAGTGAAAGAGATCCACACACATATAATACAAAAGAGAAATTGGTTACACGTATTATTTTAACTAAAAGTCACAATACCTATTTATAAAAAAAAATCCTGTGCTCTACGGGTAGTAAGGTTTGAGATGAATATCCTTATGGTAATCCCAATTGGTTACACTTATAGTTTTAACACAATCGTTTCGTTGACTGATTAAAAGTTAAAGACAAGTAAATTGATTTTAAAATATTGACCTTTTATCACTTTAATAATTTATTTATTCGCGTTTCTCGAACTGCCGACGAAAAAATATAATAATAATAATTTTTAATCTGACTATTTTCACTTAATTTAAAATGATTTTGACCGATTTTGTCGAGTTTTCGGTTAACTCTCAAATAAAATTCACCCGTTTGGTTTACTGCATCAAACGCGGAGTTTGAATCTGATGGATTCGTGGACTGTGCTTGAACTTTGTTTTAATTCGCGAACTGGGCTTGAACTTCCTCTTGATTCGCTCTCGGGGTATTTTATCAACTCGTCCCCGTTTTGAATATTAATATTACGCCTTCGATTTGAATTCATTGACCAATTGCGTGGTTGCTTTTTCCCTTAACTTTAAAAGAGGGTAGTCTTATAAATTGGATATTCTCAAAACTTACTTCCTTGCACGTGTGTGACTGATTCGGTTGGAATAGTGTAATTTTCCCACAGATTTTGTATTTCTTAATTTAAAACATAATTACTAAACTCGTTAAAACAAATGAGGCATTAGATTGGAAACGCCTTATGAAGAATTTTGAACATTTCTTAAAACTATTCTTTTTGGCGGTATACTGGCTAATCCCCCATTTCCTCACACGTGTGGGTCTTACTTAGAAAAATGACTTTGTTCCCACCGTTTGCATTGATTTAACTAAGCACCCTCATGGTGCCGTGCCGAGTTTTTTGTAAAACAGGTGTTTGCACCCTACATTTTGAATAAAAGCCAAAACTTTTAATAGTTAGATCAATGTACCGGGTGTTTAAATTTCTTTACCTAAATTATTTTTATAATATTATTCTTTATGCTAATTTATTACGACAAATTACTCATGTCGGAAGTTGTTTATACAAATTTAATATTTGTATCGTAATTATGAATAAAATGAACGGGAGGTTTGTTACATCACCCGCCGCTTTTAAAAAGATCAGTCGGGTTCTTAAGGACTCGACGGATCCTTTTAAAAAAAAATAAAACAAATCCGTTCTTCCGACATGGTAGTTTTGGGTTACTTTGGCCTTAAACCAAACAAAATTAAAATAAACAAGATTATAAACTTACTAATAATACAGAAAAATTGTAAAATGCGAATATAAATCTTAACCCAATGCTAATATTTCTGCGTCTTATAAGTTCCTGCGCACCACTATTGTTTATTTCTTTGCACTATATTGACTCGCGAAATTCACTAGTCGTCTTTTACGTTCATCTGAAGCACTAATGGTTCGGGGTATCACGCTAAGGATTTATCAGGTTGTTGATGTTGCCTTCTGGGTTGATTCTGTTCCATCCGATGTTGAGAATGCGATAAAAAGGGGGGGGTAGAATATTCGTGGAACCAAACTTGTTGCACGACAATTTCGACCTCCAAGCCTTCCATTACCTTCAAAATTTTTGCTGCCATTGCGTGGTTCGTTCTGTTGAACAACTGGTGACCTCCTACAAGTGTCACCTAGGCTGACCAATTACGGACCACAGCCCATTGTTCCGTCCAATGTATAGATACCATTCATCCAGATAAACCATTTTCCGTTGAACCCAAATTAATATGTGGTTCTATGTTTAATAATTAATTAACGTTGGCAAACCATTGCCTAACATGGTCAAACGTATTTAAGCCTGAGTGACATGACTTTCAAGTTCTGTCCTCCTATACATATACGCTGTATTCTTGGCATTCCATAAGAACTCACAAAGTGTGTGACTTCCATCGTCCATATCCATAAACAAAAATTTTCCTCTTGAGTTGACCTCACGCAGAGGAGTCGCTAAAATGTAGCTTCCTCCATCTTCGCAGTGGTACACCGAAGAAAACCTTGTTGCCTGACATCCCAGAGCGTGACTTATTTATGTTGCACTTTGTAATGCTTAAGATGTTCGCGTCCCGATAATAGAGTCACCATAATTATTTAAAAGTTTGTCGCACTATTATCGCCGCACTCTGTACATTAAGTTTACATTTTATTTGTTCAACACTTTTCCACAGTTCATTAAACACAAGTCGCTTCAATTAAATGTAAATCAAAATTCACACAAATCAAATTAATAGATATACAATGCATAAAATTTAAATCAATAAAAATATAAATACATAAAATACAATGAATTAATAAAAATACAATTAAAAAAAAAAAATCAATACAAATGAAATTAATACTAATAAGGTCACTAAAAATCGAATAATACAAAAATTATCGTCAATTAATTACAATATAATCAACACAAACCCAATAAGATAAAAAAAAATTGAAATCAAATTAATCAAAACACAACAATTAAAAAAAACAATGCAAGTATTTATTTATTATTTTAGTATCTTTATGCTTGAAATAATTTTAGCCATCGCTTGTGGATGATAAAATTGTTTCAAATAACCAATTCAAAATTTTGCCTCATGTCAAATGCCTGCATTTTCATGCAACCATTACGCATGTTGGCATAAATCGTCTTTATGACCGTAAATGAATTTAAATTTTTCAACCAAGAGAGTGTGGTACCCCGTGCTCTCTAGGTATCGACTCTCCATCTCTTCCGCTTGGTGTGAAACTTTCCTACGTAAACAATTAAATCCTACCATAAACCCTAATAAAACTGTTCTTCTATGCTTTTACTCCACTTATGTTCGTGACTATTTAAATTAGATTTCATTTACCTTTTTATTAAAATTTTTCCCAAATGTCAACTATCTCAACAGCCTCTCAATATTATTACTTCGACTTCGTGGCTTAATTCGCTCGAAATTCCCTTACCTTACAAGATTTTTGGTGACGGCCGGTTTGATTTCGTAAAACTTTTATGTTTTAAAAATATCCTATCCTTTACTACCCTTCCTTTCTGTCTATATTAAGACCCTAGACTTTCCTATTCAACCGTTCCTTTTGACGGCACCTATAATTACCACAATGGTCCTTGACCAACTACCCTACTTACATACTTTCTTTATCTCTAACCAATATCTTTTCCCTCAATCTAATCCTCTCGATTTACAAACCGGTCGTGTCCCACTATTTTACCTTGATCCTTGTATTTATATTATTTGCCTTTATCATTAGCTGTTTTCGTCTGTGTTTTTGGAAGTTAATTTGCCTAGTTAGGTCGTTTCTACTTAATTTTTTTTTCCACTTTGCCTGCTGCTTAAGTTCTATTTTTGGATACCATTTATTTACATAGTACCTGTCTAATAATCTTTCTTTAAATTACATACTTTCTCAATTTTCCTAAACTACTTAAAAAAAAATCCTTTATGTATATCCTTAATTAATTATATTAATTATATAGACTGTACATATTGTTGTCAAATTAATCGCCTTTTACGATAGGGAGACTACCCATAGAGGTATTCTTGGCCCGCCTACTATACGGGGGGGGGGGTTTAATCAACTACCCTATACCCTTTGATATTTTACCTAAGCGTTCACCCGCTCGGAGTGTTACTTCGTAACCGTTTGGATTGATTACCCGGGTTATCACATTTTTGCCATCGTTATTTACTACCGTGGTTGCTATAATTAAATCGTGGTGGTTTTTATCATCTTGTTCGAGTAATATGAGTTCGTTGGTTTTCTCGCAGGGTGACGGTGCGCATTTGGCCGATCTGAACTTGACCCTGAACCCCAGTTCGCTTTCGCTTCTTCTTGGTATGATCACCTCTTTTCCTACTAGGAGGGTACCTACCAAATTTCCTTTATTTTGCGTAGTAGTTGGTTCGGTTAACCATAATTCTCGGCCTACCAGATCTACACCTGCACTTGTCGAGCTAGGTTGTGGTAACTTGCAATTTTCAACTGTCCCATACGAGTCAGTTTGCTTGTTCTCACGCCCCTTTTCCTCGCCAAGTGTTGGCGTCACCTGGATCGATCGATTTTTGCCTGGGTCTACACCCAAACCGGCTGGCTCCAGTCGCGGTATCGTGCAAATTTCTACTGCCCCATACGGGTCAGTTCGCGCGTTATCGCGTTCTTTCGCTTCGCTAAGTGTTGGCGTCCCCGGGGTCGATAGCTTGTCCCCCGATCTCCAATTACCTTTTACTCGCCCTGGTCTCGCGTCTACTAATAATTTTAAATCGCTTATTATTTTCATCATGAAGAAAATGACAACTAAGATTAATTGTATCGCTCCATTTTTACTTTCAATCATCTCCTTCCTTTTAATCAAATCTCTCCCGTTTCCGTCAAACCCGATAAAATCGTATTGAACCGGTTTCGTTGGTGCCCGAGTAGGTAAATTTTCTACTGGTTTAGGTAAACCGCATGTACCATGCATCCGAATTTTTTCTAGCCGATCGGATTGGTATAAGGGTAATGGTTCGCTCAAATCTACTATTTTACCTAGAATCGCGGAATCGATTTGATAGTGTTTAAATCGCGGAACTTCGCGATTCGTTGTCCTTGATTCGTCTATTGAAAAACCTACGTTCGCCTCTGTAAATTTGGTGCCCTTATTTTTAATTTCAAAATTAATTTTTGTAGTTTCATTAACCCCTTTACCTTCAATTATTTCATTTCCGTATCTATCAAACCCTACAAATTTATGCATAACTCGTTCCTTGGAGGTTGCATAATCAAAACCTTTTCTCGACTTAAACACCGTGTCATCATTGGATCCTAAATTATCGCGTTTAACCCGTTCTATTGTTGAAGTCTCGTGACCTTTATCTTCAATTACCTCGGTGTCGTATCTGTTAGCCTTCTTTATCGCGCCCGTGGTTTTACCTATATATTCTTTCTTTTGTTTATTTACTTTCACGCTTTCCGTGCATGCCTTATTATTATTATTCGCGCTTAACCGCGTTTCTAAATTCAACTTTACTTCATTCCTTCCATTTACTATAAAATTATCAAACACCGGTCGGCAATTTTCTTCGACCGAGCTAAAATTTGCTCCTAACATATCCACTTCGCGATTCATTTCTAAAACTTTTAATTCCTTATCGTTCAACTCATTGCCTTTATCAAATTCGATCAATCTTTTATCTAGTCGGTATTTATCTTCGACTTTATTTCCAAATTCTTCTGACCCGTTTACAACTTCATCATCAACATTATTAATATTAATTAAACCATCATTTAGTCGGTATTTATCTTCGACTTTAAATAAACTTTCCTCTAAATTAATCAAAACATCTTCATCAACATTACAACTTTCCTTTTGGCTACGCGCGCTAATATCTCTTTCTAACTCATTACTCAACAAACCACTTTCGCTTTCCGATACCATCGTACGGTTTAACAGACGATCCCTTTTTACGAGGGGTTCGACCTTGTCTACTGACCTACTTAAAATACCTGCACCCTTATTTTTAATTCCCTGTTCATTTATCACAATCTCCGATAATTCTGATAACTCATTTAATTCGCTAGTACCTCTTTCCGCTAACCTAACCGGTTCAATCTCTTTATCTTTAATTTTTAAATCATTATCACTATTCCAATCAATGGTCAATGCCGCGTTTTCATAATATATTTCATTACCTGTTTCCTCTCTATAAAAATTTCTTACCATATACCTTTCCTTGTTTGTTTCGTCTAGTTTAACTATAGGTATTATTTCGTTTAAAATCATTAATTCATCCTTAGTATAATCTATTTTTGCATTAATCGTTTTAAAAAAATCCCGACCTAGTATTCCATCTGTTTCTAGGCTGATGTTTTTATGATCACAGATAACAAAACTAAACTCAGTAATTTTCTGAGTTTTGTTGGTTCCAATGTCAACCCTCACGACTCCAATCGCGTTCTGTGTACCCCCCGAAATTCCACGGAAGAGTATTTCTTCGACTGGCTTTTCTAAGTTGATTAAATCTATCACATTATTTTTCAATAAACTCAACGCTGATCCGGTATCTACAAGCATCCTTGTGTATGTATCCTGAATCATTAATTCAACAACACAGGGTGTTTCTGCTAGTGAGTTCATCACGTGAGGCATGACAAAGAATTGTGCTGAGTTCGCGGTTTGGTTATCTGTGTCATAATAGGGGTCGTTGTTATTTATTGGCTGATATTTTGTGCCGCTACTGATCGAGAGGTCGTCGTAGCAGGGTTCGCGTTTTTTGGTTGTCCCGTAGATTGAAGATCTACCTGACTCGCGCTCGCGTTCGCACCGTGGTTGTAGGGATAATTTTCACGATTTCCTTGGTAAGGAACGTTCCTAGAGTCGCGTACTCGATCTTCGCCGCTTTGAGGGGCAAAACTCACTCGGTTTGCTCTTGGGGAATTCTGGACGCCATATTGCCGCGCGTCCTGTGATAATTGATTATTATGATTCGCGGTATGCGTAGGTGAAGGATAAAATTTTCTACCTGGCGGTAACCCATTATTCGGGTTGTTAAAATTTCCCCGCTGGTTTTGGTGAAATTGATTAGGGTTAGCATTCCGACCATTTCCTCGATAGCCGTTGTTATTGAACCGCGAGTTCTGGTCACGATTATTATTATTTTGGAACGAATAATGGTAGTTACCGTTGTTTCTTCGACCTTGTGCGTAATTATTGTTCGCATGGTTGTTAACATTTTGTCGCCACCGACTATTGCTATTTCGGTTATTCGCGAAAGGGTTATTATAATTTTGCCGCGAATGATAATTTTCATTTACGCGGTTCCCGTTGTTTTGTGCGCGGCCCCTCGCGTATGGCTCTTCGTAATCGTATAGGTCATCACTAGGATCGTTTTGAGGATAAGTGGTGTCAGTTACAAATACGGTATTGGATCGCGGTCGGGTTAAAGAATCATTTACTTCCTGGCATTGGGCCACTTCGATCGCTTCATTTATTGTGAGATCCTTTATTCTCATCAGGGTTACGCCGATGTCTTTTTGTAGGTCTTTCTTTAGCCCCAACTTAAATTGTGTCAAAATGATTTGCGCCATTTTCGCCTTCAAACCCGGTAATTCTGCCTGATTCGCGTTTTCTAAGTCTTCCTCTAGCGCTTTTAAACCTAAACTTTTAAGACGTACCGAAAATTCCGCGACCGATTCATCGTGTCTCTGACGACAATTACTCAGCCGTGCGGCTGCTTCACCAGGTATTTTTCTGCGACCGAATTGTTTGATCATCCGTGCCTTAAACTGCGTATAATTTAATTTGCTTAACTCAGGGTCAGATTTATAAAATTTGTACGCGAAACCTTTTAGCCTAAATTTTACTATATTTAATATGGTCGGTTCGTCCCATGAATCTAATTTGGCTCTAGTGTCCATATAATCAAAGTACTCGGTGGGGTTCGTATCACCTCCATATTGGTTAACTGTGGTGGCGATTAATCCTAAACTCATTTGAGGGTAATTTAAAAATAATTGCGCGGGTGTTGGTGAATTTCCTCTCTGTGGCGGTGATTGATTTGAACTAGACATTGTTATGTCTTCCTCGAGGGGTATAATTAAGTCGTCCGAACCGTTTGGCATTATATAACCTTTTCCTTTTTTCTAACACAATCACTACAAGACCCCTGAAAATGTTAGGATTTCTACCTACTTTGGTTAGATAAACTTGCTGTGATTTATTTGTACCGTATGTGGTGTTTTTATTGAAATGACAAACAAAATGTTATACTTTATTGAATTTGACTGTAATTAGTTAATGTCGTTATTTCTCCTTTTGATTTTGAAAAATCGTAATTACCGAAAAATCCCACAGCTGTGCCACCATGTAACAACTCTGGGTAGCGTTATTGTAATTTAATCCTTACAATGTCAACATGTAACAAAACGGAACCCCGTTTTGAATTAAAGGGTTTGATTCGGTCCTTTAGTACGATTTTGATACTGTTGTTGATAGCTGCCACCACTCAATTCTTTTGGATTTCACGGGTGTGACCACCTTGTGAATAAGGCCCGGAGGATAGAATTAAGAAAACCTCTAAATTGACTATCTTCCAACTTCACTGTACCTTGTTGGTTGATGTTTAAGTAACGTGCCTCTACTATTGTTTTGGAAGACGTAGGGAAACCCAGAGAAATAACTTACACAAACTAATTAAAGTCGATCGCTGGAGTAACGACCAATTAAAGATTTAACTTGGTATAATTGCATATATTGAACAACTAATTAAACCTTTTATAAGATTTATACAAAGTATTACAATTATATCACGATTTTACAAGTGAAAGAGATCCACACACATATAATACAAAAGAGAAATTGGTTACACGTATTATTTTAACTAAAAGTCACAATACCTATTTATAAAAAAAAATCCTGTGCTCTACGGGTAGTAAGGTTTGAGATGAATATCCTTATGGTAATCCCAATTGGTTACACTTATAGTTTTAACACAATCGTTTCGTTGACTGATTAAAAGTTAAAGACAAGTAAATTGATTTTAAAATATTGACCTTTTATCACTTTAATAATTTATTTATTCGCGTTTCTCGAACTGCCGACGAAAAAATATAATAATAATAATTTTTAATCTGACTATTTTCACTTAATTTAAAATGATTTTGACCGATTTTGTCGAGTTTTCGGTTAACTCTCAAATAAAATTCACCCGTTTGGTTTACTGCATCAAACGCGGAGTTTGAATCTGATGGATTCGTGGACTGTGCTTGAACTTTGTTTTAATTCGCGAACTGGGCTTGAACTTCCTCTTGATTCGCTCTCGGGGTATTTTATCAACTCGTCCCCGTTTTGAATATTAATATTACGCCTTCGATTTGAATTCATTGACCAATTGCGTGGTTGCTTTTTCCCTTAACTTTAAAAGAGGGTAGTCTTATAAATTGGATATTCTCAAAACTTACTTCCTTGCACGTGTGTGACTGATTCGGTTGGAATAGTGTAATTTTCCCACAGATTTTGTATTTCTTAATTTAAAACATAATTACTAAACTCGTTAAAACAAATGAGGCATTAGATTGGAAACGCCTTATGAAGAATTTTGAACATTTCTTAAAACTATTCTTTTTGGCGGTATACTGGCTAATCCCCCATTTCCTCACACGTGTGGGTCTTACTTAGAAAAATGACTTTGTTCCCACCGTTTGCATTGATTTAACTAAGCACCCTCATGGTGCCGTGCCGAGTTTTTTGTAAAACAGGTGTTTGCACCCTACATTTTGAATAAAAGCCAAAACTTTTAATAGTTAGATCAATGTACCGGGTGTTTAAATTTCTTTACCTAAATTATTTTTATAATATTATTCTTTATGCTAATTTATTACGACAAATTACTCATGTCGGAAGTTGTTTATACAAATTTAATATTTGTATCGTAATTATGAATAAAATGAACGGGAGGTTTGTTACACATTCCTCGGTGCAAAGCACTTCGGAATATAATCTTGGCGCTAGGGCAATAATGACGGCCTTCACAACCTTGATATATAATATACTATTAACTCGATTTTTGTAAGTATCAAATAAGTGACATTTGTTTTTTGTCGCTCATACACTTTACTTATTTGACGTTTTCCTGTGTAAATCTGATTTGTCGTACAATTAATATTTTTCCCCTATAGTGGGGATTACTTTTTCCGCAAATTTCGCTATCGTCGGGCGGTAGTTCTGCGGTTGGGTTTTGGATTTGCCGGGCTTGTGGATAACAACCACGTCGGCCATTTTGTCATAGTGTACGCGATACCTCAACGATATCGCGCCTACCCAGCTTTATTTAATTTTACATAATCAAAAATATAATGTGGTTGTGAGGTTGGTAATTCTGATTATAAATATAAAAATAATTTAAGGTTATATTTCTCTTGGAATGGTAGGTTAGTTATAAATGTGCGCTTTTTGAAGTAATAATGGAATCAGATCAAATTGAAGCAAAGGTGTTAAATTCTGAAACTGATGTGATGGAAGTGGTTGAAAGTTCCATAAAGGATGGAATTGAAAATACTTCAAATGAAACTCCGAATTCCATAGTGGTAGAAATCAACGATTCTTCAGTGGTAGAAGTCAACGATTCCACAGTGATAAAAGTTAACGATTCCACAGTGGTAGATAATGATGATTCTACAAAGAGAGAAGTTCAAACCTCCACATCGGAAGAAGTTGCAGATTGTGCAATGGAAGATGTTGTCGATTGTGTAAAAGAAGAAGTTAAAATGTCTACTACGGAAGAAGCTTCAGTTTCTAAGATAGAAGAAGTTAAAGATTTTGGAGTGAAAGAAGTAGAAAGTTGTCCAATGGAAGAAGTAAAACAATCCGCAATAGAAAAAATTGAAAATTCTACAGTGGAGCAATCTAAAACTGCAGCAATTGAAGAAGTGAAAATGTCTGTAGTACAAGAAACAAATTGTAAAATTGAAGAACAGGAAATTTTTAAACCACCGACTTTTGCATCTGTCTCAGACTTCGTATCTGTAAGTATTAACCTAACAAAACCTTTTCTACCGTTACTAAAAATTTTTGTTATAGACTGGTTTCAAATTGCTTAGTGAGGCCATTAAAATTTCAAATTCTTTACCGACTCAAGATAAGCTGTTGTATTACAAATCGTTTAGCGCTTTTAACAGAATAATGAATGCCGAAAATGAGAAAATTTTAGGTCTTATGAACAAAGTTTTTTGTCTCATGAATCAGAACGTAAATATTCGTTCACAAGACCTTGATCAACAAATAGAAACAATTATCGAAGCAAATGACGAAATATTTAAAAAGGTTTCCGAAGATATAGATTTAATGAACGGCATAAAAAAAACCCAACAACAAGTACAATTACCTGAAATTCAATCAGTCAGTACGAGTATCACAATTAATGGTTCCTGGAATAGTGCTGCTCTTAATAAAAGTGCACAAGTAAGTGTTTACTCTGTCTAAAATGCAACAAATTAATTTCGTAATTTTATTTTTAGGAAAAATCAAATGATTTAGTAAAATTACTTGCAGCTAAAAACACTATACGACCCCAAACGAAATTTAGAGTAAAAGTTGACAACAGTAATTCACCTTTTATACCGAAACTTAAAGAAAAACAAAATTCGTTGAAACCTTTGAGCATATTACCAGAAGTAGATGAAACGGGAGAACTGTTTTATCCAAATCCGTACGAGTACGAATTGGAGAGGTTTTCTCCTTCAACGGAACAGTTACAGAAAGTGGTTCCTGTTTATCCGAAACCTTTGGAGGACACGCCACTGATAGAAGTATCAACAGTTGACGAATTAAAAAATTTACTTGAGGATTTGCTGAAGCAGTCTGAAGTTGCCATTGACTTAGAACATCACTCGTATAGATCTTTCATGGGAATTACGTGTTTGATGCAAATTTCTACCAAAGATACTGACTATATTATTGACACTTTGGAGTTACGTGATGATCTTCACATCCTAAATGAAGTTTTTACAAAACCGACTATTATTAAAGTAAGTAATCGGCAGGCCTGCCATGTATTCTTTTTTAAATTTTTTCACTTTTCTATATTTTTTGTGTGCGTAATTTACTATAAAAATTGAGGGCTTTCACTGACTTGTCCTAAAATCCAAAAATTTTGAAATCTATGCTGGATTCCTAAAAGCTGTAGTAGGGTAAGCATGGTCTATTAGCCCCTCCATGGATTTGACTGAAATTTTCAGATAATTTTTAAACACGATATTTCCTTGATACAATCACCAAAATATTTTTGCTACTTTCATTTGGGTCCCCATGTAACTTATATTTTTTGAAAGGTGATCAATAGGGTACTGCATAGTTAAAACAATTATTTTTATAATAATTGCCATTTAATTCTAATGTCTTTGGCCATTGGGCAATTCTTTGTTGTTGTATTAGATTTTGGTAAACTCTAACGGCATTAAATGAACTGTTTCTAAGTATAATAGTACGAAGTGCAGTGTAGTCAGTTGAGGTACCCGCTTGGAAAAAGTCACAACTCCGGGTGGTTGGTAATGAAAAGTAGAAAGAATTAAATTTCCATCTTTGAACAAACGCTTCCCCTATCTGTCACTATATTTCTCTATCTCCTGTCGGCCCCATCCACTGCTTGCCTACTATTTTCTCCGAGTTATCTCTCCATCTTACTCGAGGTCTTCATTTGGCGATTCTTCTACTCCACCTATCATCCAGTCTTCTTTCCAAATCATTAACACAGGGAGTCCGACGGCTTAATGTGCCCTTCAAAGCATGGAAGATGGTCAAGAAATTTTTACACTCAAACCTGGAGCCGAACCAGGAAACCCTACTTAAGCAGTTGATTGTGCTATCAGGACCATGCTCACCTTGCTTTTGTTCTAAAATTTGTACAAATATATTTCTAAAATTATTGAATGCTCTCTAAATTTTTTTTAAAACTTGTAGTGGAACGACTGAAGATTTTTTGCATTTTTTGATTAGGATCTCAAACCATTTAGAGGTCTTAAGCGGCCCCTAGACGATCAATATTTACGTCAATATATTGCACAATAATTGACATTGTACAATAATATTGAGCGTCTGTAGATCACATTGAAAGATTGCGCAATATATTGAGTCAATCAAAAACAGTTTGATTTTTATTGTGCAACCTAGTGAATATTGCATCATCTGTTGGCAATATTGCACAATACTGGTTCAGTTTTGTGTTAACAGCAGTGTGAAAAGTAATTTGATACTTTTCTTTTCTTGTGCTACTTGGTATTTATTAATAACACTGTTGTATATTTATTGGTTTTTATTTAATACTTCTTTGTACATTTTATACATAACTTATATACATTAAGGATTCACAAGACAGTTCGATCACTACTGTCCCATACGTCTCCTGCCATGGTTACACTAATACTGTTACACTAAGACTGCTCTCATACGACTGCTACTCTGATACTAACGTTCCTCATTCATACTACGTTCATACTACTAATCTTGCATGCTCATCAAATAATATTAATGCTTATTACTAATTTGTTCCAACTAAAGGTGGACACACACTACATCTCCCTCGGCGAATAAAAGAATTTATCTCCTTTGGAATTTAAATTCTTTTGCTCTTACATATGCCTTGAGATAATTGTTTACGTAGAGTTTAAGCAAACTCTCCACCTCTCTTTTTTTTCTTCAAAAGTTGTTAATACTAAATTACAACTTAAAGTCACTTAACAATATGCATATGGAATCGGTTAAATTACTAGTTTACTAGTTACTAAAATTTAATTTAAAAATTAAAAGTTTAAAAATTACTAATTAAAAGACCATTTAAATTATAACTACTAATAATATAAAACATACACATAATAATGGCATACATACATTGCATTAAAAGAAATCTTAACCTAGCATTACATTGTACATAAATAGGGTCCGGATTTGTAGGCATTTGCATGTTTTTTTTGCGTACAGGCTCGTGAAAAATTTTAAAAGGGGAGTATGTTTTACACCTTTCTGGATCGTTTTATGTACTTTTTATTTTGCTTATAAATGCATATTTTGAGTTTAAGTGCATATTTGGTGGTTTGTTGCCTATAAATACATATTTGCTTATGTTAGCATATATTTTGCATATTTAGCAAATCAAATAGTATAATTTTTTGTTTTTGCAACGGTTGGAAAAGATTTAAAAATTGTCCTGTTAATCGTTGCTTTTGTTAGAATTCTTTGGTTTAATCCTTTAAGTGTTATTGCAATAATAGTTTCCACCAAAAGCTAGGTAAATCTGTTGATAATTCCTTTGAAAACTATATCCTGTAAGATTAAAATAAAATGTAATACTTGTGCTGACGATAGATTGATATTATGTACATTTTTGCAACTCGTAATTTAACACTATTTTCTTATCGCGGTATTTGCAATTTGCATTTGCAACTTGTTACTTGTTCTAAGTTGACGCGCTCTTGGTAACCAATTAAGTATTCGGTGGCTTAAAACAGCTTCTACTGTACCTTAATTTTATAACTATATTTTAACTATTTAACTATATTTGTGTATTAAAAATGCCCAAAGCTAAAGAAAGTTTGGGTGCAATTTTACAACGTTTAATTAAGGGACATGATTGTTTCACAACGGACGGAAAAGTGCTCTACTGTCAAACTTGTAATAAAACGGTCAGAATTATTGCGTTAATATTTTTTAATGTTTGTAATGTACATTTTTAATAGGTTAATTGTACGAAAAAATTTCATGTAGATCAGCATTTAAGAACGGCACTGCACATTTCCAACAGTAAAATTGTAGGAAAAAGCACTTCGGTTCAAACTTTTCTAACTCAGCCTCCTCGAAATGATAGCGCCGATGAATTTTCGTTTGAATTATGTGAAGCTATGTTAGCTGCTAATATTGCATGGAACAAAGTTCAAATCCCAAAATTTCGTGAGTTTTTAGAGAAATATTGTAAACGAACGATTCCGAACGAATCAACACTCTGAAAAAACTACTTGCCAAGATGTTACGATTTAAAACTTCAATACATTCGCGATGCCAATTGGCGATCATGATATTTGGGCTACCGTGGACGAAAGCACAGATGCCAATGGGCGTTCAATAGCAAATATGATTGTTGGAATATTATCGTCGGACAAACCTGGTATTGGGCATTTAATTGCGTGTAAAGAGCTGGATAAAACAAACAATGCAACTATATCCCGCTTTGTAAATGATTCTTTAAAGTTACTTTGGCCAGATGGTGGAAAAGATGAAAAATTTCGTATACTTTATACTGATGCTGCCGCATATATGTTAAAGGCTGGAAGAAATCTCAAGGTGTTCTATGAAAACCTAATTCATTTTACTTGCCTTGCCCATGGAGTTAATTTGATAGCTGAAACATTACGAAATCAATTTCCAAATATCAATAAGTTGGTATCAACTACTAAAAAAGTATTTTTAAAAGCACCTCTGAGAAGAGATGCGTATCGGGAAAAATTACCTAACATTGCTTTACCACCAGAACCGATTTTAACACGATGGGGCACATGGATAGAAGCAGTAATTTTTTACAATGAGCATTTTTCTGCAGTGAAATCTCTCATAGAGAGTTTCGACCGGAATGAGGCACAATGCATTTCTGCAGCTCAAGATGCATTTAAAAACTCATCTGTTGCAGCTGATTTAGCATATATAGCTTGCAATTTTAAAATTATAGTACAGACAATAAAAGCTTTAGAAAATTCTGGCGAAACATTGTTTACAAGTTTTGAAAGAATGACACGACTTTTAAATCAGTTAAAAGATGCACCAGGAAACGCAGCTAATGCAGTTGTTTTAAAACTAGAATCTGTGCTATCAAAAAATTCCGGATATGATTTATTGCATGGAATCAGTAAAGTGTTGTCTGGTCAGTCAACCATTATTCCATTGGAAGTATGTGGTACTGACATTTCAATATTTAAATATGCTCCAGTGACATCTTGTGATGTTGAACGTTCTTTTTCAGTATACAGGCAAATTTTAACTGACAACAGGCGCCAATTGACACCCGAAAATTTAGAAAAAATTCTTGTTTGTAACATTGGTGGGAATTGTAAAGAATAAAAAATAAAGCAATATTTTATTATTATCAATATATTATTTCATTAATAATTGAATTTATCTAACAAAAGTAGTTCATCCATTATTTGGACCAATTGCAATCCAGCATTTTGCAGCACAATAAAATTTTTTAGCGCATATTTGAGTGCTTATTTTGAAGTTTTTAGAGCATATTTGCCTGCATATTTTCAAGTTTTTTAGTGCCTACAAATCCGGACCCTATACATAAACAAACTTAAACTCGGAAATATGATATTATTACTCAAGTTTTATTTACAGATTTTCCTTATTTAACATGTACAAATAAATTCAAATTAAAATATTAGTTTTTTATACTATTTGATTATTTATAATTTACATTATTACATAAACTAAAATCCCTCTTATAAATATTATCGTAATTAAAAAATTTTCTATCTCAAATTATGGTTTCATGAAATTTATAAACGCTTAATATTTCTTTATTTTTTTAATTGAAATTTAAATAAATTTGTTTTTTGTTTCATTTTTTGATTGACTTTTACTCAATTTGCTTTTTTGTGATGGATAGTTCTTTAATTTATTTATTCTGATGTCGATTATTTTGAAATTTGATCTATTATGTCATTTTACGTATTAATGCTGTTACGATTTATTTACTGTAATTTTTGTATTTAACTGTCGATACCTGTCGAATATTTTATGACATACCTGGCTAATAAAATTGTTTTAATATTATTCAGTATTTTTTGGAAGGCACATGCGTCTCTATTTTTAAATCTTTGCACTCCTTTTACTTTATATATTAATTTGTGGTCATCGTCATGACACATTTGGAGTTGCTTTTATATTATAGCGCTTATTTATTTTATTAATCTTCCCTTATTATCATTATTAATTAAATCGCGATTTCCGGAATATTTTCTTCTTTACATATTTAACTATTCGTTATTTCCGGTATATTAGCTCATTTACATAGAATTTTCCAAATAATCTTCGATAAGGCATCTCGTGCTGTCATCGATTAGGTTTTTTGGATCCATATGAATAGCTTTTAGAGACTGTATATATTTTTTAATGTATTACTGTTTGTTATGATGTGCTCCATTTTTCTTAAAGTTTTCAATAACAATTCTACCCTATCCTTTGGTTTCTCAAATATTCTTAGAAGTTTAGGTTCATGACGCCTATCCTTCTGTTTCTTAAGTATTTCTACAAGTTTAGATTCATGACACCTATCCTTTATAGAAATATTTAAGTGCGGTGATTTTACTTCCTTGTACAATTATTGTTATCGATTGATAACGCGGACTTAAAAATCATAATAATAATGTACAATTTACCGGTACATTTGATGTATTACCTTTATTTGGGAACTATTTATTCTTTTCCGTAGAATTATTTTTCAATATCTTTCAACGAGGCACGAAGTGCTGAACACGTCGACCAAGATTTGAATTTTTAGCTTACATTGAAGCTCTATTTACTTACTGAATTTACAGATGTTTTAATAACTGAATAACGCATAGGTGATCGATTCTTTAACGTTTAACCGAGTTAAAATAACTTTTTGACATTTTTCGACATTATAATTTATGCAATAAAATTTCCTAATTTGAGAAATAAATTCTTGCATTGCATTTCTAACTTTCGCATTTTATTCATATGATTAATAAAGTTTATCATAAGCAAAACTACCTATCAGCAAATTCTTTCTTTTCCGTGTTGATGAACTTTGTAGGGGAGAGTAGCCGAAATTGTACCGGCACCAATATTGTACCACCGCTGTTTTTATGCTTTACAAGGAAGCCAGAGCCCTCTGACGCCGTTTGGTGGAACTAGTCACTGCCTAGAGTGGAGTGCTGAAGTTTTACAACGTTCACGTTTGTCACTTTTGTTTTATTGAATTGTTTAGATTTCAGAGTGTCTCAGTGTAGTTTTACAGTTCCATACGTAAGGCTACAGCATCTGTAATGGTATTTGCAAACCATTTTCATACATACACTTAAGAAAAGCATATATTTAGGTGTTTAAAAGTGGTTGTTTTCCTTCGCCGGACCATTGTTAGGTTAGGAATCGTAGTATATTTACGTGAAATGCAAGTTGCCCATATTGTACCACACCGAGTTGCCTATATTGTAGGAAAGAGTTGCCAATATTGTACCACTTAACATATTTTGTTATGTTCAAACTGAATAATTTCTGCTATTGGAAAATAAATTGTGTTGAATAAAACATCATTAATGGTATTCAGTCAAATTTATTTTACCATACACTGATCCCTCTATATATTTTACTATAGGTACAATTAAGGAAACCCATGGTACAATATAGGCAACTAGTTTCCTAAATCGTACCACTTGCAACCTTCCGGAAAAATATATTTTTTAAACACTAACAGCAATGATATCAAATTAAAAAAAATATTATGTGTGTGTAAAGGTATGTTCTTTATCCTGATACATCGTTCACTCAAATATAACGTGTATTATTGAAATTAAAAATCAAAATAAGTTAAGTGGTACAATATTGGCAACTCTCCCCTAGCATTTATAATATCTTTACAACTGCTGAACTTGCGCGTTTTCATTGTAATGAAATTTGTCTTTATTAAAATTGCAATAAAAAATTTTTATGTTTATTAACAAAACCTATTTAAAATTATTTACCTATTAAAATTCGTTAGCAAATTTTTGTTCTTTATTACCTATTAAAATTCGTTAGCAAATTTTTGTTCTTTATTACCTATTAAAATTCGTTAGCAAAAAATTTTTTTTTCTATATTAACTAGTAATGAAAAATTCAAATAACACTTGTGTTTATTCTCAAAAACACTTAAAATAATATTTCGAAATTATTAATTAGTCTGACTGTTTCAAATTAATACGATTTATTAAAATTTAATTTAATGTAATTAATTAATTTGTTAAAATTTTTCTCTTTTTCTAAAATATCCATCTATAATTAAAATTTATATTAGTAACAATAATTCCTTTACCTTTGCAACTTAATGAATTTTAAAATTATTTAATTATTAATTAAAAATTGTTAGATTGATAATGAAATTGATTAAATTGCAATTTCGTAATTAAAATTAAATCTATCATATTACCCATTACATAAAACATAAAGCATAAAATTGCACTTCCATTTCCTGCTGAAAGTTGTCGATCTGCAAAATGCTGGTCGTTGATCGGAAATTTTCCTATCCTGTTGAACTTGGCTGAACTGTATGATGCCTTCAATTTTTGCTATCCGATGCACTTCCTGTTGGAAAATTTTCTCACCATTTCGAAGCACTTTTTAACTTTGAACTGTAATAAACTTAATTGTCACTTCATTTTTTAAAATTTATTGTCGATTTTTTAGGCACTTATTTTCCACATTACCCTTGTAGCACATTTGTAAATTCCATATAATACGTGTCTATGTAGTCAATTTGTAATGTAGCACCGTTTCCATGTTTTTAATATTGTTTATTTGAACTTTCGGTTATTACACTGCTAACAATTTTTGCACTTAATTTCTGCCCGTTATTTTTTTTTACGTGTCCTTTTGGCACGGTCACAATCACGTTTCACTGTCATTTTTATTCCTTTTATTTTGTAGCACCCATTTTATGTGCACTTTTTCCCAAAACTAAAAATTTTTCACTTAATGTTCTTTATTTTTAACGGGTCCTTTTTTTCACGTGTCACGGTCCTTTTGCGTCCTGTCACGGTCGCCATGTGAAAAGTAATTTGATACTTTTCTTTTCTTGTGCTACTTGGTATTTATTAATAACACTGTTGTATATTTATTGGTTTTTATTTAATACTTCTTTGTACATTTTATACATAACTTATATACATTAAGGATTCACAAGACAGTTTGATCACTACTGTCCCATACGTCTCCTGCCATGGTTACACTAATACTGTTACACTAAGACTGCTCTCATACGACTGCTACTCTGATACTAACGTTCCTCATTCATACTACGTTCATACTACTAATCTTGCATGCTCATCAAATAATATTAATGCTTATTACTAATTTGTTCCAACTAAAGGTGGACACACACTACAGCAGGGTGGCCACTTGCCATAAATTCATAAAAAATCATAAATTTTGAAAATTGCCATAAAAATCATAAAGTTTACGACTTTGCCATAAAATATCATAAATTTTAGTTAAAATTAAAAATTTAAAATACTTAAATTATTTTTAGTAACCGAACCCATGCTCATCCCATGATCAAATTTGGTAAAAATTATATCTTATACTATATAAAAATTTATGTGATTGTTATTGACAAATTTTTTGCATTTCTTTCTTCATTTTTTACCCACAAATCTGTGGGGTTCTGAAAATATTTTCTTCATTTTTTACCCACAAATTTGTGGGTTTCTGAAAATATTTTCTTCATTTTTTACCCACAAATTTGTGGGTAAACCGGTGAAAGGGTTAAGTATTCATAATTATTTTATTTAGGGCCGCGATTATAAAGGACAAATATTTGTCCTAAAAGTTGTAAGGGGCCGTCCATTAATTACGTAAGGATGATTTTTGTAATGTTGGACCCCCCCCACGTAAGGGTACGTAAGATTGTGGAACCCCCCCCCCACATCTTACTTAAAGATTATTTAAAAGAAAATTAATTTTGACCCCCCTCTCCAGCCCTAATATTTATAAAATATGAATAATAATCTATATATATAAAAATGGATGTATGTGTGTATGTATGTTCCCTATAGACTCCTAAACCGTTTGACCGATCGGAACCAAATTTGGCACAGTTATTATGTAGGTTCCTGCGCATGTTTTTGTATTGAAATAGTGCAAAAATTCGCAAAGGAAAGTTGATTTTGAGTAGCCTGCCTTCCTTTAAGGAATCTCGATAATCCATTCATGCGCGTCCCTATGGGACACTCCTATGGGATACTCAAAATCAACTTAAAAAACAATAATGAATGCTGTCAAACTGTCAACCGATCGACAATGCAAATACGCGTGCACGTGCTTCTATGTATTCGGATTGAAAACAAGGTAAACAAACTAAACCATGTCTCTGGAATTAGTTACGATTCTTACCGCACTGGCGCTGCGATCTTAAATTCGATCTCCTATTGACGTGTTCTTTTTGTCCAGCGACCATTTATTTTTTTTTGAATCCGTGAATTCAAAATTTTTCTTTAACTTTATTTTCTTTCCAAATTTTTTTTAATTCACTTTAATAATAACACACCCTTTCAAATTTAAACTAAAATTTCCTTTTTATTTATTTACAACAAATTCACCGTACATAATTTTTATAATAATCTAGCTCAAGGCGTCCTACACGCTCCACGCTGCTTGGCGTTCACTCTTTTAACGTCCTCTCCGGTCGACTGCCCCCCTTCTCCTTTCAACGCAAAAGTTCCTTCGTCTCTGCGCACACGGATATCCATTTTTCATTTACAATTTTTGTTACATTTGTCAAATTTACATGTTAATTTTTAATTTTAATTTTTGAATATTTCCGAAATTGACTTTGCATTTTGCACTTTGCATATCAATATTGCTATGTCCACCTGAACTTCTCGATCTGTGCAAACTTATCACAGATTTCGGTTGACACGACTTACTCTTAATCTCAGGATGCGGCAGGTTCTTTGGACTTTTACGGTGGAATTAGTTTAATCACACAGTCAAAGAAAATACGCAAATCTAATTTTTATAAACAATTTAATGAACAAATAACACAAAATTAACATGAACAATTAACAGAACCAATTAACATAAAATTAACATAAACAATAATCAGAACCAATTAACATAAACAATAATCAAAATTTAATGTTACCTTCTTTCTTCTTGTACGCGCGCACTGTATTTGCGGTCGCACCACCCAATCTTAATCTTCTATGATTTGTCTTGATGCAGGGTTATAGTCACCCTCGCCTTTCACCTTCTTTCTGTTTACCAATAAACAGCGCTTATTTTTCTCTCCACTCGGCTGATAGTCAATTCAGGACAATCTTTTCTTTATCTCGACGCGCGTGATTATTTTGCCGTTTGATAAACGTACTTTATTAATTTCAATCACGCACTTTTATCTCGACGCGTCTGGTCGGTTCGCCGTTTGATAACAGACTCTATTAATTTCAATAACGCACTTTTATCTCGACGCGTCTGGTCGGTTCGCCGTTTGATAACCGACTTTATTTAATTTCAATAACGCACTTTTATCTCGACGCGTCTGGTCGGTTCGGCGTTTGATAACCCACCTTTTATCACTGTTGTTTATTCTCTCCTACAATCGCTATGGTTACCCGTTTTTTTATCATCTAACATTTTGCCTACTAACATTTTTTTAATATAACATAATACTTATACTAACATAATAACATTTTTATAAATTGTTTTTTATGACTTTTTGCATGCTATATTTTCTCTGACTGCACGATAAACAATCTAATACCGCAACAGCCAACCATTGATGGACACAACAATATATTATAAAAATGCTCCTAAACCGTTTGACAGATCGGAACCAAATTTGGCACAGTTATTATGTAGGTCCCTGCGCATGTTTTTGTATTGAAATAGTGCAAAAATTCGCAAAGGAAAGGAAAGTTGAGTAGGCAGGCTACTCAAAATCAACTTAAAAAACAATAATGAATGCTGTCAAACTGTCAACCAATCGACAATGCAAATACGCGTGCACATGCTTTACGTTTCTATTTGACCATCTTAACCAAATTTGGTGTAGAAGTTATTTACAACGCTACGAAAAACATAGGCTACTTTAGAACCTTGGAGTGAGGCTGAAGGCCGAACAACCACGGTCTACACGTATGCCTGCAATACCCTTGAGTGAGGCCGAAGAACCACATCCGATACGGTCTAGATGGCTAAAGGCGGCCGGCAGGCCGACTGTGCCAGCTAGTATATTATACATTATACTATTATGCCACTATGTTTAATGATTTTTAAGGCGCTGATACACATGCTACTTACTGGCACGAAAATCATGCTATTATGACGTAATTGTCGTAAAATTACGTCATAATAGCATGCTTTTCGTGCCAGTAATAGCATGTGTATCAGCGCCTTTAAGTACTATATATTTCAATATATTTGATTTTTTATCAAATATTATATTTGATTTTTAAATTTAATTAAAAAAAATATTTTAAGAAACTTACGTAAGGAATACGTCGGACCCCTCCCCCCTACGTAAGGGTCCGTAAGATATCTAATACCCCCCCCCAAACCCTTCCGTAATTAATGGATGACCCCTAAGATTCCTCAAAAATTGCTTTACTACAACACGGTTTTGCTATAAATATAAATTTTTAAACAACAAAACACGTGTTTGCAGGGCCGGGCCGGCCTGAAAATATTGAATATTTTTTAAAATAAAATGTTTTTATTTTTTCAAGTTTAAGAATTTTTAATAGTGAAAATTATATTTTTATTTTATTTATAAAATGATCTATTTTTTATGTCCCAATTTATTTAATTGATTCGGTTGGAAAATTGAGGATTGCTGCCCCCTGAAAACAGTTGGTTGAGCACGTCCCTGACTATTACTACAATAGTCAGGGTAATTCACGAAACTGATTTCTTTTTAGCTTGAAATATGCACACATTTTTTTGTAAATTGTCTGGATTGGGCGAGGTATAAAGGGAGTTCCCCCCTCGGGGTGCGGCCATAAATTTGCCATAAATTTTTGTATCGAGTGCCATAAATTTGCCATAAATTTTTGTATCGCGTGCCATAAATTTGCCATAAATTTTTGTATCGAGTGCCACAAATTTTTGCTTTGAGTGCCATAAATTCATAAATAAATGTTACTTATTGCTAGTGGCCGGCCTGTAACAGTGTTGGAGTAAACATTTACAATGGTTACAAAGGGAAAAGATGAAGAAAGAAAGCTAATTCTTGGAGGGATAGCATCTCTCATTATAGTATCCCTTTTTACTTCCCTATAAGGAAGTATTGTAATCATGAAAAAATTCGATGTCGATATTTTAACGGAAATATCCGTTTTGAGCATTTCTGAATCCGTTTTGACTACTTTCGCAATGATGTCTGTATGTATGTATGTATGTATATTGGTTCATCCGTCGCTACCAGGCCCGATACATTGCACAGACAACCTCAAACCCACCACAAGTTATTATTTTAAGAACGTATATGTTATTAAATTCTGAAGTGATCAAATATAACACCATGCGCAACTCTTGAGGGGAAACAAAATCTTAAAAATAAAAACTTGCCAAACTCAATAATCGTTAACAATCCCGATACATTGGCACATCTTTGTCAAGCCCGGTATATATAATTTTTTATAATAAACCGACGTTTCTAATCCCAGCAACGTTGTCAATTCTAAGGAACTGATAACTTCCTTCCGTTAATTCTTATCAGTCTTTCTACTGCTTTTATACCAAGATTGCATTGAATGTGATGCGATTTAAGCTTATAATAATTAGTCAAGGTTACAATTTTTTAAATTTACAAGATCAAAATTTTTTTATATAAATATGCACCTGTTTAGAATTCTGTTCAAATTGTCTAATAAATAAAATTAGGTTTTTAAGTTTCCTGTGTTATTATTATTTATTGTTTCTAAATTTTTTTAATAAGGTAATATTACATTTTTTATAACGCGTGGACCACAAAACTGAAACTCTTGCCCAATCGTTCAAAATGATTATCATAAATTATTTATATGAAAAACAATAAAATATTAAAATGTCACGTAACGCAGGCATCTAAAAATATTGGATAAGGAAAAAATGCAATGGTAAGCTCCTCAAGACTACATTGCATGTGATGTGTTGTAAGCTTATAATAATTAGTCAACGTTACCATTTTTTAAATTTATAAGATCAAAAACTTAACAAGAAAGCATATTGTATTTTAATAGAATTAATCGAGGGGTAAATATCTTGGAAGCCTCTGGAATTAATTTGAAAATCCCTAGAATTCATTGGAAATCATTAGTTTTCGACTAACATACATATTTTTTCAATGATTAGTTAAACTCTTAATACCTTTACATCACAAATCTTTCAACGTAAAACAATGAATTACTCAAGCATGGCGGAAATTTAATCAACCATATTGTGAATTAGGTACGATGACCACCCCAAATATAATTTTTGAGTAGGTAATAAGGAGTGTTCATTTTACTAACATAAGTGGACAACTTGAATTACCTGTAATAAATACAATTGTCAGCCCATATTTGATCTAATAGGCATTATTTATAAAAGAAATGTTTTTTTATCACACATCACCTTTAGTTATTAGTTTTGTCAAATATGTAACGCCATAGAGCGCATTTAAATTGACACCCGGAAGGTTATCTTGCAATAGTGTTCAGAAAAATTATTCCTAAGAAAATATTGTTAAATGCTTAAAGCTAGCGGTTTTCCGAATTATTAAAAAACTTGGGGAGTATAATACACTTGATGAATTACTTAAATCTCTTCATGGATAAGGGTCTATAAATGGTGTAGCTCAGGGATGAGCAACACGCGGCCCGCCACACTCTCTCGTGTGGCCCTTCCAAGATTTTACATTTTGACTTTTAAGATTTAGGTTTATAGGTTTGTTAATAAAGAGATCATTTTAGTTCATCATTCAATATTTGTATGATCATAAGTTCCTTACATACGGCCCACACAACATTTTTTAATTTGTAGCTGGCCCATTGTAAAAAAAGGTTGCTCATCCCCGGTATAGCTGAAGAAAACGTTTTGAAGCTGTTAAAATCCAAAAAGTTCTTTTCTGTACAAAAAGGTGGCAGTTAAATGTCAGTACGGTGCAAAATATTAAAAAAGACTTAATATTAAGACTTGTAAAATAACGAAAAAAAGCCTAAAAAGCCTAAAAAGTCTGCGAAACAACGGTAAAATTAAAAAAATTGTCCGAAAAGTTGTAGACTCTTTTATTGCGAAAAAAAAAGAATCAGTGCATTTTAATGGATGACGAAACTTACGTAAAAATGGACACCAGGACTACAATATTATAACGCTGTTGTAGGAGAAGATGTGGCTAACGAAGTGAAGATAATTCAGAGAGAAAAATTTGGTAAAAGAGTTCTTGTGTGATAAGCGATTTGTTCTTGTCGAATGAAGGTGGAACATTTTTTTAAACTGGGATAATTTGCGGTGAAAATTATAGGCAAGAATGCTTACAAAAACATATTTTAGCCTTTGTATATAGTAAACACAATATCTCTCCGTTGTTTTGGCCAGATCTGGCCACCGTTCATTATGCTGATGTTACACTTGAACTTTTGTGTTCGAATAATGTCGTTTTTGTAAGTAAAGAAATCCTCCAGATTCTGCTGAACTCCGTCCTATTGAGAGATACTGCGCTTTAATTAAAAGATATGTAAAAAAGAAGCCCGGGAAGCTGAAATTCTGAAAAAATTTAAAAAATTTGGAATGGAGCAAGTCGGAAAGTGACCGCAGAACCGCGCAAAACTTGTGCGAAAGCTTATGGGACGCGTCCGTATAAAAATTCGAAATTACTGCGTACGTGAACTTACATAGAATTTTATAGATGAAACATGTCACACAACTTGTATTCTTAACTTGAAGTAAATATTGTAAAAATTAATTCAGAATAATTTAGTAAAATATTAATTAGTAAAATGAACACTCCTTATTAGTGTCAATGTTTGCGTATAGTAGAGCTTCCAATGTTTATTCTTGAAAAACAATTTTCCAGTTTTTTCCAATAGTAATGGTGAGCTCCATTTCCCCGGCGCCCCCACCACAAAATATTCAAATCGGACTTGGTGGAATCGTTTGTACTTCGTTTGTATCGGGACCATAATGATGGATATTAATATTATTATTATAATAAATAATAATGTACAATCTATATTGAAGAAAAGTTTTTACGAAGTTATGAGTATTTCAAATTTTAGAGAACTCCGAGCAAGTTACGCTTGGTTACATTTCATTCGGCAGAAAAGATGAACAAGAGTTATTTGAAGTAAATAATTTTATTATGTTAATATAAAAGAAAACAAACTAAATAATTAATAAAATGTACAATTATTAATATATTAAGTTAGTAGTATAAATCAAAAATTGACAATTAGTTGCTACTATTGATTGTCTCACTATCTTGGACCGATCTTGTAGGTCGTCATAACGTTCCCATTTTCCAGAACTGTTACGCCAACAGTAACAGAGGTAGTGACCAATTGCATTCACATTCTTTAATGTTGGAGGTAGAAAACTAATATTGTCTTTCTTATTGGTAATAATACCGATTAAAAGGGATTTTATGCAACGTTTTCGGTAATCGGATAATCTGATAACCAACATTAAAAAGCCTACATAAGTCCAAGCAGAGATATACAATATAAATTAAATCTACAATATAAATTAAAAACCCAAATTGGAAAACATCGATTTATTAAATTAACAAGGTGGAACTCGGATGACCGTATTCTTCAACATTTTCTTCTTTTTAAAATATAAGGTTGGTAATCTCTTATGCAGAAAACGTTCTGTAATTTCATTGGCTATTGGTTAAAAAAAGAACATCACTAATTTGATTAAAAATTTTCATAATGCACAACGCACAAACATATCGTCCCCCTTATGCCAAAACCACGAATGTGCATTTTCTAGTTTTCAGTCAAGTGTATTTGAAGTAAATTATGAAGTAAATGAAATTAATCAATTTTAATTGTAATTCAGACAATTTTTTTCATTGTTATTCGAATATATTGTATATCGAAATCTAACAATAATTTAAAAACAAAATTTTCCATCTTAGAAAGAAAATGCACTTAGGTCAAAATGGCAATTTTTGCACATTCGTGGTTTTGGCATAAGGGGGACGATATAGGAAGCGGGCTTCTATTTTAATCGGTATTATTACCAATAAGAAAGACCTACCAAATAATCACGTCGAAGTGGATGCTGCAAGTACCGCGTATTACTTATGTAATGCATTATTCAAAGATAATCCATCAGTTATAGAGGGTTAACGTGTGTTAAATGTAAGCATAAAATTGAAACGCGATATCCTTCGACAGTGGTAAATTTTCCAGATAGTAGTGTACTAAACCTTCAAGATGCATTAAATTTCAAGTTTAATGAAAATAATGGTAACCTCAGTCAGTACAAAATGTGCAAATCCCAGTACGAAAAAGGTAGATTTTGGTCAACAAGTATTGTTTGAAATATGTGGGCCATCTACATCAAATTCACCAATTGAATTAAAAAATATTCCTTTAAAAGAAATTTCCCTTCAAATTGTGCTCAACGATACGGTTTACCATTTTCAAGGTGCTATTAGTTTTCTATCTCCAACATTAAAGAATGTGAATGCAATTGATCACTACGTCTGTTACTGTTGGCGTAACAGTTCTGGAAAATGGGAACGTTATGACGACCTACAAGATCGGTCCAAAATACTGAGACAATCAATAGTAGCAACTAATTGTCAATTTTTGATTTATACTACTAACTTAATATATTAATAATTGTACATTTTATTAATTATTTAGTTTGTTTTCTTTTATATTAACATAATAAAATTATTTACTTCAAATAACTCTTGTTCATCTTTTCTGCCGAATGAAATGTAACCAAGCGTAACTTGCTCGGAGTTCTCTAAAATTTGAAATACTCATAACTTCGTAAAAACTTTTCTTCAATATAGATTGTACATTATTATTTATTATACTAATAATATTAATATCCATCATTATTTTCCTTAATAGAGGGGGGAGAAAAGTTTTTTATTGTGTACTAAAGCCACCTCTGTAAAAGCGGCGTATGCGCGTTGGTCTCGAACTTCTCTGCTTAACTTGTTTTCAGCTTTTCATCTTAGTCTTTTTGATACAAACGAAAATTTTTGCGGTACAAACCGATACAAACGAAGTACAAACGATTCCACCAAGTCCGATTTCAATATTTTGAGGTGGGGGTGCTGGCATTTCTTTGGCACCCCCACTTTGAAAGTGCTGTAACTTTTTTGTCTTTATGATACAAACGAAAATTTTTGCGGTACAAACCGATACAAACGAAGTACAAACGATTCCACCAAGTCCGATTTGAATGTTTTGTGGTGGGGGTGCCGGGGAAATGGAGCTGTAATGGTGTTACTTTTTACCGAATTAAATCTTTTTTATCATCTGGTAATCTAATTGAATATTAATATTGAATTAAATTAGCGGGACCGAACGTATGAGGCTCGGAGCTAAAAGAAAATTTTAAAAGTTCATTTTATTCAATCTTAATTTTAATAAATATTCAGTCAATTTTAAAAATTGGCAGTATATAATGATTATGAAAGCTTAAATATTTTCGAATTTGTTATAAAATGTCTACCTACCACTAAATAAATTCACAATAAATTTAATTAATATAAATCGGTGGCATAAACAGTTTGGCATATCGGATACCGGACAAGAATATTTAAAATTACTACCCGAAGTTACAATAAAATTGTAACCCCACTCAAGAAAATTTTGAATTCAAATATTAGGTAACTATTTTAAGAAATAGTTACCTAATAACACTAGTCCTCACTAGCTCCTACTTAAATTTGTTGCAAAATTCTTCTGTTTGGGTACTAAAAAGAATTTGATAGGCTTCATACTTCAGGAAATAGTACTGCATACAACTTAAATGATTATAAAATTTTAATTTAAATTAAAGTTTTAAATCAAACATGCAAAAAAATTCCTTCTATTTAACAAAACTTGTCAGCTAATTAACTTTATAAATAATAGCCTTAATAATATTAAGTTACTGAAGCGATGTTGCAAAATTTAGGGATTGACAACGTCGAGTACATGTATCGGGATCAGCAACGTTGTATATATTATATACGCTACTAATGGCGCGCTCCCTGCCGAGAGAAACGGTGAACTAAATATGTATGTAATTATACGTTCAACTATCCTTACCAGACCCACCTTAAATCTTGCCAAATGACACCTAAAGGTATAGGGAACCCAAAAAACATTGTAAACGTTACCAGACCCGAAGCCGGGTCTCGTAACGTCGTTTTTGGCCTCATAACGTCGGTTCTGTATGGCGTTTCGGGTCTGTATAAGCGGTTGAATAAATGTATGTATGGATGTATGTAACGCAAAATGTCTGTAAGTTCTGTATCTCTGGAACGAATTGTTATATAGTAACCAAATTTCACATTTAACACTTTAATCGGTATACAAAGGCACCATTTGATTTTGGAGGAAATCCTTAAACCGGAAGTAGCACTTCACTTGAAGGACGAAATGGTTTTTCTTAAATATCTCAGGAACGAATTGTTATCTAGTAACCAAATTTCATATTTAACACTTTAATCAGTATACTAAAGCACCATGTGATTTTGGAGGAAATCGCTAAACCGGAAGTAGCACTTTACTTGAAGGACGAAATGGTTTTTCTTCAATATCTCAGGAACTAATTTTTATATAGTAACCAAATTTCATATTTAACACTTTAATCGGTATACAAAGGCACCATTTGATTTTGGAGGAAATCCTTAAACCGGAAGTAGCACTTCACTTGAAGGACGAAATGGTTTTTCTTAAATATCTCAGGAACGAATTGTTATCTAGTAACCAAATTTCATATTTAACACTTTAATCAGTATACTAAAGCACCATGTGATTTTGGAGGAAATCGCTAAACCGGAAGTAGCACTTTACTTGAAGGACGAAATGGTTTTTCTTCAATATCTCAGGAACTAATTTTTATATAGTAACCAAATTTCATATTTAACACTTTAATCGGTTTACAAAGGCACCATTTGATTTTGGAGGAAATCCTTAAACCGGAAGTAGCACTTCACTTGAAGGACGAAATGGTTTTTCTTAAATATCTCAGGAACGAATTGTTATCTAGTAACCAAATTTCATATTTAACACTTTAATCAGTATACTAAAGCACCATGTGATTTTGGAGGAAATCCCTAAACCGGAAGTAGCACTTTACTTGAAGGACGAAATTTAATAATTTAATTAAATAATAAAATAAAATTTAAATAATATTTCTGCGAATCTTTAGATGAACGATAAAGGAATGATTCCTTATAGGGAAGTCATGTGCTGGCCACATCAGATTTTTTGTATTTCAGATGTAACCATTCTCAGTAGTTCATCAAATAACGCACTATCTAGTCGCAAAAAATTTTGAAAATCACTTGGTTCACTAATTCTTAGTTCACTTAACAGATTTTCATGTGTGTACTTATTTCTTTCTTTAAACCATTCCTTCATCCATCTGCCCTTCTTTTTTTCCTTCTTTTTTGAAGCTATAACCAATGCTATAGCCACACAACTTGCTGTCTTCTTATTATTCCACATGTTGACCGCACAAGTATCACCCGTGAACCAATTTATTGAGCAATAATATTGCACCGTGTGGGTTGGCCACGTAATATATTGACACAATAAATTGTGCAATATATTGACATAAATATTGATCGTCTAGGGGCCGCTTTTTAAGTTTTTAAAAATAGTCGCTAAACTTTTTTCAAATTCCTATAACTTGCATTACTGTAAGGTAATATAAAAAAAATAGAGATAAGGTTTTTTTCGTTTGGAACGTACTTTAAAAATTATTAGAAACTTATGTGACTTCATAATTTCATTTTCTAGATCAAAATATTTTTTTAAACCTATTAATGGATGTTTTTGATAATTTGCATAAAAGATTATTGTCCATCCTATGAATTTTAAGCTGCATCTGATCGTGGCATTATGATTCTTTCTATGTGTTTGTAAGATAAGAAATTATTTATCATTTCCTCTATTTGTTATCACTAATTTTGCGAAAACGCCATCTAAAAATGCTATTATAATTTTCTACAGTAAAAGTTGTATAATGGTCAAGTTTCTTTTAATAAAAGTTAAAAAAAAACAATTTATTACAATATAGGTTGAAAAATAATTGTCTCAAGTTTCCAATAATTTTTTAGGTATATTTTAACGAAAGTGTGTTTAAAAGTTGCCAAATACCATTTTTTAATAAGCTAATTGAGTAAAAAAATTGAGAACTTTTAAGAATATTGACACCTTAAACGCTTGAGATAGAATTAAAAAAAAGATAATATGCTTTGTGATAATCAGAGAACGGAATAATAAGCACACTTTAATGGCATTTTTAGCTGGTAAATTTAGTGCGCTCTGAGGGTGTGCAGAAATATAATAGCGTTTTCGGCGCGCTCTCATCTATTGAATTTGTTTCAAAATAAAAATCGATTATTTTATTTTAAATTTTTGGTTCTGGATGACCTGCATTCCAGTTTTCAAAAAGTAGTCCTTTCGGCATTTTATATTTTTGTTGAGTCTATAATTTATATTTTCTACTAGCTGGCACAGTCGGCCTTTGGCCATCTAGACAGTGTCGGATGTGGTTGTTCGGCCTCACTCCAAGGTACTAAAGTAGCCTATGTTTTTCGTAGCGTTGTAAATAACTTCTACACCATATTTGGTTGATTGGTCAAATAGAGACGTAAAGCACGTGCACGCGTATTTGCATTGTCGATCGGTTGACAGCTTGACAGCATTCATTATTGTTTTTAAAGTTGATTTTGAGTAGCCTGCCTTCCTTTAAGGAATCTCGATAATCCATTCATGCGCGTCCCATAGGGACGCGCATGAATGGATTATCGAGATTCCTTAAAGGAAGGCAGGCTACTCAAAATCAACTTTCCTTTCCTTTGCGAATTTTTGCACTATTTCAATACAAAAACATGCGCAGGGACCTACATAATAACTGTGCCAAATTTGGTTCCGATCGGTCAAACGATTTAGGAGTCTATAGGGAACATACATACACACATACATCCATTTTTATATATATAGATATCAAGAATATTAAGAAATAATAAAAATATATCAAAGATAAGTCTTAAATAAGCACTAGAATGAGCAAATACACATCAGCATAGGTAGAAATTACACGTATTTGAATGTATTTTTACGTGCTTATTTTACAGTGCACTAGGAAATCTGCGCCCAAGGGTTTTTTTAATGTAATTCGTGGAGATTTCAGAACAATTTCTTGCTATATTTAAAATTTTATGTACTATACAAAATAGCTTAGTAATAATGTACAAACATGATTATCAATTTTTTTATTGTTTAGGTTTTCCATGGTGCTGATATGGATATCCAGTGGTTGCAGAGGGATATGGGTTTATATGTGGTAAATATGTTTGACACTCATCAAGCTGCAAAGCTATTAAGTTTTGCTAGGCTATCTCTTGCCTATTTGTTGGAGAAATATTGCGATGTTCACCCAAATAAAATGTACCAATTGGCGGATTGGAGAATTAGGCCATTACCTGATGAGTTGAAGTTGTATGCCAGAATGGATACTCATTACTTGTTGTATATTTATCAAATGTTGAAAAATGAACTGCTAGAATTTGGAAACAAGAGTGACAATGTTTTAAAATCTGTGATACAATTGTGCACCCAAATTTGCTTGAAGGTAAGGATTTTTTGTACTATACAATCTCATTAAATATTTATAGTGAAACTTCTATATAATGAAGTACCCAGATTTTTGTTTTGTTTTATGAGAATATTTATTGTCTCAAGTCTGCATAATATATTTATTCCTGGGTCCTGTCCTGGGTTCTTTTTTGTTCTCTCTTTGATATTTTTTTTTGCTCGGAAAGCACTTTAATTATTTTGATTTTTTTGCACTCTGAATACTTTTCGATCTTCATTCTTGATGTTTCTTGACAAAAATTGAATTTCTTTTTGACACTTTTCCTTTTGGGGATTGTGAAGTTGTTTTATTTCCATCTGAAATGAAGTGAGGTACAACACAAAAAGGTTGTGTTTTTTTACAAAGATCAGATTTTTAGGATGTTCCTTGCCATGTGACGTGATTAGATTTTTTTTAGCGCCATTAATTTCCATGTAATTAAATAATGAAATTCAAATTAAGTCTAAAACCTTTGAATAGCGTGCGACGTCACTGATGCTAAAATCATACTGGATGAATTATGTTTAAATGTTATAGTCGCACCATTAAAGTTAAAAATCCAAAAATTTGCATAATTGTTGTACTCGACATCATAATATTATCATGGTTCGTTTATTAGAATAAATTAGAAGTTGTTCACTAATCGCGTCCATATCAATAATTAATTAATCATTGATTAAAGTGAAAAAAATTTCGAGGGATAATTTATTTATTTACTGATATTTATAAAATTGTCTTTCTTTTCTTCTTCTGAGAATTCATGAATGAAAGTGACAAATAAAAGCTGTCGAGGACTTAATTCTGCGTAATTTATCCCATTTCACAAAAAAATGTTTGTTCTGCTTGGACTAGAACAATTTTATGTAGTTCGGTTAAATTCAAATTCTCTCAAAAATAACCCAAAATTTCATGGACTTTAAATCTTAATGCAAACGGTTTTGTTGTGGGATGCACCAAAAGCGGGTAAATTTTGAAAAGCTAAAACGCCGAAAAACGTCATTTAAATAAGGGTCAAACATGATCAACTTTCAATACCTAAATGTGTTTGAAGATGCTGCCAAGTGTGGCTTAAGTGCCTACATTTTTCATGCTATAGTTTCCACCTGTTGAGTTTGTAAATTTTTAGACATACTTAAAACCAATATTTAATGAAGACAGCCATTTGCAACTTTATCACGAATCTAAGAAGGTGTTTAATAACCAGCAAATGTTCGCTTTTAAAAGATTGTTCGAATGGAGAGATACCATATCGAGAGATGAAGATGAAAGTGACAAATACGTTTTACCGAAATACCAATTATTGCAAATATCATCTGTCCTTCCAAGAGAGATGGAAGGTATTTTGGCATGCTGCAATCCAATTCCACCTTTGGTTAAAAGTAATTTATTAGAATTACATCGAATTATTTTGCAAGCAAGAGAACAGCCTCTCATAAAGGTAAAGAACAAAAAATGTAAACAATGTATTAGATTTTTAAGTTAATTTTTTAGCCCATCTTGCTTGATGACGCTAGAAATTTAGAAACAGCGTCGGAATCGATTGAATTAGATATGGGATTTCATGATTTAGGTAACATGGAATTTAGAGACGATTTGCCAACTTTGTTCGGCAACAAAATTAACTTGGTCAAGAATAATGAAGTAATTGTAATTAAAAAGGAAGCGTCGAAGTATTCAGTGTTTACTTCGCCGGAAAGAAATATTGTTGAGGTGAGTTTAGGTTTGTTCAACCCAGATATGCCTATTGCGTCCACATATGATTTTTTAAATCTCATTTATAAAAACTAGAAGAAAGAAATAAAACACTTAACACAAAATAAAACATTTTTTATTAATAAATAAAGGAATTATAATTCTTTCAGTTTTATCATGCTCAATTATGTTTAGAGCTTCATGTAATGAAAATCCCCTAAAACAATTCCAATGTTTAAATATTCTTTGTGGCGGTACTTCTGCCTGATTGACCTACTAGAATGTAGGTAGAAGAATGTAGTACAATGACCAGAAAGACAATAGGCAAAATAAAATTTTTTTACGACTATAGAGAAAATAATAAAATTACTTACCTCACAACTCCATGATCTTGTTCTGCCATTTTCAAAAATAATCCATTTTTAACACTCACAAAATAACGAATTCACACAATCTCTCACAACTTGACACAGTTCAAGAGGACACTACAGTGAAAGCAACAAAATGCATTTTGAGAAGCATTAAAGTAGGGGTGCTGGTTACGCTTGACTTTTTGAGCCATCCTATATATAGGACATTATGCATATCTGGGTTTAAAAAAACTGTTTTATCAATGTAATTTTAGGAAAGCAGCAAAGCTGATCCAGGGTTAAACAAATTGTGTCCTTACGAAAGATACAAGCACACCAAATCGTTTGTAAGATCTCGAGAAGTTGTAACTGGAGCAAACGAAGTTAGTAAAATTTCTCCAGAAAAAAGTACACAGGAAAGAATTGAAGCAGTAAGTTGTTTAATTGTTTTTATTTTAGTTTCCTTTGTAACAAACTTTTACTTTTTAGTTACATGATCATTTTGTGCAAGTTGCTCAACACACCGAAATGGTTTCTTCTGAAAATGAAAATCAACTGTGCAATAATGATGATGCCCAAAGCACGGTTTTACCTCTTGTTACTATTTCTAAGGAAGTAGAATTTGAAAGAATTTCTCCCAAAGCACACAATGACCATTTAAGTGGGAGTAGATATAATCGACTAGTCGAAAGGCGATCAACGGATAATGTAACTTCGAGAGGTAGAAAAAGAAGCCGATCAAATGATAGAAGTGGGCCTGCAAAATATAACCAACCACATGGTCGTAAAAAGGCACGCTCATCAAATTCTAGTTCGGAATTTGAATTTCGAAAAATAGAAAATTCAGACAATATTCAAGTACAAGAACTTGATAGAATAGCACTTAATCATGATGGCGATGTAAGAGAATTCGAAAGAAATAATGCACATCATCGTGCCCACATTAATCCATTTCATAATGAAAAAACGATTCGCAATGAAATTAGGCCATTTGATTACAATTCTGTCAATTTTCAAAAATTTCAAGGTGGTGCTTCCAATAGTGGCAGACAACAAATGTTTAAGTCAAAATTTAAAGCTAAAGTAAGTAAGAACAATTTTGATTTAAACTAAATTAACTGTTTTTTTTTCGAATTTAGAATCAAAATAAAAACCACAATAAGAATCAAAATAAAAGCGGTACGTATTCGAGACATAAATAATTTATCAATTTGACTGACTATTGGGATTTAATATCAACAAATGTAATAATGTTGCCTACGTTAGTTAAAATTTCCCAGTGAAAGCAATTATTATTATTTTTTAACGTTGTCTAATGTTTTATAACAAAACATTTTTTAAATTACTTTTTCCAATAAGTTGGTAATTTTTGTAATTAATTTTGCATACTTTTATTTCTAAAATAAATTGATAAATGCTTACAAATCACAATAATTTAGTAGAATATTCAAATTTTGAAATAATTATTTTTGTATAAGTAATTTCTACAAAATTTTTATTAGTTACATATTGATGTAAATCTAATTTATGTTGAATATGGTGATATTTGATTTCCCATTTCTACTTGTAATAATTATAAATTTCAGAAGTTCTGAGATTTCTTGTATATTACATAAAAATGTATAGAAATATTATAAAATTTTAGTACTTCTACTTAAAATGTAATTTTTTAATATTTGATTATTACATTTTTAGAATTTATTTTACTTTTTTTTTCGACGTTTTCGAATAACTTTTCGTAAAGTTTTAAATATTTTTGAGGTTTTACAGGTTGATAGTATAAAAAGGTAAGTAAGTACTGTTCATTATAGGATCCAAAACAATATATTGATGCAAAAAACGAACCATTTTGATGCCAAAATTATTTTAATAAATAAAACAACTACAAATAAAAATTAAATAACATTTTGTTTCATTTGTATGCTGGTCTATTTTGCGTTATTCAGTCCAATCATTTCCTTAATTTATCATAAATATAATTTCAAAATTTGAAGAAAATCGGTTCAGCCGTTTTTAAATTGTCTATGTATCAACGCGAGCGCAACGTAAAATCCCAGCCTTAAGTGTTATAAAGGTGCAAATCCACAATGAGAATATCTCATGAAATTTTTGTCTCATGAAATAAAAATGTCATGAAAAATGTAATTTCATTGTGGAAATTATTATATATATATATAGTATATCACTATAATATAGTGATATATTATATCACTATATATATAGTATATCACGTATCTCAGGTCTGTTTCCACAATGAAATTACATTTTTCATGACATTTTTATTTCATGAGACAAAAATTTCATGAGATATTCTCATTGTGGATTTGCACCTTAAGTGTAAAATTTGTGCATTAATCGAAGCTTATTAAGAATAAATAATTTTAAGCAGAAAAGTATTTTATTTTTAACAGGAGGAATCCCGAATTCCCTATTAGAGTTCATGAACTATTAGTAATAAATTCACATATCACTTCTTTTAACATTTAAAAATTTAATTTTTAGATCTAATTCTCCAATTAGATTTCAGTTAATTTAATTTTTGAAGCTATGCTTCTTATCGCACGGGTTTGCACGGGCAGTTAACTGAAAAAAATCGTTCGTCACACAAATTTCGACCATCGCTTTCAAATTTCGAACTTCCCTTCAAACACCATAACTCCGGAACCGAGAGGGCTAGGACCCTGGGAATGGTGGCTATGGATGGGGGCGGAGGTGGCAACCGCCCCCGACCCCCCGCCGCCTCAAACCGGTTTTTAGGGAAAATAGTTTTTTGACAAAACTAAAAAAATTTAAAAATTCCCCCCCTTTTCGTGGGTCGGCAAAAAACGTCGAAAAAATTTTAAAAATTTTTCACAAAAAGGCCGAACAACCACTGGCAATCACGGACTAGCAGTCAAGACAACTGAAGGCATATAAATATAATCTATTATGGTCCGCCCTGTGAGGCCGAACAACTATGGCCTTCACGGATTTATTATGGTCCGCCCTGTGAAGCCGAAGGCCGAACTACTATGGCCTTCACGGATCTATAGGGTTTTCCAATAAGAGGTGTTATTTTGAATAGCCCGCTATTTCGGTAGATGTCACTTTTGAAGCTGTCATTTTTTGACATTTGACAAGTAGAAACTACGCCATTAATAAAAATGGAACGATACACGCTTCAACAACGCATTGAAATTATTAAGGTGGTTCGACGCCTTCATAGCGGGGAGCGGGGAAATGCCCTATGCTATTACATTGAATAAATAAATATTACCAACACAAAATAGTATTATGGAAATAATGAATAAGATTAAATTTCAAAGAAATACTTCGAATTTTCTACAACTTGCAGTTGTTTGTGATTTCATATCGCTTTTTCTACTCAAGTTATATTATTATAAATTCGTATTTTCAATTAAAAGTATTCCAATTATTACTAGATAAATGTGACAACAATGTAGTCTTAAGTTTATATTGGTACCCATTGTTACCTAACTGTCATTCAAAGACTGTAACTTGTTGATGTATTTGAGACCTATTGACACTATATTTGTGTTTGTTTGGATATAATTTTCATAAAACTTCGTAAAGTAAGACGTTGTAATGTACTTTTAAAGAAGTTTATAAGTATTTTGAGGTTATGTTATTGTTTTGAATAATCGTTTACAACTTGATATTTATTTACTATTACAGATTTCGAACTTAAAATGGCATCAAAACATATTGTAACGCTGTCTACTATTAACAAGTTATTTGGAAACCATAATTAAATGATAAATAAAGGTGAAAATGCATGCTTCGGGAACAAACCGAATGGTTTAATATGAGATTGTGCTTTTGTGGAGATTATTTGTATATTTTTACATTACAAGAATTTAGTTGGCACCGAAAATGAAATTACATGGAGAGAATTTGACATTAAACTTGGCCTTCCTAAATTATAGAAAAATTTCAAATATTGGATATAAATTTAACCTTTTATTTAATAAAACGACGTTTACAACAAATTTGAGTTATATAATATGTAAATATTTATCTAGAAAACACAAGTACTAATTCATGATATTTTATTCTTTCGGAATAGGACCAATTTACCATAACTACATCTCCCGACTTTATTACAATTTACAGTTTTAAATAATCCAAAAGATATACAAATTACTTCGACCTATACGTTTTATCTATCATAGTAGTGCATTTCTCCTCCTAACAAATTCAACCTGAAATTTTTTTGCATGCTTCGATTGCTATTTATTTTCATCGTTCTTAATCATTTTATTGTCGTTTCCAAAACACTCGTTAATAGTAGAAAACGTTATATGTTTTGATACCATGTTTAGTTCCAAATCTGCAATAGTACGTCTTACCTTCACAAATTTTATGAAAAATATTTCCAAAGACACACAAACATCAATATAGTGTCAATTAGTCTTAACCCTTAACTGGTCCGGTCCATATCTGCGACATAAACGGTCAGGCGTAGTCTGAGAGACTACTTCTTTGATAGGCCAAAAAGAGCACTAAGAACCAAAAATACGAAACGTGTTATTTAACACAAGTATTATAGGCATTATTAAACTAGAATATCAAAAAATATCAAAGATTAAATTACATAATAATAAAATATTAAACATAATCAAAACATCATGTAGAAAACATTTAAAAAAATTGATTTATAAACTACGCTCTGTTTTAGAATTATAAAATATAAAAAATTAATTATAATAACAATATTGAGTTTTTAAAACATTAAATAAACAAAATATGTACTGAAAATAAATTTCTAACAGTTTTTTTAAAACGCCCGTATGAGCCAAAGCCACTCGAAAAAGTTACGTTAACGGTCAGGCGTCGTCTGACAGACTACGTCTGAATTAATTTATCTTGTAACTTTTAAGAAAATGTAAGAAAATATTCGCAAAGGTGGCTAGGTATAGTATTTAAGTAGGTCAGAGATTAGATAAAAGAAACATTCATGTGAGCGCTTTAATTAAACAATTACAAAGAATTATATTTATCGCGTCGTCTCACAGACTACGTCGGACCAGTTAAGGGTTAAATACATCATAAATAAATAATATCAACGTTTAAAATAATTCTTATGGTGTTTTACATAGATTCCCATTATTTGGCATACATTCCAAGTGAAGAATTAATTATTAATTTTAACTTTGCAAAAAATTTGAATCTTGCGCCATTTAATAAATTCCTATGTTGCCACATCATTCTGTAATGTTACGCATTCATAACATATTTTAGCATATATGATCAATTTTTAATAAATCGAAGCAGACAAGAAGTTTGATTTTTTGCATGACGCTTCTCCAAGTTACAATTCATCTATAAAATATATTTTCAACCGTTTCTCTACTTATTCTTAGACGTTGTAGTAATTTCAAACACGCTACATACGTACACTCCATAAGAGCCTATGTTAAAATTACGATATTTGATTCCCATTATCTTCCATACGGATCAGACAAAAATTCTCAAAAAATTCAGAGGAACTCCTTAGATATTGAAGAACGATTCATGTAAATTTGAATGAAATGCCTCATACTTGCCAAAGGCAGGGAACCTCCTTAAAATTCATATTTCATATCATTTCTGATTTCATAAATTCATATCAAAATAACACCTCTTATTGGAAAACCCTGTATTATGGTTTGCTCTGTGCGTAAGAATGCGTAAAGCTATGGTCACGCTAGGCTACTTTTGCTGCGCACGCTTTTTACTCTGGCTGCAAAAGCTGCATGTCAGGCTCACACACAGAGTCAAAGTAGCCTGCAGCACGCAGCTTTTGCAACTACGGCTGCAAAAGCTGCGTCAAAAGATACAAACCTACTCACACATGCTCACACATAGCTGCTTTTCCTTCAATTGCAACGACTGCAACCGCTAAAGTACTTTATAGCTAATTATTCGTGATTAGGGGTGCGCGATTATGAAATTTCATAATCGATTATAAAAAATAATCGATTTTTTTCGATTAATCGATTATTAAAAATAATCGATTATGAACTCATAGTCGATTATGAACCCTTTGTCATTTTTTGCACTACATTAACTATTATCGAAACCATGCATTTCTCCAAAAAAAATTCATTAAGAATAATTTATTGATTCAATACTTTAATTTTTTAATACATGAATTTTTTCTAATTTTTAATAAGGTCAAAAATAAATTAAAAACCAGGATATAAAAATCTCGGAGCGATTGCTTTCAGTCGAAGGATCTATTTGCAAACATCGCGTTCAAGAGATAAATATCACGTGTTGGATATAATCATTGTCAGCAAACAATTTTCTTAATGTACACATTTTTGCCAAGAAGCAAGAAAAAAATTTCTTAGCAAGCATGTTACAATGTTGTATATTATTGTAAAGTTTGTAATTGCAGGTTTATTTTCATAATCGATTATTTCCACAATCGATTATTTTCACAATCGATTATTCTCACAATCGATTATTTCTATAATCGATTATTATAAATTATCATAATCGATTATGAAATAATCGATTATTCGAATTACGGTGACGATTAATCGATTATATGCGCACCCCTATTCGTGAGTATTGTGCGGTCGTTTGAAACAACAAAAATTGTGTGTGTTATTTGATTATATAATATTATAATTATATTATTTATAATTATAGATTATATATTTGATTATAGATATAGCGTATTCGTATTTGATTATATATAGACCGCGTTCGATTTGGAGCTATTTTCGCTTCGATCAATTTCATTACTTGCTCACGATTCCACTTACAGGGAGGCATTCGCATTCTCAACATTGGATGGGGCTGAATCAACCCAGAAGGCAACATCAACAACCTGACAAATCCTTAGCGTGATACCCCGAACCATTAGTGCTTCAGATGAACGTGAAAGACGACTAGTGAATTTCGCGAGTCAATATAGTGCAAAGAAATAAACAATAGTGGTGCGCAGGAACTTATAAGACGCAGAAATATTAGCATTAGGTTAAGATTTATATTCGCACTTTACAATTTTTTTGTATTATTAGAAAGTTTATAATCTTGTTTATTTTAAGTTTGTTTGGTTTAAGGCAAAAGTAACCCAAAACTACCATGTCGGAAGAACGGTTTGGTATTATTTTTTTTTAAAAAGGATCCGTCGATTCTTTCAGAACCCGACTGATCTTTTCAAAAGCGTCGGGTGATGTAACAAACCGCCCGTTCATTTCATTCAAAATTACGATACAAATATTAAGTTTGTACAACCAATTTCCGACATGAGTAAATTGTCTTAATAAACCAGCAGACGCACAATTAGAATGCCCTGCTAGTATAATAATTATAAACAAGGTGGAACTCGCTTTAGCGGCAGTTCTTAGGCTTCTATACAGCTACCTTTCTGGTGTGGAAAGTTGTTATTATCTGGTTATTTTTGGTCGCCATATAATGTAACATCACATAATCAGATAATCTGCACTAATTATTTATTATTTTATTTTAACCACAGCAGTGGCTTGATGTGGATAGTGAAGTTAAGTTGTAAATAAAAGAGAAGGAAGAGGATGGATCCACCTCAAACAAGGTTGTCGAGAGACAATTGTAAAACCAACCTTAAGGTGACTTAACATCGCAATAAGAAATTATCACATCATCTGTTAATCGATAACTAAAACATTCTATATTATAACCGTTCTTAATTTGACACTATATATTTATATGGAATATTATACGCAATAATATATATATTTTTACTTGATTTTCAATGTTTAATTAACATTTAACGGTTGTAGAAAACCATAGAATCATAATTGGTTGTACGCGTATCATCGGATTATCGGATAATCGTACCATCGGATCATCGTATCATGGTATCATCGTATCATCGGATTAATAGATTAATCATCTGTATATAGGTTGATCTAAATCTAACAAGAAGTAAACTAATTATTTCAAGTAGAACTCCACATATTAAAATTCAACATACCTGAAGAAGAAACTGTAAACCATCACGAGCTTCACTTGAAATAATCAGATAATCTGCACCAATTAAATTTTTTGCGATTGGTAATTATCATTTACTATATAAGTAATAAAAATCAAACTTTTCCATTCTATTAGAAATTTTACTTCTCTGTAATGTATGGTCCTTTTTTTGAGGTGGACCAATCCTCTCCTTTCTCTTTTATTTATAGCTTAACTTCACTAACCACATCAATAAAAAATTATTTTTTCACATCAAAGTAAAACAAGTAGTTTATATAGGGAGACCTCTTCGAAAATATCTTTAACTTAGTAAATTTCCTTCGAACATTTGCGTATTTATAAATTGCATTAGCGAATCGAAGCAACGGATTAACAGATTAACGCAATACTATATAGACGATGTATTTAAAATATAACAACGTATCAGTTGTTCAACGTTATGATTGGCTCTGAAACATGCGGACGGACACGAAGCCAGACCATAAGGCTTCTTTCTATACCTTGTATAGAAGCCTAAAAGTAGCGCACTGGCTACCCAGTTCTTAGACCTCTATACACACAGAGTATTTCCAACACGATTTGAAACGCTCTGTGTGATTTTGAATTATGCGGACGGACAGACAGACGGACACGGAGCCAGATCATAAGGCTTCTTGCTATACTTTGTATAGAAGCCTAAAATGCCAGCTCTCTCCTGCGGCGTGTCAAAACCTAATCTCATTGGTCCAAATTTGATACCAACATAAGCACTAATCGAAGTTATGGAAGGGGAAGGATCTGAACGGAACGAAAAGAAGAAACAAAAATCGAGGAGATAGAAAATAACGGTTATTAATGATTAACTTAAATCCGGATTAACGTTAATACGTTAATCCGTTAATATTTAATAAAAATACTACGAGGCTTGTCCAGAAAGTAAGTACCGTTTTTAAATTACGCCGCCGCAGCGCTGCGGTCGCCGTTTAGCGCATGCGCGCCAGGTAGCTACATCTGTTGGGAAGCTACAGACGCCATTACGGAACCATCCGATCGGGTCTACATCTGTTTGCGTGATTTTTAAAAAGGCCGCACCTATTAAGAAGCCCGCCGACTGCGAAGTGCGTGCGTTTTCTCAGTACTAAAGGCTTCAAAGCAGCTGACATTCATCGCCAAATCAGTGATGTTTATGATGAAAACATTATGAGTGCTGGAATGGTGCGGAAATGGGTTAGGGCCTTTAAAGATGGCCGCACAAACATTCATGAATGTATGTTCCTCATCATGAATGTTTGTGCTGCCATCTTTAAAGGCCCTAACCCATTTCCGCACCATTCCAGCACTCATAATGTTTTCACTAAACATCACTGATTTGGCGATGAATGTCAGCTGCTTTGAAGCCTTTAGTACTGAGAAAACGCACGCACTTCGCAGTCGGCGGGCTTCTTAATAGGTGCGGCCTTTTTAAAAATCACGCAAACAGATGTAGACTCGATCGGATGGTTCCGTAATGGTGTCTGTAGCTTCTCAACAGATGTAGCTACCTGGCGCGCATGCGCTAAACGGCGACCGCAGCGCTGCGGCGGCGTAATTTAAAAACGGTACTTACTTTCTGGACAAGCCTCGTATATAATCCAAATGATTTATTATGACTTAAATGTGTTGAACGTGAACTAAAAATGTCTTTACAAAAAATGGCTTTGCGAGAATTAAATAAGGTTGTGGAAGGGGCGCTAAACAGGGCTTTATCGTTCGCTAAATATGAAGATTTAACATGGAACCTGTTTTTCGGTACCAAACCATTTATCATAGTTTTCCTCGAGATTTAGGGGTGCCGCGGGAGTGGCGCCTATCTCGTTTCTTCTTCTTTTTACCGTTTTCCGAAGTGCTGCGTAGTTGTGTAACCGTGTATTACACGTAGTTGTGTTACACGGGGGATAATCCCTTAATTTTTGTGTTGGTAATAAAAAATTTACTATATATGCAAATTTGCTTTTTGCGATCGGTTTCGGATTTAAATTTTTGGTAATGAAAATTTTGTTATTGAAAATTCATTATTGTGAATGGGAAGATGTTATTCGATAATCTACTCTATTCAAATTATAAACTATAAATTTGAATTATACATGTGGTGCCAATTTTTGGTATCGATTTTTGGTGTCGGTTTTTGCTGTCGGTTTTTGGTGTCGGTTTTTTGGTGTCGATTTTTGCGAGGTAACGACCGTGAAAACATGTTCCATGTTAAAAAACTCAATGGATCAATAGATCAACGGATCAAATAAAGAGATCAACAATATATAGGTAAACCACTCAGTTATGTATATTTCAGCAACCTTCTTCACATATCTACTCATTTTCAGAGTGTTTCCCAACACAATTTGGAGCGCACTGGCTACCCAGTTCTTAGACCTCTATACACACAGAGTATTTCCAACACGATTTGAAACGCTCTGTATGATTTTGAATTATGCGGACGGACAGACAGACGGACGGACGGACAGACACGGAGCCAGATCATAAGGCTTCTTGCTATACTTTGTATAGAAGCCTAAAACAGATATAAGTCTATATAAGACAGCTATTTCCAAAATAATAGCGCACTGGGTACCCAGTTCTTAGACCTCTATACACACTGAGTATATTCAACACGATTTAAAACGCTCTGTATAATTTTGAATTATGCGGACAGACGGACGGACGGACAGACACGGAGCCAGATCATAAGGCTTCTTGCTATACTTTGTATAGAAGCCTAAAATTTAGGTAAAGAATTTTAAACACCCGGTACATTGATTTAACTAATAAACGTTTTGGCGTTCATTTAAAAATAGGGTGCAAACACCTGCTTAGAACAACCACTCCGGCACGGCACCAAGGGTTGTTAATTAAATCAATGCAGCTGGTAAGAAATACCACACTTGTTGAAAAATCCACACGTGAAGGGAAATGATACATTTTTCATGGATATACCGCCAAAAGATTCGTTTAAAGAAATATTCAAATTCTGCATAAGGCGTGATCCCAACTTAATGCCTCATTTACTTTAACGAGGTTAGGAATTATGTTTTTAAATTAAGAAATACGAAATCTGTGGGAACGCCACCCTGGTCAGATGTGAATTCGTTCCACACGTGTAGGGAAGTAAGTTTTGAGAGATCCAATTAATAAGACACCCCTCCGGAAAAATTGTAGGAAAGATCACACACGCGATTGGCCAAAAGGGTCCTAGTCGAAGGCGTGATATTTCTATTCAAAACGGGGAAAAGTTTATAAAATATCTAGGAGTTGATTTCCGAGGGAGAGAGTCCAAAAACGAGAGTCATTCAGCAAGGTTATTCAGAAGAAGTTCCGCGCTTTGATTATTTCATTCATTAACCCAAACGGGTGAATTTTATTTAAAGAGTTAACCGAACTCTACCCAAATCGGAATCTACATATTCAAGTGTAAATTTTTTCTAAGTGACCAATTTAATTAATCATATTTTATTCATTGAAACTTCGGTAGTTCGAGAAACGCGAAGAAATAACATCTTTAAAGTGATAAAGATCAATAATTTTAACATCATCTTGCTTGTCATTAAATATTAATCATTAACCGAAACGATTGTGTTAAAACTATAAGTGTAACCATTTGGGATTACAAGAAGGATATACCATCTCAAAACTTACCACCCTTAGAGCACAGGATTTTTGTAATAAAACTAGGTATTGTGACATATCGTTAAATTACTACTTGTAACCTTTTTGTATTATATGTGTGTGGATTTCTTTTACTACCTTAAAAAATTAACTTAATCAAATTATAACAACTTGTACTATTTTTGGTGTAATTGTATATTTTGTATATTTCTTGTAAAATACTTAATTGTGTGGTTCAATATACGCAATTATACCAAGCTCAACTCTTTTTATGGTTGTCACTCCGTCAACCGATTGTAAATTAGTGAATTTAATTATCTCTCTGGGTTTTCCTACGACTCCAAAACAATAGAAGAGGCACGTTACCGTAATTCAAATACCAACGTCCAGTGAAATTGAACGGCATTCAATTTAGAGGTTCTCTTAATCTACCTCAGTAATTAACCGCACCAAGGTGGTTAGTACCAGAATTCAAAGATTAAGTGGTGGCAGCTATATCAGTCATAATAAAAATCAACTCAACCCCCGTCAATTAGAAAACCGCATACGTCGGTTTTGTTACATGTTGTCATTGGTGGGGTTAAATCTCAATTAACGCTACCTAGCGACTTATTAAAACATATAAAATTTGCACTCACACTAAGCTGCTTTTAACAGCGTGCGCAGTACACCACATGTGCAGTTATATGAATGAAATTAACAAATAAAATCAAAATAAAATTTAAAACATTGGATTGGTCAGGAAAAATTGATGATTTAATCAAAGATAAAACCTACTAGCAACATCGGAGGGTGCATACAAAAATAAAAAATTATATTTTATTTAAATGTGATAAAAGCTGCACCGCTAGTCGCAGCAAAATATTAAACCAAATGAATATTTTTTACTGCGAATGCAACATACAAAATTTGCACTCACACTAAGCTGCTTTTAACAGCGTGCGCAGTATACCACATGTGCAGCAGTGTGCACTTTTATCGGTTGCAGTGGTGTTCACACACAGCTACTTTTGCGCGCAGCAAAAGTAGCCTAATCTGACCTTACCTTTAGAAGCATAGCTTCTGTGGACGGTCCGACGACCGCTCTCTTTTTTTTTTATTTGTAACATATTTTGCCAAATTTATTTAGGTTGGGGACGTAGCTGTTGTAAATCAATTGTTTCTATAGATTGATTTCCGGGTTGAAGTGAAGGGCACTGTAGGTTTTCTTAAGAGCTCACTTAATTATCAACTTTCTATGTTGAATTTGAAAACAAATTTCAAGCATAGATCAAAATTACAACCAGTTAAAATGTAAACAAATTAAAATAATACATAACGTATTTCTAAAGCGTTCTGGTTGATGGAAACGACTTTTATTACAGTCGAATACATGACCATTGCAAAAACAAACGAAGTGCTTAGGAAATGCACAAACGAATAACTCCATCCATTCAAGTTGTGAATGTATTAGGCATGTATGATGCAACTTTTAAATTTGAACTTCACGCCAACGTCCTCTCCAGAAAAACGCCATCTATTGAGAACTAACAAAGTTCAAATCTAAAATCACACTTCTTCGACGACACGGAAAATAACTTGGACCACCACGTTGTGAAATACCTACGATCGCCATCTAGTAACCAAATTCTTTCTTCCGGTGTACAAAACATAATGTCAAAAACAACTGTAACAAAACAAATGATCGCTCCGAAAGAGAGACAACCATTAACTTCCAACACAAAATAAAACAATCAAATTTGGACATGTCAATTCTTTTATTATCTTTAATATTCTTGTTTGAGGAATTTAACCTGAAGCAATGATTTGCCTAACTCGTGACCTAATAAATCTGTAGATTTAATTACCCTGAAATTTGTTTTAAATCGCTTTAATATTATTTTAATAACTTTTAAATTCTTATTTTATTTAATCCTTAGGATTGTAATAATATTTTCTTCATGTACTTAGTACATTTTATGAAGATTGAGGGAAGCTATGTGTTTTATTAAAACACTAGCTATTAATAAAATAACAATACCTTTTAATCTACCTTTAAATAACCACCCTTGAATTACAATTTACTACCTAATTAATTGTAACTCATTTAAACTCAGTTGAAACAATAATTTATATTTGTCTTGCTGGTTTAAATCAAGGAATCCTTCGTTAGTTTTATAGTGGCTAAAATATTATATATCTCGCCGGGACCAACGTTCTTCTAGAAAAACATAGATAGGTACAGCTGTTCAAATACAAATTAAAATCACAACCTAATTCAAACAAGTTCAACCATCCTGTATCTCTTATTATAAAAGGCCAAGTCTTTCTTTCTTTCTGTCTGTCCCACGGAAATACCCGAAGCAAACCGAACCGAACCGAACGCACAACGTATCATCGGATCAACGCATCATCGGATCAACGTATCATCGTATCAACGTATCATCGGATCAACGTATCATCGGATCAGTTAATCCGATTATCCTACTCAAAATTACTATATAAGCAGAATTACATTATAACGAAATAATAAGTGTTGAACGTCAACGAAAAATGTTTTCAGGTGAATTAATAAAGGAAGTGGAACAGGCGCTAAAGAGGGCCTTATCGTTCGGAAAATACGAAGATTTTGAAGTCAGAGAAGAATTCAAACGAGCTACTATTAATTCGTTAAAGGAGGCACTTCGTGAGTTTAGCAGCAATAGAATGCGTAAAATTGATTTAAATATTGCGAAAAAAAAAGTGGCGGCAAAACGTATAAGAAACAGAAAAAGAGTGGAGAAACTGATTGCTGCCGAACAGAAAAAGAAAAAGGAAGAAGCTGAGGAATTTTCAATATCGCTGCGTGATTTTGAAAATTCCTTACTCGAAGAGGAAGGGGAGGAGGAAGTAGGAAGTAGTAGTAAAACTTAGTTTTACTATTAGTTATTAAATTATTATATAAACTAGATGATAGCCCGTCCGAGGACGGGTAGATAGAAGGACGGGCAGCTACCCAAGGTAACTTAAGTTGAATGAAGATTAAGGAAAGCTCCCAGTGCAATCCAAAAGCCATATGACCTTGGCTGACTGCCCGTCCTTCTAGCTACCCGTCCTCGGACGGGCTATCATCTAGTTTGAATAATAAAGATATCTAATTTACCAATATTAAACCCCCCCCCCCCCCCCGATCTCAGTTACGACAACTTAATTAACAACAAATCTCTGGGAACAGTTCAATGTAATTTGCTTTATGGTTTGCATTTAAGCATTAGTAATCGTGCGTGATTTATTTTCCACGTTACTAGGGGGTTGTTTATAATCTTTTACCCAAATCGGCGAAGCTAAATGTACACGTAACGAACCCAAAACCATTGTTTTAAATAAGTCAATCATCTACCACGATATAAAGATTTGTAAACTTATCGTACATCATTACTCAGCCTTGTGAGGACGTAGTAACAGATTGAATGCATTTATCAAGTCATTTTACCTGCAAACAATTTGCAATAACTTTAACAAACACCCTGTATATTAATATAATTACTTTACTAACATATCGTCAGCATAGAATTGCTTTGTTCTACATCCAATAAGTGTATTTCGAGATAAATCAAAATGAAATTAAAATATTAAAATTTCGAAATGATAACAAGATTTTTAAAATTTAAGATATAGATTATCTTTAATATATAGCATAAGTCTATTTTACCTCAAAGGCAACTTTGTTGAGTAATTATGTTACTGTTATATTAATTAATTACATTTGGATATAGAACTGTAAGATGCAACTTTTGAATTTGAACTTCGCGCCAACGTCCTCTCCAGAAAGCGCCATCTATTGAGAACTAACAAAGTTCAAATCTAAAATCACACTTCTTCGACGACACGGAAAATAACCTGGACCACCACGTTGTGAAAATACCTACGATCGCCATCTAGTAACCAAACTCTTTCTTCCGGTGTACAAAACATAATGTCAAAACAACTGTAACAAGACAAATGATTGCTCCGAAAGAGAGACAACCTTTAACTTCCAACACAAAATAAAACAACCAAATTTGGGCAATGTCAATTCTTTTATTATCGTTAATATTCTTGTTTGAGGAATTTAACCTGAAGCAATGATTTACCTAACTCGTGACCTAATAAATCTGTAGATTTAATTACCCTGAAAGTCGATTTGTTTTAAATCGCTTTAATGATTTCGATAAATTTTAAATTACTATTCTATTTAATCCTTAGGATTTTATTAATATTTTCTTCATGTACTTAAGGCCGTGTGACACGTGTGACGGCCGTGGCCAATTGACTCCTCGGTCAATTTTACATAAGGAAACCCATTTTCAGCCACATAGTGCGAAAACCCGCTGCGTAATCGAAAATACCCAAATTCGAGTAAAAATTGTGAAAAGAAACTTAGAATAGCTATAGCTCAGCCAATAAAATTTTTTGGGACGTAATATTCTGGCTTTTGACTACTCCCCGGATGGGTAATTTGCCCACAAAAAATCAGCCAAATCTAAAGGCCGTGTGACACTTGTGTAAATTTGCGTGTAGATTTACGTGTAAATTTACGTGTAGATTTCTACACCGTGTAAAACACGTAAATTTGCGTGTAGATTTAAGGCCGTGTGACACTTGTGTAAATTTGCGTGTAGATTTACGTGTAGATTTACGTGTAGATTTCTACACCGTGTAAAACACGTAAATTTGCGTGTAGATTTTGTTGTAAATCTGCTAGCAAATAGTGTGTTTGCCACTTGTGTAAAAATTTACACGTAAATTTACAATTTGCACATGCGCATTCTGGTCAATTGAAAATTCGAACGGTAAGTTGCTATAAGAAGTTTGTATGTCTGGTCGCCTTGTGTTGTTTAGTATTAAAAGAAACGTGATAATGGATTCGAATTGGCAATTAACGCTTATATATTCTGCTATGATCACAGTAGCAGCAGGTATTGGGGTTGTAGTAAGGAATGAAGGAATTTAAAAAAAACGAAAACTAAAAACGTGGTCGCGATCTTGGTTAAAGCGCAGAACTGCAGGAAAAGGTATTCTAAACATGTTAAATTCTGAATTAAAAACCGAAGATCCATCTGCATATACTAATTTTCTCCGCTTAAATAATCTCCAATTCGAATATTTGCTTTCACTAATTAATGACGATATTAAAAAAGAAGATACTTTTATGAGACAAGCATTTCCTACAAGAAATAACACAACACAAGAAAAAATAGACCACACCTTCGAATATTCTTCTGCGCAATTTTACACGCACAACTTGCGAAAAAATATAGAAATATTTCTATAAAATATTTACACGTAAATCTACACGCAAATTTACGTGTTTTACACGGTGTAGAAATCTACACGTAAATCTACACGTAAATCTACACGCAAATTTACACAAGTGTCACACGGCCTTTAGTACATTCTTTGAAGATTTTGTAAAGCTATGTGTTTTATTGAAACACTAGCTGTTAATGGAAAAATACCTTTATTAATCTACCTTTAAATAACCACCCTTGAATTACAATTTACTACCTAATTCAAACAAGTTCAACCATCCTGTATTTGAATACTAACGATACTTAATTTACCAATATTAAAACCCCAATCTCAGTAGCCTGCCTTCCTTTAAGAAATCTCGTTAATCCATTCATGCGCGTCACTGTAAGTTATGATAACTTAATTAACAACAAATCTTTGGGAACAGTTCAATGTAATTTGCTTTATGGTTTGCATTTAAGCATATGTAGTACTGTGTAATTTATCTTCCAGTATACCACGGGATTTGGGCCATTCATACAGAGTCGTCGGAAAGCTAAATGTACACGTAACGAACCCAAAACCATTGTTTTAAATAAGTCAATCATTTACAACTATATAAAGATTTGTAAACTTATCGTACATCTTTACGCAGCCTTGTAACTCTTACTTAGTAACGCTTACTTGGGGCTTAGTAATAGATTGAATGCATTTATCAAATCTCTTTAACTGCAAACAATTATCAATAACTTTAACAATCACCCTGGATATTAATATAATTATTTTAATAACAGATTACCTATTTTAAATAATGAAACTTCTTAATTTATAAAACTAAACCCATTTGAAATTAAAACATCCTGTATATAATGATTGTTAGCATACTTTGTATTAATAAAATAAGTTACCGTTAGAAATTTTACCCTGCAGCTTAAACGTATCCCGTTATGAATTCACCCCAACACGTGGCAACGATCTAGTTTTTAACTTTGATAATAAATAACTTTAAAATATGCATTTAGAAAACCGAATTTAAATATCATGTAATATCTTTTAAAACCACCTTTTAAATTTCTATTACGATATTTGACACAATGAAAAACACGTGACACACGAAACAAATGAATTAACATACGAGTATTTTTCCCTTTTCAGTAATAAATATTATAAACTATAATTAAAAGATTTATACCTGTGCAATATATCACCACACTAAAATAAATTTAACACTCAGAAATATCTGTATTAAAAAAATTAAAGAAAATTCGAACCAACTGATATGTTCAATGATTTTACCACAAGTGACGCTTGTTTTTACGGAAAACCACTAGACACGTGTACTATGCAAAAATTTACCCTTAAGAACCCAGAACCAATAGATGTCGCTCACAAATATCTAAGATTGTGAATATACAGGACGTTTAAAAATTATATTAAACAAAACAAGCGGTAAATTTAAAATATAAATTAATTTCAAAAGTCAATATTACAGAACAAAATTTGAAATTTTGTGTTTTTTAGTTTAATTTATCTGGATATAAAACAAAATATAGGGATAATTATGAGGGGCAACAATATTTTTTCTCACATTCTACTGGATGTCAATAAATTTATTAGAAAAGAAATAAAACGTTTTATAGTGTTTATTTTCATAACATAAACAATTTAATGTGAACATTTTTTTAATATTAACAAAAATTTATTCTAAATAAACAAAACTAATCGAGTAGCTAACAAACTTAAACTATACTATAAACTATACCTGTTTATTTATTGTTTGCAATCATGGTATTATAAAATATTTTATCAATTTCAGGCGTGCATGGTAACATGGATTGTATATCTTTGATTTTATCTGCACTTATTATTTTAATTGTGTTTCGTAATAGGCTAATTTTTGGAAGTGATTTTATTTGCGGTTCCTTATTCTTTCTGACATATCGATTTTTCACTAAGCATACTTCTTGTATGGTAGCTTTATCGAATGTATAGTTGTAATTTATTTTTAGCAATTCTGTTTTTTTATAAACGATATGTTTTAATTTTGTGTAAGGAATACTTGAAAAGTTAAAATAATAAACCATTGATTGGTAATTCCAAAAATCGCTGGTGTTATTTAATTGCATCACTTTAAGTTTAACTTTCGAGGACTTGATATTAATTAAAACACGTAGTAAACTAACAGGGCTGTATATTTCTAAATCTCGAATATTTCGTTCAATAGAACTGTGGACAGCATCTATTTCTTGCAGTGGCGGTTCTACCATAGGAGCTGCAGAGCTGCAGAACCACCAAAAATAACAATAAAAATACCAATACTTAAATAATTAATTATATAATTATAACCTTAATCAAATTTAAATTATTATAAAGAATGGTGCATTATCAGCTTTGCTTTGAAAGCGTGTTTCTTATTTTCGCTAGCATATCAGTTATAATTTAACAGCTAGTCACATAAATAGTGTAATAATAAATACACGTCCAGTCCGCTATCAAAATGTTGGTCTAACTTGAACGCTATACATTTGTGCGCAGCTGAGCTGTAATGAAACGCAGACTACAATGCTAGCAATTGGTATAGTTTTACGTGGTATATATTTTACGATTTTGTTTCGAGGTAGTTTAGAATTCGAATTTTGAAAAGAAAAACTAATTTTAATATTAGTTCATCAATTGTTAAACAAATTGCAGTGAAATTAGGGCATAAGCAATAAATTGTTTAAAAAATTTTAATTACACCAAGTTTCTTGCACATATTTATAGCAAAATAGTAGTTAAATTGTTTTTTGCCGGATTTTGCAACTTTAAATAAAATTATGAATACATAAAATTAAAATTTATGTATTTTTATAAAATAATAATTCTTATTTTAAGCTCGTGATACGTACCGCATCGAATGTAAAGTCGCATGTAGTGGCTGCTCTTGGACGCAGCTATCAGTGAAGTTAGATATTTACTCGAGTATTATAACCGGTGCTAGCATACCTATATTTTAAAGAAAGATCTTGTATTATAAACTTTAATTGAAATTATGGATATAATGTCCTCTATACCTACTAGATAAAATGAATGCTTATGAATTTACTAATATTCCTAATACTAATAAAATTTTATAATAATTTTGGACTTGAGATTTTTCTGCATTGCAAAACAATTCTCAAACTATAATTTTCTGTAATAAAATGTAGATCAAGAAATTTGGACTTACGTAAAATTTATTGTTTTAAAAATGTTTGCGTCGTTTGTTTTATTTCGAACCGAACACAAAGGGCTGTTTAATTTACAAAGTCATATAAGTTCTATTTTTAAAATAACAAATATGCAGAATTATTATGACGTGATAAGCTAACTAAGGCATTTTATTTAGTCGTTTTTAAAATCTCTTACGAAGAAGGTCGTTTTTAAAAATGAATGTAATTTTTAAATTCAGTTATCGTTATCAAGAACAATTAGTGATAAGAAATTGCCGGTATATACAAGTCGAGGTAAAATGTATAAAAGGCAATTTAATACGAATATTTATTTACGGAACAAATGGATTTTTGGCTGTAATCGTAAGAACGCTTTGTTTTGTTTTCCGTTTGAGTCTTTCGATATTGTCAATAGAAAAAAAATTTATCTCGGGAATATTGAATTTCAACGAAAAAGTTATTGATAAGTTAAGTTTGCCACAAGCAAGCACCGGCGCACGCCATTAATGCTTAAAAACGTACAATAAGTAAGTTTATTTTTTGAGATTAGCATTTTACTGATGCCTTCCCTTTTTTATAATGCAGAACAGCCAAACATATATCTCACGAGCCACCACTGATTTCTTGTAAATTGCTGTGCCCAGCTTCAGCAAACTTTTGTTCAATTTGTTGAACACTTTTACTTTCATCTGAATTTAGAAAATCTAGCAAAGCCAAAGATGTTATGGAATTTTTATTTTGTGGTACACACGAATCCGACCATAAAATTAACTTTTTTTATGGGAATATTGTCTTTTACAATTTCTTTTAATATTTTAATCAGAGCACTAGCAATGTTATTTCCAGCTCTTCCATCAGCAATATTTTCGTACCATAAACTGCAATATGTAACGCCATTAACACTACAGTTTGGATATAGAACATACAAATTTTGCATAACGTGGATATAGAACAAAACACACGTTGGAAAATCATACTTGGGATTTTATTATTGGCTATTTTAATGTGGATATACAACAAGGAAATTCTTATTTGTCCAACTAAAATGCTAACTCAAATTTTACAAAAATGGATATAGAACAAAGCAATTCTACGCTGACGATATTATCTATTTAAAATAATGAAACCTCTTATTTATAAATCTAAGATCATTTGAAATTAAAAACATCCTGTATATAATCATACTTGCATTTTCTTTGTATTAATAAAACAAGTTACCATTAGAAATTTGACCTTGCAGTTTAAAAAAATCCCTTTGTGATTTCTAACATGTGGCAAAGATCTACATTTAGCCTTGAATAGAATAGTTAAAATTTTCCACTTTCGTACCCTTGAAATTATAACACCCGGTTTGAGGTACAATTCCCTCTTATCTAGGCGTCCTAAAAATGCACGCACCCTTTATAACCTTGTAACAAAATTTTACATACGTGAACTATTTCTACCTTTAATAAATAAATAACTTTAAAATGCATTTAGAAAACCAAATTTAACTATAATTTAAAACCCTTTTAAAACAATCTTTTAAGTTTCTATTGTTTGAAACAATGGAATATATTTGAACGCGAATAAATTGAATTAACATATTATTTTGCCCATTTCAGTAATAACATTTTAAACTAATTAAAAGATTTATACCTGTATAATTTATCACCAACACTAAATTCAAAAGCAAATTAAAACAGAACTATTTTGAGTTCAAAATAAATTACAACTTTACGTTAACACAGTACACGACCAAGTGCTCGATGCCTTCCCCGTAACAAAAGAACCCACGCTACACTCGCAAATATGACCTTTAAGAACCTGTTATCTTATTTTACCAAAAGGTGTCGCATAAAAATATTATTTAAAATTGTGAATATACAGGGCATTTAAAATTATTCTAAACCAAAACAAGCGGTAAATTAAAATATAAAATAAATTTCAAAATTCAATATTACAGGCAGCTTATCAAAAATTAATCGCCATCACCCTCACCATATGACTGCAGTTTCGCTGTTACCCTGTATATCGGGATTCAGCTCATCAAACATGGACTGATGAATAAAAGTCGTTTCCATCAACCAGAACGCTTTAGAAATACTTTATGTATTATTTTAATTTGTTCACTTAATTATGTTTGCTTTACAAGGCCACAATTTTAAAATTTAAACAAAACTCCATGTGGAAATATTTGATCTAAAACTCACCCAACCGTATATATACTATTTAACTGTAGGAAAATGACCTACTCAATACTAGGTAACTGTAAATTGTCTTAGCACAAATAAAAATGAATTAACGAAATAACAAAAGATCGCTTGGAGAAAAAACTCGCAAAACACAAGCCTCACCCTCACACGAATGTGTTTTAAGTTAGTTCACATTCTTACACGGAGGCGCTGCAATCTTAAAATCATATCCCTGTAGGGATAAAATATTACCGATGGTGCGCTGTAAGCAACAACAAACGTGACGTCACGCTAATGATATAACCTCGCTTGACCTCGCTCAGAAATACTTTGATTTGGTTTTGAACGATAATAATACATTACAACTAAGCAGGGGCGGATCTAGGGGGGGGCACAGGGGGCACGTGCCCCCCCCAAGGATTTTTTTTTATATCGTTTTCATCGGTAGCTAACTTTTTTAGAGAATCTGCCAAGAGACTACATGCACTTGATGATGAAATGAATGAGGAATTAAAAAAGGGAAAGCACGCTGTGAAAAAGATGTGTGAGACAAGGTGGTTAGAGCGTCATGACGCTGTGTTAACGTTTTTGAGTTCCCTTCCTTCATTGCATACTGTTTTGGAAACTATGGCTTATTCTGATGAAGGAGCTGGAAATAAATCTTTTTCCTTGCTACACAGCATTGTTTCATCTGAATTTATTGTTAGCTTGGTGATTTTAGAAAATGTTATGACTCTAACACTACCACTGGCAAGGAAACTTCAAGCTGAGTACATGGATGTATTCAAAGCAATGACATTGGTAGATGCTACTCTCAAGAGCATTCAAGAACAAAGGACCAAAAACAAAGAGTGTTTTGAAAGACTGTTTGAAAAAGCTCAAACTCTGGCCACTAAAATGGGGACCGAATTGAAAAAACCTAGAATAGTCAGTATGCAAAGACACAGATCAAATGTCCAAACTGACACAATTGAAGAATATTTTCGACTATCGGTTTATATCCCATTTTTGGATTTTCTAATAAGTGAAATTGAAAGTAGGTTCCCCAAAACTGAAATGACCCAAATTGGAAAGCTCCAGATGCTTCTTCCAGTACTAGGAAAATTTTCGGATCAATATGAGGTCTCTGTTTTAGAAGGCGCCAAACAGTATGAAAAAGATCTACCATGCTTTGATGCTTTGAAAGGGGAATTGAGTATTTGGAAGCACATGTGGGGTTCAAGTTCAGAGAGTTTTCCTAAACACCCAGCTCAAGCCATTAAATATTCATCAGAGCTCCCTAACATAACAGTGTTGCTCCAACTTATTTGTACCCTACCCGTGACCAGTAGTACTGCTGAGCGGTCTTTTTCAACGCTCCGCAGACTAAAGACCTACTTAAGGTTTACCATGACAGAAGACCGACTTAATGGGCTCGCAAGTTTGCACATCCACCAAGAAATTGCTTCCAAGTTAGATGCAGATGAAGTTTTGAAACTGTTTGCAAGAAAGCACAAGCGGAAGTTGTCATTTTCAATTAATTGATCATTTAAGAGTATAATAGTTGTTACTCCTTTCTTTTCTGTGTATTTGTTGGTTTTAACAATAGTCTAAACCTAAGCCCTGTATATAGCCTATCTAATTACTTTGATATTTAAATAAACAACTACAAACTAATACTAAAACTCCTTTTTTAGGCTTCTATACAAAGTATAACAAGAAGCCTTATGATCTAGCTCTGTGTCTGTCTGTCTGTCCGCATAATTCAAAATCATACAGAGCGTTTCAAATCGTGTTGGAAATACTCTGTGTGTATAGAGGTCTAAGAACTGATTTTAGGCTTCTATACAAAGTATAGCAAGAAGCCTTATGATCTGACTCCGTGTCCGTCTGTCTGTCCGTCCGTCTGTCTGTCCGTCCGTCTGTCCGCATAATTCAAAAACATACAGAGCGTTTCAAATCGTGTTGGAAATACTCTGTGTGTATAGAGGTCTAAGAACTGGGTAGCCAGTGCGCTACTTTTAGGCTTCTATACAAGGTATATAAAGAAGCCTTATGGTCTGGCTTCGTGTCCGTCCGCATGTTTCAGAGCCAATCATAACGTTGATCAACTGATACGTTGTTATATTGTAAATACTTCGTCTATATAGTATTGCGTTAATCTATTAATCCGTTGTTTCGATTCGCTAATGCAATTTATAAATACGCAAATGTTCGAAAGAAATTTACTACGTTAAAGATATTTTCAACGGGGTCTCCCTATATAAACTACTTGTTAGGCTACTATACAAAGTATAGCAAGAACCCTTATGATCTGGCTCCGCGTCTGTCCGTCCGTCTGTCCGCATAATTCAAATCTAATCAGAACCTTCGAAATTGTGATTGTAAACACATCGTGTACCTATATATACTTAAATAAAATTTGTTTTAAATTTAATATCGACTTTCTAGCCACGTTCTGTAAAAATTTTTTTTGGAACTCGGAACTTAAAATGCTATTGTAGGCTTCTATACAAAGTATAGCAAGAAGCCTTATGATCTGGCTCCGTGTCTGTCCGCCCGTCTGTCCGTCCGTCCGTCTGTCTGTCCGTCCGTCCGCATAATTCAAAATCATACAGAGCGTTTCAAATCGTGTTGAATATACTCAGTGTGTATAGAGGTCTAAGAACTGGGTACCCAGTGCGCTATTATTTTGGAAATAGCTGTCTTATAAAGACTTATATCTGTTTTAGGCTTCTATACAAAGTATAGCAAGAAGCCTTATGATCTGGCTCCGTGTCTGTCCGTCCGTCCGTCTGTCCGTCTGTCTGTCCGTCCGCATAATTCAAAATCATACAGAGCGTTTCAAATCGTGTTGGAAATACTCTGTGTGTATAGAGGTCTAAGAACTGGGTAGCCAGTGCGCTCCAAATTGTGTTGGGAAACACTCTGAAAATGAGTAGATATGTGAAGAAGGTTGCTGAAATATACATAACTGAGTGGTTTACCTATATATTGTTGATCTCTTTATTTGATCCGTTGATCTATTGATCCATTGAGTTTTTTAACATGGAACATGTTTTCACGGTCGTTACCTCGCAAAAATCGACACCAAAAAACCGACACCAAAAACCGACAGCAAAAACCGACACCAAAAATCGATACCAAAAATTGGCACCACATGTATAATTCAAATTTATAGTTTATAATTTGAATAGAGTAGATTATCGAATAACATCTTCCCATTCACAATAATGAATTTACAATAACAAAATTTTCATTACCAAAAATTTAAATCCGAAACCGATCGCAAAAAGCAAATTTGCTTATTACCAACACAAAAATTAAGGGATTATCCCCCGTGTAACACAACTACGTGTAATACACGGTTACACAACTACGCAGCACTTCGGAAAACGGTAAAAAGAAGAAGAAACGAGATAGGCGCCACTCCCGCGGCACCCCTAAATCTCGAGGAAAACTATGATAAATGGTTTGGTACCGAAAAACAGGTTCCATGTTAAATCTTCATATTTAGCGAACGATAAAGCCCTGTTTAGCGCCCCTTCCACAACCTTATTTAATTCTCGCAAAGCCATTTTTTGTAAAGACATTTTTAGTTCACGTTCAACACATTTAAGTCATAATAAATCATTTGGATTATATAGTATTTTTATTAAATATTAACGGATTAACGTATTAACGTTAATCCGTTAATCCGGATTTAAGTTAATCATTAATAACCGTTATTTTCTATCTCCTCGATTTTTGTTTCTTCTTTTCGTTCCGTTCAGATCCTTGCCCTTCCATAACTTCGATTAGTGCTTATGTTGGTAACAAATTTGGACCAATGAGATTAGGTTTTGACACGCCGCAGGGGAGAGCTGGCATTTTAGGCTTCTATACAAAGTATAGCAAGAAGCCTTATGATCTGGCTCCGTGTCCGTCTGTCTGTCCGTCCGCATAATTCAAAATCATACAGAGCGTTTCAAATCGTGTTGGAAATACTCTGTGTGTATAGAGGTCTAAGAACTGGGTAGCCAGTGCGCTACTTTTAGGCTTCTATACAAGGTATAGAAAGAAGCCTTATGGTCTGGCTTTGTGTCCGTCCGCATGTTTCAGAGCCAATCATAACGTTGATCAACTGATACGTTGTTATATTTTAAATACATCGTCTATATAGTATTGCGTTAATCTGTTAATCCGTTGCTTCGATTCGCTAATGCAATTTATAAATACGCAAATGTTCGAAGGAAATTTACTAAGTTAAAGATATTTTCGAAGAGGTCTCCCTATATAAACTACTTGTTTTACTTTGATGTGAAAAAATAATTTTTTATTGATGTGGTTAGTGAAGTTAAGTTATAAATAAAAGAGAAAGGAGAGGATTGGTCCACCTCAAAAAAAGGACCATGCATTACAGAGAAGTAAAATTTCTAATAGAATGGAAAAGTTTGATTGTTATTACTTATATAGTAAATGATAATTACCAATCGCAAAAAATTTAATTGGTGCAGATTATCTGATTATTTCAAGTGAAGCTCGTGATGGTTTACAGTTTCTTCTTCAGGTATGTTGAATTTTAATATGTGGAGTTCTACTTGAAATAATTAGTTTACTTCTTGTTAGATTTAGATCAACCTATATACAGATGATTAATCTATTAATCCGATGATACAATGATCCGATGATACGATGATACCATGATACGATGATCCGATGGTACGATTATCCGATAATCCGATGATACGCGTACAACCAATTATGATTCTATGGTTTTCTACAACCGTTAAATGTTAATTAAACATTGAAAATCAAGTAAAAATATATATATTATTGCGTATAATATTCCATATAAATATATAGTGTCAAATTAAGAACGGTTATAATATAGAATGTTTTAGTTATCGATTAACAGATGATGTGATAATTTCTTATTGCGATGTTAAGTCACCTTAAGGTCGGTTTTACAATTGTCTCTCGACAACCTTGTTTGAGGTGGATCCATCCTCTTCCTTCTCTTTTATTTACAACTTAACTTCACTATCCACATCAAGCCACTGCTGTGGTTAAAATAAAATAATAAATAATTAGTGCAGATTATCTGATTATGTGATGTTACATTATATGGCGACCAAAAATAACCAGATAATAACAACTTTCCACACCAGAAAGGTAGCTGTATAGAAGCCTAAGAACTGCCGCTAAAGCGAGTTCCACCTTGTTATATATTAAGATATTGTAATATGAACTATTATTCGTCTTCTAATAAGGAATTTTCGAAAGCACGCAGCGATATTGCCAATTCCTGTTCTTCTTTCTGTTTCTTCTTCATATAGGCAGCAGCCAATTTTTCCTCCCTTTTAGGCTTCTATACAAAGTATAGCAAGAAGCCTTATGATCTGGCTCCGTGTCCGTCTGTCTGTCTGTCCGTCCGCATAATTCAAAATCATACAGAGCGTTTCAAATCGTATTGGAAATACTCTGTGTGTATAGAGGTCTATGAACTGGGTAGCCAGTGCGCTATTTTTAGGCTTCTATACAAGGTATAGAAAGAAGCCTTATGGTCTGGCTTCGTGTCCGTCCGCATGTTTTTTCAATGCAGACCAAATATAAGTTATACGTATTTTATTTACATAATTTTTCACCTATATAGGAAATTTAAATACGTTGATCCGTTGATATGTTGATCTGTTTTTTTCAATGCATACCAAATCTCTTATTATAAAAGGCCAAGTCCTTCTGTCTGTCCCACGGAAATACCCGAAGCAAACCGAACATCAACGTATCATCGGATCAACGTATCATCTGATCAACGTATCATCGGATGAACGTATCATCGTATCAACGTATCATCGTATCAACGCATCATCGGATCAACGTATCATCGGATAAGTTAATCCGATTATCCTACTCAAAATTACTATATAAGCAGAATTACATTATAACGAAATAATAAGTGTTGAACGTCAACGAAAAATGTTTTCAGGTGAATTAATAAAGGATGTGGAACAGGCGCTAAAGAGGGACTTATCGTTCGGAAAATACGAAGATTTTGAAGTCAGAGAAGAATTCAAACGAGCTACTATTAATTCGTTAAAGGAGGCACTTCGTGAGTTTAGCAGCAATGGAATGCGTAAAATTGATTTAAATATTGCGAAAAAAAAAGTGGCGGCAAAACGTATAAGAAACAGAAAAAGAGTGGAGAAACTGATTGCTGCCGAACAGAAAAAGAAACAAGTTGGAACTTGCTTTAGCAGCGGTTCCTAGGCTTCTATACAACAGATTTAAGAAATGAAATATTCTGAGATTTATATTTGAACTTAAAATGCTATTCTTTTGCTTTTATGTGAAAAAATAATTTTTTATCCGATAATAAAGATACTAATCTGATAATCGAAATCTCTTATTGTCACTAAATTTTACTTATACTATACTAGAATATTTTTTAGCTTGGTAGGTATTAAAAATTCAGATTATCAGAATTACCACAGATATAAACAAGGTGGAACTCGCTTTAGCGGCAGTTCTTAGGCTTCTATACAGCTACCTTTCTGGTGTGGAAAGTTGTTATTATCTGGTTAGTTTTGATCGCCATATAATGTAACATCACATAATCAGATAATCTGCACCAATTAGGTATTTCCATGTGACGTCACGAACAGCCATATTTGACAGCGGCGAACAGCTGATTCTTGGCGGCTTTTGACGTTAGCATTTTTACAACACAATTTTCATTTCAAAAATTAAAATTAACCTTGTTTTCAACAATACTATCATTACCATTGACTGATAACTTAAAAGCCTTATCAATTAGCCGTAAAGTAGCATATTCTGCAAGACGGTAAGTAATTATCACTAGCCAAGCCAAGAATCAGCTGTTCGAATGGCGTCACTGTCACGCCCACTGTGACGTAGTTGGAAATGCTTAATTAAATTTTTTGCGGTTGGTAATTATCATTTACTATATAAGTAATAACAATCAAACTTTTCCATTCTATTCGAAACTTTACTTCTCTGTAATGTTTGGTCCTTTTTTGAGGTGGACCAATCCTCTCCTTTCTCTTTTATTTACAACTTAACTTCACTAACCACATCATTAAAAAATTATTTTTTCACATCAAAGTAAAATAAAATACAACTACTTTTCTGGTAGTTGTGGTAGTGTACTTTTCTGGTAGTGTAAAACTACCGTTATGAACGTCGACATTTGGTTCTACAACGTTACCTACTTCAAGAACAGCTGCGTTTTTACTTCGTGGATTTTGTCGGCGAATTGCATGACTACGTGAACGATGTAATATTTGCGAAGGGGTCATGTTGGCAATTTGCTTTCGCTTTCGAAATTCGCGTAATTTCCGGTCCATTTTTTGAGGTGGATCCATCCTCTTCCTTCTCTTTTATTTACAACTTAACTTCACTATCCACATCAAGCCACTGCTGTTGTTAAAATAAAATAATACATAATTAGTGCAGATTATCTGATTATGTGATGTTACATTATATGGCGACCAAAAATAACCAGATAATAACAACTTTCCACACCAGAAAGGTAGCTGTATAGAAGCCTAAGAACTGCCGCTAAAGCGAGTTCCACCTTGTTTTATTTTACTTTGATGTGAAAATAGTACATTATGCACCAAGGTAGCAAAGTGACACTTTTTTGGCCCGAGGGTAAAGGATTGTTTACACGAGGCGCCAGCCGAGTGAAACAATTACCCATGGGCCAAAAGTCACTTTACTACCGTCGTGCATATACTGTTTTTTGCCATTCCGAGAGGTAAAGTAGGAACTTCGCCAGTTTAGAAACTTAAAGCAAAAATTTAACGCTTTTTTTTTATAATACCTACACGTGGTCGATAAATCGCAAAATAGCACTAGTAATATTACCAACTATACTACTAAAAATTACTAAGAAATAGCAGTTGGCACCCCTGATTCTACCAATGCCATTGATTCCAATGCTTCATTTCATTTAAATTTGTGCCTTTGAAAGAGCAACACGTACCATGAGCGAGAACGTAGAAATTGCCGAAGCAGCGAAGATGGCGTTGGTGGAACTGTTGCCGGCAAAATCAAGAAAAGTTTACCAAAAACAGTACGACGCTTTTGTGCAGTGGTGCCAGAATAAAGAATTGTCAGATTATTTTAGTGAAGACGTGTTTTTGGCATTTTTTTACGAGAAGGCTAAAACGTTGAAGTCATCGACCTTGTGGTCGCACTATTCCATGGTTAAGGCCGTTACTAAACTAAAGTCACCAGTCATCTGGTGACTTTATTTCCCGCTCACCCCCCTATTTTTTAACTTTACTCCCGCTCACCCCCCTATTTTTTAACTTTACTCCCGCAGGGTAAAAAAGTGCCCCTTTACGCCCGCAAACCGGGGTAAAAAGTGAGTACTTTACCCCCGGAATGGCAAAAAATAATTTTTTATTGATGTGGTTAGTGAAGTTAAGTTGTAAATAAAAGAGAAAGGAGAGGATTGGTCCACCTCAAAAAAAGGACCATACATTACAGAGAAGTAAAGTTTCGAATAGAATGGAAAAGTTTGATTGTTATTAATTATATAGTAAATGATAATTACCAACCGCAAAAAATTTAATTGGTGCAGATTATCTGATTATGTGATGGTACATTATATGGCGATCAAAAATAACCAGATAACAACAACTTTTCACACCAGAAAAGTAGTTGTATGTATAGAAGTCTAGGAACCGCTGCTGAAGCAAGTTCCAACTTGTTCTTTATTTACATATAAAAAGCAAATACCTATAAAAGAGTTTTAGTTGGCACTAGTTTTAATTTTGAGGTAAACCTTAAAATTATTATAAAAATCACCGTTTTTAGGGGGAGGGGGGAATTTTGAATTTCTCAAACAAAACTATGATAAAACTGTGTTTTCAGAGACTATATTTTTAAAAATTTTCCGGGGGTGGACCCCCGGACCGCCCTTTTCCCTGGAAAAAGGCCCCCCGGTTGTGCCCCCCCCAAACCTAAATCCTGGATCCGCCCCTGCAACTAAGTAATAAATAAATAATTTAATAATAAATTTAACGTATTTTAATTAGTTTAACCTAGAATTCATTTTTATTTTAGCATCATCGTGACGTCATATATTTAGTTGATATTACAGCCACCAGGGTGCGTACAATTAATATTTTCCCCTATAAAGAACTTTCAAAATATTTTAATAAAAACAAGAGGGCTAAAACATTCTGCCAACTCTTGAAATAACTATTACCTACGTACGCCTCTGGTTTTCATCCAAATGTTCAAAATGTTAGTGGCGCCTTTCAAAAAACATATCAATAGAAAAACGATGCACAAATGCCTAACGTAGGTACCTGAACGAGAAAAGATAAATTCACGTGTAGTTTGACAAAACATCCAGTCAAAGAATGAATCTGGACAGTGTTTATAACATTTATATACAAATCAAAAGTTATTTAAGGTTAGTTTTCCACATTATTCTACTTTGTTTGTCATTACATAATTGATTTAGGAATAAAATTCCCTAGCTTTTTATATTATTTTTTAAGTTTGCAAGCCAATCGTAAAATCAGCTGCTGTCGTAGCTGTCAGACTAAAGTTGACAGTTGACTTAAAACAAAAACAATCATAGCTTTGTATTTACATGATTTAAAGTAATATGGTTAATTTTATTTATAATTATAACTTTATTAAAAGTCATATTTAAAGTTTAATTTTATTAATTAGGTACGGAATGGACTGTGTGTTTGAAACATATTTAAATGAGGAAGTAGATGATATTCCCAAAAACACAGTAGAGCCCGTTTGGATTTTAGGCAAAAAATATCATGCCGCACAAGGTATACTTGAGCTCTACTTGATCCAGAAATTTTAATTCTATAACTTAATTTACTTTCTAGAACTGAGCATAATTAGACATGACATATTATCCCGAATATGGTTTACATATCGTAAAAACTTCGTCACGATTGGCGATACCGGATTAACGTCCGATAGGGGTTGGGGCTGCATGTTGCGATGCGGTCAAATGGTTTTAGCTCAGGCTTTAGTTTTGTTACATTTGGGCCGTGAATGGTCGTGGGAACCTGAAACAAAAGACACAACGTATCTGAAAATATTAAAAAAGTTTGAAGACAGCCGACAAGCGCCATTTTCTATACATCAAATTGCGCTTATGGGAGTATCGCAAAAAAAAGACGTAGGACAATGGTTTGGTCCTAATACCGTAGCACAAGTTTTAAAGTAAGTTTTTTTCGATATTATTAATGGGTTGAGCTTAAATACTAAGCATGTTAAGATAATTTTTTTTAGGAAATTAATAGTGTACGATTCGTGGTGCTCTATAACTGTAAACGTAGCTTTAGATAATGCAATTATTATAAACGAAATTAGTAAGTTCCTTTGTAATTTTTTTTTTATTATAATTATTATTATCGTGGGTTAGTCAGCAGAAATCACTAACTATTTATAGTCATGCAATGACGTTTTGTGTAAATTGATTTTTGACAAATTTGTGTTTGAAATTTTGTTTTACAAAAGCTCTTCTCTTTGCAATATTGAGAAACACTGTGCATTCTGCTTGTGAACCAATGATATACAGGATGAATCAATAGTGTGAACTCTTTTAATTTCTTAATTTTCAATTAAAATATCAAACTGTCTGTAAGAAAACAGGGTATTTGTGTGTGAGAAACAGAATGCAATTTAATTAAATGGAATGCCCTGTATTTTATATTCAGATGCGACGTTAAATTCTGTACTCATCATTGATTGGTTTATAATTAACTAATCAACGACCTTTACATTTAAGGAGAGTAGTACTCAGACTAATAAGACTTATGTAGACATTTTTACCTGCCCATCTGACACAAAAATGATCTACAGATGACTGAAACTACCCTCAATTATCTGCAAAATCCCACATAGAAGAACCTAATGGACGTAAATAACTTAAAGTACCGAGAATAAAATTGTATGTAAAACTAAACAAATTAGAATGTTGTAAACCCAATAATTCTGGAGATTTGGGTTTTTAAAAAACTCTACTTTTCATTAAGTTTTTGCTGGAAATTGTTATTTGCAATAATAAATTTTTTGTCCTTCCGGACATATCTCCAAATCTACTAAGGCTAGAACAATTTGTTTTAAATTTTACTCATATTTTTAGTTTGTACTTTAATTTTGTTTTATATTTTTTTTATCGTGAGATGCACCAAAAACGAGTAGTAAACCATGAGAAACTGATAATCGGAAAAATCCATAAAAATATGGAAAAGGTGATCAATTGAATGCCTACAGCTAAGGCTCGGGTTAGAAAATTGTTCTATGCAGAGATTTATGGAGAATATAATCTACTTTAACTTATCTCGGAGCCACTTTTGTGTCCAATAGAAAATTATGTAAAAAAGTTTATATCAAAATCTGATTCACCACGTTATTTGGAGCAAAAATCGTTAATAAATGAGTTTCTTTGCAAGACTGTGGGCCGGTTCCACCAACTCTGATTAAATCGTTGGTTAACTAATCACGATTAATGATTAACCGTGATTAAGTTCAGAATTCAACCGACATTAATTTCAAAGCGTTCCACCAAGCGCTTAGTATCTATGATTAGTTGACTGCTTTTATTTCGTGTATACTCTGGTATAAACTTGCAAAAGCTGCTCTGATTAGTTGATATGCAGTTACATTAAACTTGTACTAATGGCAATTGGTAGTAGTGCTATCTATCTATCTATCTTCTATCTATATACAGGGTGTCCCCGTGACCGTGGAGAACCTTTGAGGTGGTGATAAAGGACACTTTTCTAAGACAAATTTTCAAATAAAATTTTTGCCCAAGTCCCAACCCTTGGTGGGTACCACCCTTTAAAGCAATTTTTTGAATTTCTGATTTCAAACGGCCATAGCTCCGATATTATTGATTTTTTAAGGTTAATGGATTAGAACTTTTTTAAAGATCACAGGGTGGCCACTTGTCATAAATTCATAAAAAATCATAAATTTTGAAAATTGCCATAAAAATCATAAATTTTACAACTTTGCCATAAAATATCATAAATTTTAGTTAAAATTAAAAATTCAAAATACTTAAATTATTTTTTGCCATTCCGGGGGTAAAGTACTCACTTTTTACCCCGGTTTGCGGGCGTAAAGGGGTACTTTTTTACCCTGCGGGAGTAAAGTTCAAAAATAGGGGGGTGAGCGGGAGTAAAGTTAAAAAATAGGGGGGTGAGCGGGAAATAAAGTCACCAGATGACTGGTGACTTTAGTTTAGTAACGGCCTTAACCATGGAATAGTGCGACCACAAGGTCGATGACTTCAACGTTTTAGCCTTCTCGTAAAAAAATGCAAAAAAAAAAATAATCTGACAATTCTTTATTCTGGCACCACTGCACAAAAGCGTCGTACTGTTTTTGGTAAACTTTTCTTGATTTTGCCGGCAACAGTTCCACCAACGCCATCTTCGCTGCTTCGGCAATTTCTACGTTCTCGCTCATGGTACGTGTTGCTCTTTCAAAGGCACAAATTTAAATGAAATGAAGCATTGGAATCAATGGCATTGGTAGAATCAGGGGTGCCAACTGCTATTTCTTAGTAATTTTTAGTAGTATAGTTGGTAATATTACTAGTGCTATTTTGCGATTTATCGACCACGTGTAGGTATTATAAAAAAAAAGCGTTAAATTTTTGCTTTAAGTTTCTAAACTGGCGAAGTTCCTACTTTACCTCTCGGAATGGCAAAAAACAGTATATGCACGACGGTAGTAAAGTGACTTTTGGCCCATGGGTAATTGTTTCACTCGGCTGGCGCCTCGTGTAAACAATCCTTTACCCTCGGGCCAAAAAAGTGTCACTTTGCTACCTTGGTGCATAATGTACTATTTAGTAACCGAACCCATGCTCATCCCATGATCAAATTTGGTAAAAATTATATCTTATAGTACAGGGGTGGGCAACCTTTTGTAAAACAGGGGCCAGAATAATATTTACGTTTCGTCCGCGGGCCTTAGTATAGTTAATGTACACATTTTTGTTACTTCTATTTTTTTCTGAAAATATAAAAACAATAATATTTATAACAAAGTTAATTAAGTACTATATTTATTTCTCTTATCATTTATAACAAATTACAAAGAAAAAAATTCGCAAAGGAAAGGAAAGTTGATTTTGAGTAGCCTGCCTTCCTTTAAGGAATCTCGATAATCCATTCATGCGCGTCCCCATGGGACGCGCATGAATGGATTATCGAGATTCCTTAAAGGAAGGCAGGCTACTCAAAATCAACTTAAAAAATAAGGCTTCTTGTTATACTTTGTACAGAAGCCTAAAAGTAGCGCACTGTCTACCCAGTTCTTAGACCTCTATACACACAGAGTATTTCCAACACGATTTGAAACGCTCTGTATGATTTTGAATTATGCGGACAGACACGGAGCCAGATCATAAGGCTTCTTGCTATACTTTGTATAGAAGCCTAAAATAATGAATGCTGTCAACCGATCGACAATGCAAATACGCGTGCACGTGCTTTACGTTTCTATTTGACCAATCTTAACCAAATTTGGTGTAGAAGTTACGATATTTACAACGCTACGAAAAACATAGGCTACTTGAGAACTTTGTAGTGAGGCCGAACAACCACATCCGACACGGTCTAGATGGCTAAAGGCGGTCGGTAGGCCGACTGTGCCACCTAGTTATTTTAATAATACGCGAAAACTTAATTCGCGTTAAAGGGAATTTTGCTTCGCGTATAAAAAATTCAGGTATCAAAATCTAATTCGCGTTATTCTGAATTTGCGTACATCGAACTCGCGTACATTGAGAGTCTAGTGTACTTTTCAATTTACTTTTTACAATACTTTTTAATTTAATTTAAATAAGACGAATTATATCGAAAATTAAACTGTAGATCTCTCCTTTTTCCTTATGTTAGGTACTAACCTAATCCTTTTCTTTAAAATTTTTGTTTTTGAAAATATTTATTTATTATTTCTTCTAAAGATCTCGCGGGCCGGATTAGAACTTTACGCGGACCGGAGTTGGCCCGCGGGCCGGAGGTTGCCCACCGTTGTTATAGTATATAAAAATTTATGTGATTGTTATTGACAATTTTTTTGCATTTCTTTCTTCATTTTTTACCCACAAATCTGTGGGGTTCTGAAAATATTTTCTTCATTTTTTACCCACAAATTTGTGGGTAAACCGGTGAAAGGGTTAAGTATTCATAATTATTTTATTTAAGGCCGCGATTATAAAGGACAAATATTTGTCCTAAAAGTTGTAAGATTCCTCAGAAATTGCTTTACTACAACACGGTTTTGCTATAAATATAAATTTTTAAACAACAAAACACGTGTTTGCAGGGCCGGGCCGGCCTGAAAATATTGAATATTTTTTAAAATAAAATGTTTTTATTTTTTTAAATTTAAGAATTTTTAATAGGGAAAATAATATTTTTATTATTTATAAAATGATCTATTTTTGATGTCCCAATTTATACCCAGGCAATTTTTAATTGATTCGGTTGGCAAATTGAGGATTGCTCCCCGCTGAAAAAAGTTGGTTGAGCACGTCCCTGACTATTACTACAATAGTCAGGGTAATTCACAAAACTGATTTCTTTTTAGCTTGAAATATGCACACATTTTTTTGTAAATTGTCTGGATTGGGCGAGGTATAAAGGGAGTTCCCCATCGGGGTGCGGCCATAAATTTGCCATAAATTTTTGTATCGAGTGCCATAAATTTGCCATAAATTTTTGCTTTGAGTGCCATAAATTCATAAATAAATGTTACTTATTGCTAGTGGCCGGCCTGAGATCATTCGCTTGTCTACAAATTAGGTTATAACCCTTTATCGTCTAGAATCAACGGATTTCGAGTTATAAATTAAATTAAGGGAAAAAATGTTTAAAAAATTCAGGTTTTTGTTTTTTTAATTTTCTTGCGAACCCCGTATCTCTTAAACGAAACGTCTAAGAGAAAAACTAACGGCGTAAACCGGATAGGGAATTTAACGGGCTACAACTTTCGTCAAATAAATTTTTTTGGGCAACCAACCGTTTTCACAGAAACTCTGAAAATAATGAACAAGGTGTAGGTAAAAAATATAAATTCACATAATTACTAAAAATCTCAATTTGATTTATAGCATTTGTTTTAATGTTAAAACATTGTTAAAACGTATTAAATAATACCGTGCAACACCTTTTGAAAAGAGCACGCATGTGTGCTGAAAATGAGGGAGGCCATTTTGAGCATTTATTAAATTTATTTTGTGAATTTATTTTTTTCACCTACACCTTGTTCATTATTTTCAGAGTTTCTGTGAAAACGGTTGGTTGTCCAAAAAAATTTATTTGACGAAAGTTGTAGCCCGTTAAATTCCCTATCCGGTTTGGGCCGTTAGTTTTTCTCTTAGACGTTTCGTTTAAGAGATACGGGGTTCGCAAGAAAATTAAAAAAACAAAAACCTGAATTTTTTAAACATTTTTTCCCTTAATTTAATTTATAACTCGAAATCCGTTGATTCTAGACGATAAAGGGTTATAACCTAATTTGTAGACAAGCGAATGATCTTTAAAAAAGTTATAATCCATTAACCTTAAAAAATCAATAATATCGGAGCTATGGCCGTTTGAAATCAGAAATTCAAAAAATTGCTTTAAAGGGAGGTACCCCCCAAGGGTTTGGACTTGGGCAAAAATTTTATTTGAAAATTTGTCTTAGAAAAGTGTCCTTTTCTCAAAGCTTAAAGGTTCTCCATGGTCACGGGGACACCCTGTATATAAGATATAATTTTCTTCGAAGAATATCACAATGGTCCTCTTAATTAAAGATTTATCAATTTATTTTTCCTTTTAAAAATGTTTAAATAATGATTTTTTTTTATTATTAAAATTTCGAAATCATAAATTTATTTTTCTTGATTATAAATAAATCCATAAACTTACCGAAATTTAAGAATAAAATAACCCCTTGACCCAATATTTTGAATGCCTTTAAGCATAAATATTTTGGACCCCCAAATTTTGGTAAAATCGGTGAAAGGGTTAATATGAAAAGTAGTATAGTGTCATATGAGTACGTCCCTTTGGCTGATGGCCTGTTATCAACCCATTAAATCCCTTGATGGAAAAATCTTAATTTCAGTCAGTATTGTCAACTTTTTCTAGTGGAAATTCTACATGGCCATTCGTAAAATTCTTCACATTTCGTCACACCCGCCAAATTTCATTAAAATGGTAGTTTTGCGCCCGTCATATTTGCACTGCCATGAGATAGAAACAAAAAATGTTGGCGTACAGCAGTAACTGAAATTTTGTAATCAATGAAAATTTCCTTGTAAGCCAATTCAACCATTCTCATTGGTTAAAATTCTTTTACAGTTACTGCTGGGCGTTAAACGCCAGCATTGTAAGTACTTGGGCCTGTAAGCTTCTTTTTATATAAAATATACCAATGAATTTTTACAAAAATGATGCAAAAATCTGGAAAATCATCACATTTAGAGTAAAATACAAATTTTTCTTTTCATCAGCTGAAAAAAAGGAAAAAATGCAGCAGGCTTTAGAACGGGGACGGGAGTGTCCTTGGAATTGATTAATATAGCGATAAAATAAATAAATGAGCAAATAGAAAATTGAAAAGCACATAAATGAGCAAATAGAAAATTGAAAAGCACATCTGAATATGTAAAATAATGCAGGGTACTGTATTTAAATAAATCAAGATTAGTCCCAGGGATTCCTGTTATTTGAATGGTTGATCCACCAAAAATCCCTGGTTTAATTCTCACTCGAGGATAATCTGCTGTGATGCAACTGGCCCTAAGCAAAAGTCTTGAACCTCCCTTAGTCTGATTTAAAATGTTTACTATTTATCATGAACTCGGAAACACTAAGTGTAATACTTTTCATTTCAAGAGGGGTTCTCATGGCAGATTATCTCGGTGGTTTGTCATTGCCTTCCAAAGAGAAACAGTCCGAATAAATTTCTTACTTTGCCTGGGTACCTTGGCTTAGTAGTCAATATACTAGGTAATGTTTTGAATGGTAAGGGAGCTATCAAACAAGTTCACTCTATTGATTCACGATAATATATTGATTTTTGAATTATAATTTTAATTTTCTTATTTTTATTTAGAAGAACAATGTTTTGCGAGTGAACCAAATAGTACAAATTTAGTTAAAACTGATTGGAAACCGTTGCTTCTTATAGTGCCTTTACGTTTAGGAATTAACGAAATTAATCCTGTTTACATTTCAGGATTGCAGGTATTTATTTTTTTAATTTTTCTTATCTACATGCTTAAAACAAGATGCATATACATAAGTAGTACTAATATTGGAAACGTTTTTACAGAAATCTTTTACCTTTAAACAAAGTCTGGGAATCATTGGTGGAAAACCAAATTTAGCGCTGTACTTTATTGGTTGTGTTGGCGAAGAACTTATATTTTTGGATCCTCACACGACGCAACGCACCGGTTTTGTTGAAAATAAAGAGACGGAAGACGAAATTGAATTAGACAAAACTTACCATTGTGCAAAAGCATCGCGAGTTAATATCAGGAGTTTGGATCCCTCAGTTGCATTAGTAAGATCGCTTTTTTTATTTGTTTTTCTCAAAAGCACTTGATTAAATTTTTTATTTCAGTGTTTTTTCTGTCAAACTGAAGAGGAATTCGACAATTTATGTATTTCAATTAGAAATGACCTTGTAGATCTGGAAGAAAGACCACTGTTTGAAATTTGTTACGATCGACCTAAAGCTTGGTCCTCTGCAGAAATAGATTCACCCGAAGCTCAATTAGACTCATTTTACTTGGGTAAGAAATCATATATTTATTTTATGGCGGATTTTGATTAAGAATGCGTTAATTCCGTCTTTTCAGATCCTTTCACAGGACTCAAACAATATGATTCTGACGAATTTGAAGTACTCTAATTTATTATCTGATAAGTTTTAACTATGTAACCAATACGAAATTTTTATTTTGTAAATTTTGTAATTTTAAAATTGTAATTTTTTTAAAACGTTGAGCTTACGACAATATACTGCTTGAAAAATTATCCTTTAGATTTGAAATCGTTTTGTCCTTTTCCTTGTGTATTATTTATTTATTTATATTAATAGTCCGGACCGTAAGGAACAAATTTACTATAGAACCTTGCACTTTGTGATAGAAGCATGAAATTTGGTACAAGTGTAGATGCAAACCTCCTTTACAAAACAAGATGTGACGCCACGCCGATCCCCGCCCCGTTCAACCCCTAGACGCAAAAACACCCCCCAAATTTTAGTTTAAGCTATTTATTTCGTAAACCGTTCCATCATACGATAAAATTACATCAGAGCAAATCAATTTCTAATTAAATTTTAAACAAAAAAGGTTCTTACGATATTTTTGATACGACTTACGGTTTCCATAGAATCATCACGTAAATTTAGGTAAAATGTGGCGCGCACTGCAGAACTCGCGGATTTTCTCCAAATTCCCCATGTTGCGCCACTCGTACACAAAAATTACTGAAATAGAAAATTAAGAACGGACAATTATCTATCTGTAGTGTTAATTGCTTGTTCATCAAAATGTATTTTTCAAAAGTATTTTGCGAAAAGGGGCGAGGGTCAGCGTGGCGTCACATCTTGTTTTGTAAAGGAGGTTTGCATCTATACTTGTACCAAATTTCATGCTTCTATCACAAAGTGCAAGGTTGTGTAATTGTCCACATAAGGTTCGTTTTGAATTTCTGGTAGGATTTAAAAAATAGATCAAACTCGTCATTTTGATTTAGCTTATTTATTAAGCGAAACATTCTTGTCATTGGACTATTAAGTCCCTAGTTCGTCATATGGGAGTTGATTAAAAAAATAATTTTTTGTCTGGTCTGACACGTTGGAACACATATTTGAAAGAATTGCAGAAGGAATTCACAATTCGTTACACCATTCAACAAACGATGGGCAAAGCATACGTCAGAGACCACAATCTTCTATATTCTAACGATTTGGTATTATAATCTCCAAGTCCACCATCATAAGAGAAGTTTTGTAATGATGATATCCTTGTAAATTTTATAATATGGAGACCACACAATTGAAGCATACACGAAAGTATAATTCTAAATCTTAGATCTGAAGTATAGATGATGTGCTATCATTTATCTAATAAGTAAAATCAGGGAAAGTTTTTGAAAATTTTCATCAGTCAGGCCCGTAGCCAGGGGAGGCACGTGCCCCCCCCCCCCCCGAAATGTTCAAAAGAAACAAAAATTTTAAAAGTAAAATATCAGAAACCTATTAAAAATATTTGCAATATTACAAGTGCCTACAGCAACTGCTGAGAGAAGTTTTTCTAGTTTAAAACGCATAAAAACTTATTTAAGAAATTCCACTGGCGAAGAAAGGCTAAACGGTCTAGCGCTCATGAATATATAAGTATTGATTCCGATATTATAATAAATAATTTTGCGAATAACAAAGAAAAACGCTTAAGAGTTCAAATTATAAAGTAAAGTAGCGAGCAAATAACTGTTTTTATGTAACGTTTGTTTTAAATAAAAATAAATTAAGAAAAATAAAATACAGTACAGTCTCGGTAATCCGAACACACGCTAATCCGACCATCCAGTAATCCGAACAAAGGAAGAAAAATCCAGTAGTCCGAACATATACTTATAATCCGAACACAACTAATAAAATGTTCGGATTATAGAGAAATGTTCGGATTGCAGAAAAAATAAGGATAGAATGAAAAATATGTAAGTTATGCAATAGTGCATAAATACTATTGCAAACATTCATATCATGTGTGTAGATTTTTTTGCAAGTATGCTTACTTGTCATACAAGTGCATGCACTTTTAATTTTATTTACAAAAACTATGGATTTTGTAGCTACCACGGTTAAAGGTTCAGGTAAAAGAAAGACTATTATATCTAGTGACAATCCTGCTATGGAGAACGCCTTGTTTACATGGTTCTTTCAGGAACGTGCCAAAGGAACGCCAATATCTGGCGAAATAATTTGTGAAAAAGCTAAATTTTTTTATGAAAAAATAACACACAAAAATGATTTTAATGCCAGCATAGGTTGGTTACAAAAATTTAAAAAACGTCATGGAATTCGTCAGTTGACTGTCAGCGGAGAAAAGTTATCCAGTAATGTAAATGCAGTGGAGCCCTTTAAAGAGTAGTTTCTAAGAAAAATAAAAAATTTGAATTTGACGCGATCAAGTTTACAATGCAGACGAAAGTGGATTGTTTTGGAGACTTTTACCTAATAAAACTTAAGCACACAGTGCTGAAGATTCCGCTCCAGGCAGAAAATTAAGTAAAGAGAGAATAACTTTTATGCCTTGTGCAAATGCTTCAGGCAACCACAAATTAAGATTGATGGTGTTAGGAAAAGCATCAAAGCCGCGTGCATTTAAAAACTGTAAACTGCCTGTTTTCTGCAATGGGCAAAAGAAAGCATGGGTAACAAAGGATATTTTTATAAAATGGTTTCATAATGAGTTTGTGGTATCGGTGAGAGAACATATGGATAAATTAGGTTTGCCCAGAAAAGCTGTTTTACTGTTAGACAATGCTCCGGGACATCCTAATGAAAGTGAATTAATAAGTGATGACAGACAAATGTCGGTGATGTATCTTCCTCCAAATTGTACCCCGTTATTACAACCGAAGGATCAAAATGTTATTCAAGCTATAAAACTAAATTATAGAAAGAAACTTTTAAAGCAAATTATAGAATCAGAAGAAGAAATACCTCAGGCTTTAAAGAAAATAAATTTAAAAGATGTTGTGTTCCTCCTTGATGAAGCTTGGCAAAGAGTTACTTCCACCATCATAAAAAAATCCTGGCATAACTTATGGCAAGACGAGCAGTTCGACGATGAAGACGATTTACCATTATCTACATTTGTGAATAAAACAGCAAATCAAGATTTAAGTACAAGTTTAAATGAAATAACCGATCTTGTAAACCAAATTAGTGAAGAAAACTGTTTACAAGCTGAAGTAGAAGGGTGGGTATATGGAGGAAATCAGGAAAAGAATATTTTAACTGATGCAGAAATTATGGAGGAATTTATTGAAGATCCGAACGTAGAAGATGATGAAGAAAGTGACGAAAATGATGAGCCAGGTTTTATAAAGAATAAAGAAGCTGTCGATAGTTTTAACGTTTGTTTACGATGGGCATGTGAGAATGATGTCCCATCCCATAAAATTTTATTGCTTCGACAATTAAGAGACGAGGCAATAAAAAAAGGAAATAAGTGCGAAGAAACAAACTGTAATTACAAACTATTTTTTTTTTAAATAATTTTATTTTTCATATAGTATTTATTTTCGGGTTTGTCTACTTATTTCTAAAATAAAAATTGTTCTAAAAATTTAGTTTTTTAACTTTATCCAGTAATCCGAACTTCTCTGTAATCCGAACAGGGCCAGGTTTCTATTAGTTCGGATTACCGAGACTGTACGTATTGAAAAAATTTGTAATAAAAATTCCCGGAAGGGGAACCCCCGAAAATTTTACTTTTAAAATATTTGTAATAAAGTAGTTAAATATACCGGGTGACCGGCCGAAAACTGAACATAGGGAAATAACATGGGAAATTGATTTTTTCTAAATTTCTGCTTCCCATTATAACTGATATGAATAAAAAAAATACCAAATTAAAGAGATTTTTTTTTCCGCGCCTAAAGATACCAAACACTTAATATTTTGTTTTTTAATTATTGTTAAAAAGTCGATAGTAAAATTAAGAAATAGCGCTTCTTAAAAAAATATTAGCAGGCTGGGTCTTTGCATTACGTCTAATGTGCCGCATTGCTATTGTATGAAAGCCAAATATTACAAACAAAAGTTACTTTGACAGATTAAAATTAATTTTGTTAACAATGAAGTGGTCTGTTGAAGAAAAAGTTTTCATGGTAAAATATTATTACAGCGGTAATAGTTTACGCCAAATACGTGACTTATTTTCTGTTAAATTTAATAATAGCCAAATTCCATCAATATCGGCCATACAGAATATAATTAAGAAATTTGAAGACACTGGTAATACTTCGACAAATTTAAATAAAGGTATTAACCAAAATTATTAATTGAAGTTGTCTTATCATTATTTTTTAAATAGGATATCAGAGAAACAACCATGAATTGGAAGAAACTATATTAGGTTTAATTTCTGCGAATCCAAATGCAAGCATTAGATCCATTGCAGCTGAGTGTAATGTTGGTAGAGAAAATGTTCGAACAATTTTAAAAAAGCACAAGTACCATCCTTTTAAATATCAATGTCATCAAGAAATATTTTTGTTTGACGAAGAATCCAGGCTTGTATTTTGTGAGAAAATGCAAGAACGTGCTAACAGAAACAGAAACTTTCTGAAATAAATATGTTTTACAGACGAATGTACATTTACATTAAACAATGAGCCAAATGTACAAAACCATCGCTATTGGGCTATACAAAATCCGAGACTAAATTTAATGACCGGCTCACAATATCCTCAAAAAATTAATATTTGGGCTGGCATTTATAATAACCGTGTTCTTGGTCCATTTGAAATACTTGGAAATTTAAATTCAGATATGTATTTAGATCTTCTTATAAATAATATTGGTCCTGCGTTAGACGAAATAGCTTCTGAACACCATGAGGTCTGGTTTCAGCAAGACGGTTGTCCAGCACATTTTGGGGTAAACGTTAGAGATTATTTAAACCAAGCATATCCAAATCGATGGATTGGTCGTGGTGGTGCTATAAACTGGCCAGCCCGATCTCCTGATCTGGCACCGTGTGACTTCTTTTTGTGGGGTCATATTAAAAGCAAAATTTATAAAACTCGTCACCCAAATATTGATTCTTTGAGGAACGCGATCTTTGCAGAATGCAATCAAATTACTGCTAGACAGCTAGCAAATGTAAGAGAATCATTTTATGATAGATTGGGTTACTGTTTAGTGCAGAATGGAGGGTTATTCGAATACTTGTTATAATATTATTATTATTTGGTTACTTTCGTTCAGTATTTAATAATCCAATTGATATTTTTCTTATTCTTGGGTTTTGTTGACTAAATAAAACTACTTTTAACTTTTAATATTGGTCAACTTGTTATAATAAAATAATATTCAAATTGCGTTCTTATTATTTTTAAAATAAAAACAAATTTAAAGTTTAAAAACAATAGCAATGCGGCACATTAGACGTAATGCAACGACCCAGCCCGCTAATATTTTTTTAAGAAGCGCTATTTCTTAATTTTACTATCGACTTTTTAACAATAATTAAAAAACAAAATATTAAGTGTTTGGTATCTTTAGGCGCGGAAAAAAAATCTCTTTAATTTGGTATTTTTTTAATTCATATCAGTTATAATGGGAAGCAGGAATTTAGAAAAAATCAATTTCCCATGTTATTTCCCTATGTTCAGTTTTCGGCCGGTCACCCGGTATAAATAAATAAGACTTTAAAAAAATTGTAATAAAAAAGGGAACCCCCTTTACAAGTGCCCCCCCCCCCCCATGAAATCCTGGCTACGGGCCTGTCAACAGTAATTCACTAGTGATAATGATTTGTTTTGTTTGAGTTTAATAATAAATAATTAATATAAATCCGCATAATGTCGTCCGAACAAAAATGCTTTACTTGCAATGAATATCTCACTGCAGATAAGATTTTTTTGTGGTTTTAAAAGGTTTAAATACCATTATTTGGGGGAGTAAAGAAAAATCCCCATTTTCTTCCATTGGTAAGTTCTACCATTCACCATTATTTGGTAACCTGTTTGGGCATTGTTTCCATTCTTAGTTTCTCTCTTTGCTAGCTCATTTCATGTTTTAAAATTTTCAATAGAAATGATTTATGAATAATTAGACAATATTCAATGTAGGGAGGAATAAAACCATAGGTACTTTTCATTTTTAAATTAGTTTAATTTGTATAATCACAGCAAAATGTAGTAGTAACATACCTAACTCTAACAGTTTGATAAATTCTGAAAGTATTCAATTGTTTACAACCATTGTTATGTTTTAACGAGATATTTGGCAAAAATAACTCTTTTCCTCAGAAAAACATAAAAATAATTGTGACCAATTCTAAACATTGCAAGTAATTTTAGAATATGTAACAAAAACTTAACAATAAAAAGAAGATAGTATACATTTGTCAATATAAAACAACAATTCAAATTCGTTAACAAAAAACAAAGTAAAAGTTTGTTAAGTAAAATAATCACAGATGCCATCTTTAATAGCAAAAATACTAGCAACACTAAATTATTGTAAAATAAAGCTAAAATTCAAAATCATGTTGTGACATTACAGATGAATGTCTTTTTACACTTAAAATAAACGTCGCAGTAAAATTGTCGATAAATATGTTTCTAGATTTCTACAAAAATTGGTCAACACTTTAAATTGTTAAAGCAGCGTGATTGAGAACATAGGAACAAAAAAAACGTTAAAACGCAAAATCAAATAAACTTAACAGGTAAAGAGATCTTACAGCATTATACAGCTGCAAGAGATAATTAAATATTTTCTAATTTTTGAATAAATATAAATTCCTATTAAAATTTATAAGAATATCGTTTTCTAGCACAATCCAATTAAATTTAATGACTAAATTTTTTTGTAAATAGACTAATTTTTGATAAAGCAGACTAGTTTGGAATCACTACTGTGATAAAATAGCTCCAAATTTTACAATCATAACAGTAATGTTATCAAGTGATCCCCTGTAATAAGATTGCAAAGTAATACTTTTAGCACCATAATCTGATTCATTTAATCTTTCTTTAATGAAAGCCACAGCCTCTTCATTGCTAAACGTGTCCCACAAACCGTCAGTTGCCAAAATAAGAAATAAAGGTTTGTGATCGTCCAAATTAAAAGTTAAAATATCGGGATCGGCTATAACCAATTTTTTATCTTTTAATGGATAATCGCCCATGGCTCTCGAAGTAGCTAAAATACCCGCCACTCTCCAAACTCCATTAAATGTGATAAAACCTCCCGCTTCTTTTATACGTTTTTGTTCACGCATTTGTTGGGGCTTATGATCAAAAGATAAAGGAATAACATTACCTTTAGAATCGCACATGACACCACGTGAATCGCCCACATTTGCAACATACAATTGAGAACCTTCCAAAATTGAAATCAATGCTGTTGTTCCCGCCACGTCCATATTCTTTTTAGTTATCTCCAATAACCGACTATCGGCCGCTAAAACCTCGTCAGTTATTAATTTTCCGTAATCGATATTTCCATTTTTATCATAATAACTGCCGGCAGGATTCTCTTTAACAATAGAAACTTGATTTGAACGAACTTCACGTGTGACCGTTCTCTGAAGATTATCCAATTTGGTTAGCAACTCTGCATCGGTAATTTCTCTACCAGTTTTTATACACTCGTCGGTGATAGACGAAGTTTTTTTAAAGCTTTTTCTACGATCCTGTAAATTAGGAGTCTTTGGCTTCTCAGGTTCCTTTTTATTATCCTCTTGTTTACACGTAGACGTGTCTTCAACACTTGGTTTTTTACCGCTCATGATATCTTTAATGTCTTTAACCTTATTATATAAACTTGGTACTAATTTTTCTTTGGCATAATTTGCGGCAAATTCGCCACCGTGTCCATCAAAAATGGCTAACAACATCACACCGCTTCCGTTTATATTATCATTTATCACAAATCTATCTTCCATTTTTGCTCGTCGTCCTTGCACGGCATATACAGCAACCGGACCCGATTTAAGCTGCCAACTCGACTTTTCCACTTCGGACGAACTGAATACGCCAATTCCTTGCACCTTAGAGCGACCTGTTTGAGCCAAGCTGAAGCGTAATCGGCCCAATAAGGTACGGCTCCACATATCTACGGCTTGTAAATAGATAATCATAATTAGCAAAAGTGATCCAAAAATTACTATTTCGGGTTTAAGTGCGTACATTTTTAATAAATTCCATACATACGTTAAATATGCGGAAGGGGAGACGTTAAAATTTAATTGCAAACCCCAAGCAAATCTGGACAACAATTTCATATGAGACACATACGTTTGATATATTATCTTATCGTCCAATTCGTCTTCCATTTTATTTACTACGAATGCATAATATGTAAGCTTACGTTGTTATATTTATGGAAAACATAATTTTAGAAATTATTTACCATGCGTAAACCACGACGAGCAAAAATTACCAAACCTATAATGACTTGAAACGTAACTTAACCTCAGTGCCTGAAACGTCTGTCATTCAACTCAATTCAACTGTCAGTGTCACCCGTAATTTTTGTACACGGTGAGTTAAATGTTGTGTTGTGAACAAGCTAAAGCGGTGATTCAAGAAAACAATGGTTCTTTGATTAAACCGGCCCTTGAAGTTAACTCATCTTATGTAATTTGATGGTTCCTAAAACAATTAAGTATTCTAAATTTAATTTTATTATTTTATGACAGTTTCGATGATAAACGGATTAGGGATTAGGTGAAAAGAGCAATAAAATGAAAAGGTGCTGATGAATATTTAATATTTTAACTATTCGAAATAAATGATGTCATATACCAGGGGTGGCCAAGCTCCTTGATAGTCGAGCCATTTTTCAAAATTTGACATTTTTCGCGAGCCGCAATTAAATACGTATTTAAAAGGGGTCCGTTACTTTGCCCCCCCCCCAGTTAATATTTTTTCTCAAAAAGCTAGCTCCCGATTCCTTAGACCTAGCACGGGCTAGCTCCCAAATATGAAAGCTAGCTCCATTACCGTTTTTCCACAAACCGATATTTCTACCGGGGGGGGGGGCAAAGTAACGCTAGCCCTCCAGTTGATATTTCTTCTCAAAAAGCTAGCTCCCGATTCCTTAGACCTAGCACCGGCTAGCTCCCAAATATGAAAGCTTTGCTAAAAGGTAACAACTGCAGTTGTTATCGCCAAATGTTAACCCCAAAATTGTCTCCTTTTTTCTAAAAGTTCTTCAAGTTTCGAAATTTATTAAAGCCTAATTTTTCAACGCTAAATAATAATGTCTGATGGGAGACCAAACAAAAATCTGAAATTTCAAACCATAACAGTACATTTTTTACATAGGCGCTACTATTATAGTTCAAACATTTAGGGGAGGGGGAGGAAAACATTTAGTTTTTCGATTTTTTATTCGATAATTAAATCATTTTTAGCTCATCATTTTTCTTCATATGATTCCCAAGAAAAAAACTATATCTCCAAATTTATTCGGGTTAAAACATTTATGTAAATTCTTTTACTTCTGTGTAGAATTTTATTCCTATACATGGGAAATTGAACATGTCTCTATTTAGGAAACTCCAAGAATTTTTTTTCTCAAAATTTAGTAAATAAAATTTTGACTGCGGGCTACTAATTTTAGAGGGTTAGCCCCTTCCCCCTTTAGTTGTCCCTATGGTTTTATATAACTTTAATTGGACATATTGGGAAAAGTATGATCCCAGTTAAGAGATTAATTTTGAGGGGGAGAGGTGTAAATACTTTATGGAAAAGTATTGTAATCGGACAGAAAAATTAAAAAGGGAAATTTTTGATGGATTTCCACTTTTTGAGGTCTTAGAAGTCGAAAATTTTGATTTCCTAAAAGATATCTACGAGGGTGTGCGTGTGGTCAATTTTTGTGTGCGCTCTAACTCAAATAAAACTAACAATAATTTCAAAATCAAATTTCATATTTAGTACTAATTATTACAGTAATATTAAAAACTGATTAGATGTTGGTCGAAATCGGTTAACGGAACGAAATTTTTTTTCCTTAGGATGTCCTTTGCCATGTAACACGCTTAGATTTTTTTGCGCAACTCATTTCCATGTAATTAAATAATAATATATTAAATCAAGCCGTTGGCGGGTGGTAAGGGGGAGGGGTTAAAAAGTCGGAAAATTTGCGGACGTCCTTTATGGACGACCCCTTAATGCATCGAACGATTTAGGCCTCTTTGATCGATCATACGAAAAATTTAAGAAGAACATAATATGGAGTTTGCAAGTTCATTTGTGAATTATATTGTTTTAATCTATTTCATTGGTTTATCAGTACAAACACATAAATAAATGCTTTATAAACAAAAAGGGGGGGCTGGTAGATTTAGTACCAGTAGTTCCCGCGATCTGATGGGAGGGGGGCGTACGTGTAGGTCCCCAACTTTTTAAGGATCATTATAATATCAGTAGCGACGCGCAAGGGTAGAATCATAGAGGAAAACTAAAGTTGTCTTCTTAAGGAATGGAATGACTTTGAAATCAGGCAAAATTATAAATTTTACAAATTTCAAACAAAACAATAATAATTATTAAAAATCTGTTTTACTCACTTTGTAGTTAAGGGTAGGTATGATATTATAATTATGAGTCCCTCCCCCCACGTTTTTTAAATTAATATTATATCCAGACCCGGATTGAATGGCACGAAAAGTTACAAAGGCTGGTTCTTTGCTAATTAATGAAATATTGTGCTTTTCTTGCAACATCAAAACTAGTGGCGGCTGATACGGGAAGCGCGGCGGGGCGCCGCCCTCCCAAATCAGAATATCAACTCGGAATAATATTGTTTAATGTCAAGTTACACCACTGAATATTCAAAAATTCAACGTTAATTGGTGGCACAGATTTAAAACATTTTACCAAATAGTGAAAATTTAATTTCCACCTCCATCATTGTAGCAAATCACGAACCACCATTCATGGATAAGTTAGTATTAATGTATCTTATCTATCTATGTGTCTATAAAGCTAAATTGATCCATTAATTTTTCCTTCCTTCAGTGCGGCCTTTAGGCCGCACAACCCCAGCAAATAATTATTAGGTGGCTATGCGTAAATAAATATTACTTTATTTGTTACGCGTTTCGGCAACAAACTGCTATCAATTATGGAAAATAATTTATTATTGGTGATAGAATTTGAATAATTCTATATTCGATTCAAATCAAAAAGTTAAGAATAAAAATTTAAAAAAATAGCTAAACAGATAATGTGTTGTTTTAAGGACGCACTGATTCGTGATTGCCTAGGTTGTGCGGCTTAAAGGCCGCACTGAAGCTACGGATCTTCGGCTTAACTTTTTTATTTATCTGCGACATACACGCAGATAAATTTAGACTATCTTAGACTGTTATCAACAGATGGCGCTACTAAATTAGAAGGCAGAATAAATAGCTTGAGTACCAGTGCAGGCAAATAATTACATGAACTAAAAGAACATTGCTGTATCACAACCACTAAACTCCGAAAACTGCATACACGTTTTGATCTCATTAATAGCGAATAAAAGCAAAAACTTTGGTTGTGAATTTACCCCCCCCCCCAGTGGTTTCTATTTTCACTGTTGACTTTTGAGTATTATAGATTTCACAGGGTTGTGAAAACATATTTGTCGTCCTCTTCACTATTCAAAAATTCCTCTATTCTTCGCTGTTAACTTTCTGAAAGCATAACTTGCTTTTAAAATGAACAGTAAAGAGATCAAATTTTTAGAGGATGGAATGATAAGAAAGCACATTCAGACTAAATATTATTCGATAATTAGTAAAAATACGTCTGCAAAATGCAATATTTCGAAAAAAAAAAATTTTAAATATGGGGAAAATGATTTGTAATTTTGCTCTCTTAAATAGTTATCGTGAGGGATGCTTTGAAAGCACAGACGTCTTGAATTTTTGTCAATTTTTTATTCTTTTCAGTTATTTATTCCTCGCGATACAAGCTATGGATTTCACAAAGTTGACATTTTCATCACATTACCCCTTTCAATATAATATCCAAATTTGAACGAGACGCCGGCTGGTGGCGTATTTTGGAAGCTGTGCGGGATAGTAAACGTCAAAATTATTTATCAAGGTAGGTATGTGCCTGCAAGGTAAAAACTGTAAAACGAGAAACGTTTGATGTAGGTTAAAATATTATTTTTATTTACCAAAATTCTGCACAATACAACATTAATTTATAATTTTTTTTACTTTAAAAAAACTTTTAACTTTTAAAAAACAGCAGATGCATTTTCAAAGAACTTTAAAAATATCACCCTAATTTTCTGAAATTTTTTATTGGTTTTTTATATGTGACTAATATTAAAATCAAGGTGGATCTCGCTTTTTGCGGCAGATCTTAGACTTCTATACAGCTACCTTTCTGGTGTAAAAAGAAGTTGTTAGCTAGTTATTTTTGTTAGACATGTAATTTAATATATCAGATTAAATATTTGCGATCAACGGATCAACAGATAAACGGATTATAGGATAAAAGGATCATCGGATAAAATTTATCTACTATATAATGGGAAGCCGGCATAGAGAAGATATAGTAGGATCCAGATAATCTGCACTAATTAAATTTTTTGCGGTCGGTAATTATCATTTACTATATCTATATACAGTAGAATCCGCTTAATGTGATCACTTTGGGCCAAGAACATTTTTGACTGATAACAATAAGCGAATTTTAGAAAAAAACGAATTTTAGAAAATCAGAAATCAGAAAAAGATACTTAGAAAAAGAGATTGTTGTGTTGGAAATTCCTTGAAAGTGATAATAATAAGCGGCTTTTTGATCACATTATCCGGTGGCTTTTGATCACAATAACCGACTGCTAACATTATCCGTGATCACATTAAGCGGATTCTACTGTATATAAAAATGGATGTATGTATGTATGTTCCCTATAGACTAGGATGTTTTTGTATTGCCATAGTGCAAAAATTCGCAAAGGAAAGGAAAGTTGATTTTGAGTAGCCTGCCTTCCTTTAAGGAATCTCGACAATCCATTATCGAGATTCCTTAAAGGAAGGCAGGCTACTCAAAATCAACTTAAAATAGCAGCGGTTCTTAGGCTTCTATACAAAACTGCTTTTCTGGTGTGAAAAGTTGTTATTTTTGGTCGCCATAATTTTAATAATAAGGAGGGGCCAAAAAGTGGCCTCTCCTAGGTCAAGCTTGACCAGAAATCTTTACTTCTCAATAAAAATTCAACGGGCCCAGCATTTCCAAAAAAATTTACAGCATTCGCCAGCATTTCGATAGTATTGGCGACTGACAAAAAAATATATCAAATTCAAAAAAGTTGTTATTATCTGATTATTTTTTGTGGCCATATAATGTAACATCACATAATCAGATAATCTGCATTAATTATTTATTATTTTATTTAAACCACAGCAGTGGCTTGATGTGGATAGTGATGTTAAGTTGTAAATAAAAGAGAAGGAAGAGGATGGATCGACCTCAAAAAATGGACCGGACATTACAGAATAATTCGATAATCTGCACCAATTAAATTTTTCGAGATAACTTCTTATTAGGGTATCAACGTCTTAAGGTATCAACGTCGTAACGGATCAAAGGATCAACGGATCAAAGTATCAACGAATCAACGGATCAAAGGATCAACGCATCAACAGATCAACGTATTTAAATTTCCTATATAGGTGAAAAATTATGTAAATAAAATATAACTTATATTTGGTCTGCATTGAAAAAAAAGTTGTTATTTTTGGTCGCCATCTCTTATTATAAAAGGCCAAGTCTTTCTTTCTTTCTTTCTGTCTGTTCCACGGAAATACCCGAAGCAAACCGAACCGAACGCACAACGTATCATCGGATCAACGTATCATCGGATCAACGTATCATCGTATCAACGTATCAACGTATCATCGTATCAACGTATCATCGGATCAACGTATCATCGGATCAACGTATCATCGGATCAACGTATCATCGTATCATTTTGTCTATATAGGTAAGCTATTTCCAAAAAAGCATTATGTGAACTTCCATAATGGATAATGAAAATTTTGAAAATCCTGCTGCAAAGCGACGGCGATTGAATCGTGAGAGAAAAGCACGTACAAGAGCTAATAACACAGAAGAACAGCTTCGATCACAGCGACAAGCTGACGCTCGGTCTCATGCGATACGTCGACAACGTGAAACTTTGGAACAAACTCAAGCGCGGCAAGCTGCTGACGCTCGGTCCCATGCGATACGTCAACAACGTGAAACTTTAGAAGAAACTCAAGCGCGGCAAGCTGCTGACGCTCGGTCCCATGCGATACGTCAACAACGTGAAACTTTAGAAGAAACTCAAGCGCGGCAAGCTGCTGACGCTCGGTCCCATGCGATACATCGACAGAAAGAAAATCGATACCAAAGTCAAGCAATTCAACTCCAAATAAGAGCATTGAGATTTGATGAATCTCACGTTACTCGACACGATTGTGGAGAAATGAATTCCATCTGTCAGTTCTGCGGCTCCAAGAATTTCGCCAAGGAGCGTCCAGTTGATAAACAATTTAACAACTGCTGTCATAAAGGAAAAGTGAAGATTCCGCAACCGCTCGATCAACATGGGAATCTATTGTTATATCCCGAATTTCTTCGCTCTATGCTTTCAGATTCAGAAAATCCTTACTACAAGAACTTTCGTCAGCACATCCGCTCTTACAATTCCTCGGTTTCTTTCGCTTCAATGGGAGCAGAGATTGTTTCAATGCCGGGTAACGGACCATACGTTTTCAAAATTCATGGACAGACGTACCACAGAACCACAAACCTGTATCCACCTGAAGGACAAACAAGATAGTTTGCACAACTGTATGTAACTAGATGATAGCCCGTCCGAGGACGGGTAGCTAGAAGGACGGGCAGGCAGCCAAGGTCATATGGCTTTTGGATTGCACTGAGAGCTTTCCTTAATCTTCATTCAACTTAAGTTACCTTGGGTAGCTGCCCGTCCTTCTAGCTACCCGTCCTCGGACGGGCTATCATCTAGTATTATTATAATGTAATATCAGATAATCTGCACTAATTAAATTTTTGCGGTCACAATCACAATTTCGAAGGTTCTGATTAGATTTGAATTATGCGGACAGACAGACAGACGGACAGACGCGGAGCCAGATCATAAGGGTTCTTGCTATACTTTGTATAGAAGCCTAACAAGTAGTTTATATAGGGAGACCTCTTTGAAAATATCTTTAACTTAGTAAATTTCTTTCGAACATTTGCGTAATTATAAATTGTATTAGCGAATCGAAACAACGGATTAACAGATTAACGCAATACTATATAGACGAAGTATTTACAATATAACAACGTATCAGTTGATCAACGTTATGATTGGCTCTGAAACATGCGGACGGACACGAAGCCAGACCATAAGGCTTCTTTCTATACCTTGTATAGAAGCCTAAATAAGGCTTCTTGTTATACTTTGTATAGAAGCCTAAAAGTAGCGCACTGGCTACCCAGTTCTTAGACCTCTATACACACAGAGTATTGCCAACACGATTTGAAACGCTCTGTATGATTTTGAATTATGCGGACGGATGGACGGACAGACAGACGGAAGGACGGACAGACAGACGGAAGGACGGACAGACACGGAGCTAGATCATAAGGCTTCTTGTTATACTTTGTATAGAAGCCTAAAACAATAATGAATGCTGTCAAGCTGTCAACCGATTGACAATGGAAATACGCGTACACGTGCTTTACGCTTCTATTTGACCAATCTTAACCAAATTTGGTGTAAAACTTATTTACAACGCTACGAAAAACATAGGCTACTTTAGAACCTTGGAGTGAGGCCGAACGCCGAACGACCACGGTCTACACGTATGGTTGCGATTTCCCCGAGGCCGAAGGCCGAACAACCACATCCGACACGGATGGCTAAAGGCGGGCGGTAGGCCGACTGTGCCAGCTAGTATTTAATAACAATCAAACTTTTCTATTCCATTCGAAACTTTACTTCTCTGTAATGTACCGCTGCTAATATGGTTAAAATAAATAAAAAATTATTTTTTCACATCAAAGTAAAACTAGACAGTCCATTTTAAATTAAAAACAAATTTTAATTTTATTATACATACGATGTGTTTACAATGACAATTTCGAGGGTTCCGATTAGGATTGAATTATGCGGACGGACACGGAGCCAGATCATAAGGCTTCTTGCTATGCTTTGTATAGAAGCCTTTAAGTAGCGCACTGGGTACCTAGTTCTTAGACCTCTATTGAAACGCTCTGTATGATTTTGAATTATGCGGACAGACACGGAGCCAGATCATAAGGCTTCTTGTTATACTTTGTATAGAAGCCTAATTAAAGCACACCCATTTTTCATAGTCATAATAATTAATATAAGGACACCTTCAGAGAAGTTATTTATATACCTGCTGTTTTTTCAAGTTGATTTTTAAACTGCAAGGTATAATATTAATTTAAAAAATAATTGATGGGAAAAATATATCTTGATTTTAGTCTTTAACTTTGGGGTTGTAAATGGAGAGGAAATAATAATGGATTAGTTTTATCAAAAAGTGCATCAGACTCAAGTTGTAGTCGGTTAAATTTGCTATCCGGAATAGCGTCTATATTTTTGTAAAAGTTTTTCGTTTAAAAAGTACAGGATTTGTAAGAAAAAAATTTACGTATACCAACTAATATTTTTTAACATTATTTATTTGCTTTATATTTAATTTATAACTTGAAAACAGTTGATCCTAGCCAATAAAAGATTATAATCAGGTTTGTAGATAATTTTGCGCTCGTTAGAAAAGCAATAAATGATTAACACTAAAAAATCAATAGTTTCGTTGCTATGGCAATTTTAATGAAGTATAAACAAGATAAATCTCTTTAAAGCGGGCTACCCCCTGAAGTTTTGGATGTAGTCGAAATTTTTTATTATAAAAGTGTCTTCTATCACCACTTAACAATTTAAAATGCGGTGACGGGTACAGGGAACCTACAGCTTAACGTGGATTCCGAACCACGGAAATAAATGATTTTCTACTGACAATTCCGAACCAGAAAAGCATTTTAGCCACTTATAATGTTATCTATGGCCAATTGGTAGACATTATTTACTGAATGAAAAATCCCACTATAGAATGGGTAGGTATACGTCACAAGATTCGAACCCGCGAAATCTCTAAAATGTTAACCGCTCGGCCATTCACTCACCTGTTTTAAATAATTTATACTTTTTATTAATTGGATCGGTAAGGCCTCCAGCTATTGACACTGTAAACAAACCAGACAACATTTATAAAAATTACGTTGCACCCTATATATTATTTTTCATTACCAATTTTAAACGATTACGTGCTCATAATGATTGCTTAAAAAAACTAATAATCATACGTTCAATAGTGTTATCATAAACACACTTTTTAAATGCTTATCGTTTATTTATAAAAACAAGTAAACGCTTAGGAATTTTCATCTTTTAGGTTACCCACACAAACTCGCTGTCTTTTTACATGAAATGATGTGCAACTCGGATGAGTTAATTTGTACGCAAAAGGGTTAAGGACGAAATGAAAATTAAATACAAAAATTGGTTTCAATTAATTTTTAAAAATAGCATAAGTTAGTAAAATGAGTGAAAGAAAATTTTTGAAAAACGTAGGAAAACCGGGCACGGCGGCTCAACTACGCGAAACAGTGTCTCAAGTTGTTAAGGAAAGCACGGTACAAGTGAGTTATTCCAATATTAAATTAATTTAGTGATAGTATAAAGATTTAAATTAATTACCTATAGTTTGTTATTTATTGTTTTCGGTTTTGTGTATTTTGATTCTAAATTTATTATATAATTTTGGTTACGCCTACTTTTTTTCATAAAAGGGCACCACTTTGGCGGGAATATCAAAACAAATATAATTTTTTAATTTGGAATTTTTCGATGTCTCATTTTTAGGGCTTGTCAATAAATTTATCTGTGTTTACATTTGTACGTGAAATTGCGAATTGTGAAATTTCAGTTTTGTGTGTTAGTATTACTAATGGTAATTTTGAAATAGATTATTGAGAAACGTAATTACTATTTATTTATTTATTAAATTGCAACGTTTTCATTTCAATTTATCAATCCTGGAAGTGATGCATAATATAGGGAAACTTGGGAAATCTCATATACATAATCAATTCTGTAAAAGTAATTTTATTTATTATAGTTGTAAACCCACTTTAGTTGGTATTTAATTTTTTATTAATATTATTGTCTGATAAATTCCTTACTTATTAAACTTATTGTTTACTGTGACCCCCTCTTCCTTTAAATATCTAGAACAAATATATCTACATACACTAAATTAAAGTATCACAATGATATACAATATATTATGTTCTCAAACGAAAATACGACGATAAAATGCAGTAGAAGTCATTATTTTAATAATAATACAAATTTCGTGCCATAAAAATATTTTCTGCTTATTTAAAATTAAATATGATTACATTAGGCACCATTTTAAAATGGCAAGGACTTTTTTGTGGTAATGCAAGATAACCTTCAGATTAGGTGCTGCAGGAAACTATAACGTTTTTGAATTACTGAAATTTGAAGTAACCTTTAGAAGTACATTCTAAAGAGGAGAATGCTATATGGGATGGGTATAACTGATCCATCTTAAGTTCTGGAGTTATTTGTACACCAAGGATTTGGAGGCTTGAAACTTCCAATTCTTCAATCAGTTACATTATTCAGAAAAAATACTTATGTACTGTGAATTTTTTTAAAACTATTTTCTATAAGTAGAATCGAGAATTAAAAGAAAGAATGGAGTTCATCCAATTTGCGCAAATATTCTAAACCTTCAAGTGGCCTATTAACACAAAAAATTAAACACTACTGGAATATCAAATGAATTTACCTACTTAAGACGACGAAACATTAAGAATGCATTCAAGAAAGTAATTAAGTATTTCTTCAGCTAATAAAATTTTAATTATGCAAAATACCTGCACAATACTAACAAAAATTATTACAAATTAGAACATCGAAATTAAAACATTTTTATTGAATGTCGTCTTTTTTACAAACAAGTTTTATTCGGTTTTGTTTAACAAATTAACGTCACAAATTAATTACTGTAAGTTAAGTAATCTTTTGTAACATTTAAATGAAATTGTTTAGAAGAAATTTGAATTAGGTTAATCGATTGTGATCCATTGAGTTCCGCTTTTCACTCGTGGCGAAATTTTAAATTTCGGAATTTTTTTATCAAGCGTTAATCGTTTTTAGTGATAAAATAATAAACTATGCAAGAAAGTATTGGTTCTACAGTCTATGAAGATGCATTTTATTTCTTCTTGTTGCCAATATTTCGTATCCTCACTGCGGCTCCATAACGTCCCCTCTATGGCAAACTAGCGAAAGTGCAATTTGTCAAGCTTTCAAGAGAGCTAAAATCAGTTCCGACTGTTCATGTAAAATACATTTTTTATGGTTGATTGTACCTGTTAAGAAATTTGTTAATCATTATGTTTGAGGATATTTTTGATTTCTGTATTTATATTATCTTGGTTTTAAGGATAGAAATTTCAGTTTCCTTACTTTGTTTAAAGTGATCTTATTCAACATCGTTGTGATGACCCCCCCCCCCGACATTCTTCGCAAAGTTTCTTCAATTCCTTCCGTCTGAAGTCATAGATACAGAATCTTGTCGAATAATGTTTCACTCGGTTTTACTGGTTCAGATTTTGGTGGCGCCCCCTTTCGGAGAGGTGAGGTGAAGATCTTGTACGAGATGGCTTGGACTTGACGCACTAAACGCCCCCCCCCCTACCCCAGAGTACCGGAGTACCACAGTTATTTCCTACAATTGCGTCGCCTGATGTTAATTATGCCGTTTGCGAGGACTTGCTCAGGGGAGAATGGGTAACAGTGAGACGTTCTTTTCCAAGCTCTTAAACAAGGTTATTATTAGTCATAATTAAATTTTTTTTTCGTCGACATTCTAGCATGTGGTTGTTAGTTTTCAATAATCAATTTTGTAATGAATGGAATACTCGTATGTAACAACACAAGGGCAAGAAAATGCTCGAAGATTTGTCGAGTATTTTTCGAGCACGAGTTCCAGTTTACATGATTATTCAGCGATAGGAAACCAACTTCCATAATTTCACAAAATTCGTTATGTCAAGGTTGCGGAGATGCACAGTTAACATCAAGGGAAACTACAGCAAACTGATGTACCTCAGCTTTGTTTTTTTTTTGTTCTTGAAAAGTTTCTTCTTCTTCTAGTAATTTTTTCGTCAGAAAATGTTCCAAAATTTGTTGTATTTAGTGAATTTCTAGAAATCCTGCTAAATTGACATTTTCAAAAATAATAAAAATTCTCTAACTTGACTGTTAATAATCAAAACTTAAATAATATTGCTTGATTTATGCAAAATCTCTTCAGGAAATCACTATTGGAAATTAAGTTTGCCTCTCTTAGGCCCAGTTGTTCAGTTTCGGGTTATATTTTAACCTAGGTTATTTTCCATAGAAATGGTTGTTTCAAGAATTGTTTCCATGGAAAATAACCCAGGTTAAAAGATAACCCAAAACTGAACAACTGGGCCTAAAACCAATAATAATATCAACTGTCAAAACTGCCACCACAGATTCCTGAAAATTGGATAGAATGGTACCTTTGAAAGTTAAATATATTATACTAAAGTGCCATTTGTGTGAGCAGATTAGAATAGAATATATTTCAAATGGTACCCCGACAAAATAGCCCGATACAAAATATATTGATATATATTTTATACAAGATTATATGAGGAGCATTCACGCAAAACTCAACATATCAAGTTTTAGGTAAAATTGAGTTAAGTCCGGGATCGTATCCAAATCGTTGAATTGCATCGAATGGAACATCAAGTTTTTGCCATAACTTGATAAATAATAAATATCTTTTCTTCACTTGAAAATACTTTTAAATACAAATAATGCGTATAATAATTTTAACCAATCAGAATTAAGAATTTCGTTAGCGGTGAAATTTTTCTTCATTCAGATTGGTTTAAATTGAAAGAAAAACAATTGCTCCTCTATAGAACTGTTTAGGGAAGCGGTGTCAGAAGATACAATTGAAGGGCTTAGGCCCAGTTGTTCAGTATTAGGTTATCTTTTAACCTGAATTATTTTCCATGGAAACAATTCTTGAAACAATCATTTCTATGGAAAATAATCCAGGTTAAAAGATAACCCGAAACTGAACAACTGGGCCTTAGTGTGAAACAATGACAAGCCACAAATGAAAATTGTTGGCAATGTCAATTTAAAGTTTGTGCAAAATCTATAAAATGAACATTTGATTTTTACTTTCCGAACCCCTAGGTAAGGAAAGTATTGTTATCAGGCAAAATTTGACCCCCCAATTTTTTGACAGATGTTCACGTTTTGAGGTCCCCTGAATCCATTTTTATCATTTTTGGAAGGATGTCTGTATGTATGTGTGTATGTACGTCTGTGAACACGATAGCGTCTAAACGAAGCAAGCAAATCATTCCAAATTTTGCATATAAGCTTTTTCCTGTCGTAGGACGAAGCCAGATGAAAATAAATTAAATCGTGTAACGGGAAAGGGGGGTTTACCTAGAGCTATTATGACATTATGCGTCATAACTTCGAAACGAAATTAAATATGTAAAAATATTAATAACAAAAAATTAGCGCTATGGAATTTCCTACATTTTTTGTCCTACAAGTTTTTCTCTAAAATATACAGGGCGTTTCAAAAAAATTTGTATTTGTAAAAATTTTTTGTATTTGTAAATAAAATAGTAAACCGCATTCTACTAACGAAAATAAGATGAAAAGTTTCTAATAACATGGGTCCAAAAATGCTTCGTTTGCAAGATATAGGCATTCAAAAGTTTTTTTCTTCCTATTTTGGCAAAATATGAAATTTTTCATCGATTTACTGTTGAAATTATGTAACCATTTTATTTAAAAATATAATATAAAAATTTGCGTCTGTTCGGAAAGTTATGCGATGGCCACATCAGATTTTTTTTTCTTGCAATTTACTTTGATATTACAGTGTCATCTGTAAGAATTTTATTAAACTATTTCTTCTGTTGCTTGTTATACTATTTAGTAGACCTCAAAAATGAACAAAAAACCCATATTTTTTTAATGTGTGGCTTGTCATTGTTTCACACTAAGCCCTTCAATTGTTGTTATGATCTCCAATCTCCAATAGGAGACGGCATATGTTAACATTAATAAGGGTTATTAATGTTAATAACCCCCCCCCCCCCAACTTATTTGTTTATTACCTACTTATTTTAATTCACTCAACAATAAATTTAGTAATAAAGAAAGCTATTTTGACGGGTCACGATTTCAAATACGATATCTCACTATTACCCGCGTCTCACTGTTACCCATGTTCCCATCGGTTCTAATTCGCACATTGGAATAGGGCACATTGCATTTGGGGTAGACCTGCTTTTCGAACCGGTGCAGATAGGGCTTGAAATACCCGTGCCCAGTTAACGACTGGAAGAGATGGTACGTGATCTCGTCGTGCTCTCTGGAGACCCATGGTTAGATGGTGGGTATGCTGCTTGTCATTCCATACCACACCTGGCGTATCCTTCTTGTAACGAGAAACCATATCGTTTCATTTTTAGGAAGGGCAACGGAATTTTCTCTTCGTCAGCTTCTTTAAGTTTTAAGTTTCCTTTCAATCTCAAGTCGCATCTTGTAAAAGATCTTTATACTATGAATAAATTGCAATTAAACACCATGTGAATGCCACTGTAGGTATAGGCATCAACTAAAATGCGAATTTGCTACTTTGGCATAGTCGAAAACACTAACTACCGAATTTGGTAATTAAGAATAGCGGATTGTACCGCACAGAATGAGATGCAAAAAAAAACTTTGGCAGAGTGTAGATCTATATTATCTTAAACAGTAAAATCTATAACTTCAGTGCAGATTTACAAGTTTGTCAGAGGAGGGACGATTATATCGACTATAAATGGGGGAAAATAAGGAACCCCCATTAAATCAATGGCGCACAAAACTGCAGCTAGTGGGATGCCATGGAATGTGAAACACCGCCCCCTGAAACCCTAAATTTTGTGCTGAAATTTTTTGACGAAAAAATTATTTAGCCTTCAGAGGTCTGATAGAGCGTTATAGAATTCAAAAATAGTAATTGAAGGGCCTAGTGGAAAAAGTAGTTAAGTCACTTTTTTTTCAATTTGTTGATTTTTATACTAATTTGTAGAGAATAAATGCCGCAATGTGAAAATGTGCTCAACTACAAATTGAAAAAAAATGACTTAACTACTTTTTCCACTAGGCCCTTCAATTCTTTAAAATAAAATTCAAATAAAAAGCGCCATGGTCGATTTTTTTGAATAAATTTTACGTCTAACAGATTTAAATCTGTTGTCAAACAAAAATTTATTAGTAGTAGATCTCGTTGATATGCCCTTCACTAAACATCTTTAAGAATATTTAAATATTTGCATTGCACCAGTCAAAATAATTCCTGAAAGTCGGAAGGGAAAAGTGCAAATTTTGATCATAATCGAAACTGTTGAATTGACTTCATAAATGAAAGATATTCGAATATTAATAAACTCAGTAGCAATTTAAATAAATCAGGTAAATGTAAATGGAGAAAGCCGGTCTATCATACGAAATTTACCTCATATTCACATAGCTAGCCGCCCTTGCAACTACCAATCTCTTTAAAAACACACAGCTCTCTCCCCAATCAGCATTCTTTAAATCTCACATGATTAATGCTGATGGAACATATGCCGGCGCGGCGGTTACTCTGTAGTTCTTGACGTACCACCTGAAATGTTAATGATGACAAAGAGCCTCCCGCGCTTGGGGTATCCCTAGCAGCATATGCTCAATGGGGTACCGACAAAACCAATTTGTTAGTGTTTTTATTACGTAAATACGATCCTTAGGATGTCCTTGGCCATGTAATGTGGTTAGATTTTTCTGAAAGCGGCTCATTTCAATGTATTTATGTACATATATAATGAAATTCGAATAAATTTAAATTATTTATTCAATCTGTGATGTCGTCACTAACATTAGTGAGCAGTTCTTGCATAGAGATGGCGGGCAAAACGGCATTGTTTGTATTGTACGACTGCTGTAAATCATAATATTTTGCCATTATTCGGCTTTTGGAACATTAAGAAAACTTTTGTATTACTTTTTGCAGACGTATTTCTACACATTGTAACTCTAAACACTTTATAAATCGTAAATGTATTTTAATGTATTTGACATTTTCACGCCATCTCTAAGCAAGATCTCCTAACTAATGTTAGTGACGACGTCACAGATTGAATAAATAATTCAAATTTATTTGAATTTCATTATTTAATTACATTGAAATTGCAACCACATTACATGGCAAAGGACACCCTAAAGATCGTATTTACGTAAAAAAACACTACTAAACTCTTTTTGTCGGTACCCCATTACAAGCAAACGATTTGTCCAGGCCGAGGGGGACATGGGGTCCCCAAAGGAATAAGACGAATACGCGAGACCTCCGTTCAAGCGACTATTACGACTATTACAACGGGCGACTATTACAACGATATCGCTGGAGATATAAGCTATTACTCTTAAAATTTAATATCTTACGTTAGGTTTGGAACCTGTGTTTTTAATAAATTTTGTCAAATTAGTTTTATGAGCATAATTGGTTTTTACATGTTAGGTAGCTTGCTAAGCTGATACTCGATGTGCCTGTTCTCTCCTTTTTTACTGTTATGAATACAAATCATTAACATAGGAAGACCGACGGTTTTACGTGCCCTTCGAATCACGAAGACGGCCAAAAAAATTTTAAACTTAAATCTAGAGTTGAACTGGGTAACCTTAGGTTAGTAGTTGATGGCGCTATCAGGCAATGACCATCGTCAAAAAATTTAATATCAAACTAAAGAAACGTTTAAAAGGGTCCTCAATCTTCAGCGGTCTGGATCTTATTGCTCACGGTACTCATCGGAACAAGAAACTAAGAAAAGAAGATGGAGGGTGTTGGTTGAATGAGAATAACGGAGATTAAAGAAAGATTGAAGAAAATGGGGAAGAGTTGCGTAGAATAGAAGGTATTATAGATGTCTTTCAGCAGGAGAAATTACGAGATTTGACTTCTACTGTACCTTGTGGCCCGCATAATCCTAATATATAAAATACCAGCTCCCTGCTCCAGCGTGTCATTTTTTTGGTTCGGATCAACGTATCAACGGATCAACTTATCAATGTATCAACGTATCAACGGATCAACGGATTAAATGTTTATATAGGTTGTCGTCGATAATACAAATGGTATATTAAATCTTCAAGCCTATCAACGGATCAACGTATCAACATATCAACGTATCAACGGATCAACGTATCAACGGATCAACGAATCAACGTATCACTGTGCGCTATATAGGTACGTGGTGTGAGAGTTACCTTCATTGAAAATAACTTCACAACTTCAGAAACTTCTAAAGCGAAAATGTTCGAAATGGAGGATATTCAAGTAGTTACTCTTTGTTCCCCACATGTTCCTACTGCTGCTCGAAAATGTGTTAAAAGAAAATCTGATGAGGAAGTAGCCGCCCAGCAGGAAACAGTAAAACGACGGAAGGCGGAGCGAGAAAAAACCCGTCGTAAAAATATGAGTGATGTCCAAAAAGAATGTTGTCGGAATCGTAATCGTGTGGAAAATATGACTCCTGGGCAAATTGAACAAAATCGCAAACGTAAGCAAATTGCCAATATGACGTCAGTACAAATTACTCAACATCGCGAAAGAAATCAAATTGCCAACATGACGTCAGAACAAATTGCTCAACATCGCGGACGAAATCAAATTGCCAACATGACCCCTTCACAAATATTACATCGTTCACGTAGTCATGCAATTCGCCGACAAAATCCACGAAGTAAAAACGCAGCTGTTCTTGAAGTAGGTAATGTTGTAGAACCAAATGTCGACGTTCATAACTGTGGTTTTATCAAAGCATTTTTCAGCAGAGCGGCCGTCTGACAAACTTTTTACGACATGCAGTCAGAAAGGCAAAGTTACCTTAGAAGCTATAAGATCAGCCCCTGTTATTGAACAGTTATTGAAAGGACTGCATCAATATTCGAAAAATTTCATAGACAATATTAGATCGATAAATAGTGCTTTAGCGTTTGCGTCAATGGGAGCTAACATTATTCCGCCTCCTGGATACGGACCCTATTGTTTCCGAATTAACGGACAAATTTACCATCGAGCAGGAGCTTTGCACCCGGCAGATGGAAACCAACGCAAGTTTGCTCAACTATATATATTGGACCCGGATGAGGCTGCTGATCAAAGGATGACAATTAAGGGAAACGATCGGTGCGATTAAAGTCTGATGCGAGAGTTAAGCACTTTCATGTCTCAGAATAATCCTTTTTCTGCCGCATGCAAAATGCTTTATGAAGTGGAACAAGAAAGCATCAAGGACGCCGCTCTACATGGCGTTGAGCCAGCAACAGTTACCATGGCAATTATCCAAGACCGTAAATCCGATATTAGACGATACAATGCTCCAACAAGAAATGAAGTAGCTGTCATTTTAGGCTTCTATACAAAGTATAGCAAGAAGCCTTATGATCTAGCTCCGTGTCCGTCTGTCTGTCCGTCTGTCCGTCCGCATAATTCAAAATCATACAGAGCGTTTCAAATCGTGTTGGAAATACTCTGTGTGTATAGAGGTCTAAGAACTGGGTAGCCAGTGCGCTACTTTTAGGCTTCTATACAAGGTATAGAAAGAAGCTTTATGGTCTGGCTTCGTGTCCGTCCGCATGTTTCAGAGCCAATCATAACGTTGATCAACTGATACGTTGTTATATTTTAAATACTTCGTCTATATAGTATTGCGTTAATCTGTTAATCCGTTGCTTCGATTCGCTAATGCAATTTATAAATACCCAAATGTTCGAAGGAAATTTACTAAGTTAAAGATATTTTCGAGGAGGTCTCCCTATATAAACTACTTGTTTTACTTTGATGTGAAAAAATAATTAGGCTTCTATACAAAGTATACCAAGAAGCCTTATGATCTGGCTCGGTGTCTGTCCGTCCGTCTGTCCGCATAATTCAAAATCATACAGAGCGTTTCAAATCGTGTTGGAAATACTCTGTGTGTATAGAGGTCTAAGAACTGGGTAGCCAGTGCGCTACTTTTAGGCTTCTATACAAGGTATATTTATGATTAGGGCCAATTTATTTGTCAAATCGTCTTGACGTTTCTTCGGCGAATCGCCCATGAAAGCTGCGGGTCTCGCGGAAGGAGGAACAACCGGTAAAACCGTCACGATCATCCACTCGGGTCGTGAGTATTTCGGATCCATTCCCAGGGCGTTGCAATCTGCGTCGCTAATTTGTCTAAAGATATGCAGCACTTCTTCCGCCAACAAATACTTTTTAGGCTTCTATACAAAGTATAGCAAGAAGCCTTTTAGGCTTCTATACAAAGTATAGCAAGAAGCCTTATGATCTGGCTCGGTGTCTGTCCGTCCGTCCGTCTGTCCGTCTGTCCGCATAATTCAAAATCATACAGAGCGTTTCAAATCGTGCTGGAAATACTGTGTGTATAGAGGTCTAAGAACTGGGTAGCCAGTGCGCTACTTTTAGGCTTCTGTACAAAGTATAACAAGAAGCTGCAAGGTATAGAAAGAAGCCTTATGGTCTGGCTTCGTGTCGGTCCGCATGTTTCAGAGCCAATCATAACGTTGATCAACTGAAACGTTGTTATATTGTAAATACTTCGTCTATATAGTATTGCGTTAATCTGTTAATCCGTTGCTTCGATTCGCTAATGCAATTTATAAATACGCAAATGTTCGAAAGAAATTTACTAAGTTAAAGATATTTTCGAAGAGGTCTCCCTATATAAACTACTTGTTTTACTTTGATGTGAAAAAATAATTTTTTATTGATGTGGTTAGTGAAGTTAAGTTATAAATAAAAGAGAAAGGAGAGGATTGGTCCACCTCAAAAAAAGGACCATACATTACAGAGAAGTAAAATTTCTAATAGAATGGAAAAGTTTGATTGTTATTACTTATATAAATAGTAAATGATAATTACCAATCGCAAAAAATTTAATTGGTGCAGATTATCTGATTATGTGGTGTTACATTATATGGCGATCAAAAATAACCAGATAATAACAACTTTCCACACCAGAAAGGTAGCTGTATAGAAGCCTAAGAACTACCGCTAAAGCGAGTTCCACCTTGTTTCAAAATGCCGACGGCGAACCTCCTCTCGAAAGGGACTTACTGATCCATTGTCGTTCAAATCAAAACAACTTGATAAGTTGATCCGTTGATACGTTGATCCGTTGATAAGCTTGAAGATTTAATATACCGTTTGTATTATCGACGCTAACCTATATAAACATTTAATCCGTTGATCCGATGATACGTTGATACATTGATACGTTGATACGTTGATATAAAACACCAAAGCTTTTGGCGGTAAAGTTTTAATTCTTGGTGGTGATTTCAGACAAACTCTTCCTGTCGTACCTCATGAAATGAGGTCAGCAATTATTCATTCAAGCATTAAATTTAATGATATGTGGAGTAAATTTATAGTATTGAAATTAAGTCAAAATGTCCGGTCCGTTGATTCCGCATTTAGTGATTGGCTGATAAAGTTGGGCAACGGGGAGCTTACAAATGACAAAGGTCTGTCTGAAGAGATATTGAGATTCCGCATAATTGTATATGCGAAACTTCCCTTATCCAAGAAATTTTTGGAGAAAGCTTTAATGCTGCTGATGTAAAAAAATATTCCAAAATGGCAATACTTTGCCCAAAAAATACTGACGATGACGCTATAAACGAGCAAGTTTTGGACCTTTTAGACGGCAGCATTTTAACTTATCTAAGTAGTGATTCCATTGACGACAGTGATGATAACGATAGGGAAAACTATCCGATGGAATTCTTGAATAAACAAACGCCCTCAGGGATGCCAGTACACAGAATGCACTTGAAGGTTGGAAGTGTGATTATGTTGCTCAGGAATTTGAATACTAAACGTGGTCTTTGTAATGGGACGCGCTTAACTGTTCAATCGTTAAAGCCCAATGTAATCGTTGCTGAAGTCTTGACAGGAACTGCTAAAAAGGAAACTGTTTTTATTCCCCGCATAGATTTAGTCCCAACAAGTACAGACTTGCCATTTGTTTTAAGACGGCGACAGTTTCCAATTAAACTTGCCTTTTCCATGACGATCAACCGTGATGTTTAGCCACGGTCATCTCTATGTAGCAATGTCAAGAGTACGGAGATCTGAAGATAAAAATAGTTGATGGAAAAGAACAAGGGAAATTGATTGAAGGTTCACAGGCAGTGTACACGAAAAATATTGTGTACAAGGAAGTACTAACGCAGTAGGCAGTGCTTAAGATTTTATTTGATACAATAATTGTTTCTTAATTAACAAACTAAAAAAATTAAAATTAACGTTTCAACGCGAGGATGAACAATTAAAATTGACAATATTAGGAAACAATGTTGTTTTTATTTAGATCATTAAAATAGAGACCCACCAGCACCGTCTAGCTACCCGTCCGTGGACGGGCTTTCCAGCTAGTTTGTTCTATAAAACAAATGGAAATGTTATAGTTAGCACCTCTAACCAAGGCTCTTGCATACTCCCGTAATGGTCACACAGTTATGTTGATATGCTATTTTAAGTTCAAATCGAAATCATCGGCCGCATTCATTTAATTATTAATGTTTTTAGAATAGAATCTCTAGTTTTATCTCTAACTGATACGGTGCCAAAAAGCTTCACTCAACACGATCCCTATGGGCGTGGAATTGAGATAAAGCAGCGATTACTCAACCGACTCTGATCGGCTTGTAAGACCTTCACAACTGTCAGATATAAACCAAACCACTTGCAGGTTGGTATCCGAGCTGATAGAGTCTTTTGGAGCAGAGCACATGATGATGTATTATCTGAGTCACCAATTTTAGCAATTGGTTAGCGTGGATTATGTTGCTAATATCTGGACAAATACAAAGTCGGTTTGCGCCTCTTTTAAACATTGAAAGTCATGGGAATATCTGCTCTTGAGATAAGTCTTAATTCATGAGCTTGTAAATCATGCAGATATCTACTTTGACAAGCAACGCAACATTTAACCGTTTCTAATAATTCTACTAGCAATAATTTATTGTGTAGCAAATACTGCGATCTACTTGCATAAGAACAAATTGATTAACCGGGATTCCCCTGACTATCCGTTATATTGTATTCTTTGTCCAGTCATATTAGCCCAATGCTGAGCAAGGTCTCCTTCTCTAACACATACTGCTCTTCCCTCATTGTTAAGGTTGAGTATGGGGGGGGGGGACTAGTGCTTAATGTCGTGTCAATTCCAAAAGACTAATTTTTGTTGACAAGGAAATTTGGCCATACCCCCACCACGCTGGTCAAGTGCGGGTTGGTAAGGGCGTAGCGACAAGCGGGGTTCTTTTAAAATTGGTCACCCATCCAAGTGCAAGCAACCGTAATCTGACGACCACGTATTTAGCATTGCGCTACGGCGCCGCTTCAATTATTATCTTATTATTTAGTATAATATGTAAATAATATTTAACTAATTAAAAAATTTTTATTACAGAGTAAACCACATTTAGTTGAACCGTTAGATTTTGAAAGTTTTATACTAAAGAATCGAACTTTTATACAAAATGATCCACAGCGAGAACTTCTCATGTATCCCTCGGACGATATATCAGTAAATTATTAAAAAATGTTAACATAATTTCTAACATCTTCTATTTTAGCAAATTGTCCTACCTCGAAGATATAGAACCATTTCACAAACTATCCCTCCAAAATTGGAAACCGAAGACTGTAATTTATTTACAAAACAATGTATTACAACATATTCAAACAATTGGAATCTCGTACATCATAAATATAGTTCTTACTCGAATAATTACGCAGAATTACCTAAATTACAAACTAATTTTGATCTTCCAGAAGAATTATATGAAATCGATATCGATGCTGAAGCAGGGGACGATTTGAATACTAATGTTAATGGCATCACTAAAGAAGGATATTTACTTAAGGGTCCAGAAATTGGTTAGTACTTATTTTATTACTTGAAAGTTTTGTATATTATTTCAAATGTCTGTAGGAAACGATCGAATGTTTCCAAATATTGGTTCTAAAAGCTTTAAAAGGCGCTACTGTTACTTGCGTCAAGAAGTGGATGGCATATACTTTTTGGAATTATTTAAAGATGAAAAAAAGGGCGATGCTAAAGCTACCATTGTTATGGATTTCTGTACGGATGTGGTTAAGGTTTGTTTTGCTTGAATCTTATAAGAGCATTGCTTAATTTATACCTTTTTTTTTTCTTTCTAGAATCTTAAACGTGGACGATATTGTTTCGAATTGCGAATGACGGCAGGGCATAAATCTTATGTTTTAGCAGCCGAAAATGAAAACGAATTTAAGGAGTGGTTATCGAAATTGAATTCTGTACTTCAACAAAATAAAGCACAGGAAGAAAAGCGCGCCGCTTCTTTGGAAAGAGGTACGTTTTCAACATAATTTTATTTTAATGTAAACAGCAAACACAAAAATACTTTTTTTAAGTATGTAAATTAAAAAACACTTTTAAGGTAGGGCTAGGATTTTCAATCAACTCATTCTTTTGTAGCTTTTACCGGACAAAGGATATAAATGAATAAATAAATTTGTAGTCTTAATTGAGTTTTGCAATTGAATGGTTCATATCAGGAGCAATAAACTTTTATTATCGGTCATAGGAACCATGTGCACATTATAAGTAGTTTTATTTTGGTTAAACGTTTTCTTAAAATAGCTACCTGCTAAGAGCAAAACCTATGATGTATCTTATCATCATTTTCAATTTCAGTCTTGTTAAATTTTAATTCAAGTTTTCTCTAATTTGATTTGTTTTAAAAAAAATCTTTGAGAGTGATTTTAAATGTAGCTATTTTTATAACATGAAAGAAACTGTTTTCAAAATAAACATTACAATATTAGAATTATTACAATCAAAATAACAAAAACAATTGAAAAATCACTGTTATAAAAATGCGATATTTTTAAAAATTATGGAGTTGAATAAACTGCATAGGTATTTTGATCAGTAGAGGCTCTCGGTTTCAGTCGTTAGGTATTTTTGCGTGGAAATAACTGGGAAATGTAAGTTTTTCTTTAAATCCTTTGGTTTGGCATCGCCAAAAGGCCTCAAGTTCTCGTCATCAGGTTTGAATCAGGACAGGGACAAAATTTTCGAAAAAGGTTCCATATATCATCAAGTGTTGGATTCGACATTTTCATAGGTACATCCTGTTCCCAAAATAAGTACCTATTACCAAAATTAAACTACGAAAAAAAAATACGGTAGTAGATAAAATTTTGTATGCAACTCGTGTGAAAATGCAAATTCTCGCACTTTTAGTATAATAATTAATTTTTACCAATCGTCAGTTAACCATAAAATAGCGCTGTATTGTATTATCTAGATCAGTGGTATTCAACTGGGGGAGGGGGGGGAGTACGCAAAGCAAACTCCAGGGGTACGGAATCCTAAAATATCTTCTTTCTATAGGGTCATTCCATCTTAAATCAACTGAAAAATAGGCAAAATTGACTCGACCCTTACCAAATTTGACGAAGCTTGGTACACACTGTCTTAGTAGGAAATAAAAAATACAAATTTAAGGATTTTTCCAAAAAGGCATTTGTTTCCTTGTTTTGGTCCTTCAAAAAGTCAAAAAGTTGGTATGTAGACTTGTAGGAAAACGACTGTAACTTCGTCCACACTGGTCTAAATTTAAAAATAAAAAATGTTCTGGAAAGGTAAATGAACGCTCTATTCAAATATTCAACCACATTTTATTTTTTCAACCCCTAACTGGATTAATTTTTTAATATTAACCCTATTTCAACCCTTACTTCTAAAAGGGTATTTTTATTTTTTTTACTATTGTTTTGTGCAATTGTGCTGAGCATGCATACCAAATTTGATCATGGGATGAGCATGGGTTTGGTTACTAAAAATAAATTAAGTATAGCCAGAAACGGACAAAAATCAGTTTTTCGCCGATTTCCCAAGTTTCTTTGAACTTTATGACAAAATAGTTTAATATAAAATTAAAGCTAATTAAATTCTCTACAAAGAAACTTCTATACATATTTTTTGTCAGATTCGTAGTCACATAGTAATAACCGTGCAAAGTAGAGCTAAGTTGCGCGACCACTGTTATATTTATTTAAAAAGGTCGGAATCGATTTTCAATTAATTGAATAGATTTTCATCATAAATATTTATTATCTGAATGTAAGTTTACCACATCATCTAAAATTTTGATAAAAAGTTTAGCATAATACAAAACAGCAGTTAAACCAATAATACATTATTTGATTTTTTTTGTGTACTTAATTTGTTTGCATGTTAAGGTCAGATAAATGTGATACATTTCAGTTTATACCCTCAAATATCAGGGTGTATAACTTTGGAACTAATGAACATAGTGGGCTGATTTATTTTCAACAAACTTTATTAATTTAGATTGCTGGAACAAATATATTTTTAATTGTGAGTTTTGCACCCCAAACGGGTCTCTTTTTTCCCCTAAATATTAATATATATTATTAGGACTAATATAGTCAACATGTGCACTAAATTCTATTTTGGGCCCACAATTCCAGATTGAGAAAAAAAATATATAACTTATCATTTGATACGTAAGTTACATAAACTTATTATTTGTTAAGTTATATATTTTTTTTCTGAACCTATAATATTGTTGGCCCAAAATTAAATTTGGTGCACAGGTTGACTATATTAGTCCTAATAATATATATTAATTTTTAGGGGAAAAAAAGAGACCCGTTTGGGGATGGGCTGCAAAACTCACAATAATTAAAAAAATATTTGTTCCAGCAATCTAAATTAATAAGTTTGTTGAAAATAAATCAGCCCACTATGTTCATTAGTTCCAAAGTTATACACCCTGATGTTTGAGGGTATAAACTGAAAAGTGTCACATTTATCTGGCCTTCATGCAAACAAATTAAGTTTACAAAAAAAAACAAATAATGTATTTTTGGTTTAACTGCTTTGTGGTAGTATGCTAAAATTCTTATCAAACCTATAGATGGTGTGGTAAATTTATATTTAGAAAATAAATATTTATGATGAAAATCTATACAATTAATTGAAAATCGATTCTGACCATTTTAAATAAATATAACCGTGGTTGCGCAACTTTGCTCCACTTTGAACGGTTATTACTATGTAAATACGAATCTGACGAAAAATATGTATAGAAGTTTTTTTGTAGAGAATTTAATTATCTTTAATTTTATATTAAACTATTTTGCCATAAAGTACAAAGAAAATTGAGAAATCGACGAAAAACTGATTTTTGTCCGTTTCTCACTATAAGTAATTAATTTTTAATAACCGAACCCATACTCATCCCATGATCAAATTTTGTACGCATACTCAGCACAATTGTACAAAACAACAGTGAAAAAATTAACAAAATAAAAATACCCTTTTAGAAATAGGGGATGAAATAGGGTTAATATTAGAAAATTAATCCGGTTAGGGGTTGAAAAAATAAAATGTGGCTGAATATTTCAATAGAGCGTTCATTTACCCTTCCAGAACATATTTATTTTTAAATTTAGACTACTTTGGATAAAGTTACAGTCGTTTTTCTACAACTCTACACACTAATTTTTCGACTTTTTGAAGAACCAACCAAGGAAACAAATGCCTTTTTGGACAAATCGTTAAACTTGTATTTTTTATTTCTTACAAAGATGTTGTGTACCAAGTTTCGTCAAATTTGGTGAGGGTCGAGTAAATTCTTCAGTTGATTTGAGATGGAATGACCCTATATTATAAATCAAAGTTTGTCATTCTGTATGTTTAGGGGCCGTTCATAAATTACGGCAGGGATGAGGGGAAGGGGGGTAAACCTGCATGACGAATTGTGACAATGCATGGGGGGGAGGGGAAAGCTTCCAAATTTGTGACATCAGAACGCTAATAATAAGAATATTATTATTTTGTTAATTTTTATTATTTTATAAACTTCTAGCATTTTTATGAAATAAACTGTTTGGAGAGGGGGGAGGGGGCACAAATCATAAAAACATGAAACAAAGAAATGTTGGCAAATTAATGTTCCTTTGTTTTATTAATTTATTGCTTTGTTTATGTAGATCGAAGTACACCTCCACCATCTCCTCAAACACAGCTTTATGGAACGTTGAAAGGATTAGAACAAAGCATGAATCCACAACTTATTAAATATGCAAGAGAAACAGATATAAGCATAGCACATGCGAGGCGCGAAAATCGCCACAAACTCTTTAATTTATATCCTCCTATCTGCGCCAATATAAAATCGCCAACTACAACCACCGAACAAATTGAACCATATAAAGAATTTTTTGGTCAGCGGATTATAATAAAATGTGAAAGTATTAATTTTAAATTACAAGTGCCCATTGATGATAAGGAAACGCTGTGCCAGGTCGAACCGTACCATACAACTTTGTGCCTGTTTGATGCTAAAAGTGGCAGAAAACTGACTGAAAATTTTCATTTCGATATTAATAGTACAACCGTGCGATCTTTGATGCCAAACTTACCAAACGGATTAAATTGCGACGCAAAGACTATTTCAAACGACACAAAAAATTCTTCATATCACATTACCACTAATATTCCAACAAATGTTCCCCAAGAGTGGATCATGTATCCAAAACAATCCATTCTAAATGTTACAAATCCACATTCGGACATTTATATGGTGGTGCGTATCGAAAAAATATTACAGGGCAGCATTTATCAAAGTTCGGAGCCTTACATCAGAGCTACCAAGGATAACAAGCTGGGAGTTAAAGTACAAAAAAGTGTTGCCGCTTGTTGTCAACGACTTGGTAACTATCGGATGCCGTTTGCCTGGGCTGCAAAACCATTGTTTAGGTGAGTTGAATTATTCTTTTTTTTTTATTATCTTTACCAAAACTATTTGTTGTTCCAGATTATATAGCAATGAACTGGACACTTATCCAGAATTTCCAACCATCTTCAGGCAAGAAAGTAACAAACTTACAGATGAAGAGTTATTAAAGCTGTTATCAGAATTTAGGAAACCGGATAAGATGAGCAAGTTGACTGTGATACCTGGATCTTTAAAAATTAAAATTTCTGCCATCAACGATCTTCCTGATAGTAAGTTCAAAACAGTTTGGTGGTTTGTGATAGCTGAACGTTGGTGCTTTTTAGATACTCTAACAGCATCGTTATCGCCGTTGAAACATTTCCCGATTCCACCTACTTCTGAACCCAAAATCGAAATTACCGAGTTTGAGGGACAATCCGAAAGGGATGTTCATCCTTACACAACTTTTATAAATCACCTTTACATTTATCCTCAATCTTTAAGTTTTGAAACTCAGAAAGTGTTTACTAGAGCAAGAAATATTGCATGTATGGTGGAATTGCGTGATTCGGATGCCGAAGGTGCTAAAGGTTTACCGGTAATTTTTTTTATTTAGACTTGTAACTTATTTACTATTGATACATCGTTTTGTAGTGCATTTATGGGCGACCGGGCCAAAAAGTTTTGGTTAATCAAGCCTCTTGTGCGGTGCTACATCATAGCACCGTTCCGGTGTGGTACGAAGAAATCAAATTGAGGCTTCCCATAAACATCCAACCTTCTCATCATTTATTGTTTATATTTTACCACATATCCTGTGATATTACAAAGAAACGTGATAATTCTGTGGAAAATTGTGTTGGATATGCATGGTTGCCTCTCTTAAATAAAGGCAAATTGTGTGTCGATGTTCAATCCATGCCCGTTGCAACTCATCTACCTCCAAGCTACTTATCAATACATCCGTTTGGACTCGGAAAAGGAGTAAGTTCGAGCGCAATTGAAAGTTTTGTAAACTAATATTTCTGTTTCGATAGAACGCTGGTCCAGAAATAACATGGATTGATAATCAACGACCACTTTTTACAGTTACCTTTAATCTAGTATCAACAGTAAATACCAGGGACCAACATTTATTTAATTTATTTGCTCATACCGAACGTTTACTAGATCTGAAGTCGACAATTTTACCCAACGAAGGTGAAACTTGCAAAATTATAAAAGCCTTACATGCAATACACATAACAACTTTAATAACTTTTCTTCCCACCTTATTTAATCAACTGTTTATGCTCCTCGTATTAACGAATAGCGAAGAAGTTGGATTAAATGTTATCAGACTTTTGATCAATTTGGTTAACATGATTTACGATGCTGGCAGGAAGGAAATTTTGCAGACGTACGTTAAATATGTGTTTGTTCAGCCGGACAGTAAAAAACAAACCACTGTTCATGAAGAAATGTGCAAGCATTTGCCCACTATACTTCATCCGAACAATACAGATTTTTTGGTTGTTAACAAATTTATGCACCATTCCAGTTTTTTCTTTGAAGTTATGATTAAAGGAATGGCTCAGCATTTATTGGCCAGCAATAGAATAAAAGTAAGTCAAAATATATAAATTATTAGCTCGTAAAATTAAAAAGCATCTGAAGGAAGCAAGGGGTCGTCCGTAAATTACGTCACGCTCCTAGGGGGGGGTTCCGACCCTTGTGACGATGGCGGGCGGGGGGGGGTTTCAAAAATTGTGACGTTACAAAATATATAGATTCAACTATGGATTTGCTACAACTTTTGTCTGCAAAATTTTCCTCTAAATTCAGTATTTTGAATAATTTTCCAAGAAAATTTTTATCAATTGTTCAACCTAATTTTCACTAATTTTAAAATTTAAACATTTTTCTGAATTCAACTATGGATTTACTACAACTTTTGTCTGCAAAATTTTCCTCTAAATTCAGTATTTAGAATAATTTTCCAGGAACGCAGAAACGCAGAATCAATTGTTAAACCTAATTTTCGGGAATTATATAATTTAAACATTTTTCTGAATTCAACTATGGATTTGCTACAACTTTTGTGTGCAAAATTTTTCACTAAATTCAGTATTTCGAATAATTTTCCAGGAACACAGAAAATTTTAATCAATAATTGTTCAACCTAATTTTCACAAATCATAAAATTTAAACATTTTTCTGAATTCAACTATGGATTTGCTACAACTTTTGTGTGCAAAATTTTCTTCTAAATTCAGTATTTCGAATAATTTTCCAGGAACACAGAAAATTTTAATCAATTGTTCAAGCTAATTTTCAGGAATTATAAAATTTAAACATTTTTCTGAATTCAACTATGGATTTGCTACAACTTTTGTGTGCAAGATTTTCTTCTAAATTCAGTATTTCGAATAATTTTTCAGGAACACAGAAAATTTTAATCAATTGTTCAACCTAATTTTCAGGAATAGACAACGAAAGCGTGACGTCAAAATGGGGCGTATACTTGTGGTAACTTTTCCAAACAAACTGATATTGCCGTGTTAACTGCCATAAGAGAATTTGTTTTTGCTGTTTTCTATATTGTGTTTAATTAATAAGCATTTTAGTTTTAATAGATATTAGTTGGAGACCTTAAATAGTGTATTTTTATAGTGTCGCGTAATTTTTTTTAAATTTTTTTAAAAATTAATAAAAATAAAATTTTTTTTATAAAAATACACTATTTAAGGTCTCCAACTAATATCTATTAAAACTAAAATCCTTATTAATTAAACACAATATAAAAAACAGCAAAAACAAACCCTCTTATGGGAATTTAACACGCAAATATGAATTGTTTGGAAAACGTTGGAAAAGTTACGCCCCTTGTGACGTCACGGCTTTCGTTGTCTAATTTAAACATTTTTCTGAATTCAACTATGGATTTGCTACAATTTTTGTATGGGGTCATCCATAAATTACTTCACGCTCCTAAGGGGGTGGGGGCTTCCGACCCTTGTGACGATGGAGAGCGGCGGGGTTTCAAAAATTCTGACGTCACAAAATATATAGATTAAATATTTTATTATAAGTAGTATTTAAAAAAAACTATTTTTTGAGTGGCTACGCCAGTGAAGCCAGTGGTGAAGCTAGGGGGGGGGGGGGCGGAGCGCCCTTCATAGATGTTTCCTCTGGGGTGCTACCACTAAAAAAAAAGACATTTGAAAAATTGGGGGGGGTTCAAGAATATATGACGTAATACTTGGAGGGGGGTCTAGGTTTGTGTGACGATGGGGGGGAGGGGGTTAAAAATTGCTTAAAACTGCGTGACGTAATTTATGGACGACCCCCAACTATAAGAAATCTATATATATAAAAGAGCTTGTCTGTTTGTTTGCGTGTTTGTTTGTTTGTTCGCTATACGTTCCTAGACCCTTTGACCGATCTCAACCAAATTTTGCACAGTTATTCTGTAGGTCCAGGCGCAACTATTCGTGCATAAATGGAGAAGAAATTCCCGCGGGAAGCAAAGTTATTCGCGTTTTTCGATTTTTTATTGATACACTGTATACTTTACCCTTAGGTTAAGTACCCAGTTACCTGGGTACTTAACCCAGTTAACAAACCCTTACTTACTTACAGGGCCGGGCTGGCCTGAACGTTCCTACACCCTTGGACCGATCTCAACCAAATTTTGAACAGTTATTCTGTAGGTCCAGGCGCAACTATTCGTGCATAAATGGAGAAAAAATTCGAGCGGGGGGAAAAATGTTATTCGCTTTTCTCGATAAATCAAATCACAAGTCTTGCAAACAAAAAATTTAATTCGTCACAAATCGAAATATTCTGACATACTGTCAGTGATTCAAAACACTGTCAACAGACATACTGTCATTGATTCAAAACACTGTCAACAGATGGCGGCTTTAATTCCAAAAATGAAAACCACTAACAAATTAATATATTAGAATTTAGTAATTTCAACGCTCAAAATAATACTAATAATTACAAATTCCGTTGACGGCGAAATATTTGAGATGGGGGTTCGGGGGCGACGGAGACAGAGCAAAAACCATCTCGTCCGACTTCCCAAAAACGAAGAATTTTAAAATTGCGTTTTTTTTGAAAATCTGCAGCAATCTTCCGAAACTTGAAAATAATAGTGAACAACTATGGCCTTCACGGATCTATTATGGTCCGCCCTGTGAGGCCGAAAGCCGAACAACTATGGCCTTCACGGATCTATTGTGGTCCGCCCTGTGAGGCCGAAGGCCGAACAACTATGGCCTTCACGGATCTATTATTTTCCCTCCCCGTGTGAGGCCGAAGGCCGAACAACCATGGCCTTCACGGATCTATTATGGTCCGCCCTGTGAGGCCGAAAGCCGAACAACTATGGCCTTCACGGATCTATTATTGTCCTCCCCCTGTGAGGCCGAAGGCCGAACAACCATGGCCTTCACGGATCTATTATGGTCCGCCCTGTGAGGCCGAAAGCCGAACAACTATGGCCTTCACGGATCTATTATGGTTCGCTCTGTGAGGCCGAAGGCCGAACAACTATGGCCTTCACGGATCTATTATGGTCCGCCCTGTGAGGCCAAAGGCCGAACAACTATGGCCTTCACGGATCTATTATGGTCCGCCCTGTGAGGCCGACGGCCGAACAACTATGGCCTTCACAGATCTATTATGGTCCGCCCTGTGAGGCCGAAGGCCGAACAACTATGGCCTTCGCGGATCTATTATGGTCCTCCCCTGTGAGGCCGAAGGCCGAACAACTATGGCCTTCTCGGATCTATTCTGGGTCCAGATGGCTAAGGGCGGCGAATGCCGCCCGTGCCACCTAGTAGATTAATAAATGAAACAAGTTTCTATAAGTGGAATTCATTTTGCTTTTAACAGGGATTACAGTCCTTGAACAAAATAATATGAACACAGTACAAAATAATATGAACGCTCAGTAAATCTACGAATATTTATTGATTTTTGGGTTTTAAAATAACTATTTTTGCATTATATTTATTATTATTATACTCGTAGGTACTAAAATATTTTACAAAAATTAATATTTGGTATTTCCACCCTTGGCTTTAATAACTGCATTTATGTGTCTTGGCATGCTTTCGATGCAAGACTTAATCATTTTTTAAATTATTTTGCCATTCGAAAATTATTTTTTCTTTTAAAGTGGCTCTATTTGGTATTTTCATTTTATTCATTTCTTGTTTAAGAAGTGACAATATATTTTCGATCGAGTTTAAATGTGGTGAATTACCTCTCTGGTAATTGAAAAAGAGGGATGTTTTTAATTGCAGGTAACTTTTGACCTTTTTGCAGTGTGACATGGGGCCCCCGTCTTGCATAAAAGAAAAAGACTTGCTACTTAACATTTTTTCTTTCAAATATTAAGGACTTTATCTATGACCTGTTGGTATTGTTCCTGATACATTGTGCCTTCAATAAAATATACCGGTCCAGTGTCTTTGCCTCTTATCGCACGCCAAACCATCAAACTGGGTGGATGTTTTACCACCCTTTTCACGCAATCTTCGTTATATTTATCCGCCCTTGTTCTACAAAAATATTTGTCGCTTTCGGTCAAACACGTAATCGTAGATTCGTCATTAAATATTACTTTAAATTTAAAGAGGAGGAATTAAATTAATACATTCAAAAACAAAAGGTTAAAATGTTATTAATTGAAATATTATTTGGTTGTATCTTTTTCCAATCTACAACAGTGAAATGTTTATGCTGTTTTGACCACTGTAATCTTTTTTTTTCAAAGTTGGGGTGAGCTGTGGTCGTTTTACAGGTCGATAGCATTTTACACCTTTTTCAGCTAATCTGTATCGTATCGTCTTGGTCGATATTTGGATATTTTCGTGCCTCAGTTTTTCCTGCACATTTTTCGTGGTAGCAGTGTGCGGCTTTCCAAAACAATTTTTGTGATTTTGCGAACAATTCACTCGGAGATTTTCCGTTTTCTACCACACCGTGACCGACGTGAAGCTGAATTACTCTGCTTCAAATGCAGAGTTTTGGCGATTTTGTGAACTGCACCCACACTAAATTTTTCTATAACCGCGATTTTTCGTTGGGAATACATTTTTGTATCCAATAAAGCCGTAACTGCAGCTAATTTTACTTCCATGATATTTTTACCACGACCCATGTTACTTCTATACTCAACACAGCACAATTATTGATGCATCAAAAATTTAGAAAAACAAAAATTCATCGATATTACAAAAAATAGTGAACAGCAATATTCAACAAGAAAGTATATCAGAAAATCAAAATTTATTTAAATAATCGATGTTAAACCAACCAAATGCAACTGAAAAATTATTTTAATAATCTTTTTAATTTTCTACCTGGTTCCACATTTTGGGCTTAACGGCATTAAAATATTTTAATTATACCTGAAAAAAATGTATTTTCTTTAAAATCAGTAATATCTGCCTTCATCCTTTGATTATATAGAAATTTCTAGTGCGTTCATATTTATTTTGTCCAACGACTGTAAACGGTTATTAAGAATCTTATAAACAAAACACTCGACGCGGTTTGTTCTTTCTCAAATATCTCGAAAATTAAGCAAGGTGGGTTATAAACTGGATGTACCTTTTTTATAGAGCGTAAAATTATCTACAATAATGATTAAATAATATTTATCGTCAAGTCAGTTCTTTAGCTTCAAATACCAAAATTCGTCATTCTTTTGATGTTGCGTCGGTAATTTTTTTCGTTAAACATATTATAAATCCATAATAAATCACACATCATGTAAGAACTTCAAAGGATACTTTTCATAGCGCAACACATTTTTAGACTCTTTTTAGTCCTTTTAGATGAATCATCCCCCAATGTAAGATCTGTCATAAATTGAAAAATGAAACGGTTTATTTTTGTCATTCGAGACTAATAACCCGTAGTTCTATTAAATCTTGTACTTTTTGCAGATGCACAGAAACGAACGGTTTCCTGCGGAATATTTACAAAAAATTGACGCTTTGTTTGAAGTATTAACGCCGTACGTCTTTAGTAAATACAAAGATATGGTAGTGGAGACGATGGAATTAAACAAGAGTCTGGCCAACTTTTTGAAGGTAAGCTTGTGGTACCTAAATAAAATAAATAAAAAATTTACAGAACTTATTTCCAGAAATGTTTATCCGTAATGGATCGAGGTTTTGTGTTCAAACTTATCAACAGCTATATGGACAAATTTAATCCGGGCGATCCGAAAACACTGCAAGACTTTAAATTTGCATTTTTGGAAATTATCTGTACTCACGAGCATTACATTTCATTTAATTTGCCTATCCAGCACACGCGCTTGAGTCCCAAAAATCGATCGCCGGATTATCTTCAAGAATATTGCCTTACTCCCGAATTTTGTAAACATCATTTTGTTGTCGCTTTGCTGCTATTAGAAGTGAAGAGTTCTTTAAACGAGGTAACACACATTCGCAAACTTGCTTTAAATACCTTACGCGATTTAATGGCAAAGCACGAATTGGACGATCGGTATGAAAGTAAAGGTCAAATGAGTCGTATAGCTCTTATTTATATTCCGTGGTTGACTATCGTTTTGGAAAACTTGAATCGATTAAATGCTAGCGAAAAAGTCGAAGATCTGGTCAGCAGTAGTATAGTAAACCGAATTTCTTCTAGCAGTTCGTATTTATTTGGTAAAACTAGTGCTGTAAGTGATACCACTAGAAGTCATCGATTTACTTTACACATCGACAAAGATAGTCCTATGCATAACGTAAGAAATTCAACATTTTTTGATGCCATTGCTGGCCAATCCATCGTGAACGGAAACAGTTCCATTAGTTTGGAATCGGATGCTTCTGGGGATACGCAGTCGATTACATCACAAGAAACCACCATAGTGAGAGAGACACGAGAAGATAGTCTCAAAAGCGATCACGTAGGTAAAATGCGTTTTAGTAGTTCCTTTTTCTTATTTCGATGTTTTAGGGTCTTAAAAATGGAGAACTGAAAGCACATCAGCGTGGCATAAGTGTAACGAGTCCACATTTGCACAGATACGATAAATTTCAACAGGGCGAAGTGAAGGATGTTCTATTGTGCTTCATATTCATTATTAAATACGTAGGGGAAGATCAATTGATAGCGTGGTGGCAGCATTGTACGGAGGGGGATTTGGTAAATTTCTTCACGATACTCGAAATGAGTTTGCACTGTTTTAAATACGTGGGCAAACGAAATGTGAGCGTTATGAAAGTACCCGTGGTCGAAAATTTAAAAAGCAAACCGACCAAAGCTCACACCTTACCTGCTAGGATGAATCCTCCCGATTTTAATCACGAAGGTACGGGCACGTTGGTGACTTACACTGTGAATCGTGAAAATTTAGTTAATACGGAAAATGAAGCAAGCAAACATCAACAAGCAATTTTAGAACAACATTTAGCGAGGGAAATTGGTTTAATTGTGCTGGACAGTTTGGGATTGTATTGCTTACACTTTCGTAGTAATTTATTAGTGGAGGAAGGTGAAAATTCTGTTATGAAGAAAGTTTTTGATATTTATTTGGCGTTTATGCAAATTGGCCAAAGTGAAACCCTTTTTAAACATATTTTTGCTGCAATTCGAGCATTTATCAATAACTATTCGATAGTATTATTTAAAGGTAATGCGCTTTTGTGCGGTCGGTTGTGTTACGAACTTTTACGTTGTTGCAATAGTCGTTTAGCTTCGGTCAGGCAAGAATCGTGTGCAATTCTTTATTTATTGATGCGCAGTAACTTTGAATTTACCGGACGTAAAGGATTAACTCGTGTACATCTGCAAGTTATTATTTCGGTTTCTCAAATGTTAGGCAATATCGTTGGATTAAATAATGCCAGATTTCAAGAAAGCTTGTCGTTAATAAACAGTTACGCTAACAGCGATAAAGCAATGAAAGGTACCGGCTTTCCCGGTGAAGTTAAAGACTTGACCAAACGAATTCGAACCGTATTAATGGCGACGGCTCAAATGCGCGAGCATCATCACGATCCCGAAATGTCGGTCGATTTACAACATAGTTTGGCTAATTCTTACGCCTCCACGCCCGAATTAAGACACACCTGGTTGGAAACGATGACCAGGAACCACGTGAGGGATGGAAACTACTCGGAAGCCGCCTGTTGCCAACTTCACATAGCCGCACTTATGGCGGAATATTTAAAGTTGAAGAAAAGTCAACTCTGGGGAGCAGAAGCTTTTGTTAAAATTTCGTCGAACATAACAAAAGATGAGCGAGGTTTAAAATTGGATACAGGCGTACAAGATGTGCAATATACAGACCAACTGTTGTTAGAACAGCTGGAAACGTGCGTCGAGTTTATAGAAAAAAGTGAGAGGTATGAAATTTTGGGAGAATTGTATAAATTGATTACGCCGGTTTATGAAAAGAATAGGAATTACGAACTTTTACGACAGTGTTATCAAAGATTGACGCAAAATTACAGCAAAGTTGTCGAAGTGAACAAATCCGGAAGAAGGCTATTGGGACGGTTTTATAGAATTGTATTTTATGGACAATCTTATTTTGAGGAGGATAGTGGTATCGAGTATATCTACAAGGAACCCAAAATTACATCGCTGAGTGAAATTTCCGAACGATTGCATAAACAGTATAACGATAAATTAGGACAAGATAACGTTAAAATGATTCAAGATTCTGTGCCGGTAAGTACCTTTTTATTCTCTTGAATGTGAACAATTTTGTGTCATTGGGAACCATATCATACACTACCGGTCAATAAATTAAGCCCGCCCTCAATTTTTTAATTTTTGTTAGATTCATCAAATTCTTTACCGCGTTTTTACACAAAATATTTTTTTAATGAAGCTGTAATGTTAGAGAAATACTTTCAATGCGGAATTGTTTATATATTACAAAAGAGAATATTATATTTAACTTTCTTCGAAATATTCTCCTTTTGCTCGCATTACAGCTTCGCACAAGCGTCGCGTTCTTGCTGGTAATTTATTTAATATGATGTCTTGCCCAATTTAATTCCAGGCTTGTTGTAAAACATCCCAAAGATGAAGGACCTTTGAGACGAACCCGGCAATCAAATTCTTCCCAGAGCAACTCGATAAAGTGCAAGTCTGGAGACTGCAGATGTAACTCCATGTAATTTTGAGCTCTGCAACTTTCCTTTTCCATCAGATACCCCCTACATAATTTAAAGGAATGTTTAGGATCATCTTCTTGGAAAATTAAACTTCTTCCGATTAAACGCTGGCCTGATGGTAAAACATTTTTCTCAAATATTTTGAGATATCCCTCTTTTTTTAGAATTCCTTCAATTCTAACTAAGTCTCCGGTCCGATTATTACCAAAACATCCCTAAATCATTACAAAGCCTCTACCATGTTTGATGGTTGGCACTGTGCAATCATTTAAAGCCCTTTCTCCTGCTCGTCCCCGTACAAAAACATGCCAGTGAAAACCGAAAATCTCAAAATTTGATTCATCTCCCCAAAGTATTTTTTTCCACTGGCTAATAGTCAAGTTTCGATGATTTTGCCCAGATCAATCTTTTCACTTTGTTTGAAGCTTTTAAAAGTGGCTTTCGCATAACAATTCTACCATGTAATCCAGCAGCTCTCAATTGACTCCCTACCGTTGAAATGCTTACTGGATTGACTCGACTGCAATTAAGATTAAAAGCAAGTTCAGGTGCTGTAAGCCATTGATTTCTCATGATATGCCTAGCAAGTATCTTATTTTCACGTTTAGTGGTCACTCGGGGTCTTTCGGTGGACTTGCTGCTCTGAAAATCATTCGAATCCGTGAAAATTCTAATAGCACTTCTAACTGCTCCTCTTGAAACTGGAACTTCTTTGGCAATATTTCTCGATGATACTCCTGATTGATGAAAATATACTATAACCGTTCATTTTGTGGGTGATATATCCCGGTACTTCCCCATTTTTAGTAATATATTCTTAAAATATTGAATTCATCGTGATTCGTATTGAATGATATTTTTTCGCCATTTTTAATCAGTAAAAATTATCATACTTGCCCTAATTGTAATTACAGTATTACAATTTTGATGAATTTATCAATTTTCACTTTAAATAGCGCTAGAGACCGTCAATATATTAACTTCTATTTGCGGGGAATTTTGCAAACAAAATATGTTTAGTTTTAGTTACGCCCTCTATCGAAAATATATCATAATTTATGTTATCTATCTATCTATCTATCTATATAAAAATGGATGTATGTGTGTATGTATGTATGTTCCCTATAGACTCCTAAACCGTTTGACCGATCGGAACCAAATTTGGCACAGTTATTATGTAGGTCCCTGCGCGTGTTTTTGTATTGAAATAGTCATAGATGGAAATAGTGCAAAAATTCGCAAAGAAAAGGTAAGTTGATTTTGAGTAGCCTGCCTTCCTTTAAGGAATCTCGATAATCCATTCATGCGCGTCCCCATGGGACGCGCATGAATGGATTATCGAGATTCCTTAAAGGAAGGCAGGCTACTCAAAATCAACTTTAAAAACAATAATGAATGCTGTCAAGCTGTCAACCGATCGACAATGCAAATACGCGTGTACGTGCTTTACGTTTCTATTTGACCAATCTTACCCAAATTTGGTGTAGAAGTTATTTACAACCAGCGGCGGTTTGTCAATGGAGGCAAGGGAGGCTTAGCCTCCTCTCAAATTGTTAGACGGACTTGCTATTTATATTTCGTTTTAAATTAGTATTTTTTCCAATTTTTAATTTTTTTTGAATTTGTTTAAAACAAAATTTAATTTAATAATGAAATTAGCTTAAGAACTTGGCTTACGCTTGAAATAAATTCGAAATAGTAGTACCTACATATCCAGAGGCTAGCCTTTCTTTATATTATTACTTGATTAGCACAGAGTTAGGCAACCCAGAATACGGTATTTATTCTTTACTCTTTCTTATAAATCTTTTACGTTCGAGATACCTACGTCATAGAGGCTACTGCTTAGTAAGATCTATGATTAAAATGAGCGACTAATAGATGAATTGTAAGTAATAAGCTTGTAACATAAGCGCATACTATTATGTGTTATTTTACTACATGCATGAATATAATTATTTTTCATGCTTTGGAGGCTGCCCTCATTATGCGTGGGTGTATTATCAAATGCACCTGAAAATCTTTGCATTATCATTATCATGCATATATGTTCTAAATATAAATCACTTGTATGTGAACTTCTAAAAGTGTGCTACATTTTTCAAGTTTGTGACCAAAATACAGGTTTTTTTTTAAATTTTATTATTGAGACTATTTTTAAATTGGTTATTATTTTTAATTAGTTATTATTATGGATAGATTATGCGAAATCAAACAATGCGATGATATTGTACATTGGCTAGTACATAATAATTTTAGTTCATTAAGCTATGATAACAAAGTTTATATTGCAAATATTGTAATGAAACCCCGTCCAAATTCTATTACACTTAAATACACGGATAAAAGGCAAAATCGGGGTTTTAACACTGAATGGTACAATAAATGTGCTTGGTTAACAGGTTCTGTTAAACAAGAAAAGTTGTATTGTTGGCCGTGTTTACTTTTTTCAGCGGATAATTCAGTTTGGTCAAAAATCGGGTTTTCCGATATTAAAAATTTATCTCGTTGTATTGAACGTCATACAAAATCAAAAGAACATATTTCTTCGTCGTGTAAAATTAAATTATTTGGAAAAGAAAATATAGCAACTGCATTAAACAGCGAACGTCTAAATTCGATTTCATTATATAATGATCAGGTTAGGGAAAATCGAAATAATTTAAAAAGATTAATTGACTTGACAATATTTTTGGCATCCCAAGATTTGGCTTTCCGTGGTCATGATGAAACAGCAACATCGGTTAATCGGGGAAATTATAAAGAATTAATTGCGCTATTTAGTAAATATGATCAAAATTTTAATAAATTTGTAAGTGGTAATATTTTTTCCGGGACGTCAAAAACAATTCAAAATGACTTGATAGATTGCGTGTCATTTATTTTAAATGAACACATAGATGCAGAAATAAAAAATTCTCAATTTTTCTCGTGGCAAGTAGATGAAACGACGGACATTTCTTGCGTTTCGCAACTTTCAATTGTAGCTCGGTACGTTACAAACGGTCAAGTCGTAGAAAGATTTTTAGGTTTCTATGATGTTTCTTCAGGTCGGACCGCGGAAGATTTGTTTAATTTTTTAATCTCTCGTTGCGACAAATATGATTTTAAAAATAAATTAATAGCTCAAACATATGATGGCGCAGCAGTTATGGCAAGTCATTTAAACGGTTTACAAAGCAAAATTAAATCGATTGCACCTCAAGCACTTTTTACGCACTGCTATGCTCACGCGTTAAATTTAGTTTTGAGTAAGGCATGTAATTCGAATAAAGATTCCCGAATTTTTTTTTCAAATTTGAACGGATTTTCCACATTTTTTTCAAAATCGACCAAACGGACGAATGTTTTAAATGAAATTTGTGGCAGTAAATTACCGACAAACGTTGCTACACGTTGGAATTTTACCTCGCGAGCAGTATTTACAGTGCAATTAAGAAAACAACAATTAATTGACGTATTTAATTTTATAATCGACAGCGATGATTTTAAAAACGACTCTCAAACTATTAGAGAAGCGGTAGGTTTAAGACAATATTTAAATGAATCAAAATTTTGCTTATTATTAGAAACTTTTAAATTAATTTTTGAACAGACAGACGTAGTATTTTCAATTTTACAAAGTAAACTAACCGATATTAATTTCGCCAAATGTCGTTTAACAAAATTAATCGAAACTCTGCACAGATACCGTAGTGATGATTTGTATTTTGACAACATATTTAACAGTTTAGAATTAAATTGCGAGCCGGCTCAGAAAAAACGAAAAACGACATTTGATTTACCAGATATGCGTCAAAGTTATAAACAAATTTTTGCGGAAATTTTGGATACGGTTATCGTGCAAATTGAAGTTAGATTTGCAGACTTACATAAATTAAAATTTTTTGATCTATTAACATTTGCTAAATTTTCGGATTATAGGAAAAACTTTCCTCAAAATTTATTAGATAGTCTATTAGAGCAGTATCCATTTTTTGATCAAATCCAACTCAAAAATGTGATACAAAATCTCTCCTTACTGCTCTAATGAGAAGTCAGCTCGGAAAAGATTAAGTCCACGCAGAAGGATAAAACCATCTACTTTAATTTTGCGTGGGGCCCTGGTGTTAGGTTTTAAACTAGCTCATTTATTGCGGAAGCGAGAGTCGTGGATCGTGTGAAAGAAACACCCCGGAGAGATCAAGGAAACAGCTTTGCTAACACAACACAATTAAAATTAACAATAAGAAGTTCATTGTCAGAAGGCAAAGATATACGCGATGTCGGATGTAAGAGGTGTTAGCCGACCAAAACAAGCACAGTAGCAACGACATTGCCACCGAAAATCACTCCCAAACATAAACCAAGGGCACATTCGAATGGTTATATAAAAATCCCACGATAAAGTGGAACCATATCGAATCCCCAATGATAAAACAAAAGACAGCAATCTCGGTGAAATGCCGCACCCTGTATATGGGTCGAACATCGCAGCCTTTCATAAAAAAATGAACATAAAGCAAAATAAACACACAAAAAAATGTTCAACATAGAATTTCAAATATGAAATTCGAACGTACTACGATCATTTTGGAATTCCTCCGTCAATGCATTTTACCATAAGCTATTCGATGTTATAAGTGGAAATAAATACCCTGAACAAGTTAATTAAATAAAACACAAATATCAATAATTAATAATTAAAAGTTTATTACATATCAACCTGAACATTCGATCCATTTCACACTTGCGAGTGCGAACTGGATAAGATAAACTGATATCACCTCGCCGCAGGAATATAAAATTGCCAGGCTATCGCAATCTTGGCGACCACTCTAAGAATAAAAAATGCAAGACAAAAAGGCAAACCAAAATGTTACACATAAAAAATACATAAATTGGTCAAGGGTGAACTCCAACGTCATCGTTCTCCAGGTGTACGGAAGAACATTTGGCCAAATTAATTATCACGTAACTGTGAAGCAATTAACAAAATTATTAGGTGACTTACCATGGTGAAATGAAGTAATATTTCACAGGAAGTATTGACCATGGGTCCAACAAAAAATGTACGATCCGGGAAAAATCAACCATCCCTCAAATCACGAATGTAACATCCCCATGAAGGGTTTGGAGCGCAAGTTCCAAAAAACCATTCGTATTGATGGATGGGAACCCTCACAAAATCGAATCATCCCTCTTCAAAATTTTGAACCAAATTTTAATGATAAATTACCTCACAGCACTTTAAAACATGACCGGAGCGTTTTTGAGCTCACCAATGAATTCCCATCATAGCATGCGCGAGTTTTTAATCTCCGTCAAATACGTTCGCTATACAGAGTGCTACGAAATATGTCGCTAGATGTTAAAAGTTGAATTTATAAATTCAACGTTGTTGCGAAAAGTGAAAATTTTTCGTAACAAATGAATTATCGGTAGCATATAATGACCCCGAAATGTTTGGACAATGTAGGACTCCATCAGAGATATTAGATTTTACTTTCAAAAATGATTTACACAGTTGTATGCCTGAATTTTGTAAACTTTTATGTGTGGTCGTCACCATACCGGTAACATCGGCTTCGGTTGAAAGAAGTTTTTCCGCACTAAAACGTATTAAAACTTACACTCGTAATACGATGAACCAAAATCGGTTAAGTAACGTCGCGGTAATGTCTATTGAAAAGGAATTCGTTACCTTATTGTCTCGAAATAATGAATTCTACGAGAATATCATCGATCACTTCGCGAATACTAAAAATCGCCGTATACCTCTTACGTTTAAAGCTTCATAAATTTCGAATGACTTAAAATAATATTAATCTTTATATTGTACAGCATTTTTTCCAAAAAACACTCTGCACTCATCGAACAATTTTTTCCATTGTACACAGTACTGAAGATAGCCAACGGGCTCGAAACACGTGTCTACCGCAGATTAAATAATATTTTATTAAATTTTTTTGTAAGTTTTATTTTATAAGGTAGTTAAGCTGTAAAATTAGCCTCCTCAAATGCAAAAGTCACGAGCCGCCGCTGTTTACAACGCTACGAAAAACATTGGCTACTTTAGAACCTTCCCAGGTAACACAACTGGTGTAAATGATGTCATTTGTACGTCATTATGACGTCGCCGACGTCATAGTGACGTACAAATGACGTCATTTACACCAGTTGTGTTACCTGGGTTGAAGTGAGGCCGAAGGCCGAACAACCGCGGTCTACACGTATGCCTGCGATACCCTTGAGTGAGGCCGAAGGCCGAGCAACCACATCCGACACGGTCTAGTATATAAATAAAATGGTAGAGTTTACATACATTAGGATCATTCCATCTCAAATCGACAAAAAAATAGGTAAAATTGACTCGACCCCGACCAAATTTAACGAAACTTGGTACACACCATCGTAGTAAGAAATAAAAAGCACAAATTTCAGGATTTGTCCAAAAAGGCATTAGTTTCGTTGTTTTGGTCGTTCAAAATGTCCAAATGTTGGTGTGTAGACTTGTAGGAAAACGACTGTAACTTCAACCCCAGTGGTCCAAATTTAAAAATAAAAAATGTTCTGGAAAGGTAAATGAACATTCTATTCAAATATTCAACCACATTTTATTTTTCAACCCTTAACTGGATCAATTTTCGAATATTAACCCTATTTCAACCCCTATTTCTAAAGGGGTCTTTTTTTGTGGTTAATTTTTTTACAGTTTTTTTGTACAAATGTGCTGAGCATGCGTACCAAATTTTATCGTGGGATGAGCGTGGATTCGGTTACTAAAAATTAATTAAGTATAGGCAGAAACGGATAAAAATCAGTTTTTTGCCGATTTCTCAAGTTTCTTTGGAAATTATGACAAATTTAATATAAAATTAAAGCTAATTAAATTTTCTACAAAAAAATATTTACTCATATTTTTCGTCGGATTCGTATTCACATAGCAATAACAGCTCAAAGTATAGCCAAGTTGCGCGACCACCGTTATATTTATTTAAAAAGGTCGGAATCGATTTCAATTAATTGTATAGCTTTCATCATAAATATTTATTATCCGAATATAAGTTGACCACACCATCCCTAATTTTGATAAGAAGTTTAGCATAATATGACAATGCAGTTAAACGAAAAATACATTATTTGATTTTTTTAAAACTTAATTCGTTTCCATAATAAGGCCAGCTAAAGCGACACTTTTCAGTTTACCTCTCTGTGTATAACTTTGGCACTAATGAACATAGAGGGCGGATTTTTCTTCATCAAACTTATTAGTTTAGATTGCCGGAACAAACTATTTTAATTGAGAGTTTTGCACCCCCCCCCTCAAAGGGGGTCTCTTTTTTCCATAACAATTAATATATATTACTAGCTGACCCGGCAGACGTTGTCCTGCCCAAATTTCAATATTTGCCTACATGTATTTTTTAGATCCAATCTGCATAATAACCTTGCGACTTATTTGGTCATCGCAAATACCAAACGTATTAAAAAAGGATTAAATAAATAAATTAATAAAAAATACAAATCAAGGATTAATAAAAAAAAGTTTAACAAAACTGTTAAGTATTCACAAAAACCACAATAATTTATAATTTTACTTTATTTTATTTTTGCCAATTACTCTTGTTCTTTGTGTTCTTCCTTTTCCTCCTCCCCTTCGTCTTCTAATAAGGGATTTTCAAAATCGGACAGCAATATTGGCAATACCTCTTCTTCTTTCTGTTCTTCTATTTCCTTCTCCCCTTCGTCTTCTAATAAGGAATTTTCAAAAGCACGCAGCGATATTGCCAATTCCTGTTCTTCTTTCTGTTTCTTCTTCATATAGGCAGCAGCCAATTCTTCCTCTCTTTTTCTTTTTCGTATACGTTTTGCTGCGACTTTCCTTTTTGCAATAGTTAATGCATCACTATGCATGGGGTTTCCGCCAAAATCTTGCAATACTTCTTTTAAAGATTTTATAGTGGCTTGAGTGAATTCCTCTTTTACTTCCCAATCTTCATATTTAGCGAACGATAAAGCCCTGTTTAGCGCCCCGCCCCTTTCACAACCTTATTTAATTCCCGTAAAGCCATTTTTTGTAAAGACATTTTTAGTTCACATTCAACACATTAAGTCATAATAAGTCATTTGGTTTATATAGTATTTATTTATTATAAATAAAAAGGATTAAAAGATTAATTATATTTAAAAATAAAAGGATTAAAACAAATAATTGTAATAATAACAATAATAAAAATACAAATACAGATTTTAATTTCAAAAACTCATCGTGCCACCTACCGGTGAACAACTTCGTTGATCACGCAGAATACGAAAATTTACTCCCCCCTCTGACACAACCTAAAAAAGAACTTCGTCTTGCCTCAATTTAACACCTTCAGATAAACTCCAGAGTGATAATAAAACATAGACGGTTCAAATTTCAATGTGATTTATTTAAATGGAATCGAAATCAGTAGAGAGTGATTTGATAAACAATGTTTTTAGATTTGTTTTCCGGCGCAAAAACAAACAACGAAGACGGTTTGCCAACACGCGAACAGGCAACGTACAGCTGACCGTGCGAAAAACAGGGAAATTCGAGATTAATCCCACAGACTTCCAACGATGGCCTTGCGATTTATTGATTGTCATCGCAAAAGCCAATCGAACGGGGAACTGAATCCGCTTGAATTGGAATGGCAGATCAGTTGGAATAATCGGAATTCGTGGGATAAGGACTTCCTCTCCTTTGAATTTGCCCTTGATGATCGTCGCTTGAATCACATTGTTCATCAGTTTCTTGACGGACAACCGCGTACCGTTGCATAATTTCGGATGATTCAGATTCCTCAACATGATTATGATCGATCTCACCTTCAGTTGTAAATTATGCGGCGGAGTTCCTGGCACATCAAGCGAGTTCAAAAATTCCGTCGGACAGTTGGTCGCTTCATCCTCGTCGGTCACACTGTCAACGGATTTGTACGAATGCAGTTCTCCAGCGATTTGACTTTGAATAATGAAATTCAAGCTATCGTCGTCCTTATTCTTCGCTGCTAGTATTGCCCGTTCACAAATCCAATCGAAATTTCTATAATTTTGTGCAATGCCAGGGAACACTTTGGTGATGAGTTCCTCCTTCGACGATGTGAACTCGCAAAAATTTTCCGGGAACGATATCAATCCAGTCGAAACATCAACAGGAATTTGGCCATTGCCAAGCGCCAGCAGTTGGCTCGAGAATTCAGCAGCCGATGGGTCGTTCTGCAACGCGACTCTCATGTTCATGGTCAATTTCAACTTCTTGACATACCGCCACAAAAACGCCGATTTCAGGCATGCATTAAGTTCATCGGCAGCAGTAGATTTCGGGATGACGGGAAGCGTTTGACGAAAATCTCAGGAGAGCAATATCATAGCCTCACCAAATCGTCTCGAATCACCTCGTAAATCCTTCATCGTTCGGTCAACTGCCTCCAAAGCCCGTTTATGCGCCATCGTGCATTCATCCCAAATGATGATTTTGCATTCTCGCATCAATTTCGCTGTCGCCGAATTCTTGGTCATTGTGCACGTTGGCTTGTCAACCGTGAGAAGATTCATCGGCAGCTTCAAAGCGGAATGTGCAGTTCGACCGCCTTATAACAATGTGGCAGCAATGTCAGAGGATGCAACAGCCAACGCAATTTCAGATCTTGACCGAATTGTTGCCAGAATCAACGAAATGACGAATGTCTTGCCTGTCCCACCGGGAGCATCGAGAAAGTAAATGCCTCCCGTTCCATCGTCAACAACCTTCATCAGCGAATCGTACACGTCAGGCCCGTAGCCAGGAGGGGGCACCTGGGGGCACGTGCCCCCCCCCGAAATGTTCAAAAGAATCAAAAATTTTGAAAGTAAAACATTTGAATTTCGAAAATAAAATAGGTATAGGCGTTTCAATTTAAGATCGCAGCGCCATAATGGCTATTAGTGGTATTAATGGAATGGGTGCGTTTTTCGATAATTTACTGTCGTGTTTATGTATTAAATATATTTTTAATTGTATTACGGCACCTATGTGTTTGTTTACTATAATAATTTGATAAAATTAATTTTTGAATTTGAATTAATTAATTGCAACAACCGAATAGGGTTAGAAAATGTGACATATCCATGGTAACAAACCTGTAGAGGTAGTTCAAAAATTTGCCGCAAGGTAGCGTATCGCTTATCTTGAAACGCCTATAGGTACTTTGGAAAAAGTTTTTTTCTAAATTTATTTGGCGTAATTCATTCCTTCGGCCTCACTCCATCAAGGTTCTAAAGTAGCCTATGTTTATCGTAGCGTTGTAAATAACTTCTACACCAAATTTGGTTAAGATTGGTCAAATAGAAACGTAAAGCACGTGCACGCGTATTTGCATTGTCGATCGGTTGACAGCTTGACAGCATTCATTATTGTTTTTTAAGTTGATTTTGAGTAGCCTGCCTTCCTTTAAGGAATCTCGATAATCCATTCATGCGCGTCCCTATGGGACGCGCATGAATGGATTATCGAGATTCCTTAAAGGAAGGCAGGCTACTCAAAATCAGCTTTCCTTTCCTTTGCGAATTTTTGCACTATTTCAATACAAAAACATGCGCAGGGACCTACATAATAACTGTGCCAAATTTGGTTCCGATCGGTCAAACGGTTTAGGAGTCTATAGGGAACATATTTTCAGAAAAAATACAAGTAACAAAAATGTGTCCATTAACTATACTAAGGCCCGCGGACGAAACGTAAATATTATTCTGGCCCCTGTTATACAAAAGGTTGCCCACCCCTGTTCTATACCCTCCTAGTGTAAGAAAATTGGGCACATTTTGATCAAAAAAATCCAAAATCTGTTTTCTGCGATTTTTCGACGAATTTCGTTAGATAATTGTTCGTACTTTAACTTACTAAAAAACGTCCTCTCGGAACCTTGAGCTTCTTACCAAATTCTTCGTCTGAAGTTGAAATTTTTTATAAAGGAGTGAAAATTATTATTGTTTTTTAAGTTGATTTTGAGTAGCCTGCCTTCCTTTAAGGAATCTCGATAATCCATTCATGCGCGTCCCTATGGGACGCGCATGAATGGATTATCGATATTCCTTAAAGGAAGGCAGGCTACTCAAAATCAACTTTCCTTTCCTTTGCGAATTTTTGCACTATTTCAATACAAAAACATGCGCAGGGACCTACATAATAACTGTGCCAAATGGGAAGCTAAAACCTCCGATTGTGGGGGACGCCGGCGTGGGATTTTATGAGACTTTTGGGGGGGTTCATTAGAACACTCCAATGTACATCTCTGCCAAAATTCAGCTTGCCCGGATTTTTTGCAAACTAAAAACCATCCTTGCCTGGACTATAACGTTTGTTTTAAATAAAAATAAATTAAGAAAAATAAAATATTGAAAAAATTTGTTTGTAATAAAAATTCCCGGAAGGGGAACCCCCGAAAATTTTACTTTTAAAATATTTGTAATAAAGTAGTTTAATATATAAATAAATAAAACTTTAAAAAAATTGTAATAAAAAGGGGAACCCCCTTTACAAGTGCCCCCCCCCCAAATGAAATCCTGGCTACGGGCCTGGTACACGTTCTTCTGCTCGGCATTCAACAGCGGCACATTTGTTCGGACTCTTTCGGCCAGCTCATCTCGATCATAGTCTTGCTCCCGTTGCAATTCGCGATTAAATGCATCGTGCATCGAACGATTTGGCGCTGGCATTCCCAATGTCGACAGAAGACTGCCGCATCATGTCTTCGATCAGAACTAACGCTTCTTGCGGATCTCGTCGTTAATTTCAAGATCGAAATTCGAAGTTGTCGTGCGAACTCTATGCAAAATGTCGTCAGCCATCTCGTCCTTGTATTTGTCCCACAATGCGGTCGGGTTCGACGGATGACATGTGGCTATGATGATCGCGAACAATGTACGAATTTGATTTGCTGGCGCAGAAACAGTTGCATCGGCGAGCGTTGAGTCCCAATGTGTATCGTTTTCTATAGCAAATTCAAACGTTGGCAAGCCTTCCGAAAAGCGGCGCACAGCACACCATCCACAGTACGCAGGGAATCGAAGGATGTAGGGCCTCTAATGTTCACCAAAAGCAAGCGAAGATAGAAGCATTCGTCTTGGCGTGGATGAACTGTGTATATTCGTCCGAGGGCATCAGTCGCCAATTTACGTTAATAATGCGTTAATTACACTTTGTTTCAATATAAAACAGGATCGTACGTCACTATTGGGTCATGTGTTTGTGCAGGGTCTAGGTCAATTAGGCGCGGCCGATTAGGCGCGACCAATTAGGCGCGACCAATTAGGCGCGACCAATTAGGCGCGGCCGTTTAGGCGCGGACTCAATTAGGCGCGGACCCAATTAGGCGCGGATACAGTTAGGCACAGACCGTTTAGGCGCGGGCCCATTTAGGCGCGGACCCAATTAACCGCCGGCCATCTAGGCGCCGGCCATAAACAAATTAAATTGTTAATCTGTTATAAGTCTGTATTGTATTTATTTAAAAAAAATCACAAAAGTCCATTAATAACTTATGGGTTTTCCATTAATTACTACCGAATTCAAATTATTAAAAAAAAATGTTTTTGCTTATTTCCACAATATAAGGAAATATAGAAATACATAATATGTTGCAATAATTTACATGACATAATTATTAAATAATTATAAGGGGCGGTCATAGCTTGGCAGTTAAGTGCGTCTACTGCTAATCCGAAACGCTCGGATCGAATCCGGGCAGGGTAAGAACTTTATTCTGACCGTCTCTCCTCGGCAGGCAATGGCAAACCACCGAGGTAATCTGCCAAGAATCCATCTCGAAATGAAGTGTAGTACACTTCCCGTGGTTCGTAGCCCACGTTAAACAAGTAGGTCCTCTATGTATGTGAAAACAATTTGAACGCACATCATATGCATAGAAATAGATAGAACGAGATGGGTCACCAAACCCTCATTAGGATAAAAGGACTGAGAAGGAAGGAATTATGCGAGACCCCACGAAGAAATTCTACGATATTACGATTGTCGTAGTCCATTACGAGGGTCTTGATACGTTTCAAAAATTCTATATACTTCCGGAATGACCATAAGTATCTTCTAACATTAATGGTGCAGGAGGTACAACATTAACTTGATTTCTTTTTCTGCGAATTGTTTTCTTTAACGCCCTATCATTCGGTAATTGTGCTTGTGCAAGGGGATAGTTTATTTCGTTTTTATAACTATTTTTAGGGTGGTAAATAAAAAAATAAATAATAATAAAAAAAAATTTATAAAATAAATTTAAAAAATAAAAAAATAAAATTTTTTTTTTAAATAATTTGAATTCGGTAGTAATTAATGGAAAACCCATAAGTTATTAATGGACTTTTGTGATTTTTTTTTTTAAATAAATACAATACAGACTTATAACAGATTAACAATTTAATTTGTTTATGGCCGGCGCCTAAATGGGCGGCGCCTAGATGGCCGGCGCCTAATTGGGTCCGTGCCTAAATGGGCCCGCGCCTAAACGGTCTGCGCCTAACTGTATCCGCGCCTAATTGGCACGGCGCCTAATTGGGTCCGCGCCAAATTGAGTCCGCGTCTAATCGGCCGCGTCTTATCGGTCGCGCCTAATTGTCCGGATCCCGTTTGTGCATATATGGGTAGAGTGTGTGTCTTATGTTATTCTACCAGGTCTGTACCTAGGGTATGTTTCTTTCTATTGGGCATTTTATAGGCAGAAGTCTTTCTATCTTTCTTGACTACTATTGCTTTTAAAATTCAAATTTTTCGCGTTTTTCCGAAATTTTCCGAGTTTTCCACAAAGAATTTTCTATTTTTCCATTCGAAAAGCCATTCCGGAACAATTGCACACAAATTAAAACCAATTTAATGCAAAACCACTCGCACGATTGTCGTCAATAGGAGTGTCTTCGCATGGCGCCACAATTTTTATTAGCAAAATATTTTTTTATTGTCGTGCCACCTGCCGACGACGCAATTTTGTTAAACGATAGGTCCGCCATGAACGCCATCTATTGAAAGTAAAAAATTGCTAACGAATATTTCCCGAATTTTTCAATTTTCTGGGCAACTTTTCTACTTTTTTCTTTCGTAAAAACCTTCTCCTGGCAATTACGAACAACTTAAAAAAAATTGAACCAAATCGGCCCAGCCGTTCTCAATTGATGAATAAGTATACATTTTTCACACCATTTTTATATATAGGTATAGATAAGACTAACATTGTTAACTTGTGCACCAAATTTCATTTTGGGCGGATTATTGCAGATTGAGAAAAAAATATATTGACGTGTCTTTTTTCGTCCAGACGACCAACCATTTATTTTTTTGAAATCCGTGAATTCAAAATTTTTCTTTAAATTTATTTTCTTTCCAAATTATTTTATTCACTTCAATAAAACGCACTCTTAAGGGCTCGCCACATAGCCTGTACTGTGCTATGCTATGCTCTGTGTTATGTCAACACAAACGTTGAACAATGGCATGGTCGATTTTGCGCATGACCATGCCATTGTTCAACGTTTGTGTTGACATAACACAGAGCATAGCATAGCACAGCACAGGCTATGTGGCGAGCCCTTTACAATTTTAAAACTTAAATTTTCCTTTTTTATTTATAGCAAATTAACTCGACAAAATTTATACAATCGACTCGCTCAAACGTCACACGCTCCACACTGCTTGGCGTTCACTCCTCGAGCGTCCTTTCTGCTCCACTGCTCGGCGCGGACTGCCCCCCTTCTCCTTCCAACGCAAAAGTTCCTTGTCTGCGCACAAGGATATCCATTTTACAAATCCCCTCCTTTCCAATTTCATTTACAATTTTTGTTACATTTTTCAAATTTTAATGTTAATTTTTATTTTCTTGAATCTTTCCGAATTTTGGCTTACCATTGAAATACAGTTCAACATATAACCTGCCATTTGATAAGAAGTTATATATAATCATTTACTCATCATTTGATAAGTTATATTATACTTGTTTACTCAATCTGCAATTCTCGCCCCAAAATGAAATTTGGTGCACAGATTGACTATGATAGTCTTAATAATATATATTAATTTTTAGGGGGAGGGTGTGCAAAACTCACAATTAATTAAATAAAAATGTACTAAATGGGATAAAATAATCAATATATACACGAAAAATAAAAGCGTTTGGCGTAAACATTTTAGCATTACTGCAGATTTCGCTTAACTAACAGATAATGCAAAGCTGGCGACATGCCCCCCAAAGTGGGTAAATGGGACATTATAAACGCCAAACGCTTTTATTTTTCGTGATATATAAGGCGCAAGTTAATTTTTTTTCCTAGATTTGTATATTGATTATTTTATCCTATTCAGTAAATTTCAATTATTTTTTTCCTTTTTAGTACCTACATTTTTATTTAATTTTTTTTATTTAATGAAAGCTTTTTTTTTAAATTTTTTTATTTATTTTTTTATTTTCAACTTTTTAGTCTTACAAAAGAATACATATATAAAACTTTTATTGCAGTCCAATTTAATTGATGGAATTTCATCTTCATTTATGAAATATTTTAAAACAAATTTTTTAAGCGATTCATTTCTTTTAAAGATTCTTGATTACATGGTTTTTTGCCTGTTCATTTTGTGCAATCAAGTTCTTTAATTTGAAGGCCATCTAATGAACGAACTCGACTTAGTGCAACATAATTATGCTTGTCCTTGAGCAAATAATATACTGTCCATAAACACCAGAAAACTTAACAACTCTCACAAATGGTATTACTCGGGAGAGCAATCGCTGTTCAGGTTGAGAGAGTATTTTAATTTCATGTGGAATTCTTCCGGGATCAAGATTGTTCCACAAAGCTTTAGAAGGACATACAATTTTCCGACTACTCACATGTCTTTTGCAACGATAGCATAGGAGCAAGCTTTGCTTTTCTTTAAGATTATCTGGTAAATATGGGGGGAACATCTTTATATTCACTTACTTATGTTGGATAACATTTTTTTGTGCATATTTCGCAAATATTATCGCAAAATTTGTTAATTTCTTGATGAAATATTTTTAAACGTTCATTAATACATTTTCCTATGGCTGTTGTCTTTCGCTGTCGGCATTGTTCCCATCTTTCCTTTATTTGCGATAAATTTTCTTTGGCTCTTGAAGATGCCATTCGCTGGCGACATTGTTCCAATCGTTCCTTTCATTGCGATAAATTTTCCTTGGAATCTTATATAGTAATGTAATAGAGTACTACCAACCAAAGAAATAATACGATAATCCGATTGCCACACTGGTAACTTCACCCTGTACATAATTATGTATGCATACAAACAAACATCCTGAGCAAGTTTAATAAAAGCTTTAAAAAAAAAATTGTTCCAGCAATTTATACTAAACTTATAAGTTTATTGAAATAAAATGAGCCCTCTATGTTTATTAGTTTCAAAGTTACACACCCTGATATTCGAGGGTGTAAACTGAAAAGTATCATATTTAGCTGGCCTTATCATGGAAACGAATTAAATTCACAAAAAAAATCAAATAATGTATTTTTTGTTCAACTGCATTGTCATATTATGATAAACTTTTTATCAAAATTAGGGATGGTGTGGTCAACTTATATTCAGATAATAAATATTTATGATGAAAATCTATACAATTAATTGAAAATCGATTCCGACCTTTTTAAATAAATATAACGGTGGTCGAGCAATTTAGCTATACTTTGAGTTGTTACAGCTATAGGCTATGTGCAAGTTCACAACTAGCGCCCACTGGTTGGGCGCGCCGGCACTTTTCATGGTATACCTTTTATTTACTAATATAAAAATTTGAAATTAATTAGTATATAAATGAATTTAAAGTAAAATTAATGTAGTAACATTTTATTTATTTAATATAATATAATATAATTTAATATAAAAAATTCCGTTACATCAGTGCATAAATTGACCATTAGTGAATATTCTTTTCATCAAGTTAGTATAGTTTAAAACGGTTTAAAAGCATAGATTTTGTTCTTAATTATGGTTTTTCTAAAATTACAACAAAAATTAAAATAAAATGTTTCTTCGTAATATTTCCTTACCAGTTAACTTTTGGGACGAAAATGACTTCTACAAATCTTATGGAGAACAAAATTTACTAAAACTTTTATTTAAGATATTTCTAAGTCGAATATTTGCTGAGCGCCTTCGCTGTTAAATAGAGCACATTTTTTAAAGTTTCAAAAACGCTCGATTATGACCCGACTTTTTTTATAATGGTGTATATATTAATAGATTTTATCATATAATAGACTTTTTAGAGAGTAAATAAAAATTATAGAAAAGGCAGAGCAAAATCGAGCGTTTCTGAAATTTTTAGAAATGTGCTATATTTAACAGCCCTTGCGCTCAGCAACTTTTAGACTTAGAGAAAAATACCTTAGATAAAATTTGTAGTAAATTTTATTCTCCATAAGATTTATATAGCAGTCATTTTCGTCCTAAATTCAGGTAGTCAGGAAATATTGCGAAGAAACATTTTGTTTGGATCCCGTCCACTGGACCGACTTTCAACCGACCGACTCAGCTTGAACCGACCGACTTTCAACCGACCGACTTTTAACGGACCGACTATTTTTTCGACCGACTATCGATACTACCCGAAGGTGATCACTACAAGAATGATTTCCAATTTGACTATTTGTCACATCATATAGTTTCATTTTACAGCCATGACAACTGTGAGGTGTGTAGGAATCCTTTGGGAAACCTGGCCTCAATCGTTTATCTTTCTTATTAAGCAATATCGTGAGTTTTTGGTTAAAGCGTCGTTGGGGGGGGGGAGTTCTAACCTTGACAGATCCATAACTCTGTTGGTTTGGTTTTCGTGGAGATGCCATAGCGACAGGTATCTAGGAATCCTTCGGGAAACCTAGCCTCAATCGTTCCCTCCCTATTATTTCCACGGCAACCAAACCAACAGAGTTATGGTCAGAACTACCCCCCCCCCAACGACGCTTTAACCAAAAACTCACGATATTGCTTAATAAGAAAGATAAACGATTGAGGCCAGGTTTCCCGAAGGATTCTTAGACACCTCACAGTTGTCATGGCTGTAAAATGAAACTATATGATGTGACAAATAATCGAATTGGAAATCATTCTTGTAGTGATCACCTTCGGGTAGTATCGATAGTCGGTCGAAAAAATAGTCGGTCCGTTAAAAGTCGGTCGGTTGAAAGTCGGTCGGTTCAAGCTGAGTCGGTCGGTTGAAAGTCGGTCCAGTGGACGGTCACGTTTTGTTTTGACGATCGCCGAGATCGCCAACTCAGGGCTTTTATTACGACGCCATACCTTAAAACATATCCAAAAATCAGAACCATATCAGACCATTTTTAAGAAACTCTTCTTTTCATAATTTCAAAAATGTTGTTAAAATATTTTCAGTGTTATTAATATTTTTAATGAGTTATATTTTATGATAGCAATATAGCTGAAATAGAAATTTGTTTAAATATACAGGGTGTCCCCGTGACCGTGGAGAACCTTTGAGGTGGTGATAAAGGACACTTTTCTAAGACAAATTTTCAAATAAAATTTTTGCCCAAATCCAAACCCTTGGGGGGTACCTCCCTTTAAAGCAATTTTTTGAATTTCTGATTTCAAACGGCCATAGCTCCGATATTATTGATTTTTTAAGGTTAATGGATTAGAACTTTTTTTAAAGATAATTCGCTTGTCTACAAATTAGGTTATAACCCCTTATCGTCTAGAATCAACGGATTTCGAGTTATAAATTAAACTAAGGGAAAAAATGTTTAAAAAATTCAGGTTTTTTTTTTAATTTTCTTGCGAACCCCGTATCTCTTAAACGAAACGTCTAAGAGAAAAACTAGCGGCCCAAACCGGATAGGGAATTTAACGGGCTACAACTTTCGTTAAATAAATTTTTTTGGGCAACCGACCGTTTTCACAGAAACTCTGAAAATAATGAACAAGGTGTAGGTAAAAAATATAAATATCCCATAGCTCAGGGTTCCGACAAGACGATTTTTAGTATGTTCAAGTACGAACAATTACCTAACGAAATCCGTCGAAAAATCGCAGAAGACAGATTTTGGATTTTTTGTTCGAAATTTGGCCAATTTTCTTACATTAAAGCAACATAATAGAAATACTAATCTAATAATTTCAACTAATTGCACAAATTGATTTAAATTTCTCGTTTTATAATGTAAACATTATTTAATAATACAAATCCATAAACATTAATACAATCTGTAGTACCATAAAAAGTGCCATATTTCGCCACCGTGATCGCTGGCATCGAATTTTTAAAAATTCAAATCACTTGCACATAGCCTATATGAAAACGAATCTGACGAAAAATTTATATAAAAATTTTTTTGTAGAGAATTTAATTAGCTTTAATTTTATATTAAACTATTTTGTCATAAATTTCAAAGAAACTTGAGAAATCGGCGAAAAACTGATTTTTATCCGTTTCTGCCTATACTTAATTAATTTTTTGCCATTCCGGGGGTTAAGTACTCACTTTTTACCCCGGTTTGCGGGCGTAAAGGGGCACTTTTTTACCCTGCGGGAGTAAAGTTCAAAAATAGGGGGGGTGAGCGGGAGTAAAGTTCAAAAATAGGGGGGGTGAGCGGGAGTAAAGTTAAAAAATAGGGGGGTGAGCGGGAAATAAAGTCACCAGATGACTGGTGACTTTAGTTTAGTAACGGCCTTAACCATGGAATAGTGCGACCACAAGGTCGATGACTTCAACGTTTTAGCCTTCTCGTAAAAAAATGCCAAAAACACGTCTTCACTAAAATAATCTGACAATTCTTTATTCTGGCACCACTGCACAAAAGCGTCGTACTGTTTTTGGTAAACTTTTCTTGATTTTGCCGGCAACAGTTCCACCAACGCCATCTTCGCTGCTTCGGCAATTTCTACGTTCTCGCTCATGGTACATGTTGCTCTTTCAAAGGCACAAATTTAAATGAAATGAAGCATTGGAATCAATGGCATTGGTAGAATCAGGGGTGCCAACTGCTATTTCTTAGTAATTTTTAGTAGTATAGTTGGTAATATTACTAGTGCTATTTTGCGATTTATCGACCACGTGTAGGTATTATAAAAAAAAAGCGTTAAATTTTTGCTTTAAGTTTCTAAACTGGCGAAGTTCCTACTTTACCTCTCGGAATGGCAAAAAACAGTATATGCACGACGGTAGTAAAGTGACTTTTGGCCCATGGGTAATTGTTTCACTCGGCTGGCGCCTCGTGTAAACAATCCTTTACCCTCGGGCCAAAAAAGTGTCACTTTGCTACCTTGGTGCATAATGTACTATTTAGTAACCGAATCCATGCTCATCCCACGATAAAATTTAGTACGCATGCTCAGCACATTTGTACAAAAGAACTGAAAAAAAATTAACCAAAAAAAGACCCCGGCTTTAGAAATAGGGGTTGAAATAGGCTTAAAATTCGAAAATTGATTCAGTTAAGGGTTGAAAAAATAAAATGTGGTTGAATATTTGAATAGAATGTTCATTTACCTTTCCAGAACATTTTTTATTTTTAAATTTGGACCACTGGGTATGAAGTTACAGTCGTTTTCCTACAAGTCTACGCACCAACTTTTTGACATTTTGAACGGCCGAAACAAGGAAACTAATGCCTTTTTGGACAAATCCTTAAATTTGTGTTTTTTATTTCTTACTAAGATAGTGTGTACCTAATTTCGTCAAATTTGGCGTGGGTCAAGTAAATTCTTTGGTCGATTTGACATGGAATGACCCATAGAGTTAATATAAAAAATATATTACGCACTTGTTTTAATTGTAAATTTTAAATAATTAATAATAAATAAAAGGCCAAGTCTTTCTTTCTGTCCGTCCCACGGAAATACCCGAAGCAAACCGAACCGAACCGAACGCACAACGTATCATCGGATCAACGTATCATCGGATCAACGTATCATCGTATCAACGTATCATCGTATCAACGTATCATCGTATCAACGTATCATCGGATCAACGTATCATCGTGTCTATATAGGACAGCTATTTCCAAAAAAGCATTATGTGAACTTCCATAATGGATAATGAAAATTTTGAAAATCCTGCTGCAAAGCGACGGCGATTGAATCGTGAGAGAAAAGCACGTACAAGAGCTAATAACACAGAAGAACAGCTTCGATCACATCGACAAGCTGACGCTCGGTCTCATGCGATACGTCGACAACGTGAAACTTTGGAACAAACTCAAGCGCGGCAAGCTGCTGACGCTCGGTCCCATGCGATACGTCAACAACGTGAAACTTTAGAAGAAACTCAAGCGCGGCAAGCTGCTGACGCTCGGTCCCATGCGATACGTTGATCCGATGATACGTTGATCCGATGATACGATGATACGTTCATCCGATTGGTTATGAAATTATCCGTTATGCGTTCGGTTCGGTTTGCTTCGGGTATTTCCGTGGGACAGACAGAAGGAAGGAAGGACTTGGCCTTTTATAATAAGAGATGAGAACAACATTAAATAAATAAACAAAAAACTTACATATATTTTTTTAAATTAAATTAAACTTAATCAATATTTAAAATTTTTTTACTTATTTTAAACTAGATGATACCCCGTCCGAGGACGGGCAGCTAGAAGGACGGGCAGCTACCCAAGGTAACTTAAGTTGAATGAAGATTAAGGAAAGCTCTCAGTGCAATCGAAAAGCCATATGACCTTGGGTAGCTGCCCGTCCTTCTAGCTGCCCGTCCTCGGACGGGGTATCATCTAGTTAATAATAAACAGGGTGGGCTTAATTTATTGACCGGTAGTGTATATAACAATTTTTAACAACTTCAAATTTGAGGTCTAAAGAAATCATCTCAACATAATATAACTTTTCCATAGGTTGTGACAAGCGAATTAGATCCTAAATACGCATACATTCAAGTTACCCACGTGACTCCTTACTTTGAAAAGGTTGATCTCGAAGAAAGACGAACAGATTTCGAATTGAATCACGATATTTCATGTTTTATGTTTGAAACTCCGTTCACAAAAGATGGTAAAAGTAGGGGCAATCCGGAAGAGCAATGGAAGAGGCGTACTATTCTTACAAGTACGTACAATTTAAAATTGTTATATTACTAGTTTTCAAGCTTGCGTTACTTTCTAGCACAATATTCTTTTCCATATGTGAAAAAGCGAATTCAAGTTGTTGGTAAGCGCACAGTCGAACTTAGTCCTATAGAAGTTGCAATAGATGAAATGCAAACGAGAGTGTCAGAACTTGAAGACGTCGTCTTTACAAATCCTAAAGATGCCGTCAAGTTGCAACTGTTATTACAGGGTAGTGTTTGTGTTCAAGTGAATGCAGGACCTCTTGCATATGCTACAGTGTTTCTCGATCCAGCTTTAAGCGGAATGTATGCAGAAGATAAAGTAGAAGACCTGAAAGATATTTTTAGGTACTACTCCATAATTTCAGCATTTACAAATTTGCCAATTAACCTTTTTATTCTTTACAGGGAATTTGTTAAAATTTGTTATTCTGCCTTGCAAATTAATAGTAAGTTAATAATGAATGACCAGTTGGAGTACCAAGAAGTGCTGCGACACAATTACAAAAAACTCTGCTCGTCATTATCCACTCTGTTTGGCGAGTCTTTGTGGCCACATGAAGAAACTGGAAGCTTTAAAAGAAACAGTATGGCGTTATTTAGTGCCATAAGCGGTGCCTCGCATTCTTCCAGTGTTGCATAAACTTGATGTTTACGTTGTTGTACGTATGTAGTACTGATAGTACCTTACATTTTATAAAATTTATATAAACAATCAGTGACGAGAGATTCAGAGGTGATTTTTTTATTATTTAGTTTGACAAAAATATAATTTGATGTTATATTATAAAAAGATTTGATAGATGGTATTTAATGTCGTGCAGTGGATTTTTTTTGACAAAACATTTTTATAGTTTTACAGTTTACAAGATTCAAAATCTTATTAATTATACGTTAATAAAACTATTTATTATACCAGTTGGTAATTTTTATAAATCAGGTCTTTTGAAAATAATTTTTTTTGGTGCCTTCAAGACAGGTTTTTATCTTTTTTTGGTCTTGAATTATTAGTATATAGATTTTATTAACTAGTTGTAAGAATGTTCCAAGCTTGACTGGTTTACTTTTAAGAGAAACTACTGAGAATGTGACGAATTCTATGAAAATCATCTCAAAATTTTAATATTTTTATGGCCATAATCGAAATGTTAAATTTAGAAAAAAATATTAAAGTATTGGATAAATAAGCCAGTCAAGTTTGAAATATTTGTACAATAATTTTACCACCCAATTTAGTTAATGAGCATAATCAAAATGTTAAAAAGAAGATCTACACTTCTTGAACCATAAAATTACACAAGTTACTCTTTATATAACCAATTTATTCTTTATCTCATAAACTTGCACTTCAATTAAAAATATGAATTAAGTTTTATTTTACAAATTAAATTTGGACGGTCCATTCCTGATTATCAAATAAAACTCTCATTTCTGGTTTTCCAATTTTGGTTGTGGTTTTTCAAATCTCAATATTTTATTATTAATTTTCACTACCACTTCTGTGATTTCATTTAAAATGAACAAAGCTTTCATCAAATTATACAGATTACCAAAATGGGGTTATAGGTCTATATTATGTATTTGGCGCCTCTACATTTTCCGCTTTCAGCAGATTTCATAATTGTGCTGGTGAGGGTTTAATACCAGAAATCATTAAACGTTTAGGTACCATAAACCTGACTTGACCTTGAAATTTCATCAAGAATCTCCTGCGGCGTTTTTAATTATGCTATCTCGCTGATTTATTGATTATTTTAACTAGTTGACTGTGCTTGGAGCAGGCCAAAAGACTTGGCTATGAACTTTAACTGCAGGAGACCATGACATGAAAATTTGTTTTTATTCTAATCTAATTTTTGCAGTTGAGCATATGAACTTCATTTAGCCTGAGTTATATTAAAATTGTGTACTGGCTGTCATATTCTCTTCTTAGTTTCCATGGTTGTGACCTTGCACTTAAAACAGTTTTTGGTTTAAGAAATGAAAAGTAAATTTAACATTTTGATATATTTTTACATTTGAAGTTGGTTTCAAAAAAATAATTGAATGACAACAGTTCTTGACAAAAGCAAGTTTGCTTTGTGTGATTTTAAGAGCAACATTTTATGTGGAAATGTTAAAAAATTTAAACAATTTCTTAGTTTCCGCCAATTTTGAAACATTCTTTTATCAAACAAACAAGAATAATTACATTTACCATTTAAAATATCTCGTAAAATAGAAACCAAGATTCGGGGATTCCCAAACTCGAGGAGGAAACTAGAAGTGATTTTTTACATTTTTGTATAATTCTGAAAATAAAGAATGAATTTAGTTTATGAGATGAACTCTTCATACATTATACTGTTTATTGGTACCTACTTACAATTCTTCAAAAATTTGTAAATAAATTATATATATTTTGGAATTTAAGACACATGTCACCCCAACCCCTCAATTTTCTTGCAAAAACTTGCAGATCTTTTTCTGCTAAAATTTCACTTGAAGGTCATGAAGAATCACATTAATATTATTAATCTGCTAAGCTGAGATATTGGCACAAATGATTCCTACCAAAAATTTATATCTGGCATTTGCCCACCAGATATTTTATGTAGTTTTAAATTAAATTTAAAAATACAAAAAAAATTTAATTTATATATCAATGCATAAACTCCAATTTAGTCAAATAATGTAATCTGATTTTATAGTATCATTTTTCATACCGTCCTTTTACTAAACATGACATTTTTTATTTTATGCTTTATGCTGAAAAACTACAAAAATATTCTCTATTATTTTACTACACTTATCTGTGATTTTTTCTTTTACTTTCTGTCTTTCGTTCTTATTGTATTGCATTTTATAAACACTGCAATTAAAACAGTACCTAAAAAAATTTATTTAATCTCTAAGTTTTTAGAAATGTATGTTAATAGTGTTGATATAATTTAGAAAAAAAAATTTTGAAACAATGAAAGACTGCAAGCTCAATTTTTTGTAGTCATTTGATGTCACCGAAACTTGTAACAATTATTACATCGCTATTAATACCTACAATTATAATAATTAGTCAATTTAGTATAAGTAAATGGTAAGTGAAGTACTAATGCGAATTTTATAAATAAATTAATGTATTTGTTAAAGGCATTGTTGCTTCAATAGAAGAAAAAATTAAAATGCAGGTCGATTTAATTATACTACATATTATTAAAATTACGAAATTGTTAAATAAATAATGTTGATTTATTATATTAAATTATTATGTTGCAAATCAAATTTGTACATCTGTGTTGCATGTTATTACCGAATTAAATTTATTTATTTATTAAATAATTAATTATTCGTATAAATTGTTTATCGTCATCTTGCCATTGAGAAAATATACTGTACTAAAGTTTTATTTGATAAAAAAAATGTGTTATTAAATTTTTTGGGTATTTGTTAATTTTTACAATGTATTTTATGTTAATTTTTTTGATTGTACGTAATATTTAGTATGGGCTGTGAAAAAATGAATATTTGTTTTATTTTTAGCCATATTTACTATATTTTAAATTAAGCACTAAATGTAAAATATTTTATTTTTTGTCTTTTTAAATTGTGTATATATTTTTTTATTACTCTCAAATCATTGTACTACCCACTGATGCATTTTTTCACACACCTTCTGTTGCTTTTTGTTGATGTATATTTTTGTATTATTTATTAAAGTAAAACAGTAAAGTGGTCAGTTTGTTTCGTCTTGTAATTTGTATTAGATTATTATAAATGGATTTATTGAAAATAAAATAGCAATTAAATGTTTCTCGTTTTTGTTAATTATCAAATTAGTTATAAAATGTGTTCTTTAATCTTCAAATGCGTGTTTTTTTGTTTTCGCAGATACCAAATTGCAATTTGTGGACATTAGGGTCCTTAATTTTGGAAGCTCCCCTTCCGCCTATTGTCACACAGATCTGAACTACCCTCCTTGTCCGATGTAATTTATGATGGACCCCACATGGTATAAACTTTTCCATTTAAAGTACATCTTAGTGTACAGAAAAAAGCTTTTCGAAAAACAAAATTTTAATGAAGATTACAGTTGATGGGATTCCCTTCTAAATTTTTGAAAAAAAAATAAATCAACCAATATTCATAATTTCAATACTCTCTTTGGGAATAAGGGTGTCAAAAACCCAACCTTAGAACTAAGAAATCATAAATTTCAACAGGGCGCAGATGACGAGATCCCCTCCCAAATTTTTGGTATAATAATCTGCCTGATAACCTCAAACTGTACTTCAAATTTCAAACTCTGTTGGCAATAATGATGTCGAAAACCTAGCCTTAGACCTAAGAAGTTAGTTTATTATTATTATTATTCTAACGGGTTGTGGTTTATGACGCCCACTGCACTGAAGCTTAAGCTTATTGTGCCCCTCGTTCAAGTTTTTTCACTCCAGCAGCTGTCTCCTCAACGAAGTCAAGTATACAGCTGAAGGGTGTTTTTGCTATCTCTCCAGTTCCTGGATATGGAAAAGAAATTTAGGAGAGAATAGACAACGAAAGTCGTGACGTCAAAAGGGGCGTATACTTGTGGTAACCTTTCCAAACAAACTGATATTGCCGTGTTAACTGCCATAAGAGAATTTGTTTTTGCTGTTTTTTATATTGTGTTTAATTAATAAGGATTTTAGTTTTAATAGATATTAGTTGGAGACCTTAAATAGTGTATTTTTTTAAAAAAATTTTAAAAAAAATTACGCGACACTATAAAAATACACTATTTAAGGTCTTTAACTAATAACTATTAAAACTAAAATCTTTATTTATTAAACAATATAAAAAACAGCAAAAACAAATTCTCTTATTGCAGTTAACACGGCAATATCAGTTTGTATGGAAAGGTTACCACAAGTATACGCCCCATTTTGACGTCACACTTTCGTTGGATTTCGTTTCGGGGAATTCTTCAACAACTTCTTAGATGTAAGCAGAAAGTAAAGATGGGTTTTTGACATCCTTATCCTCAAAGGATAGTAATCACATTTGGAACATATGTTGGGGTTGTCAAATAGATAATGTTAGCAAAATTTTAGAAGGGGATCTGAGCTGCGCCTCTGGGAATTTTTTACTACCTTCTTATAACAAGGCTGGATTTTTGACACGGTTATTTTTAAGGGATCGTCCACGTCCATAGGCGTGCGCACGGGGGGTGCCAGGGGTGCCACGGCACCCCCATTAGGTCGAGACTTTTTTTGTTTATTCCAGTTATGAGCAGACAAAGAACTGGCGCAGACACCGCACGCGCACCACGGGAATTTTTTACTCAGCGGCGGCTGGCGGGTTGTCAACACTGACTGTCTTAACGTCTCATTCTTATTTCTTACGCCACCGCGCCATCGGCGCTTGACAACAGTGAAAGAGGTTATGTTTCTTGTTCGTTGTTATAGTTTTCGCACTCGTGTCAGTTGAAGAGATATTCACAAAAACAAAGGAAATGTGTGATAAAGTTGAAATTGAAATTCCTGCACCCAAGAAGAGGAAAGTGTCAGTTATTTTAGAAGACACGCCTGGCTCACGAGCTGATTCAGTTTTTTATGTAGAGAGCAAAGAAGAGGAGTTGAGGATCTTCACGTTTTATCCTGTTTTGGACAGTTTAGTTCAAGGACTTAATTCCAGATTCAGTCAAGAAACAAAAAGTGTGATATCTACCGTAGGGAAACTGATGGGACTGAATTTGGGCTCTAACAAGAGTAACAAGTGTGAAACCAGTGATTTTCGAATTTTAGCAGATCAATTCGGAGTGGATGTGTCTGAGCTGGAAGCGGAGTTCAAACTGTTGAAGAGTAGAAAAGGTGGTGATACAGACTCTAACTTTCCCCCCCAAACTGTGCCTGGGTGGCTTGACTGGTTGGAACAGTTTCAAAGAGGTGCTACCTACGATAGCTTTATGACTATAATGGCTAAGTTTGCCACAATGCCAGTCACTAGTTGTACAAGTGAAAGGAGCTTTTCAAAACTAACAGTTTTGAAAAGCAAGCTTAAAACCACAATGTTGCAGGATCGCCTGGAACACTTAATGATCCCGTTCTTAGAACAAGAACTGGCAGATAGAGTCAGTACTGAATCAATCATTAATGAGTTCAAGTCAATGGTGCCTTTCAATAGGCGGATGAGATTGTAAGACGTGTATATATATGTAGCTCTTATATGTAGCTTATATGTAGCTAAAGTACACCAACAAAATGTATGTTATGTTGGTTAAATAATGTTTGATGATTGACCATTGAATACCTAGTCTACAAAGAATTAGTTTAATTTATTGGAAACAGATTCACATTAAAATATACATAATAAGTAACAATATGCGGCTGAAACTATCTTCGGGTGATTTTAGCTAATCATCGGGTGATTTTAGGGTTTTCTGATGTTTTTTTAATATATCTTGAAAACCGTTAAAACTCGTCATTTTGGCTCCAAAATTTCAAAAACCCCCGCGGAAGGTTTGGCACCCCCAATTCCAAAACCCTGCGCACGCCTATGTCCACGTCTACACCTTTTCCACCAGTAATTCAGAAATCGTCGACCGTTATTCAGATTTGTCAATTAATATTCAGAAATCGTCAACGGTTATTCAGATTTGTCAATTGCAATTCACGATTTCTGAATATCAGTTGACAAATCTGAATTACAATTCATAATTTCTGAATATCAGTTGACAAATCTGAATTACAATTCACGATTTCTGAACAGCAGGTGAGGTTTTCTGAATTACTGCTGTAAAAGGTGTAGTGGGAGAGGGATTGGACAAATGTGACGTCTGCATAAAAATCCTTATTTAGGATTTCTAAGAAAACTGTGTTTGAATATTTTAGTAAAAAAATGTATTTACTCCTTAAATTCCAAATGCCGTGTCAAGTTCGATTAAATGAGGGGGGATCCTTGATTTGTGATCATAGGACGTTCCTGAGGGGAACGCATAAAACGAAGATTTTGACCAAATTTGACAAGGGGGGGTTGAAAAGTCTGAAAAAAAATTGTAGCAAATTTGAAGCATACAGTGGGCTCGGAAAGTTTAGAACAAATTCAATAAAATATTTTAAAGCGATTTTCTTAGAAAATTGTCGGACACGTCAACCTTATTTTTTCAAATGGCACGTTTTTCTGCCATTGACATTTTTTATCGTGTTTTTTTTTGATCTATGAAGTCATCGTAATGTTTTTAAATTGCAACCCTTACCTTTCTTTCTGGATAAAATTGTAAAAAAAACTATAACCTTGAAGTGAAAAGTTTTCCAGATAATCAGTTCTAAAGTTTCAAAAATGTATGATAAAATTATTCGAATATCCCAATGATTTATCGAGGTGAGGTTTTGCAGGTACATTTGGCTCCCCCCCCCCCCAAAGCAAATTTTATTGGGGTAATGTAAACGATGTAAACTGCCCTCCAATTAACCTTTTTTTATTTTCTTCAATTTTGGTTTTTAAGCTGGCATGTAAACTGCACTCGGACTGTATAATACCTACTTATTTATGTAAGTAGGAGATTATAACAATTAGAATTTAAGAACGCCTTATTAAATGGACAGGGTCGGTTTAGACGGGGTGTTGTAGGGGGTAGTGAAAATCGCTAATTTCCCTCAGAACTTCATCGTTCACTTTATGTGATACATATTAATAATACATTATAATTTAAATTAAACTATCCGCTGCGCAAATAGGTAAATTGGCCGCTCAGAGGTGTATCGGCCGGGTCTAGCTTAGGTTAGTGTTAGAAAATGATATTTTTTTCGATAAGTTAAAAGTTGGAAGCACCAGAAATGTCATGAATATGTATGGCTCAACAAAAACACTGTCCGCAAATAAATTCTGCGTTCAGTCCTGAGTTTTCAACGGTAATTACAATTTCTTGGTTTGATCCTGGATGTCAGTGCCCCCCCCCCCTTTCGATTTTTTTATAAAAATGGTGTCTAACGTTAGAGCATCGTTTGAGCCTGAATGAGCTTCCATTATTATCGTTTGAGCTTCAAAGGTTTCGGAGTTATTCGCAAAAAACTTTTGGGGGGCCATAGACATGACCCCCCCCCCAATATCGAATTTTCGGGTGAATTTGGGGTCAAACGTTAGATCATTGTTTAGGGCCTGAATGAGCTTTCATTATTTTCGTTTGAGTCTCAAAGGTCGCGAAGTTATTCTCAAAAAATTACTGGGGAGCGTAAACATGATGCCCCACCCCGCAACGTCAAATTTTGGGTGAATTTCATGTCAAACGTATGCTCTAACGTTTGTATGGGCTAAGGAATCTGCGGATTTGATTTCAATAACTGCTTGTTGTGAGTCATTTCATGCTGCATTTAAACTCAATTTTAATTTTTCTCGCCCCAATATATACAAATTTGTAGATGTTCTTAAACAAGATTAACACAAAGTTTACGTTGCTTTAAACAGTATTGCCAAGCCATCTCCACAGAACAGCAATTCTAAAAAGAAACAAAAAGTTATTGCGGAACTGCTGCAAAAATACAACATAAAGGAAATATCGCGATTGGAATTTGTTAAAGCAGTCTCCTCTTTCAGTAGCCCTCGATGAAAGAGGTTTTTTTATTAAATAAACAGGTTATACTTTGTAATTTTGCAAATAAAATTTTATTGTTTCATGAATCGCGAATTTCAAATTTAGGAAACTTCTTCCCCGTCCCTCCAAAGCTGCAAATCATCACAGGTTCAACGCCCCCCCTCTTTTCCGAGCGAAAATATTAACTTAAAAACATTTAGGTTTTAAGTTTTTCACTAATTACATATTAGGTGGGAAAATGATATGCAAGATCATGAATTTGGATGGCTCAACAAAAACGTGTCCACAAAAACACCGTCCGCAAAGAAATCCTGCGTACGGTCCTGAGTTGTCAACGGTAATTACTAGGGGTGCGCGATTATGAAATTTCATAATCGATTATCGATTATAAAAAATAATCGATTTTTTTTCGATTAATCGATTATTGAAGATAATCGATTATGAACTCATAACTCGATTATGAACTCATAGTCGATTATGAACTCAACTCGGTAGGGCTATTAATAGGGGTGCGCATGCGCATATAATCGATCACCGTAATTGGAATAATCGATTATTTTGGTCGTTCTAATTGCTGTTGGGGTTGGGATTACGTATAAGTTTAAAAAGTTGTATTTATTAAAACAAGATATTATGCTTATCTATATATTATATAAAAATGGATGTATATGTGTATGTACTATTATGTACGTTCCCTATAGACTCCTAAACCGTTTGACCGATCGCAACCAAATTTGGCACAGTTATTATGTAGGTTCCTGCGCATGTTTTTGTATTGAAATAGTGCAAAAATTCTCAAAGGAAAGGAAAGTTGATTTTGAGTAGCCTGCCTTCCTTTAAGGAATCTCGATAATCCATTCATGAGCGTCCCTACTCAAAGGCAGGCTACTCAAAATCAACTTAAAAACAATAATGAATGCTGTCAAACTGTCAACCGATCGACAATGCAAATACGCGTGCACGTGCTTTACGTTTCTATTTGACCAATCTTAACCAAATTTGGTGTAGAAGTTATTTACAACGCTACGAAAAACATAGGCTACTTTAGTACCTTGGAGTGAGGCCGAAGGCCGATCAACCACGGTCTACACGTATGCCAGCGATACCCTTGAGTGAGGCCGAACAACCACATCCGACACGGTCTAGATGGCTAAAGGCGGCCGGTAGGCCGACTGTGCCAGCTAGTATAGAATAAACCTGTTACCAAAAAAAAATAAAGTATTCATTTGTTACAACACAAGGGCTAGGACAATACTCAAATATTCTTTGAGTATTGTCCGAACCTGCGATGATAATTCCGTGAAGAAACGCCACAAATTAAAAGCACAACATCACATACGAAAATCGACATTTCAAACGCCATTTTTAATGTCGAAAATGGTGAAACAAATTGACCATATCGCATCACAATCATTGCAAAAAATAATCAGACAAAAAATTTCGTAAGTACTGAAAAAAATGGAAGCATAATCGCACTAAATTTGTAATATAAAATTCGTTAGAAGTATAGTGTATTTCAAATTAATTGGAATTAAAAAAAGTCTAGCATCAAATTACGTTGTTATAAAAACATACAAACTATGCAAGGAAAAACAATATAAGAGATAAGATTATCGCGCCAACGAAAGCCCGCATTTCATACTCCACGTGGAGTAGTGTAGTTCTAATTGGTTAATATTTATAATAAGGACTTATTATTGCATAATATTTCTATTACGAAAATTCTCTTTGCGACTCCACGTGGACGCGTGTACCAGGTGTACAGTAAGTTTGTATGTTTTTATAACAACGTAATTTGATGCTAGACTTTTTTTAATTCCAATTAATTTGAAATACACTATACATTGCTTTAAGTGAACTCGGGTGGGAACTAATGCGTTGAACCGGTTTCCTACATCGCATCGGTTGCGAAGTGGGTTAGTCTACAAACACACACTACAAATATTCGAAGAGAATTTTTATTACGTATGAATTCTTTTACGCCCCACTACAAATAGCAAAGACAAATAGTGGATATTCTGGTAGGGTATTTGGAATATTTTTTATTTTCGGATATTATTCGACTGTGCATGCGTCGTACCCATTTAACTACAATGTAAAATAACGCACGCTGATTGGTCGAAACGCCAAAATTTGACCCTGAAGTTTACATCCTGCATGTAAACTCCCCTCATCCATTTTAACATTGGAGGGCAGTTTACAGGCGAGCTTAAGCGTTGACCTTCTGGCTTGGAGGGAGGAGGGCAGTTTACATTTACCTATTTTATTAGTGCCAAAGGTTTCAGCAACGAGTTTCCATAAAATTCGTTTGTGGGGGAGAAATCTAGAATAATTTTGGGAGACTGTAGAAATGCTCTTATTAAGATGTGATTTTTGTAATAAAATAAATACCAATCGATTGAGAATTGTTAAGAGTTCAAATTTCCTTTGTTTGTACCCCAAAGGTAGAAAAGTTCAGGCTTTCCTGCATTTTAATAAAAATTTGATTGCATAAACCGAATTTTGATCACCACACACCAAGGATTTCTTGATGCTGCATTATAAGCAGCATCTACAATATTTGCAAAACATTCTTCATACACGGTTCGGTGTCGATCTGGGATATTGCATAATTAACAATCTGCAAGGCCGTTTCTTGCATAAATTCATCTACATACCTCGACTTGGAAGGTCCCAGGTTTGAAGACCATGTGAAGCCACTCATTTCCAAACAATCAGAAAGTTGGATAAACAAAGTCACAAAATAACTTATACAAAGGATGAAAAAAGCTAAAACTGGGTTCTCATTAATTCCATACTTGCAAAACCACCATTGCGTTTATCATGGTATGCAGTGTTCGCCAGTCAAGAAAAATCAAAATGAAAGTTTTATCATCAGAATTTCAAATAATGGAGGGATCTTTTCCAGCCATGATGAAAACCAGCACTTAACGACAACAAACCTTACTATAAAGCTCTTATAAAAGAAACCAAACCTACACATAAGTTGGGTTAAATAAATAAAATCAAGTTTACAAAAGAATTTAACACTGTTTATTGAAGCAAGTCATTACATAAAAAAGGTAATTTTAAACTTGTTAAACTAATTTAAATCCTAAATTCTTCTGTAGTAGATGAACGGAGCGGAAACAAGGATCTGAAATAAAAATAATCGTTACTTGCATAAAAATTGGTACATCGAGTAATTAAAAAAATTCAACTTGAAAAGTAAACCGGCAAATCTCTTCAAAATGATTAAACAATTTACAGCATTTTGATTTCAAATATGAAAAAATTGAAATCTTGTTGAAAAAGCAATTGTCGTTATCTATGTAGACACGGATCTCAACAACACACAATCACAAAAACAACCGTATCCAAAATATTACGAACTTGAATAAATTTTTTATCATCAAAATATCGCGAAGCGCAGAGTTTTTTTTTAATTACATTTACAACAAGTTACCATTTTTTGGTTGTTAGTATTGAAATTTAGGTTGTTGAAATTCATATCTAGGTAACAATCGCTCTCGCAACAATAATTTTAGTAGAATTCGCGAAAAATTTTAATAAAATCGACAAATTAATGAAAATTTCTAGCTTACCTCACAAGTAGTCTACTTGGACCTCGCACGCATCTTCCTGCGCTTACGCTTTAGCCTTCGCATACGCTTCTTCCTCCACTGAAGAGAAAAAAATAAAATTAAACAATGCCAATAGCGTACAATATTAACAAATTAATGATATTGTGGAGTTTACATTACGACCCACGTTTTTTAATCCAATCGGAACAGTAAATAATGAAATAAAATTTTCGCACCACGTGTTTTGTAAAAAAAAAAAATTAATAATTCGCGAAATTTTTATTTCATTTTGTTCCTAATTTACAATAATCGATCTAAAAAACGTGCTCGATAATTTAAAAACGAATAATGACCACGTTCGAGATACGAATTATATCTTCAAACTACGGTTAAAATGTGGGCATTCGCATTTTACTTAAAAAACATGAAAACACCCAAATAAATGAAAATTAATAACAAATAAAGAATAAATGCATACCTTGGCTCTCATCTTATGTTGAAATTATTTGAGGATGAACCTCAAATTTGTAGATTACTTCGGATTTGAAATGACCGACTGTAACTATCTACGATTCGAAATAAAATGGTAGATGTGGGAGATGTTGGTTGAATTCGTTACGTCAGGATGGGAACTAGATCATTGCCAACCTTTAAATGATTTAACACTATAAATAAGAAAATTTTTACATACAGCATACAACGCAAGGTTTTGTTACTTTTCTAATTTTTTTAATTTTCATATATAATACCACAAGAGACTATCAAATTGTCGGCAATAATTTTTGAAACTGGAACTGAGTGTTTGTCGCCCTAAAATCACCATGAGTGCTTTAGCACGAATGGTGATTTTAAGGGCGACAAACACGAAGATTCCAGTTTCAAAAATTAACCGACAATTTTATAGTATCGTGTGGAATTCGTTTGACAATTTCGTAAATAAAATTTCAATTTTTTCTGACAACAAATAATTTATAGTATGCGTTCACGTAGTTTCCATCGTTACTATATAAAATAACAACTTATAGAAAACAAAATTAGTTTTTTCATTGAAGTATTTTAATCATTTGTAATTTTCCGTGTGTTTACTGGTTTCATGATTAATCTTTTAATGGCAAGCACAAGTAGATTTGGTACATCGTCCGAACAAGAAATTAACGCGTGTATTGAGAAAACAATACCTCAAAATACGAAAAAATGTCATACTTCCGTATGGGCTCAATTTTTGGTGTTTTGTGAAGATAAGGGTTACAAATTAGATGATTCGTTACCTACTCATCAAATAAATATAATTTTGAAAGACTGGGCTTTTAATATGAGGCGAAAAGATGGGGAAGACTATAAGGAATCGTGCATAAAAACAATGTGGAATACTACTGCAAAGTTAATTCAAGACATGTATTTTAAAAACTTTGGAAGAAGTTTTAATCCTTTTAGTGACTACTTGTTTAAGGGGGCAAGAGACGCTCGTGATTCTAAACGAAAAGAGTTACAATTTCGCTTGGACAAAAGAAAAGAGAGTTCAATAGCCCTTACTGATGAAGAATATACCAAAATGATTAGAATTTGGGATGAAGATACTCCATTTAATCTGCAATTAAAGTTTTATCAGATAGTTGCAAGAGAATTAGCTTGGCGAGGAGGAGAAGGTGCAAATTGTGTAGTTAAACATTTTAAAGAAGAAAGTGACCACAGTGGAAATCCAACAGGACGTATAGAATATAACCCTATATTTTCTAAAACCTCTCAAGGCGGTGCTAATCGATTAACAGATAGTAAATGGCTAATTCCAAATGAAGATCTGTCATTATGTCCTGTCAGGTAGGTTATGCAAGCATGCTAATTATTATAAGTAATTATATCTTTGCAGATTATATAAGAAAATTCTTTCAAAACGAACAACTAAAATAACTACTTCAAGATTATTTTTAACTCCAAATCCATATTGGAATTCAAAAACCAGTAGTTGTTGGTATAAAAATTGCCCTGTGGGGCAAAATGAAATGTTTAAGTGGACTAAACTCAGTGCAGAGAAATCTGGAATGGATGTTAAACGAGTAAAAATAACTAATCATTCGGCTCGATCGTCTGCCGTTTCTGCACTAGCTAAAGCTGGCGTTGGAGAACAACAATTAATAAAAATTACTGGACACAGTGCGGCATCATCTATTAGCCCGTATTTGCAAATGGATGTAGAACATCATTCCAACCTGATTAAGAGGCTTCGCACAAATGCTCAACCAATCTTGGAGCAAACGTCGACATCACCTTCATTAGCATCCCATATGGGCCAAGGAGTGAATAATAATTACCATAATTGTAATTTCTACATTAACGATTCAAAAAATTCTTAAAAATTCTTAGTTTCAGTTTACTTGTTAGTGTTTTTAGTTTAGTTTACTTGTTATTTTTTTTAGTTTAGTTTACTTGTTACTTGCTGTTTTTTAATAAATTTAAATTTATTATGGTATTAAATTTATTTAATTCGTTTCGTTATTAATATAAAATTTTAAAAATACTGAATTAGTAGTAGTAGTAGTTTCCATCGTTACTTGGCAATACAGACCACGGTGGTCGTATTGCCGCGGCAATACGACCACCGTGGTCTGTATTGTCAAAGGAAGTCGATTATGATTGGTTCAAATTGATGAGATTCTAACATCCTATTGGTTGAAATATTATGAACGAAATTGTCAGTTTAATAAATTTAATATTACAATCTGTTCTAAAACAAAACATAACAAAACAATATTTCCCTAAAATATAAAATTAAATTGTGATACTTGTAAGTATTAACATTAATAATTTGTCTGTTAAATTTGATTCTCATGAAACAAAATAATTAAAACCGAAAGAATACTCGAGAAACAAAAGTAGGTAGCAATTTTTACTCCACGCTTGACAATAATATGATTTAATCCTTACAATGATAAATGAAGAGCAACTTTTGCTTTAATAAATTACATCATTATAGTCCAGGCAACGAAGCCGAAAAATTGGCTCAAGCTTGTAAAAAATCCGGGCAAGCTGAATTTTGGTAGAGATATACATTGGAGTGTTCTAATGAACCCCCCAAAAGCCCCATAAAATCCCACGCCGGCGTGTCCCACAATCGCGGGTTTTAGCTCCCTCAGCGCGATTTTTTGCCGCGATAACTCGCTTATTTAAGCTTGTATGAAAAATTATGATCAGACCATAATTGAAGAGCATAAAATTCTCTATTAAATTTTTTTTTTCAAATTTTTCCATGGCACACTAATACTTAAATGATCTGGAAGGAAGAAACAAAAACAATAAAAATTTGGTTAACGACGTTAGTCGAAAAATTTTCGCAACGATCACGGTCGTTTTTAGTAGACAAGTGAATACAAATTTGGTAAGTATTATTAGCATCGTATAATCTTTCATTTTATTATATGTATAAGCAAAATTCTTTCAATTAAATCAAAGTAGAAACGGATAATATAGACAATTTCGTTCATAATATTTCAACCAATAGGATGTTACAATCTCATCAATTTGAACCAATCATAATCTACTTCCTTTGACAATACAGACCACGGTGGTGTATTGTCGCGGCAATACGACCACCGTGGTCTGTATTGTCAAGTAACGATGGAAACTACGTAAACGCATACTATAAATTTTTTGTTGTCAGAAAAAATTGAAATTTTATTTACGAAATTGTCAAACGAATTCCACACGATACTATAAAATTGTCGGTTAATTTTTAAACCATGGAATCTTCGTGTTTGTCGCCCTTAAAATCACCATTCGTGCTAAAGCACTCATGATGATTTTAAGGGCGACAAACACTCAGTTCCAGTTTCAAAAATTATTGCCGACAATTTGATAGTCTCTTGTGGTATTATATATGATAATTCTGAAATAACTGACGTGCCCGCCGCTACTATCGTGCCTACCGATGCCTCTTCTGCCGCCACTGCATGCCGTGCATCGACGCAGACCGCGTCGCCGGCCTCGACGATGTCGAGGTGAAAATTTCGATCTGCGCACATTATTAACTTTCAAAAGAGCCGTGGCCGGCAATTCAAATACGCCTGTGTGTAATTATTACAATGGGGTTGTCCCGTGTTGTCAAAAATATAATTTTTACCTATAAAAATCGATGGCCCATAGCAAAATACTATATATAATTACAAATATATAATTTTGAAACGCTATACTAATTAAATAAAGTGCCTTTTTTAAACGTATACGTTTGAAAAGTCGCCATTCTGTGACGTACCAAAAGGTAGTTCAATCACAATTTGCAATTAAAATTGCATTTACCACGATGCCACGTTTATATTGCCATGATTCAAATTTGTCATTTAAATTTTTATTTTTGTCTACCGTAGTATCGGTAGCTACACAAAACAAATTGATTGTTCGGATGGAACACAATTTCGAATTTCTGGTGCATCTCTGTTAATCTCTGATTAGCCTCATTTATTTATCACTCCAGATCTTTGGTATCTATTAATCAAGTCTCGTGAACAGTAAAAGACCCAAAAACTGTATTAAGGGGTCATTGACCTACAACAAAGATTATGATTAAAAACTTCGTTAATTTTATATTTCAGTAAGAAGGTGATTCGAACTTACTTGTATAATGATGTTTCCTCATGTTATTTTGTATTTTTCAATGATTTGTTCGCCAATAGTTGTTTATTGTACATAAGGATCAGTTTCGCTAAAAATGAATTTATGTGTGTAACCTTTACATTGAAAATTTAAAATTTTGTGCGTTTTGATTAAATTACAAGTGCCATCACAACACATAAATAAAAGGAAGATTTACCTGCTATGTTTCGAATCCAGAAAACCAGTATTTCTGCAAATAAATTTGAATTTTTTGTATTGGAACGACGTCATTTCCTGTAGATTGCCAAAAGGCTATAAAAGGAAGTGAAATTTATCATATAGTTCAGTTAATTTTGGTACTCGCTGAAGTAAACATCGACAGATTGGAATTGTTTTGGTTATTTTGAAATTCATGGTTGGTAACATTGACAAAGATTTGGATGTTGGTGCAATTTTTTGGATACTTTGACGTTTTATGAAGATTTGTTGGTTAAAAATTTTCCAATTAATATTTTTGATACTGGATTCAAGTTTTTCGTTCGAGAATCGTTGGTGGAGATTGATTTTTATTGTCTACATCAAGAACAGCTAGGTTATGTCAAAGCACTTTTTGGTATTTGATGTTCAAAATTTGATGGTAACTGGAAAAATAAATTCGATTGATGCTGTTGATTTACAAATTTGCCAATTGGAAATAATATTGTACATACCTGGATTTGTAGCAGATGTAACTGGAACCGTCCGTACAGGAATCACGGTGAAATATACTTCTGAAGTTTCGATACATGTGTCATCTTTTACAACGAGGATAAACCACATAAAATTCAGTGACAAACACCTAGGTGAGCGTATTTGTACAATTATCACTAAAATTGTGTTACATTTTTATAAAAACATTTTTGATTTATTTGGCGAACAATATTTTTATTTGTTTAAAACTGTGTATTTGTTGCATTTTTCAATAGGTTCGAATTTACCTAATTTTAAGAATCATAATCTTTGTTTATTTGGTAATGTTAATAAAACCAATTATACTGTTTACGACGATTTGATTTATTTCTTAAATTTTAACAAAAGGGGTGGCATTGGTAGAGAGGTATCTGAAATTCATAGTCAACGAAGCAGGTGTCAAAAGAACGCTCTCGAGCTAGCTGTGGTCATCATATTATCTTTACAAGGGCTGTTTTCTGCAAGTTATCAGAAATTTGTGAGAATAACACAGCATCCTTATTTGTCGCAAAACAACGTGGGGCCTTATCTTAATTGGTGCAAACAACGTGAAGCTCAAAAGGGATTATTTTGGGGTAAATTTGAATTTATCATAAATTTGCAAAACTTGCATGAAAGTAAAAGTGGTTATCATTGTAAAAATTTGTGGATAAATATTATCTGTTATCATTTTACTTCGTGCAGGCTTGAATTTGATTTAAAAGTTGAAATATTTAAAATTTTAAAGGTCAAGGGATTTTATTCAATTTATAAAATTAAAATATTTGCATATCAAATTTACATAAGGCAATTAAAAATAGTAGAACCGACTCTTGAGATTAAGAAAAATTTATTGAAAATAGTTAAAAATCAATTTAATAAAATGAGTAATAAGGAGGTAGGAGAGCGAATCTTTGGAGATGACGTGCAGGAAGAGTTAGCAACTCCACCTTTCTCGAGCACGCATAGGGGAAGTATATTGGAAGGTGATTTAACTAATTTTGGGGAATTTCTTAAAAAAATGCAAAACATGATGAGTACAAGCATGTACGAAATGAAACAAGAAATTAAACAAGTTAATGAAAATATCATAAAAAAGAACGACGATACGGCAAAACAATTCAATAACGAGATGGAGAATTTGCATAAAGCTCTTAAAGGTTTGACAAGTACAGCGGTTACGGAAGACATAGTTAATGCAAGTATAAACGATGCGAATAAAAAAATAAGAGAAGAAATAACAGAAATAATATTGAAACAAAGTGTAAATAGTCATGAATCAATTATAGATGAATCTATTCTTATAGACAAGATTAAGGAAATAGGGGATATAGAATTCGCTAAAAAAGAGGATATTAAAACGGTTAAAACTGACATAACAAAAAATTTAAATTCAATAGAGTCAATGAGACAACAAAAAGAAATCGTTATTAAAAATAATTTAGATAGACAAGAAAAAGAAATTAATTTAACAAAAATCGAATGTGGTAAAAAACATGAAGAAATTATGAATGATTTAAAAACAATTAGAAACGAATATTCAATTAATGAAAGTTGTAAATCTGGGCATGATATGTCATCATTAATACAGGAAATGAATTGGAACTTGCAAAATGATAACAAAATGAAATTTAGCGAAGATGATAACATAAACCCGAAACAGTTTATCAAAAATTTAAAACAAATGACGAGCAAAATTAATGATAGTTCAAAATTAAAAGGAATCATACAAGGATGTATGAAAGGTAAAGCACAACAATGGTACGGGATGATGTACGATAAATTTGAGAATTTTAGTCAATTTTCCGAATTATTTTTGAAAAGATATTGGAGCGAATTAGAACAACAAAGAGTCCGTGATCATTTAGTAAGTGGTCGATACCGAGGTATGATCGATCAGAACCGTAAAAACTACGCCGAAAAGGTAATTAACACGGTACAACAATTAGATCCACCTTATCTAGAATCTGATATCATCCGGTACTTAAGTAGACATTTTGAGGATGAGATAATAAACAGAGTGGTAATTGAAAATATAACGACAATAAGTACTTTTATTGATCTTTTAAAACGTTTCGATAATTTAATAAACACTGGGCAAACAAGAAATTTTCCAAATCACTACAATGATGGTAGGATGCATTATTATCCTAATCAAAATATTTCTGCTTACGGCTTTGACCAGAATAGAAATTTAGATCATAGACAAAATATTTTTCGCTCGAACAATTTAAATAATTATGGACCAAACAGAAATTTTAATAATAACGTAAATCATTTTCGCTCGAACAATTTAAATAATAATTATGAACACAACAGATATTTTAATAATTATAATAATAATAATTATCGCTCAAATAATTATGAAGGAAGAAATTTTAACGCAAGAAATCAGGAGAACAATTATCGATTCGATCATGATGATCGAAGAAATAGATTTAATGATAATCAAAATTTTAGGCAAGATAGAAACTTCAGACAAGAAAATCGAAATGTTCATTTTAATCGAAATAATCATGTTATACAAAATCAAATGCCAAACTATCGTTATGATGAAAACAGAAGGAGAGATGGTAATACATCTCCTAATCGAAATCAATTTCAAAATAATCAGGTGGAAATAAATCAAATAAGTATATCCGATCCAGAAGTTGCAGCACAAAATGGGGCTACATCTTCAAATTTTTAATAAACGACAAGTCAAGCATTGCAACAAACTCACAGCAACATCCACATGAGCTTATAAACGAGAAAAAAATAAACAATACACAAATCGAAAATTTAACAATATTACCCTCTGTCAACATAAAAGTAAATAAAATTGAAAATAACCAAAAAGAATTTAAAGGAAAAATGAAAGAAATTGATTTAGTTACAGCCAATAATGGAAAGTTTACGTGCGTTAATAAAAACGTAATCGAAAAGGTAAAATTGAGTAGAATGGAAATAGTTGATATTTTAAGGATCAGTGAATTAAAATTGGAATTTTTATTGGAAATGAATTTGATACACAAATTCGGTATGAAAACAGAAGTACCGAAAAGGATGAAAAATATGCAGCAAGAAATAAAATGGGTTGAAGGAGTAAATAAAAGAAATTTTGGGGAATTTTTACATGAAGGGGAAGGGATTATTATAAATGGGGTTAAATTGGGTAAAATTGGGGAAAATACGAATTGGAATAAATATGATTATGGGATTGAAAATAATTTAGAGGAAATAAATAGAAAAGGGGTTATGATTAATTATAATAATGGGGTAGAAAAAGAATGGGGGGGTAAAATAATCAATTGTGAAGATAAATATTTAAGGGTTATTAAAGACTTGTTGCATAAAAATAAAAATTCATTCAAAAATAAAACTATTTCTAAAAAACTTAATTTAAAAATTTCTTTTTGGCTAATTAAATTTGACATTAATTCAATAAAGTTTACAGGGTTTAATGTGCATTGTTATACATGGGTTTATAAGGCTTCACCGTTTGACTTGTCGGCAAGCAACTATAATTTGATAAAAATTTTAAAAAGTATTTATTATAATAAAAAAATAGTAAATCAGTATAAAGCAATAAAACTTGAAGGAGTGAAGGAGGAGGAAAGGCATATTGATAAATTTAGTATAAAGGGGGTAAAATTTGATAATAAAAATGAAATTATGCAAACTAAAAATTATTTTGAGATTATTTTGGTAGCAATAAAATTTGAATTAAATGAATACGAAGATTTAAATGAAAAGGAAGTTATTTATTTAAATGATAATACACCATTAAAAGATATTAAATTTGATGATAGGAGTCTAAATAAAATTAAAATTTATTTTAGATTAATAAATTTAAAAATGCTGATAAGATTCACAAATATAATGAATAAAATTAAAAGACTCATATTTGATTATACTAAATTATTATTGCCATTATTGATTGTACTTTGGAAAAGTATAAAATGGAAATAAATTTCAATTGAATTTATACTGAAATATCAATGGTATGCCAATACAGGGTATTCTAATAGTAAATTAAATAAATTTTATAATTTTTATTATTTTGAAATTACATTATTGCTGAAGTTTGGTTTAATGAGACCTAAAGTAAATTCTGTTATGCAAAGGTTTTCGAATTTATGATAAAGTTTTATAATTTGAGTTTTCAATTGATAATAAGTTAAGTTTTGTTTTGGTCATTATTTTAAATGCCTAATATAGTAGTTTTTTTATTTTATTAATTTGTTAATATTGAATTGTTGAGCGAAAGTTAAGAGCTGGTTTGAGTTTGGAATTAGTTAAGATCATGGCGGTTGTTATGATTTTATAAACCATTTCTTTATAAATAAATGGTTGATAAAACCGAAGGAGTGATGCCATGATTCAAATTTGTCATTTAAATTTTTATTTTTGTCTACCGTAGTATCGGTAGCTACACAAAACAAATTGATTGTTCGGATGGAACACAATTTCGAATTTCTGGTGCATCTCTGTTAATCTCTGATTAGCCTCATTTATTTATCACTCCAGATCTTTGGTATCTATTAATCAAGTCTCGTGAACAGTAAAAGACCCAAAAACTGTATTAAGGGGTCATTGACCTACAACAAAGATTATGATTAAAAACTTCGTTAATTTTATATTTCAGTAAGAAGGTGATTCGAACTTACTTGTATAATGATGTTTCCTCATGTTATTTTGTATTTTTCAATGATTTGTTCGCCAATAGTTGTTTATTGTACATAAGGATCAGTTTCGCTAAAAATGAATTTATGTGTGTAACCTTTACATTGAAAATTTAAAATTTTGTGCGTTTTGATTAAATTACAAGTGCCATCACAACACATAAATAAAAGGAAGATTTACCTGCTATGTTTCGAATCCAGAAAACCAGTATTTCTGCAAATAAATTTGAATTTTTTGTATTGGAACGACGTCATTTCCTGTAGATTGCCAAAAGGCTATAAAAGGAAGTGAAATTTATCATATAGTTCAGTTAATTTTGGTACTCGCTGAAGTAAACATCGACAGATTGGAATTGTTTTGGTTATTTTGAAATTCATGGTTGGTAACATTGACAAAGATTTGGATGTTGGTGCAATTTTTTGGATACTTTGACGTTTTATGAAGATTTGTTGGTTAAAAATTTTCCAATTAATATTTTTGATACTGGATTCAAGTTTTTCGTTCGAGAATCGTTGGTGGAGATTGATTTTTATTGTCTACATCAAGAACAGCTAGGTTATGTCAAAGCACTTTTTGGTATTTGATGTTCAAAATTTGATGGTAACTGGAAAAATAAATTCGATTGATGCTGTTGATTTACAAATTTGCCAATTGGAAATAATATTGTACATACCTGGATTTGTAGCAGATGTAACTGGAACCGTCCGTACAGGAATCACGGTGAAATATACTTCTGAAGTTTCGATACATGTGTCATCTTTTACAACGAGGATAAACCACATAAAATTCAGTGACAAACACCTAGGTGAGCGTATTTGTACAATTATCACTAAAATTGTGTTACATTTTTATAAAAACATTTTTGATTTATTTGGCGAACAATATTTTTATTTGTTTAAAACTGTGTATTTGTTGCATTTTTCAATAGGTTCGAATTTACCTAATTTTAAGAATCATAATCTTTGTTTATTTGGTAATGTTAATAAAACCAATTATACTGTTTACGACGATTTGATTTATTTCTTAAATTTTAACAAAAGGGGTGGCATTGGTAGAGAGGTATCTGAAATTCATAGTCAACGAAGCAGGTGTCAAAAGAACGCTCTCGAGCTAGCTGTGGTCATCATATTATCTTTACAAGGGCTGTTTTCTGCAAGTTATCAGAAATTTGTGAGAATAACACAGCAATATGTATGCGAAAATTACATCCTTGAGTGTACCCATGTGATGTGTTTAAAAATTGTTAAAAATCCGTAAATTCAAATACTTATTATAACCATGGCAAACATGCATACATAATACGCCATCTACGTTCACTATGAAAATATGCAATTTGTAAATAAATAAATGATGCTTGTTCAAAATTAATTTCTAATTGCTACCCATTTTGAAGTATAAAAATAATAATATATAGTTTCAATTCATTCTTTACATTTAAATACATTATTATTTAAACTTTTAAGGTTATAGTATACCAACTGACATTTAAAAATAATTACATTTCAATAGTGGGAGTGTATTGGCTTCTAATTGGCTTACCTTTATGTACGTCATTATTTACCGCGTTTTAATTATTTAAAAATATTTCAATTTTTGAACTTCAATACGATCGTTAAAATTGCTAACAAAAATTTTTTTTTACGCAAGAGGGGTTTAAAATCACTTAAATTTTCGATTTTAATGAAAAAAAAAATTTGAGGGATTAGCCCATTGTTGTGTGGAAAAAACATTGTTGTGGAAAAAACAAATAGTTGTGTATATTTATGTATGAACAATTTTTTTGTTTAATGTTATAGTTTTATGTTATATAGTTCGATTGTTAGTTATGTTAGTTTTATGTTATATTATAGTTCTATTGTTATTCATTGATGTTCGTTTTGTGTTTTATTTTTAAATAAAGAGTTCTTACATTACAACTGTTTTTTACATTTACTTTACTTTAGGTCGCAGAACTCGCCGGAATTGTACAAGAAGACTAAGAAATGTTACGTTGAATACTCATCGAACTGCTTTCCCGGAAAGTCCGATATTAATTTGTTGACTTTAAAGGGCTCGCCACATAGCCTGTGCTGTGCTATGCTATGCTCTGTGTTATGTCAACACAAACGTTGAACAATGTCATGGTCATGCGCAAAATAGCATAGCAACTCATAACTATGTGAACGTCACTATTGAAACCCTATGTTTCTACTTCAATGTTTGACATTGGCATAGCACAGCACAAGCTATGTGGTGAGCCCTTAACTTTTTCATATATTTAATGATTTTTATTGCTAAGTTGTGGTTGGTGATTTATTTGTTGATCCATGGTGACGGATCTATTATGGTCCGCCCTGTGAGGCCGAAGGCCGAACAACTATGGCCTTCGCGGATCTATTATGGTCCTCCCCCTGTGATGCCGAAGGCCGAACAATTATGGCCTTCTCGGACCTATTCTGGGTCTAGATGGCTAAGGGCGGCGAATGCCGCCCGTGCCAGCTAGTCTATATATATAAAAGAGCTTGTCTGCGTGCGTGCTTGCGTGTTTGTTTGTTTGTTCGCTATACGTTCCTAGACCCTTTGACCGATCTCAACCAAATTTTGCACAGTTATTCTGTAAGTCCAGGCGCAACTATTCGTGCATAAATGGAGAAAAAATTCGAGCGGGGAACAAAGTTATTCGCGTTTTTCGATTTTTTATTGATACACCCTATACGGATACCTGGCAAACCCTTCGTTTGCCAAGTAGAAAACCCTTACTTTACCTGGCCATTCTTGCTCACTAATACGCTTTCGCTAGATGGAATCTAAATATATTTTTTAAAAACGATTAGTTATCCCACCCTGTAGTGTACGGAAAGTGGTTGTATTTCTTAAAAGCGATCAGTTATCCCACCCTGTATGTACGGAAAGTGATTGGTTGGTTGGCATAATACTATAATAACCACTGGCAATCACGGACTAGCAGTCAAGGCAGCCGAAGGCATATAAATATAATCTATTATGGTCCTCCCCCTGTGAGGCCGAAGGCCGAACAACAATGGCCTTCACGGATCTATTATAGTCCTCCCCCTGTGAGACCGAAGGCCGAACAACTATGGCCTTCACGGATCTATTATGGTCCGCCCTGTGAGGCCGAAGGCCGAACAACTATCGCCTTCACGGATCTATTATGGTCCGCCCTGTGAGGCCGAAGGCCGAACAACTATGGCCTTCACGGATCTATTATGGTCCTCCCCCTGTGAGACCGAAGGCCGAACAACTATGGCCTTCACGGATCTATTATGGTCCGCCCTGTGAGGCCGAAGGCCGAACAACTATCGCCTTCACGGATCTATTATGGTCCGCCCTGTGAGGCCGAAGGCCGAACAACTATGGCCTTCACGGATCTATTATGGGTCTAGATGGTTAAGCGCGGCCGAAGGCCGCCCGTGCCAGCTAGTATTTATTTAAAGATTAAAAAATTTACATGGCGCCGAGTTGGCCTGGCGCCGAGTCGGCCCGCGCCCAGTTGGTATGGCACCGAGTCGGCCCAGCGCCGAGTTGGCTTGACGCCGAGTTGGCCCGGCGCCGAGTCAGCGGCGCTGAGATGGTCAACGCCAAGTCGGCGGCGCCGAGTTGTACCAGACCGCCAAACATTTCAATCGGGTAATGTAAACTGCACTCCAAAACCATCTGATAATGGTAAACTGCACTCCAGGTAAACTGCACTAAATCTTGCAAACTAACTGCACTAAATTTTGCAAACTGGTAAACTGCACTCCGAACATTTTCCAGGTAAAAATGGGGTAATGTAAACTGCCCTCCAAAATAACCTTTTTTTAGTTTCTTAAATTTTGGTTTTTAAGTAGGCTTATAAACTGCCCTCGGACTGTATGATCACTACCTATACGTAAGTAGCAGATTAAAACAATTAGAATTTAAGAACGGCTTATTAAATAGACAGGGCCGGCTTAGACGGGGAATTGTAGGGGGTAGTGACCGAGTGAAAATTGATAATTTCACCCCAGAACTTCATCGTTCACTTTACGTGTGATACATTATAAGGATGTTATTATAGTTTAAATTTAACTACCTGCTGCCCGAAAAGGTAAATCGTCCGATCAGAGGTGCATCAGCCGGGTCGAGCTTAGGTTAGTGTTAAAACACTAACGATTTTTTTCCGTAAGTTGAAGGTTAAAAGTTAGAAGCACCAGAAATGTCATGAATCTGGATGGCTCCACAAAAACACCGTCCGCAAAGAAATTCTGCGTTCAGTCCTGAATTGTCAACGGTAATTACAATTTCTTGGTTTGATCCTGGATGTCAGTGCCCCCCCCTCCAGTTTCGAATTTTTTTTGTAAAAATGGTGTCAAACGTTAAAGCACCGTTTGAGCCTGAATGATCTTCCATTATTTTCGTTTGAGCTTCAAAGGTCGCGGAGTTATTCGTAAAAAACTTTGGGGGGGGGGGCGTAGACATGAATCCCCCAGTATCGAAATTTCGAGTGAATTTGGGGTCAAACATTAGATCATCGTTTAGGGCCTGAATTAGCCTCCATTATTTTCGTTTGAATCTCAAGGTCGCGGAATTATTCGCAAAAATTTACCGGGGGGGTGGCTAAACAACCCCCAGTATCAAATTTTTGGGTGAATTTGGTGTCAAACATTAGAGCATTGTTTGAGCCTGATTGAACTTCCATTATTTTCGTTTGAGTTTCAAAGGTGGCGGAATTATTCGCGAAAAACTACTGGGGGGGGGGGAGATAAATCGGCCGCTCAAAGTTGTATCAGCCGCGGCGAGCTTAGGATAGTGTTAGGAAGAGATTTTTTTTCGCATTTGGAATGTTAGAAGCACCAGAAGAATCTCCATCTGTTTTTCATCAATGCTGCGCAAAAAGGTAAATCGTCCGCTCAGGGGTCCAGCAGCCGAGTCGAGATTAGGTTAGTGTTAAAACAGTAACGATTTTTTTTCGTAAGTTGAAGGTTAAAAGTTAGAAGCACCAGAAATGTCATGAATCTGGATGGCTCAACAAAAACACCGTCCACAAAGAAATTCTGCGTACAGTCCTGAGTTGTCAACGGTAATTACAATTTTTGTGGTGTCAAACGTTTAGAGCATCGTTTGAACCTGGCTGAGCTTCCTTTATTTTGGTTTGAGCTGCAAAGGTCGCGGAGTTATTCACAAGAAAACTTTTGAGGGGCCGGGCCGTAGACATAATGCCCCCCCCCCCCAGTATCGAATTTTCGGGTGAATTTGGGGTCAACCGTTAGATAATCGCTTAGGGCCTGAATGAGCTTTCATTATTTTCGTTTGAGTCTCAAGCTCGCGAAGTTATTAGCCAAAAACTACTGGGGGGGGGAAGGTCAATCGGCCGCTCAGAGGTGTATCAGCCGGGTTGAGCTTAGGTTAGTGTTAGGAAACGATTTTTTTTCGCAAGTGAACGTTAAAAGTTAGAAGCACTAGAAATGTCAGGAATCTGGATGGCTCAACAAAAACACCGTCTGCAAAGAAATCCTGCGTACGGTCCTGAGTTGTCAACGGTAATTACAATTTCTTGGTTTGATCCTGCATGTAAACTCCCCTCATCCATTTTAACCTAGGAGGGCAGTTTACAGGTGAGCTTAAGTGTTCACCTTTTGGCTCGGAGGGGAGTTTCCATGCTTTTTACAAATCTACCTGGCGGATGAGGGCAGTTCACATATACCCCCAAAACTACCTGCTAATGGTAAACTGCACCCCAAGTTCGTGCAGTTTACCGTAGGGATTAGTCTTGACCTTTTTGCTCGGAGTGCAATTTACTACTTTTTTTTTCGGCTACCTGCAGTCGTTCGTGCAATGTACCGTCACCTATTTTAATTCGCCATCGTGCTCAACAACTTGGGCTTTGTCCGTCCACTACATGGAAAATTTTACATCAAGATCTTGGTTTACATCCTTAGAAGATCCAGTTGGTTCAAGAATTGGAGCCTAATGATCATCACTTTCAAGTGATGATTTAAGAGGTCGCCGTTCAAGGCGACCTCTACTGCAATCCAAAACCAGATGGACTATAGTGACACCATTGAGAATCAGTGTTGTCAGATTGGGCGATTTACCGCAAATTGGGCGACTTTTGAAGATAATTTGCGATCAAATTTTTTCAAAAACCTCAAACCGCTATTTGGGCGGTTTCTGAGAAATAAAGTTGCGGTTTATTGCGATAAATAATCAACTTTGAATTTGAAACCCGAGCATGCTCGTTGTACAATCCGTAATGCGTACAACAACTTTTAGTTTGGTATGTTGATAACACACCTTCGTTGCAGCGCTTGAATGCAATAATGCTTATTTTAATATAATAAAATAAGAGCCCATTTTCATACTAACAATGTTATGTTGTAAAACTTTTGAACCAAGTAAGACTAAGGATATGTTTTCCCGATTTAACTCGAAAATGTATGAATCCCAAACTGACACCGAAACTGATCAAGTTAAAGATGTCGAAGAAATCTTATTATTATGCAATGATTTATAATGCATGTTTTTAAATAAATGTTACCAATTTAATTTTATTTAATTGTTTTAATTACCATATATAGAGCGGAATAGCTATCAACGAGGGAGACTCCCAAAATTTAAAAGCGGCAATAAAGAACCTCCTATCTGAAAAAATGGGAATAGATACAGAAATAAGTAAAGCGTATACAGTGGGCGAGAAACGATGTATTTTTGAAACGGTTAAATGGGAGGATAAAATGAAAATACTAAAGAACAAGTTTAAACTAAGAGGAAGCGATATATACATGGACAGCGATCTTACAACAACGGAAAGAATGATAATGAAGGAAATTAGAGAAAGGGCAAGACAAGAGAGAGAGAAAGGTAATAGAGTAAAGGTGGGCCACCTGAGACTAATCGTGACGGGAAAGATTGTAATCTGGGACCAGCAAAGCAGAAAGCTGATCGAAAAGAAAACAGATGCAACAGGTCCTGCTGCAAAAAACTAGACAGAAATGAACCGAATGATGAATCTATGACGAACAGGCGAGGATATGGCAAAACGAGTAAAATAAAAAAGAATAAAGCTAAGCACGGAATAACGAGAATAGGTACATGGAACGTGAGAACGTTATTAAAGGTAGGAAAATTGGGTGAAGTCGTAAAAGAACTAATAGAATATAGAGTTGAGATAGCAGCACTGCAGGAGACAAGGTGGAAGGGCCAGGGCGAAGTAAACGGGAAGGACTACGTGTTTCTTTATTCTGGTGAATGTAATCAAGGAAGTAATGGCACAGGCTTCATAATAACAGGAAAGATGAAAAATAAAGTCTTGCACTTCAAGCCGATAAACGGAAGACTGTCATATATAAGAATGAAAATGAAGCCGAATAACTTGTCCATAATAAACGGATACGCCCCGACCGAAGAAAGTAGTGAAAACGTAAAAGAGCAATTTTACAATGAGTTGGAGGCATTTTGCGAAGCAATACCGAAACATGACACAATAATGATAATTGGAGATGTCAACGCAAAAATTGGGAAAGAAGACCACATAGCTGATGTAGCCGGAAAAGAGACAATTCATTCAGACACAAACGAAAATGGAAGTAGACTGTGCGAACTTGCAGAAGCACTGTACATGGTAATATCGAGCACAAAGTTTAAACACAAGAAACAACAGAAAATTACTTGGACCTGGCCAGGTGGGGGAAAGACAGAAGGAAATCAAATAGACCATTATGATGACAGCAAAACGGCGCGCTTCTTCTGTACGTGACGTGAGATCGTACAGAGGAGCCAATGCGGACTCGGATCATTACCTTGTAGTGGCAGACATCAGGCAAAAGACATCAATTGGCAGAACACTGCAACGAAAAGTGAGACAGATTGCAACAGAGAAACTAACTAAAAACGGGACATAAGCAAAGAGATACGAGGAAAGGGTGAGAAATGAATTAGAGAAGAGAAAAAATGAAACATCGGAAGAAATTGAGAAGCAATGGAGTGTAATAGAAGAATGTATCAAAGAAAGCACAAAACAAGAAATAGGGTACAAAGTGAAAAAAAAAATGGAAAAAATGGTTCGACAGCGAATGCATGGTAAAAATGAACGAGAAAAAAATAGCAAGACTGAAATGGATAGAAACAGGTGACGAAGAGGACTATCAAATATACAGTGGTAAAAGAAAAGAAGCAAACAAAATATAAGAAAAACAAGTGGGTGGAGGAGAGGATGAAAGAAATTGAAGAATGCAATAGCAGAAAGGATATGAAGGGGTTCTACCAAAACATTAAGAACAGGAGAAAAATAAACATAGTTAAAACAAGAGGAATAAAAAACCAAGAAGGAAGGTTAGAGAGCGAGCCAGAAAAAGTAAAGCAGATCTGGACGGAACATTTTCAGAAGCTGCTAGTCATGGGTAAAAGCGAAGAGCGAGAACAGATTGAATTTATACCAAAAGGAGATGAAGAGGAAGTAAAAGAACCAGATAGAGAAGAGGTGATGCAAGCAATAAAAAAGCTTAAAAATGGAAAGGCGCCAGGAAGTGATGAGGTGATGGCTGAGATGATCAAGTACAGGGGAGAGGCGCTGCATGCAGCAATTAGTGTGCTGGTGAAAAGAATATGGAAGGACGAAAAAGTGCCAAGGGTCTGGAGAAGCGGAACCATCATAACGCTATGGAAGAAGGGCGATGCAGAGGTGTGCGATAATTATAGAGGCATAACACTCCTTAATGTGGCATACAAAGTACTATCAGCGATAATAAACAAGAGACTTGGGGAATACACAGAGAAGATAATAGGCGAGTATCAATAGGGTTTCAGAAGAGGGAGATCGACAGTTGGGGACATACACGTGCTGAAACAGATATTAGAAAAAACCAGAGAATACGGAATGGACGTGTACTTGCTCTTCGTGGACTTCAGGCAGGTCTTCGACAGTGTGGACAGGAGCGAGCTGAGAAACGCCATGAAAGAGTTGGGGGTACCGGAGAAGATGGTTAGATTGGTAGAGATGACACTGGAAAAAACCACAGTTGCAATAAAAACCACAGCAGGTATAACCGAGGAATTTGTGGTAGACCGCGGTATTAGACAGGGTGACGCGTTGTCGGCAACGTTGTTTAATGCGGTACTTGAGAGAGTAATTAGAAAGGCCGGATGCTGCGGAACGATAATAAATAAAGAGAGCCAGATAGTTGCGTACGCGGACGATATTGTAATTATATCAAGAACGGAGAGAGGGCTGAAAAACATATTCAATGCAATAAGAGAACATGCAGAGATGGCGGGCCTATCGGTGAATGAGGGAAAGACGAAATTCATGAAGTGCCAGAAATCAAACACAAATAATACAAATAAGTTGGTAATAAATGACTGTAGTTTTGAACAGGTAGCGAGTTTCAACTACCTCGGAGTGAATATCAACAACAACAACATCAGATCAATGGAAGTTAGAGCAAAGATACAGGCCGGAAACAGAGCGTATTTCGTAAACAGACAGATACTAAAAGATCGACAAATATCAAGGCGAACGAAGATACAAGTATACAAGTCACTCATAAGGCCGGTGGTGACGTACGCGGCGGAAGCAATGTGCCTTACACAAAGGGACGAAGAGAACCTCAAAATATTTGAAAGAAAGATAATGAGAGTCATCTTGGGCCCGAAATATACTGACGGTGCATACAGAGCAATAATGAACCATGAAATACTCAAAGAGCTGAATGGTGAGAACGTGGTGAAATTTGTAAAAGCGCAACGTGTGAAGTGGTTGGGCCACATCATGAGAGATAGCGATGAGGAGGCGACAAAGAGGGTGTTGTTGTGGGAGCCAGATGGTGTGTGAGCCAGGGGTAGGCCGCGAATGCGATGGTGGGACAACGTGATGGAAGACCTGAGAGCGGCCGAGGTGAATAATTGGAGACAGGCCTACTGCGACCGAAGGAGATGGAGAGCAATAGTGAAGGAAATGAAAACACACCCTAGATTATGAAGAAGGCATAATTAAGAAATCGATTTTTTGTTTTTTTTGAACTGTAAATTAGATGAGGACTGATCCCCCTCCAAAAAGGATCTTGTAAGGCCCGAAAGGGTCAGCTCTATTCAGAAATGAATGTAAAGCTATTTAATAAAAAATAAAAAAAAATACCATATAGCTAAACGAAATAATTTTGATTGCATTCGATTACAGAAAATAACAATAAATTTCAATTTTGGCGCCACGTGATCAATTAGTTGCGCCTTTGGGCGTTTTTTCGGCAACGAGTTGGCGCCTTAGATTTCTAAAATTTGACAACACTGTTGAGAATCCGTATACCAAATATAAAAGTTTTATAAATCACTTATTTTAAAAATCCTAATTTACGACGAGTACCTACAGTACGAACGCAACCTTGTGATTTACATTAAGCAAATTAAAAAAACGGCATGACGCCACAAATTTCAAGTCAGTTGACGTAATGTGCATACTGCATACGTCTTGCAATTCGTAATAATTAAAAAAATATTTAACCTGGTTATAAAATTTGTACGATACTGTATGTACATCGCACTTGTTTTACTTGTTTACGGTTGGTAACGTAACAAAACTATCAAAGTCATAAATAACTGTGTAATATGTTTGATGTTTGGTTAATGTGAAATAGTTCGTCGATATTAATAAATTGCTTAAAAAATAAGAAATGGGGAGTAGCGTGGAACAAAGTCCTGTTGCAAGCAGGCGTTCAAAATCCCCCGAAAACAAAAAACCTAAAGATGACTTGAACAAACATAACAAGCGAAGTAGATCGCGATCACCAGATCGTAGAAGAAATAGGCGTCACAAGAGATCCAATTCGCATCCTTCAGACGACGAAGAATATCCCAGATATTATGGAGATGATAATAAAAATAGTGACCGGTATTGGAACAAGTATCCGAAAAAAGATGAAACCAGGATCGGTGCCAGGTATTACGATATGGAAAAGGAAAAAGAAAAGGAAAAGGAGAAACAAGAAGACAAGTCTGTAATTCCACCACGACAACGTAAAATCGTCGACCTTTTAACGTCGAAAACCGGCGGTGCCTACATACCACCGGCTAAACTACGTTTAATGCAAAAGGAAATAACCGATAAAAATTCACCGGCATATCAGAGAATTGCGTGGGAAGCTCTTAAAAAATCCATTCAAGGTCACGTAAATAAGGCAAATACCTCCAACATTAAAATTATATCCAAGGAAATTTTCCAAGAAAATATTATACGGGGACGTGGATTGCTATGTAAGTCCATAATTAAAGCTCAGTCTGAATCCCCTACTTTCACACGAATTTATGCCGCATTAATCGCTATTATCAATTCCAAATTTCCCAACATTGGAGAATTATTATTGAGACGTTTGGTGTTGCAATTTAAGCGTGGTTATAAGCAAAATAATAAGACAATTTGTATAACGGCCGTTTCATTTATTGCTCATTTGGTAAACCAACAAGTTGCACATGAAATATTGGCTTTGGAAATTTTAACGCTTTTGGTTCACACACCTACCGATGATTCGGTTGAAGTGGCAATTTCTTTCTTAAAAGAGAGCGGTCAAAAGTTAACCGAGGTGTCCAGTAAAGGTATTTCTGCCATATTTGAAATGCTGCGTAATATTTTACATGAAGGTAAACTGGAGAAGAGAATTCAATACATGATTGAAGTTATGTTTCAAATTCGTAAAGATGGTTTTAAAGATCATGCTGCTATTCTCGAAGATCACGATATCGTAAAAGAAGATGACCAGATCACGCATTTAATTATGTTGGATAGTGTGGAACAACAAAATTCTGAGGATACGTTAAATGTCTTTAAATTTGATGATGTTTATGAACAGAACGAAAAAAAATATGAGACGATCGTTTCGAGTATTTTGGAAAGTGACGAAAGTGGTTCGGAATCCGGTTCTGAAGGTGATGATGACGACGACGATGAAGACGCCGCCGAAGAAGCGGGAGAAGCTCCCATGGTAATAGTGGACAAAACTGAAACCACCCTAGTTGCGTTGAGAAGAACAATTTATCTTACAATACAATCGAGTTTAGATTTTGAAGAATGTGCTCACAAACTTCTCAAGATGGAATTGAAACCAGGCCAAGAGGTGGAATTTTGCCACATGTTCTTGGATTGTTGTGCAGAACAACGTACCTACGAAAAGTTTTATGGCCTCTTAGCTCAAAGATTTTGTCAAATCAACAAAATTTATGTGACTCCATTTGAACAAATTTTCAAGGATACTTATGCAACGTCGCACAGATTGGATACGAGTCGATTGAGGAACGTCAGTAAATTTTTTGCCCATTTGCTTTTCACAGATTCAATCGGTTGGGAAGTAATGGAGGTGATACAGTTGACCGAAGAAACCACTACGAGTTCCAGTAGGATTTTTATTAAAATTTTATTTCAAGAACTTTCTGAATATATGGGCTTGGCAAAATTAAATGCCCGACTGAACGATCCCACTCTGCAAGGTCATTTTGGTGGTTTGTTTCCACGTGACAATCCTAATAATAGCAGGTTTTCTATAAATTTCTTTACTTCGAGTGGTTTGGGTGGTTTAACCGATGGATTAAGAGAGCATCTTAGAGCGCTTTCTAAAATGCCTGCATTACAAACTGTTGAAGATTCTTCCAGTAGTTCTAGTAGTAGTGATAGTTCTAGTAGTTCCGATTCGTCTTCTTCGTCATCATCATCGTCCAGTGATTCGTCTTCTGAAGATGAATTTGTAAAGAAGATGAAAAATTCGCGTAAGAAGCCAACGAAAGTGGTGTTGGATCCTAAACAACGCGAAAAATTTGTTGACGATAAATTTAAAGCGCCAAGAAATGGTCGTGATAGACGAGATTTAGAGAGTGAATGCAAACCAAATAGTTCCAGGCGTTTCGAGAGATCTCGCTCTACAGAAAGAAATGATAGACAACGAGATTTTAAACAAAGAGAAGACAGAAGGAATGAGAGAAGAAATGAAAAATTCGACCGAAGACCAGAAAGAGATGAAAGAAGACCTGAAAGAGATGAAAGAAGACCCGAAAGAGATGAAAGAAGACCCGAAAGAGATGAAAGAAGACCCGAAAGAGATGAAAGAAGACCCGAAAGAGATGAAAGAAAACCCGAGAGAGATGAAAGAAGAACCGAAAGAGATGAAAGAAAACCCGAGAGAGATGAAAGAAAACCCGAGAGAGATGAAAGAAGAACCGAAAGAAGAGATGAAAGGAAAACTGGAAGAGACGAAAGAGAAAGAAGAAGGGGAAGAGATGAAAGAAGAGAGAAAGTTTAAGAAGGTACTCTTTATTTTGTATTATATTTTATAAAAAATTAATTAATTTGCGATTGATGTACATAATGTGTAATATTTATTTTATCAAAAATACAACTTACACGAATAATTTGTTCAAATAAAATTTTTCTAAAATTAACATGTATCAGTTTGTGCTACTTTTAATACCGAAGGTGGAACCGTTTCACTCAATATCTTCTTAAATGTGTCGACACACACGCCTCCATTGTTATCGAAGTCCAGGCCAATTTTCCATAGTTTTTCAAATGAATCTTCAGGAAATTCGTAGCCCAACTTTTCAAATATCTTTTTTATAACATCAGGTGATCTTGGCTTTAATAACAATTTTTATTTTAATACAACATGCAGAATTTTATTATTCAGAAGTTTCATTACAAAATACATCAATTTTAAATAGGAAGGAAGGCTGTTATTGTTAGCATTACCTGATTTATTATTATTAAACCAAGACTAAAATTATACTTTTTTATCATTTTATTATGAGTTCCTATGTTAGATTAATAAATAATTTAATCTTGGTGACTGGGTTCCTAAACTTTTAAAGAATACCTACCTACATTTTTTTAAACTCCAGCGAGTTTTGCTGCAACCTACAGTTTAAGAATCACACGTCTTGGAATTTGTATCTTTGTATAGAGCAGTGATCCCAAAACTGTTTTGTGCAAAAAGCTGTCGTTTTATAATTTAGCATTCCTCAATATTTAATTAAGTGAATAAAAGTTGAGTTAAGTCAAGTAAGTAAAAGTTTAATGAACTCTATTTACAAGTTTGTCCAAATTCAAGCTAGTCATTCAGTCCAACTATGTATCCAAAATGTTAAATATAACGTGCCCGTTAAGTCAAGGTTATCCAATTTGTTATGTTATTTATTAAATGATTGTAATGTTTTACCTTTTATCGATAACGTTAGACGTTTAGTTATCAGATACGTAGTAAGAATTTAATAAATAACATAACAAGTTGGATAAAATTGACGTAACGGCCACGTTATATTTAACATTTTGGATACATAGTTGGACTGATTGAGACTCGTCATTACATTTTTTGCGGAATGTGAAAACTTGAGTGTACACAACGATAAAGATTAAGGTAGGTAGTTCTAGCGTTAGTCATACCATCAATAAATTATATTCATACAATTTTTATTGTATTTTTTCCATATTTATTGAAACTAATTTTGTTTGGTTTTTTAAAAATCCGAATCGACTTTTATTCCTTTTATGGATAGGGTATATTATTCATGGTATATTATTATGACCGCCAGCTTTTCTTAGAAGTTAACTCGTACTTTTCAATTTAAAAAACCATTTTTTTTTAATTTACAGGTGCCCTGCCAAATAGCTTCAAGAATATAAATTTCCAAGTAATATCTCGACGGGGTCCTTTCGAAAATAATGGCTGTTTGTTTTTCAAAGTAATACCGGGTGTTCATTTCAAAAGTAGCCAGCCGAAATAACTTCTTTTTACTTTGCGAATACTAATAGGCAAAGAAAATATTATTATCAAGCAAAATCATTTTTTGACAGATTTTCATATTTTGAGGTTCCCTGAATACATTTTGATAATTTTTGGAAGGATGGGTGTACGTACAAAGCGACCAAATTATTTAAAATTTTGAAAATAACATTTTTTCTACCGTAACAGGAAGTCGGGTGAAAATAATGAAATCTTTACTTGAAGCAATTATGAAACTAAAATATTAAGAACCAAAAATTATCGCTATAAAATTTCCTACATTTTTTCTTCTACGAATTTTCTCTACAATTTACGGTGGAGATAGACCTGGAATAAAAATATCTATCCATTCTCAGCCGATATGTCTCTACAGAAGCGTCGTGATCCATCTCTTTATGCACCTGATATGCGTTCAAAGTGTTTTCTCATACATAGAGGAGTTACTTGTTTAACGTGGGCTCCGAACCACGGGAAGTGTGATATACTTCATTTCGATATGAATTTTCATGGTAGATTACTTCGGTGGTTTGCCTTTGTCTTCCAAAGAGAGACGGTCAGAATAAAGTTCTTACTCTGCCCAGATAAGATCCGAGCATTTCGCACTGGCACCGCCAAAGTTATGAGCGCC